>CM060981.1:200362651-201562651 GCA_030765065.1 Deroplatys truncata | reverse complement strand
ATTACGATCAGTGTTATAAACAGGCTATGCAAACCGCTTAAAATCTTCTGCAGGTTGTTAATTATGGAGAAAGGTCCTTCCGATTGCTTCCCTATGTAAATTTCCAAACTATAGCAATAATAAATTTTATCATATGTTAGGGAATATATTTTAATGTAATATTTGCGTGGCTTTGATAGGATGCACTGCTTAAATCTAGATCTTCCACGAAAAGTCCCAAGTTTTTCAACAATCATTAAATAAACCTCAAGAATAGCTGTTCATGCAGTTCTCAAAAATCATGAAAATGCTTCTCGAATTCCTGCTAAGTTATCCAAACGCTTTTGCTCCTCTCTTGTAGTTCTATAATAAAAACGGAAGCAGCGAAGAAGGTATTTAAATGCCTCAGATTACAAAATGATAGTTTGCATCTCCGTTGCCATCTGTGTTCCTTCACATTATATGCATGAAAAACGGTAGTCAAATACAAAAGACCTAAGAATTCCTTTAATGCGGCAATATCAGTCAGTTTTGCATCTCCTTCCCTTTGAAACTTGCCTTTTATAGATTTTATATGTTGTTTAATATGCAGGACAATGGTAGCTAACATTTCAGCAGTGAAGTGCGTCTTGGGCGTAACGTGCTTCGCGAATAACACCTGGCAATCTAGTTATCGAAATATGTTGGCTTGTTATGTGGGTAATCCCTTCTTGAATAGAGAAGGCTATTTCTAAATAAAAGTTCATCTTCTGTAGTACTTTCCTCTGTGTCAGAATTCTCTTCTCTTGGGTGGCAAATCATCTGCATCAGTATCACTATCTTCTTCGCATTCTTCGTCCAATTGTCTATCGTCATCATCATCATCATCATCTTGAATTAAAGTAGAGCTAATACTAAGTCGTTTGCATTGCTTAGTGAATACGTCTTGCGGGTTCCAGACATTGTAGAAAAAATGGACCAGTTCGATCGCGTGGCCTCCAATGGATGCAAATGCTGAATTTGCCGATATCTGTAAATTCCAATAATACATTGTAAGGCAGGAAGGTACCGAAAGCCGCAGTCTTTCAAATTAAAACGCCGAAAAGAAGTGCGGGAAAAGGAGGCGCTTGCTCTTTTTTGATGCACCACGACCGACGGAGGAGTAAAGGATACCTTGTGGTGGGAGATTTTCTTCAATAACTTCGTGCCGCATCCTTCAATGACGCTGAATTTAAATACCAATTTTCGTATTTAACTGAAATTTCTTGATTGAGTTGTGCTGTTCAAAGACAAGCATATTGGGGCGTTAGCGAGAAGGTTTAGAATGCTATGTTTCTAAATATTTGACAGATACTCTTTAATATTTTTGTGAGTTAATTTTTGCGCAGTTCAGTTTGCTCTAATAGTTCGTTAATTATTATTTAAAGATTTTATTTCCACTCAAAAATGAATCTGACTGTAGAAGATTTCCGGCTATGATTTTTTACCACACTAAACTGTCATTGACGCCTAATCAATGTAAAAATAGGCTTAGAAATTCATTTGGCGAAGAAGCCCCTTCTAAGGCAACAATTTTGTATACAAACAGCGAATTCAAAGGACATCGTTTTTTCTTGGTGACGAATTTCGTAAAGGACGCCCAAGAACTGCTTTACTGATAGAAATATTGCCCCTATTCGAGCAATGCTTGAAGAAGATCGACGGACATCTTAAGAATTTATTGCCGTGATATTGGGCATTGGTATGAGTCTAATCCAAAACAATTTGCATCAACAGTTGAACTAGAGAAAACTTTTTGTCAATGGAATCCACATATCTGACTCCTGATCACCAACAACAAGACATTGTTTGGTGCAGAAAAACTCTGGAAAAAAATTCCAAGGTGGCGCTTCAAATGTGGCTTTTAATATCGCTACTGGTGATGAATCTTGGATTTATTGTTATTGTCCTGAAAAGAAAAGTCAATCCGCTCAATGGGTCTTTCGAACAGAGCCTAAGCCTACAAAAGCCCGACGAATTCCCACTGCTAGTAAGAAACTGTTCATTGTTGCTGGTATTTTGTTCTAAAATGTGTCGTATTACTACTATATTGGTTAATGCCGATTGATACACAAATGCCTGTTTACCGAATTTTTTTAAAATGTTGGCGAAAAACGCCTAGAAGGAAAATGTCCCATACAGCAAAACTAGCAGCTGGATGCCTTAAAGCACATCATCATGGACCCTCCGCCACAAGCCTTGACCTACACCTTGTGATTTCTTTTTGTTTTCAAAACTTAAAGCTAAAATACATAGAATCGCCTTTTTGCTATCAGATGAAGGAGTAGAACATTACAAAAACCCGGTTTCTGCAGTGCCTCAGGAAGATGGTTTCATCGAATGCAACAATATATTGATTTTAAAGCGAAATATTTTTAAAAAACCGGAAAATCATGTTAAGTTTTTAAAACTAATCCTTGTTTGATTTTCTGAAACTTTTCAGTGTCGTCGTCCCCACACACGCACAGACCTTGCTATTTTGGATTCAGGGCCCACAAACCCTGTATTTCCGGTGAGACATGGATCAATTTGTTTGGTAGAATACAATGCCTTCTCTAGTTGCTATAAGCAAGTAGTAGTAAAAATATAAAATTCTGATGTGTTGCATTCACATGACCTTCTTTATGTACTCATCTACAAACTATTCTTACAAAAGCTTATTCTTCTACTTCTTGTTAATCGAGATAAACTAACATTACAGATTTATCTATATATTTTATTTAGGTGGAAAAATTGACTAAAACGATAATCGCATTTTCAAAAAGTGTGTCGCTATATAATGTTTTTGAAACTTCATGGTTCTTGGATAACCACGAGTAAAAGAAACAGCGATTTGCCATCAGCAAAAAGTATGAGTTTGAAAAGTCAAACTAATAACAAGGAAATTATTTCATACGAACTGTGCATATAACTTACGCTTTTCATATCCGAATATCACCGCAATTTTACTTGTAACAATACACTCGTAAAGCATGGTAGAAGAAATCAAATTTCTTTCTTGCTACCTGCTAATTGTTCAGTTATTATGATCGAATATTCCTGTTGTGTTTTCTAACCACAAACCGTTGGCTTCTAACCACAACGTTGCATTTGTGTCTGAGAACTAGCTTATCTATACTGTATACTAGGTGTCGCTTAGAAGTATAATTGCTTCCATTAGGTCCATATTAAAATGAACAAATCAAACATGATTTACAGAGCCATACAAAATGCACACATACATTTCAAAGTTTTCCGACCTGTCAGCAGAGAGGTGAGGAAAGGTGAAGCAATTATTCCATTCTATGCGTGTGGTTGTATTGAAAATTGCACAGGAAGGATAATATATATATATATATTACTTTACTCTTACAATGAGGGTAAAGTTGAAACCCAAAAAGTGCAACTTGGAAACTAATAGATTTAGAGATTAAACATTTGAAATGAATATTAAAGCTGCTTATTAACCTTCCTACTGCTGTGCTTTTTAGCCTCCTTAGTGCACTGTGCAGGGTATATGCGGAACTATAAGAAAAGATTTAGTAACACCTCCTTTATTACTCTGTTTACTTAGAACTTATTTTATTTAGAAATTGTGACGCAATTTTAAAACAATAATTGTAAATTTGCAATAATATTTTAATTCTTTTATAAACATAATAATTTGTCTGCTTTCTCTAGTTCTCACATAGACACTTATAATACACAGAACTATTGAAGTTTTTCACTCATTGTTTACAGATTTATGTTCATAATTTCTAGCATTGAAGACACAATTCCTTCTGTATTTTCTTAGGTTGAGGTTTACAAATCAATTTCTGGCATTTCTGATACTTCATTTTTGTTTTTCCGTCATTTTCCAGAGACATGTTTGCTTTCTGCTGTTTATCTGGCATTTCTTAGTATTTCCTTCAGGTACAAGGTGTTTTATTGCATCTGTGATCACTTTTTATAGAGAGCCTGGAGACTCCATTCTGTATTTTACATGTGGTGTTACTAGCTGCTTGTCCAATTCTAGAAGGAATATACTTCTATTGAACAAATGTTCTATTCGTCTTCCAAATGACGAATGCAGTTAGGGATGCTATGTCAACTAAATTCATCAACAGTAGTAACAGTACATACTGCCATCTCCTTGTTGTGCGGTTTACGGAGTATTCATCGATCATTTTATCCAATGAATCCACGCCCGCTTGTGTTTCATTGTAATGGAGGATGATGTCTGATTCATGATTTTCACTGCTGTTCTTTGTCATGGTGTTCAGTACTTAGCAAAACAAAAGCTTTATTTTTCTTAGAGACGTAGTGTACCGTAGTCAGCTCGTCTTTGAGGGCAAAGGTATAAGAGTCCTATGGTCCAGACGGATTACGAAGCATGGCTTTAGGAATATGTGCCTTATTTTGTCTAAAGTACCACATAAGGTCAGATTCTTCTTATGAAGTCTTGCACAAGGTGAACGAAAGTAAAGAAGCTGTCTGTTGTAACACCATGTCCCCTGTAAGACAGGTCGAGCACACCTCTTTTCATTGGTTTCTTCACTCTTGTATTTTCCTCCTTTCCGTTAAACACTTGTAGATTTATAAGATATGTTGACTTGGCATCCACCATGCCCATATTTTTATACCGTATTTTGCTGGCTTCAACTTCATTTAAACTGTAAAAGGTAAGCGTCCTCTGAAGTAAAGAAGCTTCCCTTTGACAGTTACATGTAAATCAGGGTTAGAACTATATTTCCAGTAAGAGACAAACAATTCAATAGTATCTCGTATTGAAGCTAATTTATCATTTTCTTTTCGTTCACGACTTTAGTTAAAGTGATCAAATGTAATGAATAATGACAACCTTGAAATCTAGTTCTAGACATTGTGGCAAAAAATGTATCCCTTTTGTGCAAGGGATCATTAGTTCATAACAATTTTGCAGACACTTTTTTAGCCTTCAAGGGACCCATTGTGATAAAAATGCCTAAAACGAAATACATTTCAATGGTATTTGTTATATGCCATTATTTTTCTTTATTTGGATCTTTTCATTCGATTTATCATAAAATAATTATGCTTTTTATCAGTGAAATCGATAATTTATTTGTATAACATATTCACCAATAAATAATTTGAAAGCTTTACTCTTTACGATTGGACTGTTTGAGATAAGGCGTTCAAACTTGGAGGCATAGAAATTTAATCGTGCATGGTGCGACTCGTTGTCTTTGGCAGATCACTTAGCCATAGCTTACCATTTTGTTCAGTATTTTGTTTATTGTCGCTATTATCCTCAGCAGATATTTCTACATCTTATGTCATAGTTATATTTTCACATTCCTGTACATAAGGAATTTCCTCTTGTACCTCTACAGTATCCCATCTCTTTATCCGAACCGTATTCAAATTTTATTTCAGTTTCATCTTCACAACACCATCATATTATACTTTTATCTAAATCTTTAGGATTATTAAAATCGTATATTTCGCGTTTCCGCTTTGATAAGTCTGCAATTCATACTAGCAACCAGTACTAAAGCTCAAGCTCGAGTTCCAAAAGCTTCAACAATATATAAACCAACAATGTATTTGCAGAACACGGCATTTGAAGCTAGAACAACCAGAAAGTACACGCAAGCGAGCATAATATCTAAAAAATTTTGAATTAAGAATATGACACAAACTGCTATGCGGAGTCCTGGTATACCCCAGGTCATATTTTACTTTTTTACAATTATATATAATGGATTGTTTCTGGAAACTTGACATGACAATAAAAAGTACTAAAATCTGCTACACTACCAAAATCACAAATTCCTTCTTAATTGTTTACAGTATTTAAAATCAAAATCTTAACACTGTGATCCAGATGGACCCGGCAAAGCAGTAGGAGGGTTAATGAACTACTTATGTAAATCAATTTAAGCACTCCTTGTTGTGTGAACTTCGAGTATAAGATCAATACAAACTTATCGTCTCCAGTCATTGCATTCAGCGAAGCTCCAGTTACTGGTGCTTCGGAATATTTCTATAAAAAAAAAAGTAAACAGAAATAACTAAGACCTTCCGCTTTTTATTCTAGTGACATCGTTTGTTTGCATAGTATATCCATTTCTACACCGAAATGGTTGCAAATGTTCAAGTGAGTGAAGCCCACGGAAGTAATTATGAAGAGCTTTGATGGAACTTCATATACAGAAATTACATTACTATGAATTGTCCACAAACGTCTGAAACTGTAAGCATACAAACTGCAGTTATTGCATTATCTGAAGCGAAGGACAAGCCCAAACGAGTGAAATTCGTCAACACGATCTGGACTATCTCGGCGCTGAATCTGATTTCATGTCCAAGGTTTTCTTCTCGGACGAAGCCGCTTTTCATTGTCAGGCAAGGTAAACCGGCATAATGTGCGGATCTGATGATTTCAGAATCCTCACGCTACGCAAGAGCAGTTCGTGATAGTCCCAAGGTCAATGATCGGTACGGCTTGTCACATATTAAAGTCATAGGACCGCTTTCCTTCACCGAGAAAACGGTCCGGGATACCACACATCTTGACATGCTGGAACAGTTCTTCTTTCCACAACTTGAAAATCTGCGGCCTAACTTCCTCTTCCACAAGATGCTGCTCCTCCACACTTGTTCAATGATGTTCGTACGACTTTGGACATCATTCACCTTGGCCGTTGGATTGGTAGGGGAGGACGATCGCGTGGTTCCCAGATTTCCCGATTTAACCCGCTCGATTTCTTTCTCTGGGGCTACGTCAAAGATAAAGTTTACGCCACCCCACTCAGAGGCATTTTCGGGAGCGCATCATACAGGCTATTGAGAGCATTTTAGGAAACATGCTCTAATATACTGATGCAAGAAATTGTTCATGACCTTGACTGCTGACTGCTGAAGCTCACATAGAGCTATGGTGATGTGCATATAAAGACTTGTTGATTTTTCTTTTTATACAAACGTTGTAAGTTTCTATCTTCAACCGCTTACCCGTAACATACGATTGAAATTAGGGACATTCGAGTGGATCATCCTGCACAGTAAATTAATTCCGTAATTTATGAAATAAGTTGCTTTTATCACCAACATGTTATACTATTGCTACTTAATATATTGTTTTTGAAGCTGCAGCACCTTTTCTTTCTTTGAAGATATTATGCAAATAAATGGTACAAATAATACAGCGATAGATTTCTGTACACATCTGGATTTTTAATTATTCTTTCAAAGGGATGAATGGCATCATGCGGCCTCCCATCTAAGAGCGAACGAATTTGGTCGCCTGCTATTTAAGTGTGTTGCAGTTAGTTTTTCAAGTATTTCAATATAGTACTAACATATAAAGCGACTTTTTAAGTAGTGGTATTTAGGATGCAAGCATCGAAATCAAACCAGTATGCTGTATACTCGTATCTCCTGGATGGATAAGAGATTAAATTCTGAACATTTAGAAAGCTAAGGAAATTATTAAGTGTTACAGTTTGTGTCTTCTGCTTTATCATCAGAAGTTTAAGATGTCATTAAGATGATGTACTCTGTCCTCTAGAACACAAATTCTGTCATATCCCGACTTGATGTCATGTAGAGCTATGCCCGAATCATGTTTTGCATTTCATGCAGGTAGTCTGATTGCTCTGCTATTTTGTTTGCTTTGAACCAACTCTTTTAGAACACAGCAGGTGTTTTGGACAGAAATCAATACATCAGGCCAGGTTGGAACGATCTGTAAATTAATTATGAACTCCAATTACAGGATTATTAAAAACTAATGACCCATCATCCACATTACATCTGTGAAATCACTATGTGGATATTACGCGGCAGAATTTTTTGCAGTATTCAAAAACGCATCCAAACAACCCACTTTGCATAGTGTTGAGAACTGAAAACTACTTAATATTTTGATCTAAATTTGTATACGCTGAGAAAATAGGAAATAAACTTCAAAATTATTGTTATTTAATTCCTGTGGTTCCTGATACCAACGGTTCAAGTTTCCAGTTTAGGTAAAGTTTTAGTTAGATTGAAGGAGAAAGCTTTCTATGCAACGTGTAAGTTTTTCTGCTTAAGCGGACGCACATAAGGGAGGTAATGGCACGGGGAGTAAGTGTACATCGGCTGTTCTTAATTTTATCTAAAGTTTCTATTTTGTTGTATATAGAAAAACAAAGAAACAAATATAGAACAAATTATCATTTAAACGCAACCGCTTACTCGGAATTAGTTGGATATGGACCTGGACTTCCCAGTTTACAGATGGTTAGCGCCCATAAGTGACTTGTAAAATTTATATGCACTGATATATGCAGAAAATCAGGAGCGTCGATTTCGATAAGTATCGCCCTCATCGATTTCAGATAATGCAAATTGATAATCGTTTCTAATTGCTACATAAGCTTAAAATTCAATATAACTCAACAGCGTCTGCTTAAAATGAAGACTTATCAATTGTATTACCCCTACACAATGAGATTACGGACGTGAGTAATGTGTTCCTGATGATATTTCCAACAGGAATGTTACCACATGCCACGAAAACGTGATAATGATCAGCGGTTTTATAGAGGATGGTATAACTTTAATATTTTTAGCATTGAAGTTCATCAGAATTGACCTCAACGTTTGACAGATGAGGTTAAATATTATCCAGGATATCCGGAAAACATCTCTTCCGAAATAAGGAGTATTTATGTAGACACGTTAATGTGTATTGTATTTTGTATCTGTAACTACACTATATTCCTAAATAACTGGAGTATATAGCGATACATCATGTTTTTTGTGGTGAAACTGGCAAGATTGTGTCTCTAGGAAGAGGCGGAAGTTTGTAACCCTAATTTATTTCCCCAACAATGATCTTTCATTTACACTTGGTTATGTCAGTGCGTTGTTATTCATTTCAAGTACAGCAATTTAAAAGGTAGTAATCCCACTGAAACATTGTGTGTATGTAGGAGAGACATAACTGTTCTGAATCTCAGAATACATCGTCGGAAACAATGGAAAATTCAACAGAATGAGAAACTGCTCATTTGAACAAAATTCCAGAGAAATGTCGCACAAAGAGCCAAAATTTGTGAGAAAATACGGGCGGAACGTTTATTCATCTGACACTAGCAATGCTAACGGGCTGGAGGAGTTGAAAAATTCTCCCGCGTATTTGAGGCACAAAACATCCAGGGGAATAAACATTATACTGCTGAAATAATAAAATATGCCCAGGCGTTACAAATCTAAGACCTTTAAGAATTCTCAATGTAAGCTGGGAAGCATATAAACATACCTCTGAGAGTAGCTGATAATTATATATCCTGTTAAAACAAGAAAGAACTTCCAGAGTTATAGAGATATTTAGTTATTGACGTTAGCTTAAAAACATGTGTGCAACTAACGTTTCAAAGATTTAATCTAATATCAGGTGAATATGTGTTAGTTAATAGCAATGAAAATGTCGTTAATGCTTAAACTGTGTCTTTTGCCTTTATACAGATAGAGCAGGAAAACATTTAATGTATTTTAACAACCTACATCTGAAAATATATAATAAAATGCATTCGATTAAACTTCTCAAATTGAAATGAAGAGAAATTATTTGTCAGGAATCGTTATAAGTATATGCTTTGTAACTAATTACGTAATTTGTGTATAACGGACCACTAATATTAAATCAATACATATAGCACAGGACTACTAAATTGTTTCATATATACACAAGTGAAAACGCTAAACTATGGTAAAGGAAATTGAAAGACTTGAAACGCAACTGCATGGTCCGGAATATTTATTCCACGCAAATCATCCTCGGAATTACATTCATTTATTAAAAAAATTAGATGTCTTCCAAAACCATTTAGGTTTCATTACCAAGTAAGAATTTCAAATGTGTGTTGTTTTTCTTAGTTGTGATTTAAATCCATTGGTATTTTGCCTTAAAGTTAATTTTCATTGCTTTTCTTTTTGTATGTCTGGGTTAGCGAAATGTTCTTATATTCAAGTAAAATTATTTAAAATTGCCATCTTACTAATTATCTTCGACTTCATTTACTATTTTAATACTAATCACTGTATAAACTTATATGAAAATGTGGGAAATAGATTAACCTTAAGTCTGTTCCCTAATAATTTGTTATTAAAACTATATTATTAAGCTATCAAGTAATCTTACTACATTGAAGAACGACTAATTAAGTAACATGTACATATTAAATGAAGGAACGAATGAGAACTATATGAAAACTTCGAAAACGTAACTAACAATTGCTTTCCGTGGAACAAATCACACAAGTTCTAAATTAGTGATTAATAATAGGTTTATGGAGTACGTAAGCCTTAAATACGAGACTTTATGAGATATACTAAGGTACTGCTTTACAATACAAGCTAAGGTTGAACACGTTACACATGGACTGTAAAATAATAATAATAATAATAATAATAATAATAATAATAATAATAATAATAATGGATGACATTTTCAAAATTATGCAGTTAAAATGTTAAAATCATGGTAGCTTTATTACTATTGTACGGGAGTAAAAATGGAGCAATATAATGCGAATTTCGATGGATTGGTTCCAAACATATCTATCTGCAAAATGCTGAATGTTAGGATTTCCACACATCCTAGGTCAGAATCTGGTCACCTATCAGTTCCAAAAGATTTAACTTGAACATGGTGCCTTAAACAATGACGCGTCACAGTCCTTATGTGAAAACTAAGGTTGTGGGACGGTTCCAAATGTGGTTTAAATCATTTACTGAAAAGCTAGGATTTTGTAGAAGGGCCATTTGGAACAGTAGAAAAAAATTCTACGTTCAGTAGAGACTGTACATTAACAATGAAAGCCTAAAACACCTATCAGTATTAACATTTACAGAGAATGGCTAACGAAAGCCTGCTTTATGAGTAATTATTAAGAACGCAGAATTAGAAGAAACGTTTGTCTTCATTAGCACGATGGGATGATTCGTTTATTATCTGATGTAGATGCAAGCCTAGGAACTTATTCCGTGAAGAGGAGGAGGAAGAACGCAACAGTTCTCGTGTTATAGCATTAAACACATTAATAATAATTAGAAGCCTATCGAATATCGCCGCAGTCACACACCAGACACACGTGTCGAGGCCAAATGGCTCAACTATCCCACAAAACAGATATAACAGAGTAAAATGATGATTGTAAAGCGAGAGAGTATCTTCCGTTTGATAGGCTAACCGTTTCATCTGCTGCTGATGTTTACCTCAAGCATGAGAAACTGGCTGGAGGTTATCCTGTTTTTCCACCCTCATAAAGCATAAAGCTTATTTACTTTATCATACGTATATTCAAAGGAAATATAATCCGTATTTATATATGGCTTCTATTGGTCAAATGAAATTTAAGTTTTCCAGCCAATCTTACAGATTTTGTTAAATGGTTTTCTTACAAGGATTTCAGGTGTAAATTTGTACCAAGTAATTTTAATTAGTAAATTATTAATTTCTTAAAAGTCGATCGTTAAACCAGCAGATTTTCTTATCGCTCTGAATAAAATAAGCATTTTTAGAAAAAAAGCATGTTTAGAAAAAGGCCCTTGAGTGTGTGTGTGTGTGTGTATAGGTGTTTGTCTTAGTATATAATACAGACAGAGATTGAACAGTACAACTCAAAAATGAAAAGTCGGTCAAATACCAAACTTTGTATTACATTCAACATATAAGAATGCGGTAGAAGATTTTTAAGTAATTAAACCACTCCAAACTACCCTTTACATGCGAAACGTTTCGTTCTATTTGATGTTCTCAAAAACGGATCTAATAAAATTGATTAACATGAAATGTGTTTTAAATATTTGTATGTCAAATAAACATATATCTTAAATTTTCTGGGAATAGACAGCGAAGTCCTCTTCATTCAGAATCGCTTTTGTATAACTTTTATCCGTAAGGGATCTCACTACAGAAAAAAGTATGGATCTGTTCGAGCACACATTTTATGTTCAGTATGATTTCTTCTGACCTTAACCATTTCCCAGATATTCTTGGTTGTCATTTGAATTTTAAAATACATAAAATTTTGTCAAGTTTCATGTCACTATTCGGTTTTTCTTATGGTCATGCAAAGAACATAGAGTTTTATGGCAATCAAAAAGTGATCCACTTATTAAAAATCTATCACTTTAGCCTGCTCTCTTCTTATGCTTGCAACGAAATTTCTATATTTCTATAAAACTTATCTCTATTACAGAAGATAGATAGAAAAATAACTTTTTGTTAACAATAATTTGTAGACCAGTGAATATTCCAGAAGAGTGAGTAACGAAAGTCATGTGAGTGCAACACATAATATTTTGTGCTAATTTTCTGAAATACAAAATTAATAGCTTGAGTTGATATATTATTTTGGTAATTTTTGTTATGAAACTTCTTAATATACATAGCAACTAATTAGAATATTTTAAAGATGGAATACCTTATGTATGGCAATTTAAAAAGAATCGATTTTGATATTTCACCAAGAATTAAAATCCCTTTTCTTTCTCTAGTTTAGTCTACGTAACAATTTAAATAAAAACTAAAATGTGGCTTTCGGGGGATTTTCATAGTCATGTCGGCTAATTTCAACTGTTCCTTTGATTATAAGTATAAATATACTTAGCACTTTATTGGCAACATAGTGGAACTTTAATCATTTCCACCCCAAAGGGATAAAAAGGAAGGCTCAAAATCTTTCATATTAGCTCATTGGAGGGGGAAAGTTGCCTGTTGTGTTCACACTACCAATTTCCTTCTGATTTCGTAAGCATTCTTGCCAAGGAGTACTATAGGTATGATTTTAATAACATAATTTGTTGCGTTCGATTTTCAAAATCTGGCAAATCCATCTTACCATTACCAAAAACTCTTCAATCAATTATAACTAATATAATTTTCCGGGCTGTTATGCCGTGGTCTGCTGAAGAAAGATTTCCCAGACGTTTCGTCCACAACTGCGGTGGACATCTTCAGTGGCGCGGACGAAGTCTTCTCGGTGAAAGTATCGCAGCGTCTGATGCGTTGGCCGTTAGTGCCGCTCCCTTTATAGTGTGGACGCTCTCTGCTGATTGGCCCGCTGGTATGAGGGGGCTGGCGCCGTCTGTGTTGTTGCTCTCTTCTGATTGGCTCGCAGTGTTTTTCGGTTTTGTATGACCTTTCTTGTTTTTGATGACTAGATGCCAGTTACTGTTGAGTTTCAATGCTTCTTCTTTCCTATTGAAATTATTGGGATGTTTGTAAATCTCTATTGCTTCGCGTTGTAGCCGGGTATGGTAATGCTTTATGGAGGAAAGAATGTTGGTGTCCTTAAATCTAATAATGTGTTTCCCTCGGCTTCAATGGCATGTTCGGCGACTGCCGATTTTTCAGTATGGCCCAGGCGGCAGTTTCTTTTGTGTTCGCTGAGTCTGGTGTTAGCGCTCCGCTGTGTGGTACCAATGTACACTGAACCACAGGAACAAGGAGTACGGTAAACACCGGCCGATGATAGGGGATCTCGGGGGTCTTTGGAAGAGCGCAGTAGGCTATTTAATTGTCTTGTAGGTTTGAATACTGTTTTGACGTTATGACGTTGAAGTATATGTTCAATACGGTCAGTGACATTTCTGAAATATGGCAGAAAGACAATGGACTTACTTTTGGGTTGGTCCTGAGTAACCGGTCGGGGCTTGGCCGGACGGCAGGCTCTTCTCACCTCTTGGACTGAATAACCATTTGATTGTAGAGCTGTTTCTAGGTGTCGGATTTCTTGTGGAAGTAAGTGTGGTTCACAAATACGGGAAGCACGGTTTGCGAGTGTCTTAATCATAGCACGTTTTTGTCTAGGATGGTGGTTGGAGTACTTGTTAAGGTAACGGTCTGTGTGTGTGGGTTTGCGGTAGACAGTATGACCCAGCGTGCCGTCAGCCTTCCTGCTAACTAGTACATCTACAAAGGCTAGTTGGCCATCCTTTTCTTGTTCCATTGTGAACTGTATACGCTGATTGATGCTATTTAGATGTAACAAAAAATCTTGAAGAGCTTGTTCACCATGGGGCCAGATGACGAAGGTGTCATCCACATAGCGGAACCAGGCTGTTGGTTTGAGTGGAGCTGAGTTTAGTGCCTTTGACTCAAATGCCTCCATGAAGAAATTGGCCACAACAGGGCTAAGGGGGCTGCCCATGGCAACACCGTCTATTTGCTCGTAGAATGACCGGTTCCACTGGAAATAAGTTGTAGTCAGGACATGGTGAAAAAGTGTAATGATATCATCAGAGAAGATGGGTTGTAACAACTTCAGAGTTTCTTGTACTGGAACCATGGTGAATAGAGACACAGCGTCAAAACTAATTAGTAAATCCTTAGGTAGCAATTTGAGGTTGCGGAGAATTTGAATGAAATGAGTAGAGTCTTTGATGAAAGAGTCGGACAAGCCGACATGGGGTTGTAGAAGGCCGGTTAGGTATTTAGCTATGTCGTATGTGGGAGAACCAATACCACTAACAATGGGCCTGAGCGGATCCTCTGGTTTATGTATCTTGGGTAGCCGGCAAAGTCTAGGCGGCTGAGCTTCGACTTGGTAAGGCGGCGTTTGTCTTCCTTAGAAAGCGAGGAGTTCTTGATCAAAAGATTAGTTTTCCGTAGAATACGGGCTGTCGGATCACGTTTAATCTTATGGTAGGTTGCTGGTTGCAGGAGTTCGGAGATTTTCTGTTGATAGTCTTGTTGGTTAAGAATAACTGTGGCATTACCCTTGTCCGCTGAGCAAACAATGATGTCTCGGTTGGAGTTCAGCTGCTTTAATGCAGTTCTCTCTTGATTGGTTAAATTACTGGTAGGAGGTTTGGCCTTCTCGAGAACCCTGGCAGATTCCCGGCGAATTTTATCAGCTGCAAGCCTTGGCAGAACTCGTATTCCTGCTTCAATGTGAGAAATGATGTCTTCAACTGGCAACGTTGGAGTGACAACAGCGTAGTTACCTCCTTTAGCAAGGAGTGACGTTTCAGCAGGTGACAGCTGGTGATCAGATAAGTTCACTACCGTGCGGCAGTGCTTGAGAGTAGTCGGCGGTTTGATGGAGGCAGTAAGGCCATCAAACTTCTTCTTGTGACGAGTGGTCATGCTGATGTGATTGTGTGTCATAGAGCTGTAGGTGATTCTGTCAGTGTTGTCCCAATCAAAACTGTGTAGTGAGTTACTTACTTGAAGATGTAAGATGAGTAGTTGACTATTGTTGGCAGAGAGTTGTCGTCTGGTCTGATGGATGCGTTCTCGGAGCAAGGCCAGTTCAGAGCGATTGTAAATGCGGTTGGCGGCAGCGGTGGTGAAATGTCGTTTCTGTCGTAGGAATTTAGGAATAATTCCCGAGTCTCGGCAGCGTAGAAAAAAGGCAAGTGATCACAGCAAAAAGATTTTTGTTTGCGTAGCACTTCTAGTCGACGGATCAGACGATATGCCTCCTCCCCGTAGAGGCGAGTCATGTAAGAACGTCGGCTTTCACGGCCGGTGTCACAATTATAACTAATATAATTTTCCGGGCTGTTATGCCGTGGTCTGCTGAAGAAAATTTCCCAGACGTTTCGACCACAACTGCGGTGGACATCTTCAGTGGCGCGGACGAAGTCTTCTCTGTGAAAGTATCGCAGCGTCTGATGCGTTGGCCGTTAGTGCCGCTCTCTTTATAGTGTGGACGCTCTCTGCTGATTGGCCCGCTGGTATGAGGGGGCTGGCGCCGGCTGTGTTGTTGCTCTCTTCTGATTGGCTCGCAGTGTTTTTCGGTTTTGTATGACCTTTCTTGTTTTTGATGACTAGATGCCAGTTACTGTTGAGTTTCAATGCTTCTTCTTTCCTATTGAAATTATTGGGATGTTTGTAAATCTCTAATGCTTCGCGTTGTAGCCGGGTATGGTAATGCTTTATGGAGGAAAGAATGTTGGTGTCCTGAAATCTAATAATGTGTTTGCCCTCGGCTTCAATGGCATGTTCGGCGACTGCCGATTTTTCTGTATGGCCCAGGCGGCAGTTTCTTTTGTGTTCGCTGAGTCTGGTGTTAGCGCTCCGCTGTGTGGTACCAATGTACACTGAACCACAGGAACAAGGAGTACGGTAAACACCGGCCGATGACAGGGGATCTCGGGGGTCTTTGGAAGAGCGCAGTAGGCTATTTAATTGTCTTGTAGGTTTGAATACTGTTTTGACGTTATGACGTTGAAGTATATGCTCAATACGGTCAGTGACATTTCTGAAATATGGCAGAAAGACAATGGACTTGCTTTTCGGTTGGTCCTGAGTAACCGGTCGGGGCTTGGCCGGACGGCAGGCTCTTCTCACCTCTTGGACTGAATAACCATTTGATTGTAGAGCTGTTTCCAGGTGTCGGATTTCTTGTGGAAGTAAGTGTGGTTCACAAATACGGGAAGCACTGTTTGCGAGTGTCTTAATCATAGCACGTTTTTGTCTAGGATGGTGGTTGGAGTACTTGTTACGGTAACGGTCTGTGTGTGTCGGTTTGCGGTAGACAGTATGACCCAGCGTGCCGTCAGCCTTCCTGCTAACTAGTACAACTAGAAAGGCTAGTTGGCCATCCTTTTCTTGTTCCATTGTGAACTGCATACGCTGATTGATGCTTTTTAGATATAACAAAATATCTTGAAGAGCTTGTTCACCATAGAGCCAGATGACGAAGGTGTCATCCACATAGCGGAACCAGGCTGTTGGTTTGAGTGGAGCTGAGTTTAGTGCCTTTGACTCAAATGCCTCCATGAAGAAATTGGCCACAACAGGGCTAACGCATCCATCAGACCAGACGACAACTCTCTGCCAACAATAGTCAACTACTCATCTTACATCTTCAAGTAAGTAACTCACTACACAGTTTTGATTGAGACAACACTGACAGAATCACCTACAGCTCTATGACACACAATCACAACAGCATGACCACTCGTCACAAGAAGAAGTTTGATGGCCTTACTGCCTCCATCAAACCGCCGACTACTCTCAACCACTGCCGCACGGTAGTGAACATATCTGATCACCAGCTGTCACCTGCTGAAACGTCACTCCTTGCTAAAGGAGGTAACTACGCTGTTGTCACTCCGACGTTGCCAGTTGAAGACATCATTTCTCACATTGAAGCAGGAATACGAGTTCTGCCAAGGCTTGCAGCTGATGAAATTCGCCGGGAATCTGCCAGGGTTCTCGAGAAGCCAAACCTCCTACCAGTAATTTAACCAATCAAGAGAGAACTGCATTAAAGCAGCTGAACTCCAACCGAGACATCATTGATTGCTCAGCGGACAAGGGTAATGCCACAGTTATTCTTAACCAACAAGACTATCAACAGAAAATCTCCGAACTCCTGCAACCAGCAACCTACCATAAGATTAAACGTGATCCGACAGCCCGTATTCTACGGAAAACTAATCTTTTGATCAAGAACTCCTCGCTTTCGAAGGAAGAAAAACGCCGCCTTACCAAGTCCGAAGCTCAACCGCCTAGACTTTAAGGGCTACCCAAAATACATAAACCGGAGGTTCCGCTCAGGCCCATTGTTAGTGGTATTGGTTCTCCCACATACGACATAGCTAAATACCTAACCGACCTTCTACAACCCCATGTCGGCTTGTCCGACTCTTTCATCAAAGACTCTACTCATTTCATTCAATTTCTCCGCAACCTCAAATTGCTACCTAAGGATTTACTAATTAGTTTTGACCATGGTTCCAGTCCAAGAAACTCTGAAGTTGTTACAACCCATCTTCTCTGATGATATCATTACACTTTTTCACCATGTCCTGACTACAACTTATTTCCAGTGGAACCGGTCATTCTACGAGCAATTAGACGGTGTTGCCATGGGCAGCCCCCTTAGCCCTGTTGTGGCCAATTTCTTCATGGAGGCATTTGAGTCAAAGGCACTAAACTCAGCTCCACTCAAACCAACAGCCTGGTTCCGCTATGTGGATGACCGCTTCGTCATCTGGCCCCATGGTGAACAAGCTCTTCAAGATTTTTTGTTACATCTAAATAGCATCAAGCAGCGTATACAGTTCACAATGGAACAAGAAAAGGATGGCCAACTAGCCTTTGTAGATGTACTAGTTAGCAGAAAGGCTGACGGCACGCTGGGTCATACTGTCTACCGCAAACCCACACACACAGACCGTTACCTTAAAAAGTACTCCAACCACCATCCTAGACAAAAACGTGTTATGATTAAGACACTCCGCAAACCGTGCTTCCCGTATTTGTGAACCACACTTACTTCCACAAGAAATCCGACACCTAGAAACAGCTCTACAATCAAATGGTTATTCAGTCCGAGAGGTGAGAAGAGCCTGCCGTCCGGCCAAGCCCCGACCGGTTACTCAGGACCAACCCAAAAGCAAGTCCATTGTCTTTCTGCCATATTTCAGAAATGTCACTGACCGTATTGAACATATACTTCAACGTCATAACGTCAAAACAGTATTCAAACCTACAAGACAATTAAATAGCTTACTGCGCTCTTCCAAAGACCCCCGAGATCCCCTGTCATCGGCCGGTGTTTACCGTACTCCTTGTTCCTGTGGTTCAGTGTACATTGGTACCACACAGCGGAGCGCTAACACCAGACTCAGCGAACACAAAAGAAACTGCCGCCTGGGCCATACAGTAAAATCGGCAGTCGCCGAACATGCCATTGAAGCCGAGGGCAAACACATTATTAGATTTCAGGACACCAACATTCTTTTCTCCATAAAGCATAACCATACCCGGCTACAACGCGAAGCAATAGAGATTTACAAACATCCCAATAATTTCAATAGGAAAGAAGAAGCATTGAAACTCAACAGTAACTGGCATCTAGTCATCAAAAACAAGAAAGGTCATACAAAACCGAAAAACACTGCGAGCCAATCAGAAGAGAGCAACAACACAGCCGGCGCCAGCCCCCTCATACCAGCGGGCCAATCAGCAGAGAGCGTCCACACTATAAAGAGAGCGGCACTAACGGCCAACGCATCAGACGCTGCGATACTTTCACCGAGAAGACTTCGTCCGCGCCACTGAAGATGCCCACCGCAGTTGTGGACGAAACGTCTGGGAAATCTTTCTTCAGCAGACCACGGCATAACAGCCCGGAAAATTATATTAGTTATAATTGTGACACCGGCCGTGAAAGCCTACGTTCTTCAATCAATATTTTCATTCCCTTAAGTACAAATGAACACCTTATGAGCTACATGACAAAAACTATCTCAACGCTTATTTTCCAATATAAAATGGCCTGAGATGTTTAATACCGTTGTTTTAATCCTTTTTATAAAACTACAAAGGTTAAACATTTTTAATGGGAAAAACATTTCTGTGCTTTAGGTGTAAAATTCGGCGTAAATTATGTACTGAATTCCAACCTTCAAAAGCTCTTTTCTCTCATATTTGTGACTTTACGTACAAATCTGCTACTTTTGATTAACCTGAACAAAATTTTGGACATTTCTCTTTAGATTCAAGAGAACAATAGACTAATCGCGCTTTTAAAAGTTCTTTGAAAGCTTGCTTATATACTTTTTCAGTTTTGTGCCAAAATAGAACCTTTTTTACTGTAAAGCCTGGGGAAAATGAACTACCCTAGAATTAGCTTTGCCCATATTTTCTACCCCCGTAATTAGAACTACTCTACTGACCAACTGGGCATAAATTTGCGTAAACATTCCATATAACCCGGCAAATATTATAGGTAGCTTAGACATGCTAACTTTTTAATATATTTAGTCCCTTGCTTGCAAATCTTCACCATTTGACTAATGTGAACAAAACTTGGGACACCTACACTTTGGAGCAGAAAAGACGTTTTTATAGGAACGAGTGCGTTTAAGTTGCTACTGACATACTTATGTAGCTCCGCTCTACTCAAGCGTCACAATTATATCTCATTTCTTGCATAATTTCAGACAGTTGATTAACAAGATCTTCCGAAAATATGGGCATAGCCTAACATTTCCAATGATTTTTTAATATAGAATCAACTGAACAATTCAACGCCACAGCCGGGGTTTGAACACAGTTCTCCCGCTCTCCGTGCGGTTGCTCTAACCATTGAGCTACTGTGACAACATGCCGGTGGGGCATTGAATTCCCCAATTGACTCAAGTTGTTTTCCCAGACATACCTACCAAGACATCTCCCTCGAGATGACAAACTTAGCGGCGACCTGCTTATTGCAAGTACTTCAGTGCTGGGTGCTTATATATTATTATTAAGGGTTTTAATGATTTTTGTTGTTGTTAGAGCAACCGCACGGAGAGCGGGAGAACCGTGTTCAAACCCCGGCTGTGGCGTTGAATTTTTCAGTTGACTGTATACTAAAAACTTGCCTAAGACCAGGCTAAGGTCTATTAAAAGTATAATTAATTTATATAATAACGACAAAACAATTTCCAATGATACTTGTATGTCCTTATTGTTTGATTACCGTTAACGTAATAATAATAATAATAATAATAATAATAATAATAATATAATAATAATAATAATAATAATAATAAGACTAATGCTTATAGCTCGTTTGTTTAATGACAAGTTTTTGCTGCCAGATCCACATCAGTATCGTTATTCGACGACAATAATAATAATAATAATAATAATAATAATAATAATAATAATAATAATAATAATAATAATAATAATAATAATAATAATAATAAATTCCAAGTTTCAGAGGTTCCAACCGAACGAGATGGTTCGCGGCATCGTGTGAGGCTCAGATTCGGAATGTCCCGGGCTCGATTCCCGATGTCCACTCATTCTGACCATAGGGTTTCTCGTAGTTTTCTCCTGGTCGCCAAGGCGAAAGCCGGGATTGTATATTCTACTTTTCTTCTCCTTTCCTCCATTTTCTCTCATTTCATTCCCATTTCACGTTTCAGGTGTACTTTAGGTCCTGCAGTACTAGAGTTGTCGGCCAGATGGCGTGGATGCATACGCGTTGGAAAGATTTCTCCTTGTGAACGCCTGTTACGGTCACTGCGCCGTCCTCTTGGAACTTCTCGACACTGGTGCGCGGGGGTTCAAAACTGGAAATATGAGGGACTTCTTAGCATATCTGTGGGCCTTTCTGCCTGTGGACCTGGGACCTCCTATCCTCCTTTATTCCATCTCTGCATCCCGGAGGGTGTAATCACAATAGATCAAAATGGTCGCAGTGCACGAAGTGTGCACTTCCGATAAACGCATCCTACATCATACATAGGTTCTATTTGTCTACAGACAGCCATGCTAATGCTTGTTTAATAATAATAATAATAATAATAATAATAATAATAATAATTAATAACTGTTATTGTTGCATATAACTGTTGTTAAATATACCTGATGCAAAGTAATTACTGAAACTGGCGAATGCATCTGAACAATATAATCTTGTAGACAAATTCATTACATCTACTTCAACTGAAACATCTGACACAAATATTGTAACTGTTGTGCGTAACTTACTTCTCATTCATCCTCCCTCTAAACGACCGAGTCCCTAATCACGATATATTGGGCTGGTCATTTCTAGTGTATATACGAATACGAATACAGTTCATTTGAAGAGATTTATTCTGACTTTTCCTTCATTTCACATGGAGTATAATATCGCTCGTCGATCCATATTTATTTCCTGAGATTCGTTTTAAACCAGTCATAGAAAGATCTGTTAGAGGCTGAGTGGAAAATAGATTTAGCTTGCAAACTATGGAAACTTCACGAAAGAAAGAAACAAGTACTTTTACCATCAATGGTAATAGGTTTTCTGCATTGAAGAATTCTCAGAGGAAACAATAGTATTCACGCCCTTAAACTATTTCCTTACTTCACTTTATTAACAGCCCATTACTTACACAATACTAACAGGCAATGCCGTGTAAGAAATCTAGATAAGTTGTAAAAGTAACGTGAGGGTCATATTCAACTGTAAAGCATTAAACTTCCCGAAAACACTGTGTAAAATACATAGCTGCAGGTTATTCTTGACATAAGAATCCGTTTTTGTTCGGAAGGTGTTGACTCAGCCATTAGACTAAATGTACAAATGAAATTATGCTACAATTTAGTAAATGAAACTGATTAGAGGCCTCAATTACTTTCCATTGTAGATACTACCACTATAGTGAATTATACCAAGTGACCCACACAAGCCGTCCTTAGTTGAAGTTCGTTTATACCGGTTAGCGCGGATGTCAAACGGTTTCCCTAAACAGAACTGTAAAGGGAACTTCATGCCGAGCGCTAAATAAAATACCAATGCTTGAAAACCAGCACGTTAACTGCTATTATTGGTCTCAGACTCATTCAATAAAAAAACTGCCTTTTGTATGAGGTGTTCCGGGTTCGATTCTCGGATAGGCTCGGAAAAGTTGTCTTTAAACAAAAACATTTCACGTTGTGCCCAGAATCTGGTGTTTGAATTCGACAAATACTTATGCATTTTTATGTGTAAGGGGGTTTTAACGCTTAATTAATGAGCAATTCGCTCATTAACAAGAACTCGGGATTACCGCTTGACGCAAACCTGAACACACGTGTTAAGTCATTTAGTTCCATGTCAATTAATCTACAATCAGTAAAATTATATAGCACCTATTGATACCGCAAAGTTAACAAGATCATACAAAATTCTATTGTATTATATATATGTACACTTAGCCTGTTAGAATTAACTTATTTTCTATTAGTGTATTATGCATAATAAGCATGTGCGAAAACATGCGCGTCGTGGTGGACGAATTGATTTAAGGGTCTCCCAGGTCCATGTTCTATCTGGAGTGATCCATCATTTCTTATTACTATTTCTGTGCGTCAAGAAAGAAAAGAAAAAAAAGATGTGCTGATGACAGATGCGAATCTGAAAATGTTTAAAACACAGCCTTCGAGCCTCAGCTGCATATGAGCATATCTGTGTGTTCTTTATTGGTGAACCTTTCCTTTTTGTCTGAATATCCTGGCTCGAAGTGCATGCAGGCGACCATGCAGGCAACCACGCGACGCTTATCAGTAGGAAACTATCACGTAAATACCTGTAAGCAGCAGCACTACCTCAGTGACCTTTCGTTTTGTATTTGCACTGCTCCTTTGAGCAGCAGTGATGCAGCAACTTTTTTGCACCCATGGATGTGGCAAACATAAAACTGCAAAAGGCGACTTGTTTGGGCCACCTGCTATAATTCCGGTTAAAATAAACATCTATTCCATAAAAAGTCTAGCGAAGCTATTTAATTAAAATCGCATAAATAAGATTCATGAATGAATATGAACCCTTAAACACATCAAACAATTTAGTCTTTTGTTCTATATTGAACAAAAATTCCGGACGCAAATTGGATTTCAATTAGGTTTTTGTGTTTATATATAAACACAATTTTATAGTATCTTTTAAGTACCATGGTCAAACTTTAAGAATTCTTCCTTACATCCTAACATTCTGGTGTCTTTATAAACCACTGGTAAATTTAAAATCTTCAGGCAGATTCTGAATCCACAAAGTAATTGAATAGAGTATTTTAATATGGGCTAAACTGAAATTTTTCCAATGCTCACCTTTTTGTTGTTTCTGTGTTTCTAGGGGCATCTACGCAAGAAAAGAATGACCCAACATTCCATTCAGTTCACTGCGAAAACTGTATCAAAATTGCCAGATGTTTCAAGAACTTCATTGGCGCTATAGGGTGGGTATTGCACTACATGATTTTGTAGTTGGGCCATTCCTGAACTGAATAGTAAGTAGTGATTGAATTTAAGGATTCTTATAAACATGCTAAAATTTAATACGTAATGTTACGTATCATGTTTACAACAATAATTTAAATATACATTCAACCATTCCTTCCATGTAAACCACCTATTGATAATAGTAGGAATATTAAGCCGGTTCTGGCGCAGTAGAGAGATGCCGACAAGCGATAAAGTTCTTTGTTCTACGCCGACAAGCCCGCCCCCTCCCTTTGTGTGCTAACATGCCGCCAGGTCTCGTGTCGTTAGGCCCCGCCCCCTATCGCTTTGTGCGCTTACCTAATGCCGACAGTGTCTGCGCTAACAGGTCCTACCCCCTCTCCCATTCGTTCTACTGTGGCGTCCTGACTTGAGGGAATTGTTTTCTCGAGGCCTGCCGCCCCTCGGCAAATTAATTAGGTAATGTTCGTCAAACATTTTTTTTATGATTACTAAGGCCTGCACATTGCATCCTCGAGCAATTAAGTTTTTTGAATAATGAATTGTTGACTGGAGCGTGAGTATAAGTAGTCTGCTCACGGGAACAGTCTGTCATGTAATGAAACACTGCAGCCTTCTTCTATCTGGGGAAAGCGCTTGTCCATTAGCTGAACATGTTAGACGCTTTCACCACATTAATAGGCTTTTAAGTTTACATTCCGGATCTGTTTACATACATTAGCGATCAACGACATACTTCCGCCTGGCAGTAACGGTGACCTCTATTAGCTGACAACTTTAGACGCTTTCACCCCATTAGCGAACAATGTCAGTAATTGTTTTCCTAAGTGCTCTGCCCAACACTCAACACTTCAGATTTTAGCGATGGAAATGATACAAAAAGCAGCAGCTTCTCCAATGAATTCCAAGTTGACCAGGATGGCCGGGTTCGAATTACAAATTCAGCTTCTAATAACTCAGAGACTAATTACGATAAAGACGTCAAATAAACTTTATTACATTAATGTCATTAGATAGTTTCTTGTGAATGTATATTGGGTACATGGTGTCCAGGGTTCGAATACCGATAAAATGTAATTTAATTATAAACTTAATAACTCCTAAGCTAATTAAGATAAAGACGCCAAATAAACTTTATTGCCTTTATGTTATTAGGTAGTATCTTGCGGAGATGTAATTAGATACCTGACGTTCTGGGTTCGAGCCTAATGTTTAAATCGTCATTATCTCAGAAACTAAGAGAGGTAGAGGAATTGACCAAAGCATGATTGATAGCTCCTATGATGGGTAATTAATACTGTATATAATTTTCAATCAGTTGTCCTTACTTCGAATCCCGATCTTTCAATCACTTACTTATTTTTTCTCTATACTCTAGAATATATCACTTAGATTGATGCTGTAAATGCATACTGCACCTTTAAACATATCAAACTAATATTCTAAATAATTTTGTTTCTGGTGTCCAGGGTTCGAATACCGATAAAATGTAATTTAATTATAAATGTAATAACTCCTAAACTAATTAAGATAAAGACACCAAATAAACTTTATTGTGTTTATGTTATTAGGTAGTATCTTGTGAATGTGTAATTAGATACCTGACATTCTGGGTTCGAGCCTAATTTTAAATCGTCATTATCTCAGAAACTAAGAGAGGTAGAGGAGTTGACCAAAGCATGATTGATAGCTCCTATGATGGGCAATTAATACTGTATATAATTTTCAATCAGTTATCCTTACTTCGAATCCCGATCTTTCAATCACTTACTTATTTTTTCTCTATACTCTAGAATATATCACTTAGATTGATGCTGTAAATGCATACTGCACCTTTAAACATATCAAACTAATATTCTAAATAATTTTGTTTCTGGTGTCCAGGGTTCGAATACCGATAAAATGTAATTTAATTATAAATGTAATAACTCCTAAACCAATTAAGATAAAGACACCAAATAAACTTTATTGTGTTTATGTTATTAGGTAGTATCTTGTGAATGTGTAATTAGATACCTGACATTCTGGGTTCGAGCCTAATTTTAAATCGTCATTATCTCAGAAACTAAGAGAGGTAGAGGAGTTGACCAAAGCATGATTGATAGCTCCTATGATGGGCAATTAATACTGTATATAATTTTCAATCAGTTATCCTTACTTCGAATCCCGATCTTTCAATCACTTACTTATTTTTTCTCTATACTCTAGAATATATCACTTAGATTGATGCTGTAAATGCATTCAGCACCCTTAAACATATCAAACTAATATTGTAAATAATTTTGTTTCTGGTGTCCAGGGTTCGAATACCGATAAAATGTAATTTAATTATAAATTTAATAACTCCTAAACTAATTAAGATAAAGACGCCAAATAAACTTTATTGCGTTTATGTTACTAGGTTGTATCTTGTGGATGTGTAATTAGATACCTGACGTTCTGGGTTCGAGCCTAATGTTTAAATCGGCATTATCTCAGAAACTAAGAGAGGTAGAAGAATTGACCAAAGCATGATTGATAGCTCCTATGAGGGGCAATTAATACTGTATATAATTTTCAATCAGCTGTCCTTACTTCGTATCCCGATCTTTCAATCACTTACTTATTTTTCTCTATACTCTAGAATATATCACTTAGATTGATGCTGTAAATGCATACAGCACCCTTAAACATATCAAACTAATATTGTAAATAATTTTGGTTCTGGTGTCCAGGGTTCGAATACCGATAAAATGTAATTTAATTATAAATTTAATAACTCCTAAACTAATTAAGATAAAGACACTAAATAAACTTTTATAGGGGGAAAGGATGCTCTCCTGAAACATTAGGCCTCTAGAGACAAGCATTTATAGGGGAGAGATAGGGAATACCAGGGCTGATGCTAGGCTAGTCAGATGCTAAAGGAGGGAGGGATATGCTTTATACGAGAGAGATAGGGAATACAAGGAAAGATGCTATACTAAACAGGACTTGAAGGGTAGAATATGGGCGATATAGCGAACCGAGGAGAGGTATTAGGATAGGAGTTTTGAATGATGGAGTAGGTCTTTATATGCGAGAGATAGGGAATACGAGGGTCGATGCTAGGCTAGACGGTGTTGAATGAGGGAATGCATCTTATATGAGAGAGGTAGAGGAATATGAGGAGAAGTGCTAGGCTAGTCGGGAAGGTCTGAATGAGAGAGTATACGTCTATATGGGAAAAGATAGGGAAAACGAAGTTAGGTGCTAGGTTGAGAGAGTCTTTAAGAAGGAAAATGCATTTATATGAGAGCGGTAGGACATACGAGGAGAGGTGCTAGTCTAGACATGGTTTGAGGATTAGAGTATACGTTTATATGGGAGAAATATGGAAAACGGGAGAGATACAAGGATAGACAGAGATTGAAGGAGGAGGAATGTAGGTTTATACTGTAATATAGAGAGTAATTCGATTTTAAAACTTTTGTCATCCAGCCTTACAACACTTTTATATACTTATTTTCTAAACCTTACAAACTTTATATTTGTTAAACAGTAGTGCGCGAGACGGAGAGGGACAAACAGTACATCGGTTTACAGTGAAGTATACGTCCTAACCTATTCCCACCTTGTTTGTTCTGGATCTTCTCATTGTCTATCATCTAACGTAACCACGTAACAAGACGTAACACAGGAAATCATACATATGGCACATTAAAAAAAATAAAGGTATATATAATGAAACAGAAACAAGTAGACAGAGGGTCATCGATACATAGAAAACCAGGAGTTGTATGTACTGAGACCATAGATTAGTATAGGCAAACAACAAAGAAGTGAATTTATAGTGTAAATAGCCTAATATTTTCAAATATTATTATAGTCTAAAAGTATATAACTTAATTATGTATCGAGTATTGAGAAATAAACGTTATTCATTATTCACTAATCTCAGATCACTGCAATTGTATTGAATCAATTCACAATTGCTAATGCCATTCAACTTTCATTTGTCTCTGATACATAAACAAATTGCAAAATGGAGAAGGACGAAAGTAATAAAAAGACTCAGGCAGCAAATTTTAAGAAAGAAGAGAAAGATATATGACCGACATTGTTTTGGAACACAAATTAGTGTTGAAAATAAAATGACTGATAGCTCTGCTAAGCGTAAGGAAGAGACATGGAAATAAATTGCAAATGAATACAATTCTAGGAAGATCATCCAGTGTGAATGAAAATCCCTGAAATGATATTATGAGAACATAAAGAAAAGAATGAAGCAAGCAAATGCCATTGACAAGGTACGATTGTACAAAAACTGGAGGCGTATGTATGTACCGCCTTTCTTAGATAATAGTAGCCAAATAACAATTGTTGCTCTTCTATTCAATCGCCAAGGAGTTTAATGATGAAGTTGGATTCCATTCAGAAGTAATCACCACAGTGAAGGACATTGAAATAGTAAATCCAGTTCCAACATGTCCTTCAACAATTTTAATAACAGGTAAGGAATTTGAAAAAAGAGAAAGTGTAAAGGTGGCGTCTGCAGTTCCCATACAGAACTTTCAACTCCATTGCCTGAAAAGAACAAAGATGGCATAAGAGAGGGTTTTTATGAGAGGAGGCTTGAGTGTTTGGAAGAAGAGTACACAGTGAAAATGAAGATCTTGAAATTGGAACTAGAAATGAAAGAATCTCAGAAAAATTAAGCGTTGTTAATAACTTATACAAACATAAATATATTACAAAAAAGTAATGAAACAGGCAAGGAATAATATGGATAAAGAAACTGTTAAGCAGATCTACTACAGCACATTTTAATTTGCAAACAACGATTACATTTCAAAAATGTTGGTATTCGGACGATCCAGTGTTAATTATGATAGGCACAGAAGTGTTTCTCAAAATCTAAAAACGCTTAGCAATTTAAGATATCTATGTATTAATCTTTAGAGAGAAACTGTACTTTTACTCAAAGTGTTTAATAACTTTTAAAGCTAGAGAATGTCATTTAAGGTTTCCACCCCCCAAAAAATTCTGATTTCTCAGAATTGCGCAATTTTCATTACACGCTGTTATTTATTTTCGTAACTATTTAAAAAATTGCATACGTGAGCTTTTTTCCCTTAATTGCATTCAGTTAATCATACCTTCCATAATACTTATACACTGCCTACACGAGCTCAGGAGAAACATGGCAAGGCTACTTAATACTCCAAAAGTATCCCTTAAATTACTGGGGAATTCCTGCGAACAGGAGTATTTCGGAAATGTTTAATGTCACAAAAATATTTATTTAAAATAAATTGCATTTATCTAATAAGATATTCATTTCTTCAGCAGTAAGTTATACAGATTCCCTGGAAATAAAGAAAACTGTATAGAACTTTTGATACGCATTTTATTTTTCAGAAAATCAAATATAAGGAAGCGCAGTCACTGGCATCTTTAAAGAGCGTCCAACTCCGGAATGAAATTTAGCATTTATCTGGCTTTTCTTATGATGTTACGCTGTTCACAGAGATTTACGAGTTGAAAGACTAAAAACACGTAAACATGTATATGCACAAGCGCGCGCGCACGCGCACACACACATATGTACGAAGCTCTTTGCTTTCGTTTACAGGACCTCAGAACATGCATTACGCTGCGTGTCCCTAGCGTTTCCAGCTCTTGAATCGTTCCAGCTAGTGGAATGCCTCTACCATCTTCATGTCAACGATCTGTTACTCCGAATTAAAGTTTGGTGATCTGTATAGACCTGTACAACATGCATTACGCCATGTAACAGACTCATCACGCTATGTAACAACATGATCACGCTATGTAACAACCTGATCACGCTATGTAACAACCTGATCACGCTATGTAACAACATGATCACGCTATGTAACAACATGTTCACGCTATGTAACAACCTGATCACGCTATGCAACAAACTGATCACGCTATGTAACAACATGTTCACGCTATGTAACAACACAATCACGCTATGTAACAACACGATCACGCTATGTAACAACATGATCACGCTATGTATCAACATGAACACGCTATGTAACAACCTGATCACGCTATGTAACAACCTGATCACGCTATGTAACAACATGTTCACGCTATGTAACAACTGATCACGCTATGTAACAACATGAACACGCTATGTAACAACCTGATCACGCTATGTAACAACATGATCACGCTATGTAACAACATGTTCACGCTATGTAACAACATGTTCACGCTATGTAACAACACGATCACGCTATGTAACAACACGATCACGCTATGTACCAACCTGATCACGCTATGTAACAACATGTTCACGCTATGTAACAACATGATCACGCTATGTAACAACATGATCACGCTATGTAACAACATGATCACGCTATGTAACAACCTGATTACGTTATGTAACAACCCTATCACGCTATGCAACAACTTGATCACGCTATGTAACAATCTGATCACGCTATGTAACAACATGATCACGCTATGTAAATAGGGTGGACCATTTAAGTTGAGGCTATACAATATATCCAAAACTAAGCGTTGTAGAAAGAAATGTCTTTAATAAAACTTGTTTGATATTATGGCGAGAGTAAATGCCGCTAGTCGTATTTTGTTTGGAGGACGTTGTGATGGTCATTTCAGGGTCTTTTTAAATGGGACCCTAATTGTAGGTTCCCATTTAAAAAAATAAATTGACCCAAAATGACCCTCATAACGTCCTCCAAACAAGATACGACTAGCGGCATTTACTTTCGCCATAATATCAAACAAGTTTTATTAAAGACATTTCTTTCTACAACGCTTAGTTTTGGATATATTGTATAGCCTCAACTTAAATGGTCCACCCTATTTACATAGCGTGATCATGTTGTTACATAGCGTGATCATATTGTAACATAGCGTGATCAAGTTGTTACATAGCGTGATAGGGTTGTTACATAACGTAATCAGGTTGTTACTTAGCGTGATCATGTTGTTACATAGCGTGATCATGTTGTTACATAGCGTGAACATGTTGTTACATAGCGTGATCAGGTTGGTATATAGCGTGATCGTGTTGTTACATAGCGTGATCGTGTTGTTACATAGCGTGAACATGTTGTTACATAGCGTGATCATGTTGTTACATAGCGTGATCAGGTTGTTACATAGCGTGATCAGGTTGTTACATAGCGTGTTCATGTTGTTACATAGCTTGATCATGTTGTTACATAGCATGATCGTATTGTTACATAGCGTGTTCATGATGTTACATAGCGTGATCATGATGTTACACAGCGTGATCATGATGTTACATAGCGTGATCATGTTGTTACATAGCGTGATCATGTTGTTACATAGCGTGATCAGTTGTTACATAGCGTGAACATGTTGTTACATAGCGTGATCAGGTTGTTACATAGCGTGATCAGGTTGTTACATAGCGTGTTCATGTTGTTACATAGCGTGATCATGTTGTTACATAGCGTGATCGTGTTGTTACATAGCGTGATTGTGTTGTTACATAGCGTGAACATGTTGTTACATAGCGTGATCAGTTTGTTGCATAGCGTGATCAGGTTGTTACATAGCGTGAACATGTTGTTACATAGCGTGAACATGTTGTTACATAGCGTGATCAGGTTGTTACATAGCGTGATCATGTTGTTACATAGCGTGATCAGGTTGTTACAAAGCGTGATCGTGTTGTTACATAGCGTGAACATGTTGTTACATAGCGTGAACATGTTGTTACATAGCGTGAACATGTTGTTACATAGCGTGATCAGGTTGTTACATAGCGTGATCAAGTTGTTACATGGCGTGTTCATGTTGTTACATAGCGTGATCATGTTGTTACATAGCTTGCTCAGGTTGTTACATAGCATGATCATGTTGTTACATAGCGTGCTCAGGTTGTTACATAGCGTGAACATGTTGTTACATTGCGTGATCAGTTGTTACATAGCGTAATCAGGTTGTTACATAGCGTGATCAGGTTGTTACATAGCGTGATCATGTTGTTACATAGCGTGAACATGTTGTTACATAGCGTGATCAGGTTGTTACTTAGCGTGATCAGGTTGTTAAATAGCGTGATCGTGTTGTTACATAGCGTGAACATGTTGTTACATAGCGTGATCGTGTTGTTACATAGCGTGATCAGTTTGTTACATAGCGTGATCATGTTGTTACATTGCGTGAATCAGTTGTTACATAGCGTAATCAGGTTGTTACATTGCGTGAATCAGTTGTTACATAGCGTAATCAGGTTGTTACATAGCGTGAACATGTTACATAGCGTGATCGTGTTGTTACATAGCGTGATCGTGTTGTTACATAGCGTGATCGTTTTGTTACATAGCGTGAACATGTTGTTACATAGCGTGATCAGGTTGTTACATAGCGTGATCATGTTGTTACATAGAGTGATCATGTTGTTACATAACGTAATCATGTTGTTACATAGTGTGATCATGTTGTTACATAGTGTGATCATGTTGTTACATAGCGTGATCAGTTTGTTACATAGCGTGATCAGTTTGTTACATAGCGTGATCATGTTGTTACATAGCGTGAACATGTTGTTACATAGCGTGTTCATGTTGTTACATAGCGTGTTCATGTTGTTACATAGCGTGATCATGTTGTTACATAGCGTGCTCAGGTTGTTACATAGCGTGATCATGTTGTTACATAGCGTGATCAGGTTGTTACATAGCGTGATCATGTTGTTACATAGCGTGATCATGTTGTTACATAGAGTGCTCAGGTTGTTACATAGCGTGATCATGCTGTTACATAGCGTGATCATGTTGTTACATAGCGTGATCATGTTGTTACATAGCGTGATCAGGTTGTTACATAGCGTGATCATGTTGTTACATAGCGTGATCATGTTGTTACATAGCGTGATCAGGTTGTTACATAGCGTGATCATGTTGTTACATAGCGTGATGAGTCTGTTACATGGCGTAATGCATGTTGTACAGGTCTATACAGATCACCAAACTTTAATTCGGAGTAACAGATCGTTGACATGAAGATGGTAGAGGCATTCCACTAGCTGGAACGATTCAAGAGCTGGAAACGCTAGGGACACGCAGCGTAATGCATGTTCTGAGGTCCTGTAAACGAAAGCAAAGAGCTTCGTACATATGTGTGTGTGCGCGTGCGCGCGCGCTTGTGCATATACATGTTTACGTGTTTTTAGTCTTTCAACTCGTAAATCTCTGTGAATAGCGTAACATCATAAGAAAAGCCAGATAAATGCTAAATTTCATTCCGGAGTTGGACGCTCTTTAAAGATGCCAGTGACTGCGCTTCCTTATATTTGATTTTCTGAAAAATAAAATGCGTATCAAAAGTTCTATAAAGTTTTCTTTATTTCCAGGGAATCTGTATAACTTACTGCTGAAGAAATGAATATCTTATTAGATAAATGCAATTTATTTTAAATAAATATTTTTGTGACATTAAACATTTCCGAAATACTCCTGTTCGCAGGAATTCCCCAGTAATTTAAGGGATACTTTTGGAGTATTAAGTAGCCTTGCCATGTTTCTCCTGAGCTCGTGTAGGCAATGTATAAGTATTATGGAAGGTATGATTAACTGAATGCAATTAAGGGAAAAAAGCTCACGTATGCAATTTTTTGAATAGTTACGAAAATAAATAACAGCGTGTAATGAAAATTGCGCAATTCTGAGAAATCAGAATTTTTTGGTGGGTGGAAACCTTAAATGACATTCTCTAGCTTTAAAAGTTATTAAACACTTTGAGTAAAAGTACAGTTTCTCTCTAAAGATTAATACATAGATATCTTAAATTGCTAAGCGTTTTTAGATTTTGAGAAACACTTCTGTGCCTATCATAATTAACACTGGATCGTCCGAATACCAACATTTTTGAAATGTAATCGTTGTTTGCAAATTAAAATGTGCTGTAGTAGATCTGCTTAACAGTTTCTTTATCCATATTATTCCTTGCCTGTTTCATTACTTTTTTGTAATATATTTATGTTTGTATAAGTTATTAACAACGCTTAATTTTTCTGAGATTCTTTCATTTCTAGTTCCAATTTCAAGATCTTCATTTTCACTGTGTACTCTTCTTCCAAACACTCAAGCCTCCTCTCATAAAAACCCTCTCTTATGCCATCTTTGTTCTTTTCAGGCAATGGAGTTGAAAGTTCTGTATGGGAACTGCAGACGCCACCTTTACACTTTCTCTTTTTTCAAATTCCTTACCTGTTATTAAAATTGTTGAAGGACATGTTGGAACTGGATTTACTATTTCAATGTCCTTCACTGTGGTGATTACTTCTGAATGGAATCCAACTTCATCATTAAACTCCTTGGCGATTGAATAGAAGAGCAACAATTGTTATTTGGCTACTATTATCTAAGAAAGGCGGTACATACATACGCCTCCAGTTTTTGTACAATCGTACCTTGTCAATGGCATTTGCTTGCTTCATTCTTTTCTTTATGTTCTCATAATATCATTTCAGGGATTTTCATTCACACTGGATGATCTTCCTAGAATTGTATTCATTTGCAATTTATTTCCATGTCTCTTCCTTACGCTTAGCAGAGCTATCAGTCATTTTATTTTCAACACTAATTTGTGTTCCAAAACAATGTCGGTCATATATCTTTCTCTTCTTTCTTAAAATTTGCTGCCTGAGTCTTTTTATTACTTTCGTCCTTCTCCATTTTGCAATTTGTTTATGTATCAGAGACAAATGAAAGTTGAATGGCATTAGCAATTGTGAATTGATTCAATACAATTGCAGTGATCTGAGATTAGTGAATAATGAATAACGTTTATTTCTCAATACTCGATACATAATTAAGTTATATACTTTTAGACTATAATAATATTTGAAAATATTAGGCTATTTACACTATAAATTCACTTCTTTGTTGTTTGCCTATACTAATCTATGGTCTCAGTACATACAACTCCTGGTTTTCTATGTATCGATGACCCTCTGTCTACTTGTTTCTGTTTCATTATATATACCTTTATTTTTTTTAATGTGCCATATGTATGATTTCCTGTGTTACGTCTTGTTACGTGGTTACGTTAGATGATAGACAATGAGAAGATCCAGAACAAACAAGGTGGGAATAGGTTAGGACGTATACTTCACTGCAAACCGATATACTGTTTGTCCCTCTCCGTCTCGCGCACTACTGTTTAACAAATATAAAGTTTGTAAGGTTTAGAAAATAAGTATACAAAAGTGTTGTAAGGCTGGATGACAAAAGTTTTATAATCGAATTACTCTCTATATTACAGTATAAACCTACATTCCTCCTCCTTCAATCTCTGTCTATCCTTGTATCTCTCCCGTTTTCCATATTTCTCCCATATAAACGTATACTCTAATCCTCAAACCATGTCTAGACTAGCACCTCTCCTCGTATGTCCTACCGCTCTCATATAAATGCATTTTCCTCCTTAAAGACTCTCTCAACCTAGCACCTAACTTCGTTTTCCCTATCTTTTCCCATATAGACGTATACTCTCTCATTCAGACCTTCCCGACTAGCCTAGCACTTCTCCTCATATTCCTCTACCTCTCTCATATAAGATGCATTCCCTCATTCAACACCGTCTAGCCTAGCATCGACCCTCGTATTCCCTATCTCTCGCATATAAAGACCTACTCCATCATTCAAAACTCCTATCCTAATACCTCTTCTCGGTTCGCTATATCGCCCATATTCTACCCTTCAAGTCCTGTTTAGTATAGCATCTTTCCTTGTATTCCCTATCTCTCTCGTATAAAGCATATCCCTCCCTCCTTTAGCATCTGACTAGCCTAGCATCAGCCCTGGTATTCCCTATCTCTCCCCTATAAATGCTTGTCTCTAGAGGCCTAATGTTTCAGGAGAGCATCCTTTCCCCCTATAAAAGTTTATTTAGTGTCTTTATCTTAATTAGTTTAGGAGTTATTAAATTTATAATTAAATTACATTTTATCGGTATTCGAACCCTGGACACCAGAACCAAAATTATTTACAATATTAGTTTGATATGTTTAAGGGTGCTGTATGCATTTACAGCATCAATCTAAGTGATATATTCTAGAGTATAGAGAAAAATAAGTAAGTGATTGAAAGATCGGGATTCGAAGTAAGGACAGCTGATTGAAAATTATATACAGAATTAATTGCCCCTCATAGGAGCTATCAATCATGCTTTGGTCAATTCCTCTACCTCTCTTAGTTTCTGAGATAATGACGATTTAAACATTAGGCTCGAACCCAGAACGTCAGGTATCTAAATACACATCCACAGGATACTAATTAGTAATATAAACGCAATAAAGTTTATTTGGCGTCTTTATCTTAATTAGTTTAGGAGTTATTAAATTTATAATTAAATTACATTTTATCGGTATTCGAACCCTGGACACCAGAAACAAAATATTTACAATATTAGTTTGATATGTTTAAAGGTGCTGTATGCATTTACAGCTTCAATCTAAGTGATATATTCTAGAGTATAGAGAAAAAAAAAGTAAGTGATTGAAAGATCGGGATTCGAAGTAGGGACAACTGATTGAAAATTATATACAGTATTAATTGCCCATCATAGGAGCTATCAATCATGCTTTGGTCAACTCCTCTACCTCTCTTAGTTTCTGAGATAATGACGATTTAAAATTAGGATCGAACCCAGAACGTCAGGTATCTAATTACACATTCACAAGATACTACCTAATAACGTAAAGGCAATAAAGTTTATTTGGCGTCTTTATCTTAATTAGTTTAGAAGTTATTAAATTTATAATTAAACTACATTTTATCGGTATTCGAACCCTGGACACCAGAAACAAAATTATTTACAATATTAGTTTGATATGTTTAAAGGTGCTGTATACATTTACAGCATCAATCTAAGTGATATATTCTAGAGTATAGAGAAAAAATAAGTAAGTGATTGAAAGATCGGGATTCGAAGTAAGGTTAACTGATTGAAAATTATATACAGTATTAATTGCCCATCATAGGAGATATCAATCATGCTTTGGTCAACTCCTCTACCTCTCTTAGTTTCTGAGATAATGACGATTTAAGATTAGGCTCGAACCCAGAACGTCAGGTATCTAATTACACATCCACAAGATACTACCTAATAACATAAACACAATAAAGTTTATTTGGTGTCTTTATCTTAATTAGTTTAGGAGTTATTAAATTTATAATTAAATTACATTTTATCGGTATTCGAACCCTGGACACCCGAAACAAAATTATTTACAATATTAGTTTGATATGTTTAAAGGTGCTGTATGCATTTACAGCATCAATCTAAGTGATATATTCTAGAGTATAGAGAAAAAATAAGTAAGTGATTGAAAGATCGGGATTCGAAGTAAGGACAACTGATTAAAAATTATATACGGTATTAATTACCCATCATAGGAGCTATCAATCATGCTTTGGTCAATTCCTCTACCTCTCTTAGTTTCTGAGATAATGACGATTTAAATATTAGGCTCGAACCCAGAACGTCAGGTATCTAATTAGATCTCCACAAGATACTACCTAATAACATAAAGGCAATAAAGTTTATTTGGCGTCTTTATCTTAATTAGTTTAGGAGTTATTAAATTTGTAATTAAATTACATTTTATCGGTATTCGAACTCTGGACACCATGTACCCAAATATACATTCACAAGAAACTATCTAATGACATTAATGTAATAAACTTTATTTGACGTCTTTATCGTAATTAGTCTCTGAGTTATTAGAAGCTGAATTTGTAATTCGAACCCGGCCATCGTGGTCAACTTGGAATTCATTGGAGAAGCTGCTGCTTTTTGTATCATTTCCATCGCTAAAATCTGAAGTGTTGAGTGTTGGGCAGAGCACTTAGGAAAACAATTACTGACATTGTTCGCTAATGGGGTGAAAGCGTCTAAAGTTGTCAGCTAATAGAGGTCACCGTTACCGCCAGGCGGAAGTATGTCGTTGATCGCTAATGTATGTAAACAGGTCCGGAATGTAAACTTAAAAGCCTATTAATGTGGTGAAAGCGTCTAACATGTTCAGCTAATGGACAAGCGCTTTCCCCAGATAGAAGAAGGCTGCAGTGTTTCATTACATGACAGACTGTTCCCGTGAGCAGACTACTTATACTCACGCTCCAGTCAACAATTCATTATTCAAAAAACTTAATTGCTCGAGGATGCAATGTGCAGGTCTTAGTAGTCATAAAAAAATGTTTGACGAACATTACCTAATTAATTTGCCGAGGGGCGGCAGGACTCGAGAAAACAATTCCCTCAAGTCATGACGCCACAGTAGAACGCATGGGGGGGTAGAACCTGTTAGCACAGACACTGTCGGCATTAGGGGGCGAGAGGGGGCGGGGCCTAACGACACGAGACCTGGCGGCATGTAAGCACTCAAAGGGAGGGGGCGGGCTTGTCGGCGTAGAACAAAGAACTTTATCGCTTGTCGGCATCTCTCTACTGCGCCAGAACCGGCTTAATATTTCTACTGATAATGAAAGCGCATATGACACTAAATGCATTGTTACTTGTGATTTTAAGATATAAAAGTCAAACAATCATTTATTAAGCATACTCACAGCACCTAATATTGCAAGCGGCTTTTAGAAGTAAAAGTTCTTAAACTGAGTGATGTTTTAAAACTTATCCAGTACTTAAATCTACATAATAGAAACACAAGTGGGTCCGAGTCTAATTTATAATCCTTGGTTCCAAAAATTATGTATGAGGCTGCTAAAGTTAATGCTACGTGATAATTTTAAAATAATTGTGTCACATTCTTATGATTTTCTCTACTCACTCGTCTATAAACTATTCATGCAAAGCTTGTTTTCCTGTCTCCTTCTTGTTCTTTGTTATAAGCTTTCATAACACATAGCTTTGTAGGTATAAGAAGGATGCGGTAGGCTAATGTGATGATCAGATTTTAAAAAAAAACGGATCGCTTTGAAATTTCATGTCCTTTGCATTACCACGGGAGAAAACGAATGGCGATTTACCACTGTAAAATTTGTTCAAAATTCAAAATTTAAAAAGTTAAAAATGCAAACTTAAACAAAAAATATTTCAGAAACGTGTAATATCAGAAAAAGTAGATTCAACATAAAAACTAGCCCTTTAGCTGGATCTACACTTTTCTTGTAGAAAGATTTTGTCTATCTCTTATGGTTTGGAAGAGAATAAATTCGGCAATGTGAATCATTACCTATAATCTAACATGTAAACTGTCCGGATACCTACTTAATGCCCCATCATGCATTCTAAACCAATTCGAATGCCAAAGGGAACATTTTCCCTTCCATTTTATCCAGGCATTGGATTGGCAAGTGGCAATGTGAAAATTGCTCTTTTTAATTAAAATTAGAAATGATTTTAATAAAATCTAGCAGGAACAAATTTCATGCTTTATAATGCTTTATAATTTACAAGACTTTTGTATTTGACATGTGCACATAACCCTTTGTGTTAAAAGAGTTGCAGAACTCAACGGGGTAATTCCAAGTAAACACAGCTCATTGGGGAATTGGCGCACTAGTGCGCTAAAAGACGCTACTACTACCACTACTACTACTACTACTACTACTACTACTACTACTACTACTACTACCACTACTACCATAACCACCACCACTACCACCACCACCACCACCGCCACCAATAATAATAATAATAATAATAATAATAATAATCTGAATAACATTTATAATAGAAAACAAAAAAAATGATAATAAAACACTGCGTGCTCTCATGTTTGTTTCTTATAGTCCGTAATGTTAGACAAGAATTTAAAAACTCAATTTAAAAATATCTATGGGCAGTACGTATAGGCACAGAGACATTTTAATTATTTGTCTGTCTAAAATTTAATTTATTTCCTCCAAAATAAGGCCTGTGTAACTGAAGTGGAAAATAAATATTCTAATACCTTTTAGGCCTATTTTTGTCTGTCATCACAGGCTGTACACTCTATTGCCTGGGACGTGCCTCTCAATGAGCGCTATCTACTCATCGTCTTTGGTGATAAACAAAAGTAGTAAAACGAAACTCGGCTGCTCCCGTAGCTCATTCGGTAGAACATCTGCCTGCTGGGCGAGGGGTCCCGGGTTCGATTTCTGGATGGGGATTGGGAACGTTTCTCTAGGCAAGGTTATTCCATATCCTCCCCAGAGTCTGGAAATAAGAATGAGAGTGTGAATGTGTATGTGAACTAATGATTAAAGCCCAAAGTTTACTAGAAACCCAAAGACAAGGGAAAAATTAACACCATTGCCTATAGGCAATAATATGTTTCAAAAGAAATGGCCCCCGATAAGACCATTGTATTTAAAAATGGAGTTTAAATGGAAAATAAAAAAAGGAAGCTCACTCACTCTAATTTACCAGTTCTCTACTGCTCTGTGTTTACTTGGAATTGCCCCCTTGAGTTCTGAAACTATTTTAACGCACGAAAAGATAATATTACACAGTTGAAATACGGTGCGGTTGGGCCACCTGGTATATCAGTTGCATACGGTTTACCAGTTATTCAAAAGTCGATCAGAATGAAGAGGAGTTCACAAGCTATTCCTAGAAAACTCAATATATACATTTTAAACATACATTAAAACATGGTCTTTTAATCAAAATCGTTATAGTCATTTTTGAAAAAGTAAAACAAAATGGAAGTTTTCCATGTAAAGGGCAGCTTTGGTTGAGCGATTGTTTCAAAAATATTTATTTCCCCTCCCTAATAGACGCTGAATTTAAAGCAAAGTTTGGTTTTTAAACAAAATTTCTTTTTTGAGGTGTGCTGTTCACAGACAGACACACAAAGATTTATTTTCTAAAAGTGCTGGCATTGGATAATCTCTCTATGAAACTTTTGGGTAGAATGCAATACTTCCTCTGTACTTACTACCTGTAGATTGTAAGAAAAGTAAAAAGTATATGTTTACCTACCTGCGTTGCTTAGGTAAAATCGACGGTCATTTAATTAATTTTTGACTTCCCCCGTTTTCATCAAATAATTCTACAAATTATGTAGAAGATTTTTATGGCTTATCCTTCCGTTAACCCTTTATAATTGTAAGTTTGTACGGCCCCAGTCATTTCTAATAACTGATAAAAAATATGCTGATGTTCATGCAAACGGATGTGAAATATCGGCGGAAAGCTTTACTTCTTTATCTTCCAACCGACAGTCTTCCAAGTTCTGGAAACGCTACCTAGACTGTGCATACCCTTTGTGGTGATACATTGCTCAGAATGGTCGAATAAGATTTTAGATGATCACAGTAATGCCTTTTTAGGCCTTTCTACATTCCCATAGTTATACAGTAATATAAAACTATGTACATAGTCATTATATAATATATAAAACCTTAACGTATTGCAACGAAATAGAGATGAAAAGGTGAATATGAACATTTCACTCCCAAGCCACCAAGTTAATTGGTTTGGAAAATAAGCATAGTATACGACCATCGAGAAAAACAATCGCAGCTAACCATCTTGTTTATAACTTACAAAGGAAACAAAGCAACACGTTCTTACACGAGGGTTATTAAAATATCTATAAATTGCTATCGCTGCGTATCACAGTGCTATAAGCAGATTCAATTCTTCTTTTTTTTAGCTGTGTCTTATTTGCTCAATCCGGCTGTTTACTGTGAGAAAACGGAGTTATTTTTAGTAATAGTTGCCTAAAGTTGCATTTCAATATCAACCAAAAGTATGGAGAGATGTCAGTCGACTCAGAAAGAGGTGGAGGGAACAACTGAGACGGAACGGGCATTAAGCCCATGCCGTGAAGTGCAGAAGAAGAGGAAGAAGAAGTTGCTAATTCGTGACGATCTACATATGTGTTGCCTGGAACGAATGAAATATCCGCGCATTTGTCTTATTTGTAGAGTAACAACAACTATTTTCTACTACATGTTATTCTCAACTAAAATTCAAGACCCTCTTCGATAGAGTTTATTTTTAGGAGGGGGCATTGGTAGTCAGGACCAATTAGCCATCAGGATGTGGTAGTTCTTGCTGGTTTTGATGATTAGCAATTAACGTCTTTTAACCCATTAGTTCTTAATGGACGGTGAATGAACGAAGTCGTTGAAATGATGCTCAAATGGACCCAGGGTCCCTAGAGCTTGGGTTATCCGAATTCGCCTTATCAGGATAAGGTAAAACAGGGAAAAAATCTTATCCAGATAACTCACCCTAACCGAGATTCGAACTCGCGAGCTCCTGAATCCAAGGCAGACCTACCCACATACCGTAGAGGTTGACACTTCGAAAGCATTTTATTTTATAACTACAATGTGTTCATCTTCAAGTATAAGGACTTTTTAAATCTTATTCAACTTTTAATAGTTTATGAAAATAAATTAGAAGGTATTTTGTAGCCCAGGTCCGTCAGATAAATTGAGGTTTTCAATGGTGAAGGAATTATCAAATTCGCTTGAGTGATTTTTTAGATTATTCCACTCGCGCGCGCGCGCGCACACACACACACACATATTTTCTCTCTTTTTAATATAACATGGATATAGAGGAGATAGCTCAATAACGGCCCTACCGCAATTTCACTTTGTATAGGAAGAAGCTGATATGTTCTATTAAAGGAAATTTTGTAGGGGAACATACACCCGACAGGAAAAGCTAGGTAAATAACGGGAAATCATAAATCAGTAAACAACAAAGCGAAATGTAAAATATAATATAACAATGTAAGATAACTTGTACCTTCAAAGACAAAGAGACCTTCTGAGAATTTAACCCGGAACTCATCAAGGTGAGATTTCAAGTGTATACGTGGAGGCACTACTCCCCGCCCGTTACAATATATTAATATATATAAATGTGAAAGGGAATTTATTACATTAATTTAAAGCTTATGGATATTATTTAGAACACGTTTTTTAACTTCCTTTTTTTCTATGACCATTTCCTGCGGCCTTATTTTTATTTTTTCGGAAACAGACAGCTGGCAAAGTTGCAATGTTTGCTAACACATGTTAGCGAGGATGTCATTTTCACTTTCAAAACCAGTTGGAGGACATCAAGTAAATAGGTTTCACTTTTGCTCTCACAGTCGCGTGTGTCTCATGAGCGTACACAAACGTTTCGTGTTTGCTACCTCCTTATAATTGAATCTGAACCTTCCTAACACTTTCTAACTTGAACTCACGATCTACGGTTATACTTATCAGCTCGTTCAACACTAAGATTAAACACGTTTTACAAATCATTGATATCGCTGTAATGTAATCAGTCAAACCATCTTTGTGACATATAAATACAGAACAACTACCTCGGTAGACCCTCATTGGACGCTGAAGACGTTCCTTCTATTTTACGCTTTTTGTGTAGGCTAATAACATGCCAGTTGTACCTGTTATTTTGCCAAACTTTTACATTACCCTTTCGTCGTGTGTGTTTGGAATAAGGGATTTGTGGAAAACTAAACCTTCAGATAAAGGAGAGGTGTGGAGTAAGCTATGTTTTGTTTACTCCGGAACTACCACATATGTGTGCGAGTGTGTCCTATATCCATAAAAATTGCAATTATTGTAAGTGTATTTATTTTGTAACAAAACAGTTATTTTCTCTCCTCTATGAAAATGTCTTCTTCAGCTGGTCCATCTTGAAATATCCCATTCAGTTATAACAAATGAATCACTGAAAATATACTTAATATCTTGTGTGTCATATTAATTTTCTTATCGTGTTAACAGCAGCACATCCTGCCAAATAGATAGTTAAGCTATATCAGCATTTTATATGCCTTAAAACAATCACATTCATGTATTTAATCTCTTATTTGTAATATATGTATTAGTTTATTACCCTCATTTATTATTTTGAAGGCGAGTAACATATACGATCACAATTAGCAAAATACTAAACATTCCTTAATGCTAAATAGAGTTAGGTGCTATTAGAATACCTAAAAATTAATTTTAGTATGTAAAAGCTAAGCTAACTAGGGAGCATAATAACTGTTTATCCATCTTGTCTTTGATAATCAATACAAAGTCGCGAAACACATTTGTGAATTATCGTTAGCGATAGTAGTGATGTTACAGGAGAATCGAATTAATTAGGATGCTTTAGCATTCGCTTACCGTGAATATTTAAGATATCGCCGCATAGCAATTAAACACTTAAACCAACCACCCTTATACTACACATGAGTGTAACCCAGTGTTCCGAAAAGGCAAAGCAAGGGAAAGATAAAAATAAATAAACGGTAGTTAATCATTTTTAAATATTTAAATATTGTAGTATTAATATAATTAGAAGAAGATTTACGTAGGCGTAGGAGTGTATCAGAATAATTAGCATACTACGGAATTAATTCAGTAGTTTATTTATATCTGGAAGCGAAATGTAAGAATTAAGCACAAAAGCTTCAGCTGATAGAAAAATGTGTAAGCGGAGTAATAACTACCTTCGCTACCACATACCAAGAGGGCGGAAAAGTATTACATTCCACTCAAAATTTCGATATTGAGATTTCACCGGAAATACGTGTTTTAAGATTCCCTGAATCCAAATAAAGTATTCTTTTAGAAAAATGTCCGTGTGTGTGTCTGTGTCTGTGTGTCTGTTTATCTGTAAACAGTATAACTCAAACAAAAAAGACGAAAAGCTACTACAAAAAAATAGATCTCTTTAAAACACACAATTTATTTCCAATAACTTTTTGTCACATTCGAATGAGTTTCTCTAATCCTATGGTTTATTAGTGGACATGAAAACTAATTTTATTAAAACTCATTTTCTACTACATTTTAATCCGAATATACCTTTGCAGAAATGGCTACATTGCACATTTCGTTATGGTACAAGGGGAAAAGTGATAGTCAAATGTTTAAATTCGCGAAGTATAAATCCCTAAATGACCCCACCATTGGTTACCTAGTATGCCTATATGTATAGTTTGTTTAAATGCATTTTAAAATGTGTAATAAAACTGTAAATACTTCTTTACAAATAGACAAACAATTCTAATCCCAATTAAACAAACTAAGAATAACTGCAGGTAGCTAATATGTAATAAAGTGCCAGGACAATGTTAAATAACTGAACAAAATATAATATCATAAAATAATTAACAATTCACCAAATAACTATCACATGGGATAAAAAATAAATATAAAAATTAACCAAACCTGACACGTGTGTTTAAACACAAATAACAACACGCTTCTGTAATTATTTTAGTAATTATACAATTTCACTATCGTTTCATAAACTGAACTGAGAAATCTAAACTAAATGACAAAACAAAAACTTCAGATTAAACCACAAATTAAAAGCTACTGTACCTTTCATATACCCGACAAAGATTGAGGGCAAGAAAATATATTAACAAAAAACAAAAGTGTTATACCATGTATTATAAAATATATGCTGATTTAATATTATTAAAAGGGAAAAGTCAAGGTAAAACCACAATTGCGAGGATGTACATGGTAATAATCACGTAAACGAAGAAAGCTCAAGTATATATAAAGGATTTTTATAATTCCTTTCATAAAATAATAATGAATATGTATATAAACAGAGTGAATCACCTAAAGCTTGCACCGCAAATATTTCGGAAATTGAATTGATTGGTAGTCAGGGGCTCGTACATTTAGCCTATAAACAGATTTTAATAATGCTGAGAAAGTGTATTTTTTGAGCAAACATACAATTTTTAAAATGGAACAATGCCGCGTTACATCAACAGAATAAAGGTAGGATAAATTAGAATGTCAATGGTCCTTGTTGCAGGATTCTAGTGCATGTGGGTTACGAGAAATCGTGTTTTGAAAAGTTTCCACCCCGACAATTGTTTGTTCCAATCAACCTGCTTAGTTGCTAGGTACGATGTTGTCATGTTTGTTTGTATTGTGTTTTCTGTTCATTGATTGCATTGCGCCTTTCTGATCAGTTAGTTTGTGACAGTTCAAGCAGTAAGTCGTGAGTGGAAGATGGGGTTTACTAATGCAGAAAAAGACGACATGCTCATGCTGTATGGGGAGCGTAGGAAGAATGCAGTCGTTCCTGTACGGTGCATACGGAAACGTATCCCAATAGAAGTCAACCAACTCGGCAATTATTTATCAACCTCTTCAACCAGTTACGTGAAAGTGGTACGGTAGCACCTAGAAAACGTAACAGAAACAAACAAGTGACTGGAGAAGAGGGAAATTAATGTTTAGGCTGCCGTTGCAGTAGATCCACAAATTAGTTCCCGCACAATTGCACGTGGAAATGGCATAAGTCAGGCAAGTGTACTGCGCATTTTCCATCGACATTGGTTCCACCCCTATCATATCTCTCTCCATCAAGAGCTGCATGGAAACAATTTTGAGAATCGTGTTAACTTTTATACATGGGCATTAAGACATGATACTCCAGATTCATCATGTATCTTGTTTAGTGAGAGGCAACATTTACTAATCGTGTTAGAAACATGCACTATTGGTCTGTTGACAATCCCTGTTAGCTTCGTCAGGTGGAACGTCAGCGTCCATGGAGTTTAAACGTGTGGTGTGGGTTAGTGAACCATCAGCTCAAAGGCCCTTTGTTTATGGAAGGAACAATGAATTCGCACAAGTATCGCAGCCTCCTGACAGACCATCTGCCACAGATGCTAGAAAGCCTTCTTTTGCAGACTAGGAGGAACATGTGGTAGCAACATGATGGCTGTCTATCCCATGGTGCACGAAGTACTAGAGCTTGTCTTAACGGATTGCTTCCAAATCGTTGGATTGGACGAAGGGGACCTGTACCTTGGTCGACCCGTTCACCGATCTGATCCCTTTAGACTTTTTTCTGTGGGGAAAGCTGAAATACACTGTCTACAAAGATGTACAAACTACACAGACGATATGAAACGACGTATTACTACTGCCTGCTCTGAAATTTCCGCTGAAATGCTAGAACGTGTGCAGCAGTCTTTCCAAGCAGACTAGAAGCGTGCATTTAAGCTACCGTTGGTCATTTTGAACACAACATTTGAAGGACTATGTTCTCCTTACTTGTAAGAATGCACAGAAGTATTGTATTTCCCGTTTGTTTTTTCTTTAGTTTGTGCTACCACAGATTGCACAAGTGTCGGTGCGTAAAAGTTTCAAAATAAGATTTCTTATAAACCACTTGCACTAGAATCTTACAACAAACGCCACTAACATTCTAATTTACCCTACCTTTATTCTGTTGATGTAACCAGGCATTGTGCCATTTAAAAAATTTATTTTTGCTCAAAACATACACTTTCTCAGTATTATTAAAAACTATTTATAGGCTAAATGTACGAGTCCCTGACTACCAATCAATGCTGTGAAAACTGCACATCAATAGAAATTTCCATTTCCAAAGTATTTGCGGTACAAGTTTTATATGATTCACCCTGGATATATATACAATTAAAAGGAACACATAAGAAAAATCAATAAGATACCTAATGTTGCTTAATAATTCAAAATGCAAACCTCGCCCCACCTAACTGATAATAGAACATCAAATGGGGACAAAATTACATTACAAAATACCCAAATATAATTACGCCACTTTAATCATAATAAAATCGCAAATAACAACCAGAGTAGTAAAGTAAAATAGACCAAAAAACTCGCCCAAAATAACTGATGATTATTGCCTGTACTTATTTGACGTTTCCAAACACGACGCATTATCTGGGCAAAGAATAGATCAAGTATCACAAACAATCTTTCCATATGCAAGTTAATTTGAGAAAATAAAGTCCTTTTAAAATTATATTTGAAAACTACCATAAACTCAGTACCCACAACTAAACCCTTTTCAAATAAATATTCGCAAGCTCGACGCAAAAATAAATTATCTTTAGAATAATAATTTCCTTTTAGCTGTAGCTTAGAGAAGCTCAACGGCAATTATATATTTACGGTTACCCTCTAAATGGTAAATACATCCACAATTTCACTAAAAATACATTGTATCCAAAAGGCAAATCGTTTACTAACCCAAATTATATGTATGATATCTAACACAATGGCAACCGAGTTAAAGAGAATGGAAAAAAGCGCAGCCCAATTTTGCTTCCTGTGGTCACAATATAACTAAGCAGCCAGAATCTCTCCAAATATTCGCCCCCCCCCCAAAAAAAAGCTAGCAAGCGATCAGAATACGGCCACACTTTAAACCCATAATTAAAATTATATAAGAGTCAAAAGTCGGAGATCCCATATTAAAAGATGATCACCACGTGACCACACCAAGTAACCCTCTCCTTCCCCTGAAAAGCTTTACAATCACCTCTGCTACAGCTAGACGCGATAACCGCGCCGCCTCACAAGAGACCTGAAAACCAACGCGACTTCCACATCCTCACTAACGGACGAAATAGAAAACATAAGGAGAGACTTTAGCGCGATAAATGAAATGAAACTTTAGTGCACAGCACAAGCATTCGCCTAGAAACCCGAGAGAACCCCCTCAAAAACCCAGGGGTCAGGAAGTTCGGACGCGGGAACCGAACCCACGATATCCCGAATGCGGATCACAGATGTTACCGCCTGAGCCATTCCACTTTTTTTAAAAATGTATTATGTAAAGCTAATCGAACAAAACCCTTATTATTTGAACAGTCTTCATAAATGGCCAACTCTGCAGATAAAGTATTATCTCTTTGACGGAGATTAAGAAACGCAGAATGACAATTCAAGGAGCCGAGGTAACACAACATCTAGTCTGCACTTCTTAACAGCACATAAAACTACAATTTTTTAAATTTTAAATTTGCATAAAATATTACTATTATCATCATTATACGGTTGTAGTGTACAAGTTAGTATATATTGTAATTTAGTGTTGATTCCAAGCTAAAATCTGGTAGTAAGTGAATACGTGAATGAAATGAACCTGAAAATACTGCTTTGCTCCGTTGAAACCTTTCTATATTTAAGAAATACCATGTTGACATATTAATCTGACTTAACCTTGTGTTATTTACCACTGGAAATTAAACTTTGAGTGAAATCTCTTGTAATGACCTTTGGCAAATTGTTCCGCAAAACGTGCTCGAACGCCTAGCAAACGGGTCGTATGTTCGACTTCGCCCACGGACCGCATTACTTACCTTTTGCATTATACTTAAAATTCCTTTAAAATGGTTTTAGCCACTTTTACTGACAGAATCGTGCAAGTCCGGATCCATGCCTTCGCTTCTTAGCATCGGTTCTGTTTATCTTCTATTCCTTAGCTTTGGCGTATTGCTTTAAGTGATATTCATAAATCACTGAATTAAATGCACAGAACGCCAAATTTTCTTGCTTATGCGTACTCAATCTTTATAGGCTGTCTTTACCCCTTAAACAGCTAAGCGTTTTCAAAGTTTCAGCAAGCTATGTATTGTTATTACTGTTCGTGCTTCTCGTCAAATAATAGTCTTGGTGAGAGGAAGAGTGAGATATGAAGTTTTTGCTTGAGAGCGAGATCGGGCTGTGTTTCTCTCACAGAGCAAAGGAAGGCCGCTGCTCGAAGAGAGGCTCTTTCGAATGCTCAGCATAGAACTTTCACTTCTAAGAACATAAATGTTAAAGATGGTAAACAAACCTGAGTTAAACTTGAGCATAAGTGCTTATTAACTTACTGCTTATGTAGCGAATTTGCACTTTGTATGCATAGTTCCTGAATTGTATATGTTTATACACCAACACTTTCGTCTGTTATATTACATTTTCTGCACATATTACACACTAGCATTAACATAAGCAATCAATATGTTAATTTATTTACTTTCTGAAATTATGTTTTGGCTTAATATGGTAACATTAGTTCTTTGTTTGCAGTTCCATTAAATTGCATTTACGCTATGTAATGCACAACGCATTCATACGTTAATGCCAGGCATCGAGAAAATGTATTCACAAAATATTCTGTCTGGAAGCTTGGGAACAGTGACTGTCTTTTGTTCGTTTGGCACCTCTGGTGACGGGATAGGGAATTAGTTGCCTTCCTCTCTGTGACAGCTCTCCCAACTTTCCTACTAAAGGTCGAAGTTGAACCCCTCTTGGGATTATTTTACACTTCACAGTTGTCAACGCCGTGTCTTCGGTCGGATTTCATCCCCACCGTCACTGTGTAAGGGGGATTCCCACGAGTACGCCTGACCAGCAATACTAACTGTGAAGTTCAAAAAAGCCACTTGGGATCTATTCGGGTGACAAGATGTTTCTTGACAAATGTTTTTCTTTTTTTACACTCAGCAGTATTTTTGCAAGAATTTATGTTACAGGCTCCCTCCGGTCCTTTTGGCTAGAATTCAAATGTAGATAGACGAGATATAACGTGAGCCATAACAGAACAACAGAAATCATTTTTCTGTTGAAACGGCTCCAAGTGTACTAACGTGTCGATTAGAACGATGATGTAGTATTTCAACACAGTTATTATAAGCTTTATTTATATAGACTCCTAATGCATAAAAGAAAAGTTTGTCCTATTTGGAATAATTTGGTGAGTAGCACAGTACATATTCTGCATTGACGATCAAAGTAGATATTGCTAACTTCTATACTACATTCACCGCTTCATCATAATAATTAATAGAATCATATTCAATACCCAAAATAAATTTCTGAATCAAATACTTTAACCAGAGTATTTTACAAGAATATGGATTGAGGATATACATAAATGGCACAGTTATGAGATAATATGCTCACCTGTGTTAGAAAACAAATTGTTTATTATTATTAACATTATTATTATTTATTAATAATAGCAGTAGTAGTAGTGGTAGTAGTACTTAAAAGCAAATGGGTTTGTAGATTTCTTTGGCTGAGTGAATGTTAATGTCAAAGAAAAACATTCTTGAGCAAATGTTACACGACTTTCCCTACTTATTTATACATATCCCTCATAATACATTTATTCCTCAAAAAGTGGCTTCTATTAATTTTATCATAATGACAACAAATATTTGTCTAGAAGCAGTTTTACATTAGGTATTGCGGTGTGGTTATATGCACAAAACAGGCGTTTAACTCACAATCTTTTTTAAACTTCCTATTATTTATTCATGTATTTACTGTAGCAGAGCTAAGGTCATTTGGCCTTCTGTTCCGCTCAACGACCTATACCAAACCTGAATACAATATTATGATCACATTGATGGTATACAGATAATATTACCCTCACCCTATTACCCTTACATAAAGAAGTTAATTTAAGTGACCTTAGAACTAGGGTGTGAATGGGGCCTGGTTATTTGAATGCAAAACACATATGGGGAGGGCCATAGATATAACTTGAATGTTCAGTTCTCATGCCCAAACCTCAACCAAACTAAAAGCTGACCCCCATTAACACCTGCAGCCAGCGACCTTCTGTCGGACCGAGCTTGAGGAGCTTACCAGGTAAACTCTCGCAGAAGCACTACATCTTCTGAGCTAGCTGCACCAGTGATGGATAACGTCAGCTAATGTAGGTTCATAAAAGTTATGAGCGGTACAGTATATTTGTGCTAATTTTACAAAGATTGAGCAACGATGGAGAAGGATAAAAATCATTGGTTCTAGACAAGAAAATTTTGAAAACTTCTCATAAATTATAAGGCAATATCCTTGTTCTAAGATTGTAGAACTTAACTGCTGACAGTACTATACTATGAGGGTTTTATTTATTTAACTTATTTAATGCATTTTTAACCACAACATTTGGATTTGTTTCACGTCACAGATACTGAAATAAACGAAGGAAGTAGCGATGCAAACATGAAAACACAAAATTTAGTAAATAAAATCTTTTTGGTGCTACAGATTCAGCCAAAGTGTATACGCTTTAAACGAAGAGGAAATAGGTAAAAAACGAGTCAGGCCAATTCAGTGTTATTGTGAAAGGTGGAAAACAGGAAGAAATAGTATTCTCAAGCAAGTACCTTTGATTGTTGCACAGTTAGCTTGAAATAATAATTACAGATAAATAAACTTTGGGAAACTACTAATGTCATCACAAAAAATTATCCCATAAGAATATTACACTGTTGCATGTTCTTTTTTCTCCAATAATGATCTAAACATCTCTTACAATGTTATATTAATGGAAAAGAAACTACCAAAGGCACTTAAGGTAATTTAATTGATGCATTTAATTTTTCATGCAAATATTTCATAATAAATATGATGTTTATACAAAATTCGTTAGAGGTATTTTACAGATAATAAAAAATAACCAATATATTTGAGTGTAGTCTGTCATTAGGAATAGGGGAATTTTGTTGTAACTGTTTACTTACATCCATAAGCAGTGCTTGATTAAAGCCTTTTAAGTTACACTGACTCACACTCCCCACACAGGATTTGACTATTTTACTTTTTCTACCACATATCTAGTATGTATAGGAAGTATTATATTCTATTAAAATTATTCAATATTTCACAGTAAATGTATCTTTTGAGGCCTCTTAAATATATTTTCTTAGAAAAGGACCTATTTTAGCATGTGTCTGCGTGTGTGTGTATGTGAACACATAATCCCAATTCAAAATGTCGCATAGTCTAGAGTAAGAGATAGGAGTAGGCTGCTGAGGGACCTCCAGTAAGTAACTGGAGCAGAGCACCACAAGTAGATCATAGTGGGCCCTTTCTGCGTCTAAAGTGACCCGTGGAAGTAAGAGATAAAGGAAAGATCCGAAGAGCGACAATGTACTCTAGCAAAGTAACTACTGCAACATATTGCCTGTCCTAACGCCGGCTAACTCTGTCCAAGCAACTCGCAAACCGGAGATGAGACAACTCCCGGGAATGTAGCCCCACTGGTCCCACCAGATGTGAAAGGTTCTATCTTCCTGCGGCAACACACCAACCGCCGTGACATGGTCCTACAATCCTGAAACAGATAAAATGTATATATTGCAGTGAAAGAAAATGATGGACAGGAAATTCATGAAAGAAGGGGAATCACAGCTTTGGCCTACCGATCTCGGGAAATCACAAAAGTCTATGGTCAGAGGGCCCGGCCCAACGAGAATCTAACCCTGACCATCCGAATGTAAGACACATTTCGCTTAGTATTGTTGGATAAATACCAAACTTCATATTTAAGTTTAGTATACTCCAAAGATGCGACACGTAGATTTTAAAGAAAATCCCCACACTGCAAACTAAGTTTTGATATTTGAATTTTTTAAAAAATAGTCTAAGAAGTTTTATTAACATATGATAATTAAAATACTTACTGAAAAAATGCATTTTGCATGACGAAATCTTCTTGCAATTTCAACTTCTTTCAAAGTTCTATCACTGCTCAGTTGTTCCTCGTGATGTGAAATTTTAAAGCCAGCACATAGTGAGCCGCTTTTAAGCATTCAACTATCTATTCGGTTTTATCTATACCTCTTATATCTATAACGAAGTGTATAATGAAGCTATTTCTATAAATGTTTATCTATATTAACAATAAATAGATAGAAAAATAATATTTCACAGGAACAGTCTGTAGAAGCTATTTAAAAATAAATTATATTGAGTAGAAAACATTTTGCGATTGAAACATTTCAGAACTTTATTTTGAATTCCCAGATGTTTTGGAATGGATGAGCGGTACAAAAGCTAAAACAGTTAGTCACTAAAAGAAAATAAACGATAAAAGTTAAAATAGCACTCGTTAAGTACCAAAGCAATTTAAATTGTTGGATTATCCCGAAACAAAATACTACCTGCAATAACGCACACGATGACAGCCACAACTAATTTAACGTGTGACCTAGATCTATTCAACATCACTGACATTATTTTTCTATTTTTTTACACGTTGGACTGAAATTTCTCTACGGTTAACCCTGGATTCCACACACGGTTAAGATTCTTTTCTGCTTTACCTACTACATATCTACAGTAAATGGAGGAACTGTTGCATTGTGCCAAATAATTCGATGTGAGAATTTGACAAAAATACACGCTTTGAGGTCTCCTGGGAACAAAAACAACATTTTTTTTAAGAAAAAAAGGTATGTGTTTTGGGGGATTAGTACGCGTGTCCGTTTGTGAACGGCATCCTCCCCTCCCAAAAAAGAAAGAAAGAAAAAAAAAACAAAAGTTGATTAATTGCCAAACTTAGTATGTAAATCCAGCATCGTCTAAAGGTGCGAAACGAAGATGTTCAAGAAACCTTCCTCCAATGTTTTACATGTAAACATTTTTGTAGTTTTTTATTGATGTTATTAAATGCTCTAAGGGTTTTGATTAAAACGCTTAAGACATTTGCATGACAAATAAAATGTGTATCTTGAGGCTTCTGCGAATAGCCTTCAAGGTTGTTTTTAATCACTTTTATGACTGGTAAATCATAAATCATGGTACACAAATCGTACTACACAAAATACTACAGAACTCATTAAACACCGTTTATGTTAAATAGTATTTTTACCATTAACAATGTGCAAAGCATTATTTATTGTTTTGAATTTTCCATTACTTCCTACTTTTACAAGTAATAAGTCCGTATTTGTTTTTTATTTTGGTCATGGAAACAGCATGCTATTTCAAAGCCATCACAGAGCACTGCTATTTAAATATTTTACTACCGTTTTAGCACCTTGTATCCTTCTAATAGCTACAACAAAATAGGTAGATTTGCAATGAAAGTTGATCTAGATTTTCGAGAAGCGGATAGAAAAATCAGGTTTTGTTAAAATAGTTCGTAGAAGAGTGAGTAGAGATAGATATGTGAATGTAAAACAGAACTTTTATTATTCATTGCTATTTTTTTAGCTGTACCATTTCTCGTGCTCTGTACCATCCTATGAGCCTTACTATAGGATGATGTCCGCCGTTGGACACAATACCTGCGCAAGCAAATTCTTGAAAGATGCAATGAAAATGTCCCCACGCGCCTATCCACCTAACTACTGATAGAAATAAGCTTTTCAAGGTTTCATTTTGATCCAAAACGTGTTAAGATATACAAAAATGTCTCTCCACAGGAGGTTATATGGTAAGCACACCAAGTTAATTACTTCACTAGTCTAAATGCTTAATTTCTCTACAAGATACCTCTGGTAGGCAGAGGAAATAATATTTCAAACCCAAAACTTCAATTCAACGATTTAAAATTCAGCTTAGCTGGACTATTCTCGGTGTTTCCCTTCCTTCTGCAAGTTCATTATTTTATTACGGGTCAGTAGGTATCATTCTGTGACTTCTGTCTCAATACCAAGACGTAATTACAGTTAAATAGCATTTGGTTTATTATCGGTTTATTAACTGTTAATTCTCAATATTCCCTGCGAGAGGATAACATAATTTTTGTGTTTTAAGCTAAAATATATATTTCTTAAATCCTACGTGGGTTGCCTGTAGTCGAGTGGTCAACTTTAGACTTCCCAACCTAATAGTTTCGGGTTCTATTTCTGAATGAGGAGTCTTTCTCTAAGCAGAATACTTCTTATTCTTATCGAGTCTAGACGTATGAATGCGGAGTATGAATGCTTTTAGTAGCAAATATATTGAAGACAAACTTTAAAAAAGATTACAATTCAACGAGTAATAATACCATCAGTTGTTTCTCAAGTGAAGCCTCTGATATGATCATAGAAGTTAAAGGCGTCTATATAAATGAAAGAACTGAAGCAAATTCTACCTCACCACACTTTCCTATTTTACTATAATACCACACTCTGAAATAGTTTTGCATTTTATTACTTCCAAGGAGAATATAATTAGTTTACTTTCCATGTTTACTATGGATTTTAAACGCATATATTCTAAGTAATTCTAATATAATTTTATTCAAAACCTTGCAAAATCTTGGATAAAAGCTCGTATTGAATGAATAGCACTTAAAACTGAGCGGCAATTAATTTCTGGTTTATCTGCAGAATAGTTAAGTTATTCCTATATTTTTTCATTTCGATGTGGACAATCCCGAGGTAACACAGGGAGAATCTCCCTAGTAGTCCGGAGAACACGATGTTCACCTTTGTTTGACATTGGTCTTCATAAGGCCTTCCGTTTACTGCCGCACCGAATGGAGCGTTTCCCTTTCGATAACATTCAAAAGATGACTAATACTACGGAGTCGCTCACTGCCGTGCCACTGCTTTCCAGTAGCTTTAGCAAAAATACATATTTATGACAAGAGGCAATAAAAATATCTATGAAATTTTGTATTGTATGCCATGCTTGTTATCATTGTGATAACAAATATTTTTAAGCTTAGCAATGTGTAAAACTTAATGCATGTGACAAAAAGTGTCATATTTGATAATATTTTCGTCAAGTCTTCGTAAGTTATGAAATCTTCGTATTTCTTCATATTTAGTCAGCTTTACGATTTTTCGCTTTTAAAATACTTTCTGTTAGCAACTAACCAGGCTTTCCAGATGTTATATTCGGCAGTTTTCTTGAAACACATCTAGGAAATCCAAACCATTCTTTCTACCAAGCCAAGTTAATGGCAAAAATGTAGCATTTTATGTGATTTCAGGTGCACAATTAAACGCCCCTGTTCATAAAGGGTTTTTATGTTAGCGAACTGGTACTTTTAGTGACATACTGTAATTATTATTAAGCAAAAACAAGTAATCAGTAACTTATCTTTCTGTTCTTCTAAGTTTTGGCGGTTTTACAATGATTAAAATCTCTAAACTCCAAATAAGTGGAATTTAATTTGATATTTTAATGTTAATTATGAACAAAAATGTGTTATTCTAAAATAATGAACTGAAACTGCTCCTAAACTTTAAAATATAATTAATAAGTTTTGACTTTAAAGTATGTCTTTCTTAATACTGGGGGTTTTTCCTTCACATTTCATATTTTGTAAAACTTTTCCCGTAGTTTTGTCTGTTTCTGTTCCTAATCCCATCTTTGCTTTTCATTTCGTGTATAGGCTTATGTATAGTAAACGGATATAAGCAATAGATGAAGAAGTATTTACGATTTGTCTCTGGATGAAAATAAAAAACTAGTTCCTCTGAAAGCGGCATTTCTTTTCACTTTGTTGTGGTAGTCACTGCCATGGCGTGACAGCCTTTTGTAGGCTTCAATAGCTTCCAGTACAAAGTTACACCCTGACATATTGTAGTCTGTAAAAGGACACCACTTCATTCGGACCTTTTAGCAATAGTGAATGCCACCTTAAGATTCTTTGCCATTTGTATATTCCTACAATAATAATATAGAGTAACTCAGGTCTTTGTATACCAAGTATGTACATCTCAATAACTTCTTTGTTCACCATCCATGTAGACCTGAAATGTTATAAGTACATTAAACGATATAAGAATGCAAGAAAACTCTTGTCCCAAGGAATTCTCTACCCGCTGACAGTTTCACAATAAAGCTTTAACCAGCAGAGTAAAAAATAACTTAGCATAATTGGAAACACCCACCTCCAAAGTGGGCCTCTTGAAGCACACACTTCTGACAGGGTCAACGCTTTTTGAAACAGTCACACATTGTTTCCACGAAGCGAACATTGAAGGTCTCCTTGGTCGGTCGAAATGAATCACCGCCCCTTAAGCTGCTACTACACGTCAAACAGGCAAGGCTGAGAAGTTGCCTGCATAGAACGGCACCGCCAGGTTATGGTTGGGTTCATTATTAATGCATTCAATATTCACATAATATTATTCTTATCGTCAGTTTGCATTAAGTAATTTTAATGCTCACTTTATGGAACTAATGTCTTAGGTCAGTTTCTACAACAAATAATTAGTAAACCCTTCAATCTACAATGCAGGACCAAACTTTCTTCGGCCTCTGGGCTTATAATTTCAAATTATACGCGGTATTCTGAAGGGACCATCATTGTAACTGCTCATACTAGCGTGCTCGTGAATTTCATACATTTTTAAATAAATTAAATATGAGTAGGTGTGTCCATTCATAGAATAGTTGGTTTTTTTGTGCATTAGAGAGCAGTCGGATACTGAGCGTAAGAACTTTCTTTCTGCTGTTTCTATCTTGCGCTTTTTATCCCACCCAACTAGGTAGTTCCCGGTTTTCTCTTTCGTACATCAGTATGGGAACCGTCATTATTCTGAAACTTCAGCTGTGTACTTTTAAAGTTTTATTTTACAGTTTTCTTCTTATTGTTATGACACTAGTCTTATTATTTATCTCCTTTTTCTAGAAACAAATTGAATAAAAACCAAAATATAAAAGTAATTTCCTTTGGGTGTTAATTTGTCATTTAGCGCAATTTTAAAGCTCTAAAGGTCATAACTTTTGTTTATGTTTCAAACTGATCTTGTTATAGTTAGATATAATATCATTTATTTAATACGGAACTACCGAGTGAGATGGCTCCCCTTTGACCTCCCTCACTGACCTTGGGTTTGTCGTGGTTTCCTCTCGTGGAAGATGAATGCTGGGTTGATTTCTCATCTACCACGATTCCCTTTCATTCCGTTTCCTTCTCATTTTTCATCTGTGCTTCTAGATTTCATGGCATATGGCGGAGCTGGATGGATGGCGCAAATCCTTGCTCAGAGAAAACAGTACTTCCCATGGACACTAAATGGCTGATTTGTCAGCGGGTACAGGTTCCTCGAGCCAGAAACTGTTAGGACTTAGAGCATCTTTGTGGCCTGTAGCCTCCTCTGGTTCAGTCACTTCGTCCCTTTTCCTGGATGGTGTAGCCGCTATATATCTGTGAAAGCAGCAGTGTGCGAGATGATTCCCTCCCCTGCTTATACGTGTAATACACAGCTATTTGTAAGTCGTCCACAGATGTAACAAAATTACTTGAACATCTACGAAAAAAAAGGTATTTAGAATTCTGTCTTTCATTTTTTAATTAAAAATAGTGCAAGAGAAATTGGGAAGTCTTCTTTCACTCTTTCATTTATATATATTAACAATGTCATTATTAAAAGTGTCTCCTTTGTTAACTATTATATTATTTTCACAGTCCATGCAGTTTTAGAATTTCGAAGGATTTTTCCTTTTTCAATTTTATTCAGCTTACAGAAGTTTATTTAATATATTTATATAATGCAAAAAAATAAAATTTACTAAGTAAAACTATCGCCTATTTTAATTATTTGTTCAAGGATAAAAACACAGTATGACAATGAGCGACGCTTTCTGAAACAGTGTATGTATTAGTGTATGTTCGTTATGTATATTCAATAACTGAGTCTTTATTTCGGCTTATATTTTATAAATTTCTCACAATTTTATTTCTGTACATTTTTGGTAATTTTGTTTGTCTCCAATTTTTTAAAAGTAAGTGTATGATTTCTTTTCTCAATTCATTAAAAAATTAATGTTTTACAATTACGTATATGAATAATTAATTTGTAATTTTTATAGATTAAATATATATTTTACTACTTCGAGATTTATTCTCTCTATTCATGAATATATTGTTATTCATTTTAACGAGAGGGTTCTCTAACTCTTCAGGTTGAATGGAAACGATTTCTGCCAGTGTTACTATTATTGGGTTAATATTTCTTTCATTTGTGTTTACACATTTATTTTTGTATTAGGCTAACCATTACTTTTCTACAGCGGTCTTCGTCTTAACGGTCTGCTTTCGTTTTGAATTTAAGTGTCTCGTTATGTTGTAATATCTCGAGAACAACGGCAGTCTATTCTATCGCTTTATGAAATTTTCCCATGTTTCAAATTTCAGTTCTCTGGCTTCTCGTTTTACTAATTCATCATTGCTTATATTCAATTTTATTTTGTTTCATTTTTTTTAATTTTTTACATATACTTCAAATTTGTCTTATTTTCATTATTTATAAACTCTTGATGTCCTTTTCTCATATTGATATAACTCTATTATTTTTTTATTATTCTATTGCGCCGGCCATTTACGAATAGTGCGGCTGTAATTCCTGATCTAGCTATTTTGTTGGAGTTGATATGAGCTCTCGCCTCTGGGGTGACTTTTGTTTTGGGCAGCTGGGCTGAGAGAGGCGACCGCCTGGGCATCTCGTGGATTTGGCTTTGGGCTGCAGGCATTCGTGTCTGCCTCCCTGAGGTAAGTCATCGTGCAGCGACTTTATTTAGTTTTCGTGAAAGTGGAAATTTTGGATGCTTTTGTGGATTATCGTGAGGCTTTCTAGGTGCAATTATATGAAGTAGTTAATGATATTCTTTTGAGGTAATCGCTCAGTGCGCTGGGGTAATTGTATGGGGCAAACCTTTGTATTGTGTTCAGTGTTATGGCATGCTATTTTTAAGTCTTTTGTTTTGGGGTAAATTGTTCTTCTCCTGGTTTCTAGTCTTAGGTCTACGTGTTTCTTACACCATATTGATGTGTGATTGATATTTCTTTTATGAGTTTAAATGCGGCAACGGAACTTTAACATCACCCTGTTTTCGGGTTTATTGTCCCAGTTAATTTTATTGGAGCGTAAAAATACGTAACCTTGTTCATAGTAAAAACCAGATAGGTATAACCACTGGGCTTTTTTCGCAGACTGATATCTGTTAATTTTTCAAAACGTTAGTTTCTGTTCACTTTATCAGCATGTCAGTTTTATGCAATCATAGCTGCCCAGTTATTTAGCGGCATGAACTATTGTGTGGTAAGGTTGTGGAGTTTAGTATGCATACTATTTTGAATTCGTAACACATTTCAGAAGTCTATGAATAATATATGTTCTGGTTTATGAGAGAGAGCTATAATTACTGGGATTTTTCCTCGGGCTGATTGTTGTTCATTTTGCAACGGGTCACCTGAGAAGTTGTATGCTTAGTTAAGTGCATTGACTTACTGACTTGGCGCCTGCTCATGTTTTTATAGCTACATGCGGCTACCCTCGAAACAGTCATCGTTTATATTTATTTGTAGTCTGTCTGCTTTCATTGCCTGCCTATAAAGGTGCTTTGTGTTTATCGTCTGGGTTTTAAGTGGATTATTTTATGGTGTTATATTAATTGGTGAAGTAGAGAAGCCAAAGATTTAATAGCTTGTTAATAAAGAGGTATTAAGTGTGGAACTTGGTTCTTTCTGGTACCTTGGTTGCCCTTTCAAAGTCAGTCTGGGCTTCATAATTTTGCGTGCATGTTAAGGCATGTTAAGCCGTTTACAGCGACTCAGTATGTACCTCTTGTGTTATTTTAACATCTATTACTTTAATTCTGGTCATTCGTAACTCGTATTGCTACTTAGAGCTCTTTAATCTGTTTTCTCATCGTTAATACCATAATGTACTTAAAGCAGATAATTTTAAATTAGATTTTAAAATCACAATTTTTATCGCATGTTATAAGATACATTTTTGTATAACCAACATCAGTTATAATATTTTACGCTTTTCGAAAGTATCAATAAGAACTTCTGGCAGACGTGCTGCATCCACCGTGTCAATAGCGAAAGTCCGATTTTACTTTCGCTTTCTGAGTCAGCGACAGTTTCACTTTTGCTTTCGACACCGCAAAAAAGTTGAGAATGTAAACATCATAGCTTTCTATTTACTATCTTTTCACATCGTTGCAATTTGAATTTTCTATGGAACTTAAAATCCCAACTGAAATATCTTTTGAAATGCGTGCTTAGTAATACTTAATGAAAAAGTGTATTACTTTATTACATACAAAGATGAAGTGAAATTTTTAGCATGGAGCACAAAAGTAATAATTAATAAACCAAAATATTTAACTGTTAAAAGTATTGTTAAAATATCAAACTAAGGCGCAATTGCAAGCTTCATATTTCCTTAAACAGTTTGTTCCTACCCAGGTAAACTCTCATTCTTGTTACGTATTTCCACCGCAGCTAGATAAAACCTTATATTATGTGGGAGTTGCAATATCAGAAACCGTTGCTTTCCGAAACCCTGTTTTTATTCCTCTCAGAAGTAAAATTTCATTGGATTCTTGCAGGCCAAAATGGGCTCATAAACCCGCATGAGGAAAGTTATGCGGTATAATGACACAAACATTAAGAGTAATCTAAGGTGAAACACTATCATGAAGAAACTGCGTGCTTATCCTGGTTTATGGAGTTCTTGGGTTTGAAACCATAGCATGTAGATTTTGGGGATATAATGGGGGGACAGCAGCAGCAGCCGCCATAAACCGCCATAAACGGCGAAGAGCAAAATCACTTCTCCTGTAGCTTACCTAAGGGATCAGTATGTTCTGCAGTCAGCAATATTTAAGCGAGACAGAGTAACGCTTGTTGAAAGCTAAGGGCATTCCGTCTCTATTTAACTGCTCTTGTGCAGAACACTGGATTGCCAATTTCTACTCGTTTATTTGCCACGCATCCCCCCATGGTATTTAGTTATGTTTAGAGACAAGTGTAAAATAAAGGCCAGTAGCCACCCTTGAGGTACCTGAACTACGTTGTCTGCGCACAACGAAGTCGATATTCTAGAGGCATGTTTGTACTGATAACAGGTGAAATTTAGAATTTCCTTTCAAATATTTACTCGATATCTCGGTACCTATAGCATAGTTAGTGCCAAAAATGCCCATACATTAGTTTACTCTACATATGACACAAATTGCAAAATGTTATATTGGCAAATTCTCATAGAATAAGTAATCCATTTTGAATATACAGGTTGTAACAAAAATGTAGGGCACAAATTGCAGGATATATTCCTCACACGTAGACGAAGAAATTATGTTACATGAACATGGGTCTGGAAACTAGTTGTAACCATGTTACAACCTATTTTATCCAACTCATTAATCATGGGAAACACGCAAGAATAGACTACCAGCATACTATATGCAACTTTTTCTCACAGGAGATGCTCAATGTGCCCTCCGTGAGCATTGATACATACATCAACTAGCCGTCGTAGTAAATCACAGATGCGCTGATGTATTCCTGGAGTATTGCGTGTGGTTTCGCACCTTCCATAATACGGGCACGGAGACTCTGAACGTCTGATACTGGGGTTCGATAGACAAGACTTTCAAATGCCCCCACAAAAAAAGTCAAGTGGGTTTAGGTCCGGGGAGTGTGGAGGCCAGGAAATTGGTCTACCTCTACCTATCCATCTGTCACCGAATCTGTTATTTAGAAGCCGAAGGACATTAACACTAAAATGAGGAGGTGCTCCATCCTTCATGAAGTACATGCTTTGTCGCACAGCTAAAGGCACATCTCTAAACAGATTAGGTAGAACATTCTCCACGAAATTATGGTAACTTTGTCCGTGGAGCCTGGGTGAAAGAACTGAGGCGCAACCAAACAGTCACCAATAATGCCGGCCCAAACATTGACAGAAAATCGTTGTTGATTTGCTTCAACGGTTGAGTGAGGATTGACGTCAGCCCATACATGCCGATTGTGATAATTTACAATCTCATCTCGTTTAAATGACGCCCCATTTGTGTATAGCATCGTTTCACTAAATTTAGAGTTGACATACTTTGTTGCATAAACCATTCGCAGACACGTACCCGTGTAGGAAAATCAACGAATGATAGTGTCTGCACATCCTGTAAATGTTATGGATACAGCTGGACCTCGTCTAACACTCACCAGACAGGCATGTGGTCAACATTCATTGTTGCAGCTACCTGTCTTGTACTGACACTAGGATCGTCGTCAACTGCCTAAAGAATTGCCGCCTCCCGTTGCGTTGTTGCGGTGTCCTCGTCCTAGATCTCCCCCGGTCGCGAGTATCAGGCTGAAATGCCCCATGTTCCCTAAGACGACGATCAACGGCTTCAAACGTTTTCCTGTCCGGGCACCTTCGTCGTAGAAGTCTCCCCGATACAAACGTTGAGTGCAAGCGCCATTGCCGTCTGCTATTCCATACATCAAATGGACATCTGCCATCTCTGCATTTGTGTATACTGCCATTGCACGAGCCAAGTCTGTAATCAGCTCTGCTAGCACGCAGTAACCCGCGTGCTTGCCAAGGTTGTACTACTCATTGGAACAGAACAGTTGATGTTACCTGTAAACAAGCAATGATGTAAGTCTTATGGCAACAGGGGCATGTAAAGCAACATCTATGGTGGCGGTGCACCTACGATGACAACCTAACCAGACGTAACCAAGAGTGCATGTTCCCCATGATTCCAACGTTCGTTTCGTGTGTTTCCCATGATTAATATGTTGGAGAAAATGAGTTGTAACATGGAAATAAAGCGTTTCCAGACCCATGTTCATATAACATGATTTCTTTCTCTAGTATGAGGAATGTGTCCTGCAATTTGAGCCGTGCAGTTTTGTTACAACCTGTAGAGGGACGTGTTGTACAAAAACGCTAATCAAAGGGTAAACTGTTATTATAGTTTCGTGCTTGTAGTGTTTCTACAAATTATATGTTATAAGGAATGTAATAAGTTTCATTTGAAACGATACGTCGTTTCGTGTGTTTCCCATGATTAATATGTTGGAGAAAATGAGTTGTAACATGGAAATAAAGCGTTTTCAGACCCATGTTCATATAACATGATTTCTTTCTCTAGTATGAGGAATGTGTCCTGCAATTTGAGCCGTGCAGTTTTGTTACAACCTGTAGAGGGACGTGTTGTACAAAAACGCTAATCAAAGGGTAAACTTATTATAGTTTCGTGCTTGTAGTGTTTCTACAAATTATATGTTATAAGGAATGTAATAAGTTTCATTTGAAACGATACGTTGAAGCCATAATATCGATTATACATAGTCTATTTGTGAACCACCTAGAAAAGTGTGGAAACATATAACATGTCTTTATAAGACTGTACAGAGTAGGTATACGACGGGAAATGAACGTACCGTTAGGGGATTGGAATGCGGGCTGAGCATGCCCATTGTAACGACACATGTGTGAATTGGGGGAAACATGCCAGGCAGAGTTAGGGTTAAGAAACTTTCAGGAATGCGAACCGAAAGGTAAATGCAGACACTTGTACTCTGGAATTCGAGGTGAGCAGACGTGTGAAACACCACAGGGTATCATGTGGCTATAGTTTGATTTGGCGATGGCATAGTTCGATATATTTGTGTGGTCGGACATTAAACATATTTGTGTGAACGGATCGGTTATGGGAATGGTTTTTAAAGAGGTCACAATAAAACGTAATAAAACCATATAAATATCATCGGTTAACACGACCCGAGATTAAGAGAACCTACTTGTATCCATGCTCTTCCGACATCTGACCGATACCTTTCCTTTTCCCCCTAAAAAAACACTGATACCATACATAAAAGGAAAACACACAATAAAGTCCATCCCACTAAGGCGCCCAATGAAGACAACACCCAAAGAAGCCGTCCCAATACGGCGCCCAACAATAAAGTCCATCCCACATTCCAACCTGTACTTCGACTTATTTGATGTATTTAATTATAATGTTACTTAGAAATAGTTTGTATTACAATAGCATACATGCGTATTGTTTATATGTGGTATCAATTATTTGTTTGAGGATAAAATCAATTATAGATTTAACACTTAGCCGTCCGGGTATGTTTACAAACATTTTAATGGTGAAATAATATACTTATAGTTTTAAATTTGTTAACATTTACAAAATTTGTAATCTAGATTAATACTGCTACTAGTTATTTCCTCTCAGGTACCAAATTTTCTTCATCTACAAGTATTAGTCCTAAGGAGGTTTAGTCTGTTTTGTTTATCAAGTTTAAATATGCACGAAACTTCACATATTGTTTGTCCTTCTCTTGGGGGTTATATATAATTTGTAGTAAGGTATTCCGCTTTCACTGATGTATTCATTATACGATCTTACATTATGTACTCCATTCTTTAATGTTTCCTTCAATAAATCGCAAGACCTGAATATACTCTTTAATTTTGAAGTGCCCCACCATATAATAATGGATAGTCTTTATATTCCGTAGTTACTTTTAATTTTTTTTCTTTGTAATTACATATGCATCAATATTAACCTTTCTAATTCATTATGCAGCTGTTTTTCGTTACGAATCAGTGGTGTAAACCTCCGTGCTGCTAGTTTTAAATAATATTTTCATTCGTCCTTTTGTTTTCCTAGATGCATTATTTCTACAGCTAGCAAGCTATCTACTCATGATTTACTTCCTCAGGTAGAACCATTCCTAGTCGAGACGCCTTCACTGCGGCTTCGAGCATCGCCCGCCTGTTGTGAGCTTCTCTTGAGTTTCTCTCATCTCGTACCAAACAGTAAGCACAGGTTTCACTGGCTGCTCATCTGATTCATTCGGTACTGAGCACCCCTCCCCCCGCACAAGGAAAAACCGATCGAAGGTCAATTTACATTAATGAAGGTAAATATATAGAAATACATATAGCTCATCTATTCATATCACAAGTCAAATTCTTGTAAATAGTGAGCTCATTCGGAGAAAAGAAGCGAATGGTATATTTTTCAACAACCTTCACTAGAAAATGCAGAACTTGGAAAAATTTAAATGAACAACAAAAGCTATTTTTCGGTTCTTGCTACGAAAAATACTATTTAATACAATTCGTACATTGCAAGAGTATATTGTGCGACGCCCTTTGTCAACCCTTACATGTTATTTCAGGTGGCCGGCAATCGCCGTACTTTGCAGTTGTATGCTTCCTGCACATAATGAATACAGTTAGAGCGTCTAATAAGTGCTCTCAGCTGGTACTACTATTTCCTGTAGGTGACGTCTGGCTACGAAGAAGTAAATACACGAAAGGCCCAACGTAAGAATATCAAATTAGCAATCCTTAGCAGTACGTCTGCATTTCATTACAGGAAATGTTTACGTCAGGTCGATATAAAGGATTTAGTTGCTTATTTATCTGTAGCTCATATAGGATTTATGCATTGCAGGGGGACGCCCAGAACAACATAACCTATGAGTTCTATTGTGGCTACCAGCCCCAGGAAAAATGAATGAAGTAAAGGAATCATAGCAGGCTGCAGACAGACAGACGCGCAGAAGTCCTTAACCTTTCCTGGCTCGAAGACTAAACTCAGCACAGAGCCGCTTAGAATGAGCGAAAAACAATCCACACATCCAGGCAGCCGTATGGTATCCCCGGAGGCATTCTTTTCTCGCAAAAACATCTTCGCCATTGGTCCGACTCTGCCCTACACTGCGAATCCTGAAAGCACATCGGAAACACGACAAGGACACCGAATGAATACCAAGAGGTAGAGAATGTTGTGACAGAGAGAAACATCTACAGCAGTCGCCTACAGACCAGAGAAAACCAAAGAAAAATATAAGCTCAGTGCGGAAGGTAAACGGGAATTAAACCTGGTGCGAGCCTCAACGTTACCGCGGAGCTAAATCGCATGATCAGTGTTTGATTATTTTAAGCAATAGTCTGCAGAGACAGAGTTAAAACTTATTAGGCACATCACACAAGGCCTATACACATTTTTCTTAGGATTATAATTTTATAATTTGTAATGTTCTATAGTAATTTCCCATAAATGTTTATTTTCTAGAAGCATAGAAGCATTTGTCATATTGAATATTTCGACATGCTTATATGCAGTATTGTGACGCAGCTACATACCGAGCTACCAATTACATGGCAACCGACTCGACTGGGCGGTTGAAGGATATGGAAAAATAAGTAGGTTACGCTCTCGGCCCGCGTAAACACCAGAAACGGTATCGAGAGATAACCAGAATCTTCTGGATTTTCCCTTCTCCCCGACTGTGTGCGGCAAGTCATGTGCCTCAGACTCGAAATCGGGGTCGAATTCAACAGTACAACTTCGGACCACCGTTCGAACTGCCATTGAGATAGTAAACCATTTTCCAAGAACATACGCAGTAAACCCCTACGTGTTATTGGCAATGAACTGTTTCACCAATTGGCAGAAGGTTTACGCGATCTCCAATCAAAGGGCTGACTATGGCTATGTGGTGGTAACAACTACTGCCGGTTCAGGATTTCCCGGGAACTCTACGTGACCAGAGAACAAACTTATGCGCCAGGTGCTCCAGCGCTTCGGGATACACAAGACTCGTAGGTAGCACTCCCTTATATTCACAGTCGGACGGAACGTTGGAGGGTTATATAAAGACGGTCGAGTGGCACCCCCAGAAAGAGCCATAAGTGAGACTAGAATGTGCACGTGCCAATATTCCTCCTGGTCTACCGAGCATGAGAACACGAATCCTTTGGCATAACACCGACAACACTGTATTCGAAAAGGAGCTACGGCTATTATGCGATCTTTCGTTTGGCATGCCTCCTGATGCTGACCACCCAGCAACGCGTTATTTTGGGATGCTAACGGACAGATTAGAAGACATCCTCTACCTCTCCAAAGAACGTCTTAAACTAGCAAGTTACAGGATGGCCGTTTGGCAAACAGTGCCGGATTCCAGGAGGATGATCTCGTATAGCTCTATCGCCCCATGAGGATTAAATGGAAGTCGCCTAAGGTGCAATGCTCCTGTGACGTCTCGCATAAGGTAATCACCAGTATCAACGATGTGGTATAACCGCATTCGGTGTCAAACACCGAGGGAAGCTGATGGTGGTCCATTTTGATCGGCTTGCTCCATATTGCGGAGCTGCTCGGGATGACCAACTATTAAGAGCGATCTATGTGACGCAACTACGTGCCGAGCTATCATTTGGATGGCTCCGACCCGCCGGTCGGTTGAAGAGGTACGGAGATATAAGTAGCGCTCTCACCCAGTGTAAATACCAGCAAACCTATCGAGGGATAACCAGAAACTTCTAGAGGTTTCGCTTCTCCGAACCTTTAGAACGTCCTAGAACTCTGTAGAAAATTCCAGGTGCCATATAAGATAGCGTTCTCGCGTGTAAGTGAGTGCGTTTCCATCGCGATATCAAGTGTTGTTCTAGGGGTATGGTTGTACGTTAATTGTGAACTAGAGTGAGTGCTGCAGAGCGAGAGATTGAAAAACTCTGGTGATCAGTTCCCCAGCGAGCAAAGCATCCGGAAGAAGAGGCTGCTTCGCGCGTATTTAATTACGCCGCGACGTCGCGAGAATTAAGTGGCCGTGACAATAAGCGACAGTGAGAATTTAGTGAAGTGACAGTTAAAAACTGGAAAGAATCATCATATCCTGTTTCTGTTTCCACAGAGTAAGTATTAAATGTATATTTACTTTCTCTACTACACATGTATAAATGGGTAGAGGATGTACTGTATTTCACCCAAATCATCCTATAACATAATTTCATACGAAATACGGAAATACATATTTTAAGGTCGCATGAATCAAAATACAGCATCTTCATAAAACTGCCCGTGTGCGCGTGCGCGTGCGCGTGTGCGTGTGCGTGTGCGCGTGTGCGCGTGCGTGTGTGAGAGAGAGGGAGAGAGAGATTCGTGATGTTTTGATGCTTGTATTTGAGGCTAAGAAAAACATGATTAAAGATTTAAATCGCAAACAATCAAAAACGGTTTAAGAATAGAACGGAAATCTTTAAACATCCTAACGCTTTATATGTGAAGAATTGTTTATATTGCTATGTGGTTTCTTGAATGTCGCTAAAGCACTTTTCATAAAAGTATCTAATACTTGAGAACATAGCTTGGGGGAATAAACTATAGAATCTTTGCCAACATTTAGTGAAATACCCTTAATTTTCTTTAAATACTTTAATAAATGATAGTCAATCGGTGAACTTCACAGTTCTAAATTCTTTACATACAATAAAGTTGGCTGGGAGGTATAATCACTATTATTTAAAATATTACAGTTGGTGTCTAGATGATACTTCAAGTTACGAATGTCCATAAACAAGAGGTTAATAAATGAAAGAGGCGCATTAGAAGCATAGCAACCCACGAAACCGAGCAAAACTTTACTTAATGTTCATGCGATCTTTGCTGGTATTTATAGTTTGGAAGTTGCTATAGAGATGTCGCATGATGATAATGATGATGGTGATGTCACTATATTTTGTCTTCAAATTTATCATTCACCAAATAAAACAGCAAAATACTTAGCAAAAATAGTTAGAAAAATACATTAAAATGTATATTATCTTACAGATATCAAGTTTTGCTTATGTTTTTGGTTCGTGTATCACTTACAACCTATACATCTATTACTAGCCTATCTTTCATTGTGCCAACTTACTTAATGCCAGGAAAGCAAATAAAATCTGTCACTGATTTCCTTTTTAGAGGTAATTTTACTGACTTCAAAGCTGCGGCATTGGCCTTTGTTGTCTTTGTATTGAGTGCGACATTGTTTCAGCAGCAGCTGTTTCTTCTCTGCAGATTACGATGAAAACCAATTTTCTTTATAAAAACCAACTTCCAGTCTTCGATGCTGTCATCTGCAGAACATTTCAGATGCAATTAATGTCTTAGCTTTGGTCTTTTGCCTTTATGGCACCATACATTCATCTCACCAGTTAATTTGGCCTTGCCGCCTATGTAGACGAAAATTGAAAATACTTCTTTCACCATACTAACATCTAGTTCCCGAGGTCAATGGTTCAAACCCGGCGGAGGGGATTAATTATTTTCGGGCGTAAAAATCCTTAGCACAGCTTTCTTCAGAAAGGAAGTAAAGTCTGTGGTTCCATGTCATAGATTTACGGTAAAAGAACCTCAAGCATGATAAGGAGGCCTCTGAGCAAAATTTCCGGTCTATCACATCCAATATAGAGTGGGACGCTAAGGACCACAGCAGTTAAAGAACGTCCATAAATAAAATTTAATTTAATTTTGCTTCTTTCATCTTTCGGCGCATATGTATGTAATTATTGGTAACTATCTTTTGATTTAAGAAAAGCAATGCGTTTCAGAAATTCCTTAGTGTCCTATTCTCCTGAAGCTTGATGGCTTATGTATCAAGCTTAATATTATGAACTAATTAATTTATGTATGTTTATATATCGGCCACGTGCTACATTTTGACATAATTTTATTGAATTCATTTTTAGTTGCATGTACTTCCTTCTTTAAAACAGAAACTAACAGAATAAGCAACCGTGAAGTTTAGTGAACCAAATAATAAATAAGTTATTTTAAGAAGCGACAAAGATTTTGCATCTTGTAAACCAAGACCCTTAGTAATAAACTTATAAAAATCCATTGCTCCATAAACTAACGTAAATTTTATTTAATGTGCATGGATAATATGCATGAGTGATTCAACCTTACAAAGAGAAGCACGGGATTAATAGCTTTAAGCTTTTCAACAAGAATAAGTTGTTTGTATGTAATACTTCCAATAATAATTCTATCATAACTGTATGAATTGAAGAGCGGTGCCCATTAATACATAAAAAGAGCCCAACTGGGCCAGAGTCTTTGCTCCTTATCGCCCAACCGAACCGAGGACTCACACTCCCCAGGACGTGCGACAACATCAGGAGCAGTCGCCTAAAGGGGGACAGAGGGCCTACAGATCAGAGAGTGAGAGAGATCAGCCACACGCCCAGGATGAGCGCGAGTAAGTAGATGATAGATGCAGATGAGAGATGAATGATAGGAAAGATGATGATGGAGCACCGGTGGAATGAAACATAGCGGAGGAAACCGAAGAAAACCCGGCCGCCTGTTCACTAGAAATCCCACATGCAGGTTCTCGGGATTTCTTTGGTGAGAGGCGAACGTCTAACCACTCAGCCACGGCCCCGCCCGCCAAATAACATATATGCACGTAAAACACAATACTTGGTAAATAAAGCTTTGTAAATGAGCAAACCTTGTCTCACAAGGACATTCTGTAATAGGCTTCTGAGACGACCGCAACGTTGGAAACGTTTCTAGGACCATAACTGAAGAAACAAGGCGTGTAACTATACAAGGTATTCCGGATCTGTCATTTGGCACATCACAAATGATACCGTACATCTGCGACTGTTTGCAAATCTGTGTAACTGTGAAGCATACATTTTCAAACAAATCACCACTTTAAAATAAGCTTCCGCTTTCTTCAAATGCCAAGCGTGCCCCGGCCATACTTGTAACATGCGTACAAAGAGCGCCAAAGAAAATCCAACTGCACCTCGCGTCTATTTCACATTATTCATCGTTGTACGTGGCCTTGCGAAGCCATGGCCATTTCATTGGTTGTTTTGGGCCACGGCGCAAGGATTCACCAGTCCTTCTGCTAAATGACTGTACCAAATAGCACCATAAAGGTTACAAAATGGCGTAGAAACGAAATGTATGTTTACGCTCTTGATCGTATTGGCTAAAAGCGAAAGGGGTAGAGTGAAGGCATTCAGTTTGTCACACAGACATCTTATCGTGATTGGTACCCCATACCTTATCGCCTAGTACAGGACACGCCTTTGAAAGGGTTGAAAGCTGAGGGGAAAACTTGATGAGCGCCCAGGTTAGCGAAATGTAGAATATGCAGTGTGAGAAGTTTTTCAAATTAAAACTTGAATGGTATTCATTAAATACATAGCAAGACAGCACTTTATAACAAAAATAAACAGAACTGTATCCTTACAGTGATATCAATGTTTGTTTCTGCATAGAAGCAAACATTACTAAATAATAAATAAATAAATAAAGCAGCACGTTTTCCATCTAATCAAAACTGCAATTGGTTAATATACTTTACTAACATAATGCTGATCATAGGAATACAACAGAATTATAGACAAAAATATAATCCAATTTTATTGGAATAATATGTATGTCATACTCAGTAAACCATATACATATACACATTTATCTCTAATTTCCAAAAATGATCAGTCAATTATAACAAAGAGTAATTTGCATTTAGTAAACGAATATCATCATTTGTTGATGTTTTACCTGGAGTGCCCACTTTCCGACGAATATGTAGACCGTCTTTACTATAAAGACATTTTTATGCACTGCTGTTGCAATTGCTGTAAGAGAGCGACCAACCTCCCTCATACCCACGACACGTCCACGAGTAATTTTGTTAGTATACGCCATGACTGTTTCCGAGACAATAAACATGTTTTGGTTTCAATAACACCAGAAAAATCAAAGGTGTCAACCTTCCCTCTTTCTCCGCTTACTCCTGTGTAATCAAGCCAGCACGCTCTGCGATAGGTAAGGTGAAGGACATGCCTCAAAAGACCACAGAAAATGACACAAAATCCGCCGAAGATTTTCTTTGGTGCTGTTTGTAAGTCCAGGTTAATCTTCAGAGGCATTAGGCTACCGACATCTGTTGGGAAAGGACCATACTGCATCCTCAACAGATATTTCAATCCAACTCCGAAAACAATACTTATATACCTTATGTTATTATGCATTTTATAAACATGTAAAATTATGATTTGTTGGTTTAGGAGTATTTGTAGACACCTAAAACCGCCTTTATGATGACGATTTTCAGAGAGTAATGCAAATATTGTTTTTATTATTCAACTGTTTTGCTATTCGGACTTGACATACATATTTTACATTCATACAGATGTCAGATTGCCATATTTTATTTTCATATTAGACATAGTTAGCACTGAGGTGGTAAGGTGCCTTGGGGTAACTAGGCCGTGATACTACATGGATATATTGGGTTATTATAACGCTGTTATATTTGTTGTGAATCTCATACGATTAAAAAGCTGCCCCAATGTTCCTTGTTATTATAATCTACAGATAGTAAATTATTTTCTTACTTTATTCTAATTTCTTATACTTTTTTATTATCAGCTTTGTAAGTTTATGTGGATCCAGTAACCCCCATCACTTTGGGCCAACTGGACCAGACCAGGCTATATTCCAAAAGCTTGGCTAAAATTAATATGTGTCAAATTGGTTTCTTATACACAATATACGGCGTTCAAACATCACCATAAATAAGGTGCATGATGTAAATCCTTAAGGTTGTTTTTTAAAACAGACAAGAAAACCAGTGTATTATGATGCGTATTTGTAAACAAATTACTGTATAGGAGTAATGATAGTAACATAGTGACAACTTTTTTAAAAGCTTAATCCTGTAATAAAATATGTTATGTTGTTGAAATGGAGGAACCACTGGTCTTGTATTTTGGCATTTCACTCAAATATTGCATACCGAGATTGGATATACGTTGTGAGTTATGAGATTCACTGAATTAAAAAAAATCAAATAAAGTAAAATAAATAAAATTCTAGAAAAAGACAGACGCGCACATGCGTGCGTGCGTGTATGTGTCTGTGAACAGTATAACTCGAAACGAAGACGAAGGTTTTCAAGAAAAATTTTATATACTCTTGTATAACTGGTAAACGTTAAGCGATAGCGATAGCAGTACGAAATCTAAATCTCTTTAAAACACACAATTTATTTCAAATTTCGAGATATCCGTTATTAATTGTTCAAAATGTTCAATAATTTGTCATTATTTTAAAGTCCTTTCGAAGTGCAGCTGTTTCTCGCGATTGCATGGAAGGAACATGGAATTTTAGGGCAGTATAGAACACCTATCCGCTTTGTATCTATAACTAAATGCATAATGTAGCTATTTATGCAAAGGTTTATCTCAATTAAAATAAAATAGAATAAGAAAATAAACTTTCGGAATAATGGATTTTATACCGACTAATAAAAGATAGAGGGTAGAGACAGTCATGTGAATGTCTTACTCCGATATGTTTACGTCACCTATAGCCTTTTCATGCTCCCCCAAATTTGTAAGCTGATCAACACGTTTCTGTGCTTTTCTTATATAAAGCAGTAACATAATCTGCAATAAAGTTTAAATGAACTACATTGCGTTTATTTAAATTTTAATGTTGTACGAGGGCGGATCGAAAAGTAACGCAGAATAACTTTTTCTGCCTTGGTATTGCAGCTGAAATGTTGCAATTTCATAGAGATATAGCTTGAAGTTTTCACTACCGAGGGTATTTTTTGTTTCATGTGCAGCTCTAGTGAGAGAACCGTGAACTACTAACAAAGATGGCACGCATGTTACTGTCATCCACGTGTGAAGAGCAGAGAAGTGTGGTTCGATATTTGTGGGCCAAAGGGCATAAGCCGAGCGATATTCACAGGAACATGCGTGGCGTGTATGGGGATGATGGTATAGACCTAGCAAAGTCCCCAGGTGGTGTACGCATTCTTTCTAGAGGGTAGTGTGAACTTTAGTGATTCGTCACGCTCCAGGAGACCGGTAACAACTACAAACCCGCAGAATGTCAGAGGCATTGAGGCGGCAATTTTTAACTATCGGCGTGTGCAACTGCAAACCTTAACGCAACAGTTCAATATTTCCCATGGTGCAGTGTATGATATTGTTCATACCACATTGAAATTTCATGAAGTTAGTACTCGCTGGGTACCTAAGAACCTGGCAAACAACCACAAGGGCCAGCGAATGATGACGAGCTTGGACCACCTAACGCGGTACATGCAGAAGGGCATGACTTTCTGAAAGGAATACTCACTGATGATGAGTTGTAGGCATACCACTACACGCCCGAAAACAAGCAGACAAGTGTGGAATGGAAACATGCTGGTTACCCAGTGAAGAAGGAATTCAAAATGACTCATTCTGCTAGGAAAGTGCTTGTTACGGTGTTCTGGGATATGCATGGTGTTTTATTGGTGGACTTTGCTGACTACGGGACCACTGTGAATGCTGCAGCCTGCATGAAAAATTTAGTGAAGTTGCATCGTGCCCTTCGTGACGCCACAACATGAGCGCTGACGACGTCAAAATTCTTCGTGACAATGCTCGCCCCCATGTTGCTTCCTGCAGAAATCACCAAATTTGTTTTGGAGTTGCTCCAGCATCCACCATAGAGTCCGGACCTTGCACCATCGGACTTTCATCTGTTTGGTCCCATGAAGAAAGTCCGGGCCCGCCAACGCTTTGCTACGGATGCGGAAGTGAAATCAGCAGTCAGCAGATGACTAAACTCCAAGAAACGGTATTCTATGAACAGGTCATATTGAAACTGGCATCACGAGAAATGCGTTGAGAAACTTGGTGTCTCTATCGAAAATTAGGTAAAAGGTGTAAGTTAATTTGTGATTCTTTTTGTTGTTTTAACTATTAATGTTTTGTACAAAAAATATTATTGTTCATTACTTTTCGATTCAACCTCGCACCAACTGGCTAAACTAAATCACCAAAGTAAATTACACAGCTGCTCTATTTTCATAAAACTTTTAGGCGAAGCTTGGTCACGCTGACGAAGTTTAGGATAATTAAAAGCATCTCGTATGCTTAGAATTAATATTACCATTTAACATAAGCAGATAATGTAAAGAATGTACCTCCCACTTATTTGCCAAATCATAAAAAATGGCAATAGACAATGTTGCTAGAAAAAAGATGACTCCAAAGCTTATTTGTAGGTTTAAGTTGCAAAATACCTGTAAATTAGTTGCAGTTTATGCTAATCTTAAAACACAGCTATACGCTTGTGTAAAACGCGAAGCATGTTGAAATGTCTATGATAATCTTATAGCCCAGTTAACCTGCGAGAAAGTTATTCAGCGCCAATTTATATTACAATTGAGCACACTTTTTCATTTTATTAAGATATATTGGCCGAATTATGCAAAATTCAATTTTAGCACATTCAATTAATATTAAACAAATTTTGTGTGAATTCTGTAAATTCTCGAAAAGAAATGCAGATTCTCTTTTACGGTGGTCTGTGGTTTTATAGGTAGAAATTGAAAAATATATATATACGAAATTATATAAAATTAGCAATTTTATTTTGATAGTTCTTCTTTTATTGTAGCTGTGTATAGGCAAGAGTAGTAAAACCAGAATTTAAAAATGCAACATTACGATCGCGACTAAAATAATGGATTTTCTGCTCTCGGTACCGATGATCTTATTATTGAACTACCAAGAAATATTTCGTGACTGTTTGAACTTTTTCTTATGGCAAGTATATAGGAAAAATTATTGGAACAATTTGTCTTAAGAGTAGTTAACACTAAAGGCAAAAGCATTTGCAACATTTAAATCCACTTTTGGGGTAGGATGTCAACCAGAGCTGATGATGAGAGAAACACGTCTCTTGAAAGTGCTTCTCAGTTAATACAAGCGCCATTGAGATGTCAATTAAAATGTAACGACTCACTTCAAGCATCATATGATAACGTCACATCAATAATACTTCCGTTCATTATAATCCAGGAAGTAGGTTGTTTTTGATATTGGCATGAAGTTTACCATTATACTGAATCATTTGAGAAGCTTTAATGCTTTCTGGTAAATCACAATGGTGCTCATGTTGTAACAGCGGAGTACGGAGAACCGAAGTTTTGAATCCCGACCGCAAGCATAGGATTTTTTGACTGTAATTCAACTTTACAAATCAGCAATTTAACTCCAATTATTACTTAAACACAATTAAACGCTGATATGTCGCTTAAAAACCATACAATATTACAAGTTGTATGGCTGTTGTAGTATAATTTGTAAACTTTAAAATCGAAGCAACCTCTCTAGAGTGCCTGGATTATGCCAATAGGGAATGTCGTTTCATATTCATGAAATGCTTTCCCTGATGTCAAACAACCACCAAAGGGCATTGAGGAACAGTCCCAGGATTTTGCAATACAGCTGGATTGATATTCTGTCAACCTGTGCAACCGAGTGCTGCAATATAATTCTCTCCTTCAACTTAACCACTTACGTCACACACTGCGCCAATCGGTAGTGGGAACACTGCAATATTTATTAAAAACCGCATACCACAGCTCAGTTCTCTCATTCCCTTGCAGCAAGGGGCATATTACCTCTGTACAGTGGGGCATATTACTACTCGTGACATTTGACCTCTTTTATATAGAAGCAGATATTGGTAATACGAAGAAGATGAATATAGTTGTAATTACAAATAAGTAAGTGCTCTTAGTCGAGACAGATGTAGTAAGTGATGATGTAGACATTTGTAATAGAGGGCCGTACAACAGAGAATCACGATCAAAATGGATGCATTGTGATTTAATTAGATAAAGATGTCGGAAAATAAGTAATTTAATACTAGTATTTATAACGGTGTGCATTACTATTAATCATTTAGTTGTTGGTTTAAAGTCTGTAATGATATTGTAGTTTTCTGTTAAATTCCCTGGTTTTCTAAGAGTTTGCGAAGAGGACTTCAATATGCCTGCTGCCTCTAAACAACCGAAGTGTGGAATTTAATGATATTATATTTGGTGCGCTTATTCTAATCATGCTTCTAATAGTAACTCGATGCAGTGTTTAATTGCAACATAATATTATAGTTTTAGGCGATAGTTGTGCATAATAAATTAGTGCAAGTAATTACAATGTGTTGCAGATACTAACAATTAAAATGTATATGTATTTTAACCAAGAACGCCAAAATCATTGAAATAATGCTTTTATTCATATTAAACCTACCATTCTGGTAAATAATGCAATTTCAGTTATAATTTAATTACTTTTTATGTGCAATATTTGACTCAGACACAAGCTTCACCATTTGTGGTAAACTAATTTCAACGTTTTTTTATTGTTGTTTTATAAATTAATTATAATTTTAAGAGACCTTAGCCTGGCCTAGGCAAGTTTTTAATGCAGAGTCAACTGAAAAATTCAAGTGTGGCCTTGAATTTTTCAGTTGACTCTACAATAAATAATTTAAACGTATTAAACAGTTTTATCTTATCTTTAACTTAAATAAAGAAGTGCCATTTAACGGGAAATATCTGCAACTAGCAAATAAGCAAAGCAATTGGCATGGTGGCAATGAAACTTCACATGTTCACATTAGATTACAACCTGATTAAAAGAGTAGTTCTTATATTTTATTTACTATTATTTTGGAAATATAGTTTTGTTCGTGTATACCATTCAAAATTTAAGCCAGTAATAAAATTTAAAATATTATATACTCGGAGAACTCACAATCTTCAACATTGTATCTGTCCGGATACCTTCTTGAAGATCAAAATATTATAATCTTCGAAAGTCCGGAACCTCCCAAGGTTTTCGTTTCCTTAACAAAGTTCCTTCCTTTGGTAGTCCAGTATAATGCATCAATTATAATTTTCTTCAAAACTGCCCAAAAATCGTGATATGAAACGCCCCATCCTTAGTTTTCTAAACGTAGTTAAACTTTAAATAATAATTATGAATTAATACCTGTTCATCCATTACTATTCTCAATATTGGGTGAAATACCAAGGGCTTTAATAACCTCATCTTCCTCAGTAAAATGTTTCTTCTTAGGAAGTAATGCTGCTATATGGGGTACTTTATTCTCCAAATGTGCGTTTGTAGCAAATGACCCAAGTTTATTCCTTTTTATTACGTGACTTCGTAAGGTTCTTCCTTATTATTAGAATATGCTGTTTGTGATTCATTATCGCAGACGAAATACGTTTTCAGGCGCACGATTATAAAGAAGATTTTAAGAATGGGTTTCGTACAACTATTTTGTTTGTCAACATTAAAATTACGTTAAATAAACATTTGAAAGTGGGTGTTCACAAGATTCTATAAGTCGGCCACATTGACTGTGGCTTTTCACTCACATTTGCTTACTGCACACACTAGTGTTTCAAGGATTCTATTTACACCTTACCAACAGTCCATGAATTTTCACTTCATGCAGTAATATAGAAAACATTATTAAAGGAATTAATTGTTCTTCCACACAAGCCATGTGTTGGACACGGTTGGAAAGGTAGGATCAGAAAAATTCAATGCCATAGCCGGGATTTGAACCACGGATCTCCCGGTCTCCGTCCGGTTGCTCTAACCACTGAGCTATCACAGCAACTTGCCAGTACGACATTAAATTCCTCAACTGATTTGCATTTTACCCGATAAACCGAGGACATCTCAAATTGTATTGAGATGAATACCCCAATGTCGACCTGCAATGTTGTAAGTACTTCTAGTCCCCGGCTTCATGGTTTCAACCACTATTAGGTCAATTAATGGAATTAAATGTTCTTCCACACAAGTGTGTATTGGACAGTGTTGGAAAGGTAGAATCATATGACTGAAAAATCCAATGACATAGCCGTGATTTGAACCACGAATCTCCCGGCTACGTCCGGTCGCTCTAATCACTGAGCTACCATAGCAACTTGCCGGTACGGCATTATTAAAGAAAATGGCCAATTTTCTCGAGAAACGCTCTAATATAAGTATGAGATTTTGATGAGCTTATTGAAAATGATGATGAGGAGGTCATAAATAAGGACGAATGTAACAATGAATATCACATATTCTGAGAAGAAACACTGAAAGTGTTTATCATAATGCTCTATATGCAGAATAAGACTGATGTGTTTCTGCGGATTACTCTTCGATGACATAAAAATAAAAAGCGAAATAAGTAAATAAATTAGAATATGTCATTTAACAATGTAAACATCATTGAAAAAAATCCATTGTTTGAAAATTATCAGCCTTTATCCGAGCATTCAGAGCGTACAATGTGCTATGTTTAACTGCTCCCGATTTATCATACATTTATAAATACACTTTTTATAATTGCTAGACGAGAAAGGGGAAGCTCAGAGTAGCTTGCAAAAGATAAAACAGGCTGGTTTGCCATGGGGAAGCGGCTAGAAATTGCAGTTCCCTGTTCTCCAGATAAATAGGCTTAGTTAGATATAGAAATAGTGAAATTTATTTACTCATAAGCTTCAGCAGATGATTATAAATGAACCTTAAGTATTTTCCATTATAGAGAAAATTTATTCATATAAGCAAAACAAGTAACTGAATGGAACAAGCTGATAGCGTAAGCTAGTTTCACATTATACCTTTAATAAAAAGGGTTGAGAGAAGTTGGTCGGCCTAGGAAAACTAAGAGGCAGGAAGCTGAAGCCGGAAAGGGTTCTTACAACCTAATCCATGACCGAAGATAAATATGTTTTTATAATTATTACCACTTAAAAAACGTAATTAATTCGATTTATAAACGTAAGTTTTTTTATAAAAAAGAAATATACAATTAGCTAATTTTGGAAAAAATGTGTAAATTCATCATTGGGAAAATCTAAAGAAAATATGCCTTTGCTCAATTATTTAAAGGACCTCTATATTATTGATGAAAAAGTGAGATTTATTACAGTCTACGTTTTTACATGTAAATGCAGTTGAGATCAATGGACATAATGTGCAATTGGTTTCTTGCATTCTAACGTTTTCGTTGAAATGGTAAGTCAGCATTTTAAGGCTTGTACCATATCTTGTTTTGCGACTTACTCCAGCAATACATATATGATTCCTTCCCGACTGTAGTTTTACAATTTCATTGAAACATTTTATGCTTGATGTTTCAAGCAAGTGCCGTTTGTGATCTTTCTCTAGTCTTAATGGTTTGGACAATAAGTAAAGCTAGGAGTTTGGAAATTTTTATTGAAAAAGTCTGAAAAGAATTCAAAAGTAATATCTCAATAGTTACACATGATTTTTAAAAACTAATAACCTGTCCTGTTTTTGGAAGCTTAAGACACAAACAAAAACGTTTACTGCTACAATTCAACTTTGTCACAAGGGATCCTCAAAGCTAACCACTATGCTGTGTTAAGCTTTAAGAGATTGTATGTAATATCTTGTAAAGTCTCTATGAGATGAACTTGAGATCTTTCACAAGAGTACCAGTATTTAAAGGAAATCTGCACAAATTTTAAACTAAATATCTTCAATATTACAAAGATTGGTAGGTAAATTCAGTCACAGATTTTTTAAGTCCATTGGGAAGTTGAAATAAGTGGAAAATTGCTCTTTGGAGAGCAGCAGCCGTTTAACTCTTACGTAGTAAAAGCATTTGCATCTACTGCAAGCCATTCAGGGAACCACGGAATTAACAAACGTCTATGCTCTCCTTCTGCCCGGTTTTTGCTTAGCGGACGACTAAATACCTCGCTATCGCATCTACCTCAGATAGCCTGCATGAAGTTAATTACTATTTTAGGCTTTTGTGTAGCATCTAGTCTTAAGAGAATAGGCTCATAACTATGGAAGAGATGAAAATGGATTCTTTGAAAAACGAAATAAGCCACTAATGTAACTTCCCGCTGAAGAATCGAACCTAAGCTCTGAATGTGTACTTGTAATGCTTATATTATTGCACAGGGCGCCATTTCTTGTGAATTGTTTATTTAGGTTTACTATTGTTGGCGAAATCGACTACCGGCCTTCATTATCGCACTATATCAAGCGGCATTCAAGCTGTTTCCGTATAGTGGCGGTAGCGTTACTAGCTGCGGTGGATGGGGACCCGAGTTGGTTTCCTAATACACTCACAGAGCTCTGTGTCAGGGTACAATCAGCCTCGAGAGGTTCTATAGGTGCAACTGAGAAGCTACTTGTGGAAAATTCATGGTCCCCAGTCTCTCAAACCACATTTAAGCGGCCGGGGATACTGGCAGCCTAGCCACATTCCACATTCGTTATCTACATTCTATCTTGATGTTCTGTGAGAATGGAGGAGAAAGGGAAAAACATTCCATTAATATATTTACAATTTATCACATAACGTATCTATTATGTTGCAGCTTCCATCTGATAGTTCCTGCACTGCTGGTGAGTTAAGTATTTTTCCCTCTTTAGTGCTTCTCTCAATATAATGTGTAATATATAGATACGTAAATACCTGCATTGTGTCTGAGCTGAAACCTTGGCTAAACTTCTTACTTTAGTTTGCATAGCTTGCAGATGTAGAACAAACTTGCACAGATTCACTATTTGAAAACAGTCTTACTGCTTTACCGATAGCGGGTGACAAATGCAGATAACAGTACTCTCTCTCTCTCCCCCCTCTCTCTTCTATCCCTATGTATATCAGTGCAAAAAGTCTTCCAATCTCGTAGCAGTAATTAACAACTTGAACCTTTGAAAGCTGTTCCAGATGCTCACTAAGGATTATAGGCTTACAGCTATATGTGTCTCTTTTTAATAACATTTTTCCAAACTCGTTTACTAAACGCTCTGTGAATATTTACCTTACTCTCATAGAAATATTCTGTATTTTCACGACACTTTTGCTCAGCATTCCGCAGACATTAATTTCCCAACCTGTATTCTGAAATTTACCAGAACTGTATACACTGTAGCATCAGTACTTCCACTGAGCCTGTATTTTACAATCCTGTTTTTAGCATCCTACGCTTTGAAAATTGGAGCACTTTAGACACCCTTGTACTGCCGGTAACGAAGTTTGTAGCCCACTACATGCGGACAGGTAATAAAATAACGGGCCTTTCTTGTACCGACATCTAACTTTGTTACTGCATGTGATGGAAAGGAGTTGTCCGTTAATTTCGGTAGGCTCTAGCATAATTGGATACACAGGTCCCACCGTGTTGTAGCCACGTAATGAAGGTTTCGTTTCCCGAATAATATTATCTGAAGGGAAAAAGTGCTCACAACATTTTGCGGCAAAGTAAAACATGCTTAAAACGTAGGTAGTTTAGACGTGTCGTACATCTACTTGCATTCCATTAGTGAACAATGCTTAATTCTAATATCCATAAGCATAAACCTCGATCATCACTGACATGCTGCTCCTATCTGTATGCCTCAAACTTTAAATATCAATTCGCTAAAATAATTTCCAGTTAACAACCATTTGTGCGTATGGTAGCACATGCATACCAAAAGATAAAAAAACAACTTGAGTTCTTCTCTGTGGAAACTACGCCGTTAGTTATTTCGTTATCCATAAAAATGAGAAGTTATGGGTAGAAAACAATGTACAAAGCCCAGTGATATATGAGGGGCATTTATATTTTATTTATTTAAGAGGGGACATTTTCTCAAATCTCTCAATTAAAATTATTCTAACAAGCTTATTCTCTATTGACGTAATACTTTAAAAGCAATAGTGAAATTACCTATGAATCTGGAAAATAGAACAGCTTTACTACAGTATAAAATATATTATGTGTTGAATTTTGTAATCATTGGTCTACTGACGAAAGTAAATCATTTATAGTTGGTCGTTTATGCTTATTGTTATTGTTGTTGTTGTTGTTACTATCACTCTACCAGTATTGGTGGTGAAATAGAAAGTATAACTTAATAAATCAAGCAGAAGACAATATCATAAATCATAGAATAAACACATGCTCTAATATGTATTATGGTAATTACTTTAGGCCTTTGGTAATATATCAGTTTTACACACACATACACTGACAATACAAGCTTCACAAGCTTTCAGAGATAATGGAGAGCAACAAATGTATCAATCTGATACTATAAACCCTGATCCGGAAACCACGGTATTGAACATTTATACGCCAACTTTGCTATAGAATACCAAGCGACTGTGAAATACTATAAACCATGAATTGTTTTGTACGAAGTAACACGTTGATGCATCTACATGTACTTGGTAATCCAACCAACATAAAGTTATGCATCAGGAGTAGGTGCGGAAACACCACTAATGCAATGCAGATGGTATCGGGCATGGTCAGTCCGGATATGAAGATCTGTAGACTGTAGTTTGGTTTAAACGTTTTAGCGTACAGTCCATCAACCTAATTAAATAGCGTATAAGTTGCAGAACATGAAGACTTGATTATGGGTACAGCCAAGCTAATGGGAACTTTGTGAAGCTGAGAGATTCAATGGGACAAGTATCCAGGTAGAAGACATCTGACACTATATATGTTTCCACTACTATTCCAATTGTTATGAGAAATACATGTGGTACTACAATACAGTAGAAGAGGAGAAGGACGCAGTGTTCGCACTATCACCATAAAAAGTGCTTGTTTGCATGGATATAGAACCTTTGATTATTTGCAAGTGAAAAAGGTGTTGCGCACAGTACTGTGAAAAGTAATCTGGGGACAGTTACTACACCCTAATATCGTCAGAAATGATATACTTTGATTCCTACTGACTTCGGACCTCGAGTCATGTTCAGTCAATGGATGCTGCAGCGCAGTGTTCTGAGTGTGTAATTTTCACGGCTGAAGTCCGTTTCACCAAACGCGGAATGCTGAATAGTGACAGTGGTCATAGTCGAGTGTGGACCTTTGAGAATCCGTGCACTACTGTAATTTGTGACGAGCCAGCAGCACAAATTTGGCGGTAGTCAATAATTATCTAATAGACCCGTTTTAGTTTTTCCCCTTTTAACGCTTCCTGCGAAAATTGTGCTGCTGAGAGACAGACTCCCCGAGTTGTATCGTAAATCCTAAACTGAACAGAACAACTGGTTTCCATAAACAGGGTATTTAACTTAAAACGCCTTTATATCAAGTATAATTAATCTCTGCTATTGGAATCTGTTCCGCTGCAAAAAAGGTATTGGAATTGACAAATGTTCGTTATTGCATATTTTAATTCATTCATTATAATTTTATTCTATGTATAAAGTGAAAAACGGTGACGATTAAAGTCATATTTTTGTTTATACGGTTAACCTAAAATCTGTTTCACAATTAGCTTTATTATTGTTGCTGTTAGTAGTAGTGGTAGTGGTGGTGGTTGTAGTAGTAGTAGCAGTGGTACAGTGTTTATTACATTTCAGTAGATTTCTCATTGATTTTGCACCTACGATCTAACCCCAGGAAATTAGAGGCCTGAAAATATCTTAAATTCATCAAAGGTTCAAGCCAGATAATAGCACTAACAAATTGATACAAAACCGATTTTAGACACTTGAAGCCTGTTTAGATTTGGAATGACATTACAGGGATATGCGCAAAATGATAGGCTTATCACAGATAGTCGTCCATAGCGGTCTAGGAGTACCACGTTCCCGAAGTCGCGAGTTCAAGCCCGGCGGAGGGCGATGGGTTTATTTAGGACGTAAAAAACATTAGCATGGCTTCTTTCGGAACGGAGGTAAAGCGACGGTCCCGGTCACAGATTTACGGCATATAAAATAACCTCAAGCCCGGTAAAGAGGCCTCTGAGCAAAATTACCGGTCTTTCACGCGCAAAACGTAATGAGACGATAAGGTGTACAGCGGTTAAAGAGGATCCATAAATAAAATGCAATTTAATGTAATATTAAGTTCGTATACATTTTCAGGAATCGAGAAAGTTGCCACAGTGAGGTTGAAACCGCGCAATTCAATTGCTAATGTACGTGACAAATCTATCGAAACTACTACAGAAGAAATCACATTTCCTAAGCACTAGAAAACTAAATGCAAATGTTGTAATTGCGTCTCAAATTCCGGAGAATACACAACAAGATCGTTCAAGTAGGCGTACAGAAATTTAAACTTATATTTATGCAAAATGCGGTCAAGTTGTGAACGTGCCTGAGCACCCGTCGAAATACCAAAACAGTACTGCAAAGCTGGTATAAATTCCACGGAGTGTAAAAGCCGTAAACGGGTCCGTAAAGGGATCAAGGAGTATCAGACGATATGCTTGATTTAGATACAATGTTGTAGAAACTTTTGCATCCTTGAAATAATGTGCCACATCATGAACCTGAGGCCACGGCATCGAATTCAAAGAAATATTGTTATTTAACTTTCGGAAATCAATTACGAGTTATGCCTTATTATTTGATTTTGGTAAAAGAAAGCACGAACTGACACAACAGCTGTCACAATTTTAAATAACCCATTCACGTAATAACTGACAAATTTGACTAAGCATAATTTGAAGCTTAGGGGGAGACAGTTTATAAACTCGTGAGCGTAATGGTTTTGTATAATATAAATGTATGTGATAATGAAAATCACGGACCAACCCCAATTTACTCGACAACATGTCTGGAAACTCTCGCAACACATGTAAAATTTTAGAGCGTTCATCTTCCAACAGAAGTAAGGAATTGCCATCTAGTAAAGTAATTAAATCTCTGGGTAAATGCAAAGAGGTCAAACGTTGCGACACTTTGGGATAACTTGAATACAAAGCGTACAGTGAAACCAGAAAATTTATACCTCAAACCAGAGGAATGTATAAAAGGAGTTCCCAGTGTAAACGAAAAAGATAAATTCGAAACAATCGCAGAGCTCACTGGTGAAAACATTTATGGATTTTAACATAACAGCGAACACAGCCAAGTATTTCTACCAAGGAGACCGAAATAATTGTAGCTGAAATGCATTTAACTGTCCCCTTAAGGGCCTTCGGATGGGGTAAGGTTGAAAGAAAATGTTCTTCGACTAAGCTTAACATACTTTAGGACTTTAATAGAGCAAAAGTAGAAATATGTTCACAAGATATAGAAACAATTGGAGACGGAAGAAACGGTTAACCGTGGATATCCGGTAAATCCAAGTATGAAAAACCAAATTGCTGTAATTGTCAAAAGTAAAATTTCGGTTTCCGCGTTTCTTTTGACGACCGAAACAACGGTTATATGAATGGCCGGAACGCTGACAATACGTACAACGATTTAGTTGTGTTTCACTTTGACGAACTTTAGATGTAGTAAAGTTTAACCCAATTTTCGAACTTGTGGATGCAGTTTTTGTAATTTGTTTCGTTGTCGCATTTAACGGCTGTCCTGAAGTTAACTGTGTGGCTTGCGGTTGTAGTAACCACATGGTAATATTATATATATATGTATCAGCAAAGCCTGAGTTCTTGCTAAAGGTACTGACTCGATATAATATTGCGACATATCTGATTTTCCAAATCCGGAACACAAAATAGTTTGGTATATTTACGTATTTTGGCGACAAATTCAGAAAAATCTTCATGATCTGCTTGAGGAGCAAAATAATATTGCGTAGAAAAGGAAGAACGTAATCCTGACGGAAAGAAAAAGTGCAGAAATCAATTATGAAAATTGCACGAAAGGAAAAGTCGAATTTTGAGCTATTTCCAGCAAATGAACTACTTTTCCATCGGCAATCGTTAGCAACAGTCCAAAGAGTCGCTTGGGTTAACCATCATATCACGCGAGCAATTGCATACAACATCCGAAGATTCCAAAAGAATCAAGAGCTTGGTGTGGAAAATTCAGAGAATGTTTATTAACATTTAAATTCTGCGCTGGATTTTGCACCTTTAAGGGATGAAATTAATATTGTGTAACTTGTCATACAGCACACTCTGGTGATGATGTCAAAGGTGCTAATTCTTTGTTTTCAGGTTCAACGAAAATTTCCAGAGCTTCCCTATTTGACGAAGCCATAGCCGCAAAAGTTTGTCACAAGGTCAAATAATCTTGATGAAGAACTGTTAAATTATCGCGTTCCATTGCTAAAAAAGACGAACATTTGATAAACTCATAAAGAAATTCCTCCTTTCTCAAGAGTTCTAAATCCGTAACCATCATAAGTTTCTAAGAAATAAACTCTTACTAATATGTTGTGCAAGAACACAATTTAGAAAAGAATTTCAGTTGCGAGAAGATGAAAAAGTCGGAAATATAACTATGCCATACAGGTACAAAGGCAGAAAATAAGGTAGAGGTTAGTTTAAAGGTAGAAAATAAGGTAGACAATAGTTAAAACACTACCATTTCCGAATAATTGAAAGCATTGAGAAAAGGAATACACATACACGACTACTAAACCTCGCTCCACGTTTCCTGCTACCATTTTCACTGATATGTAATGGTTTGGATCGTTTGCTTAGCTCCAAAACGTACGTGTCTTTCAAGATGGAGTTTGTGTGCTGGGCTCTTTGTAAAATTTAATTACAAACACACACTTTAGCAGCGATGTATCGTAGGAAAAAAAGCTTCAACATTTACGTAGAAATAAAAAGCTAATTTTTTTGCAGCTGAACAATTATTAAACACACACACATATCCTGAAAGCTTCACTAGGTTTCACAAATAAGTTAAAGGGCAGTGAATGGAATAAAGTCTGTTCTCGTTTCTTCTTCTTGCACAAATACATTGGTTTTCTTCCATTAGAATTAACATATTCCTGTATTACTATCTCCCTCTAAACCGCATACATTATAAAAGTACGCCACACGACTTGATATGATAAATTTACAACGTTACAAAATGTACCTACGAATGGAATGCCGTACTCGGCCAAAATAGCGTCTGGACGACGTATACTCCCAGATCACCAAGATAAACTGGCCTCTCCGGCGATAATAATATACCCTAACTAATTCCTCTTCTTCATTTACAAAGCATCCCGGCTTTCCACCGACGGAGTGTATCATGCAAATCCACGCCCTCGTCAGCACTTCCTCTGGCCAGCTATCAGGCCGGCCTCTTTAGGTGAAGAAGCACACTGTTTCTAGATGGCTCAACCGGTGGTCTCCATGGGATACACACTCCAGTGCTTGGCGAATAGATGTTGATATTGAGTTGATGATAAGTAACTTTTATCGTCTCCCGCTTGCAGAGACGATGATAGTTCAGGAGGGGAGTCCAATACGGCTCAGTTACTGAAAAATGTTTTTCACAAACGTATTGGACCGTGCAGGCAACTAAAGCCTATTTTCAGACTCTGGCAGTGCTCTAGCTTGGTTCATATTGGTTATGGCCTAAACATTTCAGCCTGTGTATGCTTCTAGCAGACACGCATCTTGTATTTTGCAATTCAGATTTTTTTCTTTTGTACTTATTCAACACCTTTTCGCATTTAAGGATTAAAAAAACTGTTTAATCTTCTAAATTTGCCATGTTTTCCTGTGGTTCTATTCCAGAAGTATCCTCCTGCTTTCGGATTCCAAATAATATGTATGTATTTAACCGGCCCAGTTTTTCTGAAGAAATACAGTCTTTTGTCACAAATATTAAAATAGTTAACAATAATTTTCCTGTCTTGTAGTTTTGTTCTGACAAACCAGAAACATTCGATTTGAAGCAAAATGAACTCTAGGAACGACCCGAGGAATATCAAAAGGATAATGACCGTCTTTATACAAATAAATTTTTCTTTGCTCAGTGCAAATGGTGCCAGAATCTGTCAGCTATACAGTTTAAGCACAATTCCTTAGTTAAAGTTTTCCAGAACATCTGCACTTTAACCTAATAGCCATTTTCAATAAAGAGGGCTTCAGTTATTATTATGGCAAATAAACAGTGTGCAAACAAAATGCGCATTTTCAAAAGCAAACTACATCATTCAATGGACAGCGGCGTAAAAGAATTTATAAACTTGATATGCAAAAGATGATACAATTCAATACGTTGTTATAGTAACAATGCAAAAAGTAAACGATGAATAAATTCACTTTCTTTAAATCGCGATTTTTTATTTATACTTAAATTCTGGATCTGATTAGCATTTGCAGAAGTTTTTTGTTAAAATGAAGCTCTTTAATAAAGCAATAACAGCGTTGTATATTATGTAATTTTAAATACTAAACCCACTAATCTCTCACAGTTTTTCGCAAAGAAGGAAGTTGTCCTTTGGATTCTGACACTCAAATCAGCAACCTCAACATACTTTGGAAGGTGTTTTAATGCTAAGGAACTGTTAGTATATAATCTTTGCTTTTCTTCACCAACTTCCAGGGTGTCCCCCTCCGTGGTGTAGTGGTTACCATGCTAGCCTCCTGTTCCTGATGTCGCGGGATCAAAGCGGCGGAGGATGATGTATTTTTTTCGGGCGTAAAAATCCTTAGTATGTCTTCTTTCGGAAGGGAAGTAAAGCTGGTGGTCTCGTGTTGTAGATTTACGACACGTAAAAGAACCTCAAGCCTGATAAGGGTACCTCTGAGCCAAATTATCTTTCTTATGTGCCCAATATAGAACGGGACAAGGAGCGTCCATAAATGAACCTCAATTTAATTTAATTTAACTTCGAGCGGTGTTCTGCACGAGTTTCAAAATAAGTTAGGAAATTTGAAATAAATACTGGGTTGTTTATTCGCCTAGTACTATCTCCTATAGCCAAATATTGAACTTATTCAAACACGGTGAATCAAAATTTTTGTAGTGTCTTATTTAAAATAAAACGTAAAATTTATGGCTTATGTTAAAAAAAATTAAAAAACTCGTCGGGTGGCAAAGAACGGTGTTAGCAGTGTTTTTTGACGGGTTGAAGCCCTCCAGTAATAACTAGAGCGCACCCTCATGTCCCTCGAATAAAAATTATCAAGATAATAATATCGTTACATGCTGGGTAAATGACCTAAATGTTCACCTGAGAATTAAACTAATTTGTAATACCCAGCACGCATATTGAGAGGACGTATACTTACTTGGCTGCGGAGGACCAAAATGTAGTGCGGGGGTTCCCACTGTACAAAATCCATAACAGAAATCTACTCGCACATTCCTAGATTTATTTCCCAATCATTAGGGTTCCTACATTATTAAAAATGGAAGGTGGGAGGAGATATCCGTCGATCCAAATCCCGGGTTACACACGCGTTCTGTTCCTCACGGAATCCTAAGTCAGACAGACGCTATATTCCTCCACTACTCGTGGCTAACAAAAAGCTATCAGCCAAGAGTGACGTAGACAATAATGTGTCTGGTAGTGAGAATATAGAACAATAATGTAACCGCCCACATTATTAATAGGCCATATCTCCCCCACTTGCAAATATCAGGCGCCCCCGCCGAAGAAAATAAAATAAAATGCAAAAATAAAATGGACATATTGATATGCGAGTCCTAATTAATTCCCCGATTAACAGAATTTATACATTAAAAGAATAGAAACTGTACAATGAATTATTTGTGGACCACCAGAGACCTGGAGGGGGGGTCACTCGGCGCACAATTTTTTTTCTAAGCATTGGAAGTCCGTTGCACAAAGAATGGCGAAGAAGATTTCTGATTGCTTGTAGCATATCAATATTTTGTATATCACACCCACCGAAGAAGTGATGCAGGTCCATGAAGCACTGAATAAGTAATACTACATACCACTGTTTGTAGTACTGATACTAATAAGGCATCGACATGACAAAGCACAGAGGAACCTGCTGCACATTCCTATGGTACCTGTTCTGGGTCGACGGGGCCTGGCGACACAGACGAAAAAGGAGAAAATTGTCCCCTGTATCGGTGGGATGCCAAACAATCATCAGGTACTGATGTTGTGCCACGAACTGCTATGCGGGGATGTTTGATCTGCTACTTTCATTCTTGTCATGAACTGTAGGTCTCCTCTTCTGTGGACGGGTGCATTGGTGTCTAACAGGATTATGTCTGAACACCATTCAGAAAATCATCAGGACTTACAAAATATATATAGAAAGAGAAATGCATAACTTACAGTAAAAGGCAGGAGACACACAAAAACCAATTAAAGTTAAAGCTAGAGCAAGATTTTGCCAAAAAAATAATAAAAAATACATTGAGCGTGTTGTTATTTGATTCAATTAAGTAACTTCTGATCAGTATATTTAAAACAACTGCTACTAACCAAAACAGAATTAAATGATAACATTTTTTAACATTGTTGTTTGGAAAAAATTAAATTAAGCTTCTTAAAGGTTTACAATTGAAGCTGTACATAAAGAAAGAGGTAGTAATTGTATTATCCCCTAACGATCAACACAAATAAAAACCAAAGCATATATAAATCTGTATGAGAAATGTCACCATAAGAAATTGCCAGGTCAATGTACCAGGAAGCTACAATGTAGCTACAGGATTACAAAAAACTACAGAGCCCACTATAGGTAGAGGGACCATCACCAAACCACTGTATTAAGGACCTATTCCTAAACAACACCCTATGAGCAGTTAGCAAGCGACTAACTCAAACCCTTTTTATATCCTTTTGCTTAATGGTTGAAATGTCGACCAATGTCCAGTCAAAATGATTCTGTAAAATATATCCATAAAAACAAAAAGTATAATGAAAACATTTGTAACTGACCAAAAGAAAGAAATTATCAGAAATAATCTTCTTGACACACAACAAATTGAAAGATCGTCTTAAAATGTCGAGAGATACGTACCCAGCTGAGTAATATACTGTAGAAGTTTGATATCCCTGCCGCTGCCGGACAGAAGGATGACATTTCAACCATTTTCCATCATTGCGGAAGTGAACAAGCTTGCTCTGAAAATAGGGTATAATATATCCAACACAGTAGTTACGAACCGCGCCGTCACTGTAACCAAGCTCATATATTCTATAAACATCAATCCTACATCACTGTAGACATACAGCAGGCACAGTGAGTACACCAAAACGTCAAGAACTAACTTACTAATCACACAACAGCAACTTAGCAAGTGAGCAAACAAACACATCCCTCTTTTATATCATAACAATAAAATACCCTCACAAACCTGAAAAATCACATTAAAGCATCATGGTAAGTAAATGATATAGTTATTACCCAAAACAAAATGTAGTGTCGCAACAAAGTACATAGAGGAAATAGTGTAAAAAGAAAGCGTATTATTTGCAAGAGAGAAGAATCAAAACTTTAAACTCTATATGGGATCGTAGTAGGGAAAGATACGAGACACATGCACAGGCTTGGTTTTGGTCCTGGTAACTTTAGGACGACGGATTGAATAGTTGACAGGTGTGATTTTGTTAACAATTTTAATTCTTTTGGCTTAGTAAAGCTATATATATATCACAATACTAGCAGAGAAATGCAAGCAGAAGAAATAAAAAGACAGTGGAAAGCTACATATTTAAATGCTGAAAAATAATTCACTACTGGTCAAGATGGAGACAATAACAAGGCTAACTAATGCCCATCAAATCTGTAATACAAGGCAATTTATAGTCCAAGAGACAACCCAATAATCCTGTAATAATGTCAGTTAATAGAGATAGACAATGTAAAAGTGTTATCACATCAGAGACAAAAATGAGCCAGGATACTATATGGTATTAGGCAAAATACATAAGCATCAGTGCTGTAAAAGAAGCATAGCTTACATGCTTAAGAACAGCACAGTTCAAAATTGAATATCCAGAAACAATCCAAAAATCAGAAGTAAAGCATGTATATAATTCAACAGCTCACACAGGTAATAATTAATCACCACAAATGTGTGTCAGTACTCCTCACAGGAACTTATATGCCAGTGAAAAACAATTATATTATCATATCATAGTTGAATAACAGCAGAATAATTATATCATCAAACTGAATTACATATAAAGCATAATAATATCATTATTATGAATCAGAGAACAAACTTGAAAGATTACTGTAGTCGTATCAAGCATACAGAATCTAGAAACTACACAAAAAATACTGAGGCACTGCACAGACATATTATCATCTCTATAACCATCATATTAGATGTCGCGAGAGCTGACTGCTGTTACCAAATGTAATAGTTAAAAAATTAAAAAATAAAGCAAGCAGGACTAAAAAAACTATGACTGTAATGAGACGCATATAACTAAATATTAAAATGACGCTGGGCTGCAAATACTGTCCTCAGACCTAAATGAAAGCAGTAATTGAATTATTGGCAAAAATGTCCAACAAAGATACACATATTAGCACATGGAAAAAAAAACACAGAAAACAAAGTGGCAGAAGGGAACGGAGAAGAAGAAAAAAAAAAGAAAAGAGAAAGGCTGAGAGGGGAATGGAAGACGGAGAGAGAGATAGAGAGGAGAGGAAAGAAGAAGAGAGGGGGGAAATAGTGCAGAAACGCCAAAGGTTTACGTGGCCATTATATAAAAATGGGAAACTTACTAAAAGAAGTTAAGAACCTTCAGGGTCGAAAAGTGGAATAAAAAAAGAAATAAAGTTTTGCTACACCAAAGAAACAAAACCAATACGCCGACCTCTGGGAAACATTTATGAATTTCTACCTAACGGTTATTTACGAATCCGAACACGCTGCAGAAGCTAGCATACAATCCCTCAACATTTTAATCACTGAAATCTTTAAAAAAAAAACGTACAACACACACCACTTTTTTTCACATCTCACAAACTTACCTCAAAATACAGCACTTTGTTTCACACGCCACGTGGACATACTATCAAAAAATATTAATACACCTAAATATTAATACCACGAAAACACGACGACCTTCACCAAAAAGTTACATGCTGGGTAGATGGACTAAGGGTTACATAACAATTAAATTAACTTGTAATACCCAGCACGCGCATTGAGGGTACGTATGCTTGCTTGTCTGCGTAGAACCGACACGTGGTGCAGAGGTTAAGAGGAAGTAGGTTTTTCACTGTACAAAATTCATAACACAAATCTTCTCACATATCCCTAGATTTTATTTCCCAAACATTTGGGGTTTCTACATTATTAAAAATGGAAGGTGGGAGGAAATGTCCACCGATCCAAAGTCCGGATTACACACGCGGTCCGTTCCTCACGGAATCCTAACTGAGACAGACGCTATATTCCCCCACTACTCGTTGCTAGCAAAATGCTACCAGCCAAGAGTGACGTAAGCAATAATGTGTCTGGTTATGACTGTAGAACAAAATGTAATTCCCAAAATTATTAATAGGCCACAATAAGTCTAATTATTTCGTTAAAATAATCATAATAAACGAATACAATGCAATTAATTTTCCAAGAGTAAGTATGTAATACCTTGAATCCTAAATAAAGAATGCTGTCCAATTTGCTAAGTAAGAAGAACAAAACCTCACATGTGGAGAATATGCTGCTTGGTGAATGGTATCTTGTGGTTTACTAGGTTTGTTTGACATTCACGAGTTGCACCATCAGAAGCTGTAACTCTAACAAGTTATGGATATGAAAGCGTACCTTCGGTTAACAGGCTAGAAAAAAACACAGATCTGCGAAATGAAGTGGATAATGGTTTTTTCAACGATGGTACAGTTTTTATTGTAAAACTTGAGGTAGTTATAGATAACTTCTACTCCTCCACCGTATTTCGCGAATCAAATTAAATTTAAGTAATTTTTAAATTAAATTGCATTATAATTATCACTCTATCATGCAAATCACGCTTTCAGCGGGCACTATATTAGTAAATATTTACAATAGTAGGCCTTCATTAAATTCTTCATTGTAATAGGTTGATGAGGAACGATTGATTCAAAACCTCCAGTGCTAAAACACCACACACACACACACTCTCGTGCGGCAGTATAAAACGATAGAGGTATCTTTGTCGGAAAATTAAGGTAAAGTCCGCCTGTGCTAACTCATCCTGATTTTCCCTGTGTCCGACAAGTTTGGAAGTTCTGGTGCCGCAACTTCATGCGGAGAGAAACTTAGGACGTTGTAGAAGGCTTCTGTCTCTCTGATTCAATGCTTAGGGCGGTTAACATCCAGACTTCTGCCAGATCTAACTCGGAGGGCGACAACACTAGCATCAGAATAATCGGTTTCATACGATGTACAAATTGCGGGTGGCATAAAGCTAAGAGGTAGCTGCACCACTCGGTATGAGTAATTGCTTCTATCGTAAATACTGGAAGTGATGGGTGGCTGTAAAAAGGTTAAAATTCCAAAACGCAAAACTTAGACGTGAACATCATTGCAAGAGCATCATAAACTCTGCGCATATAAATAAAATCTCAAATATAAGGGCTCCATTATAAGATGGAAATGCTTATTATGAATAATTTCAGTAAGTTGTACATTTTAAAGCTCTTGTTATTTTTTCAGGCCCTTATTTTTTAAACCAAAACTGAGGTACACAAGATCAAAATTATAAAAACATATAATTTTATGCTGTAATCACAAATATTTCCACAATGGTTTTTATAAACGTTGTATAGTTAGGATTTATCGCCGCAGATAGAGCTGCACTATTTAATTTCAGAAACAGCTTTTCCTACTTTCTGCGCTTTATTTTCCATTTATTTTAAAGTGTACATTGTTTTAATGGTACTTTTGTTCTGTCAGCTTCCCATTCTAGGTCAGTAAGTATCATTCACCTTTCCATGTGCAATTAACAATACGCCATAATTCTGTTTGTTTCGCAGATATGGAGCAATGGAAAAAAGAAATATGAATGTATAACAAACTGGACAATCTTGGTATCATGAAGTGCATGCAACAGAGACAATAACGCAACACAGGAATATTTATTCACATTTATCTGCATTTTTACTCATCTAACTCTTGCCGATAGCAGGAGGCCGCGGTCGCTTGAGCGTTTCACTTCGGCACTCTGTGACGCAAAGAGTCGCATGGCTATGTGCATTTGTGTTATACAGTTCCCATACTGGTATAAGCGTCAGAAAAAAGACTTCTAATGATCGAGGTGCAAGGGTCCTTGAATCCTCCAAGGTCCCTCGAACTACCATACTAGTACTATTTATAGTAGATAAAGAAATCACTTCTAGCAAAACTACACCTTAAATACCCCTTCCGCCTAAACGGATACTCTGATTACCACGTCACAGCGTCACTTACTAGAGCCAAAAAAGGGAAGTCTCTCAAACAGCAAACCTCTGAAAAGCCTAACGCCACAGCCTGCATCCCATACACCGGCAAGCTTTCCGGCAGAATCAGCAGAATTTTGACAAAACACAGCATCAGGACAATTCACAAACCGCCTCCGAAAATTAAAAACTTATTGAGAACAGTGAAAGACCAGCTTGGGATCAATGTACCGGGAGTATACTGCATTCCTTGTGAGTGCGGGGGCCCATATATTGGACAAACCGGCAGGACCATAACCACCAGAGTCCAGGAGCTTGACAGAACCATCCATTTGATGCAGCTTGAAAAATCTGGTTTGGCAGAACACTGTGTTGAAATGGATCACAGAGCTAACTTCCGCCACACAACCATCTTGGCCAAATGTGACGGCTACTGGGAGCGCAGAATCAAGGAGGCGCTGGCTATTTCCTCCGAGAAGAGCACGCTGAACCGCGACGCTGGGCTGCAGTTCAGTGCCGCATGGAAACCGGCCATCCAAAATTAAAACAGAGTTTTTTCGAGTGGAGGAGAAAATGATTTAATCTCTGAACTGAGCCTCTATGGGAGTCGGGACTGAGAGTGTGGGACTCACCAATAGTCTTCATACCTACTAATAACTCCTCCACCGAAAGGGAAAATGGAAGAAGGAAAAGTGGAATAATACGTGGCTTTGTGCGATCCTGCATAGCATCCGCGAGGTGGTACTGCCGCTCTATGGGCGGGAGCGGGTAAAGGTGGTTAAGGTTGCAGTCAGGTTTCATGGCTGCATCACTAGTGAAAAAAGCGAGGGTTTAGGAAGGAATGGAAATGGTAAGTGTAGAATTTACTTCTGGTGAAACTGAAGTGCTCGGCTTTGGTATGCATCCGTTTAAGCTGTACTGCTCGGAGGCCTTCGGCGGTTGCTTGGGGCCGCCGGTTTGACTGGCAGCTGGAAGTGGGCTCCAAGTTGATGCCGCTGTGCTTCCAGAGATCCTAGTGTGATGTGTATGGTATCTAGATGTTGAGCTATGGTGTTTGAAGCTGTAGATGAGTTCTGGATGGACTTGTCAATGGTGCTGAGTCTGGATGTGATGGTCACAAACTGCCCAGCTAAAAAAGCTTTCTGAGCACTGCGGAGTCTTGAAGGTCCCGGATGAGTTGCTCCAGTCTTTCAGCTTCGTAGTCATTTCAGGAGCTCCGCGTGGAGATCCTGAACGGCGTTGCGTAGCCCCTGGACTTCAGCGATGATCGGCACTGCTGAGGGTGCTGGTGTCGGCGCTGGTGATGATGTTGATGTCGGCGCCTGTGGAGTTGTTGCTGGCGGCTTCGGCTTCGGCGTTGCCTTCCTGCGAGGATGCAGGGGGCAGAGCGCTTGCCGGTGTAATGACACGACCCTCCACAAGTTACACAGTAGCGGCGACGACGGCGTAAATCCTGCTGTTTGTACGTGGACGTGGTGCTGGAAGCGCCACAAAAGTGGCACCCAGGATTCGCCATGCAGGAACTCAAGTTGTGCCCGTGGGCACAGCAGCATCAGCAGGGTATCTGGCGTTCCACTCGACTGGCCTCGATGCGTAAGCACCGCCCTAATAAGAGCAGGACCGCCCTCAAGGCCGCTTCGTCGTCACCAGGTCTGCAATCTCGATACTGACGGGCGAAGTGGGCCATGTGCTTCGTGTATCCGAGCGGCCTTCAAGGCTGAAAGCCACTGCTGGTATGCAGCGCTGATGAGGAACCTGACTGGCAGGTCCCTCAGGACCCCTCGGATCACAGAACTGTACCTCCCAAGAAGTACAGCCTTTGTGCGCTTGCCGGATGGCTCCCAGAATCGGCGGCGTTGGTGAAGGTGAAGGTAATTGCCTAGGCAGTCGCGGCGAAGCGAGACTCAAAAATACAAAACCAGTCCCCAAAAACAACATTCAGAGCAGTGGATTCCCTACGAAGTCTGTGCCCGCGAACCCAGCATGATCGCCTCGTGTTTTCCACGAGGTCCGTCCTAGCCACCGGGGCAAATAAGTATATATATATATATATATATATATTAGGCCATTTTATCCGATCTACACTCAGCTCCGAGACGGCGAAGAAGAAAGTTCGCTCAGTCGCCGCTCCTGCTAAGACAGGAACCTCTTGGTCTCCTCTGGCACCCGCCGAGCAGAGCTGGCCGCAGCCGCTACAGCCTAGGGCAACCTACGCCTCAAATACCGCTTCGTGACCAGCCAGCGCAGCTTTGCCGCGACTGCCTCCGCATTTGCCGCCACCTACACCGGCACCCAGAGCAAAATTCTGGGAAGATCCAGCCTGCACTTCTTGGGAGGTACAGCGCTGTTATTCGAGGAGTCCCGGGGGACCTGCCCGTCAGGTTCCTCACCAGCGCAGCTCACCAGCAGTGGCCTTCAGCCTTGAAAGCCACTCGAATCTTCAGAGCTCAGGGACCCACTTCGCTCGTGAGAATGGATTTCGCGGACCCTAGCGACTACAAAGCTGCCTTGAGGGCGGGCCTGTCCTTGTTAGGGCGCACCGCATGGAGGTTTGTCGAGTAGAACGCCAGGTCCCCTGCAGCGCTACTGTGCCTACGGGCACGAGGAGACGACCTGCTCAGCACAACCCAGGTGCCACTACTGCGGTTCTGCCTGCAACACCTCATCGTGCTCCCACTACTACCTGCGTCGCCGCTACTGCGCAACCTGTGGAGGGTCAATACACTTCACCGGCCAGGCGCTCTGCCCCCTGCATTCCTGCAGGAAGGCATCACCATACCGCCAGCCCCTACGCCGCAGCCTGCGACAGCTCCACACCAACCGACACCAGCACCATCGCTAACACCGATCATCGAGGAAGTCCAGGGCCTACGTGACGCCGTTCAGGATCTCCACGCGGAATTCCTGAACATTACGTCGAAGCTGATAGCCCTGGACGAACTCATCAGTGATCTTCAAACCGCTTCAGCTGCTCAACAGGTTTTCCTGGCTGGGCAGTTGAACAGCACTTCATCTTGACTCACAGTCACCACTGAAGCCATCCGGGTCTCCTGTCTACGCCCCAAGCTGAAGACGAACCCGGAGAGAGTCGCTAACTTCTTGCAGCAATGTAAGGAGTTCAACCAGCAACAACAGCAGCATTGTCAGTACTATCCACATTCCTAAACATCCATTCTCTTATAAACCCTCGCCATTCCCAGTAGTGTTGCATTCAGGTTTCAAAGCAGCAACCTATTAACTACCTTTTACCCGCTCCCACCTATAGGGTGGCAGCCAACATCCTTCACATACTAACGCGGGTGCTATGGGGGACCGCACAAAGCCACGCCATTCCACTTTTACTTCTTCCTTTTTCCATCCGGTAGAGGAGTTTTTAGTGGATATGTCGACTATTGCTGAGTCCCACACTCTCAGTCCCGACTCCCATCGGGGCTGAGGTCAGTGATTAAATAAACTTCTCCTCCACTCGAAAAAAAACAAAAAATCTATTCCAATAGTCACCTCCTAGATGACGAAGGAGAAGTTTCGCTCATTCGCCACTCTTGCTAAGGCGGGAACCTCTTCGTCTCCTCCAGCACTCGCCGAGGAGATTTTGCCGCAGCCGCCGCAGCCTAGGGCATATGCCACAACCGCCCCTTCGCCGCCAGCGAAAGCAGCTTCGCCGCAACTGCCTCCGCATTTGCCGCCAGCTTCACGGTGCTAATACTGCCGATCCTGGAAACCATCCAGCCAGCGTAGATACAGCCTGTACTTCATGGGAGGTACAGCGCTGTTCTTCGAGGAGTCCCGAGCGACCTGCCAGTCAGGTTCCTCACCAGCGCAGCTGACCAGCAGTGGCCTTCAGGTTTGAAGGCTTTGGAACTCAGGGACCCACTTCGCTAGTGAGGATCGAGTTCACAGACCTTGGCGACTATAAAGCTGATTTAAGTGCGGGCCTGACCCTTGTTAGAGCGGTGCTTACGCATCGAGGCTAGCCGAGTAGTACGCCAAATTCCCTTTAGGTGTTGCTGTGCCTACGGGCACGAGGAGAGGACCTGCTCAGCACAACCCAGGTGCCACTACTGTGGTTTTGCCCGCACCACCTCATCGTGTACCCAGTACGACCTCTGCTGCCGTCGCCGCTACTGTGCAACTTGTGGAGGGTCAAAAGACTTCACCGGCCAAGCGCTCGGCCCCCTGCATCCTCGCAGGAAGGCACCGATGTAACCACCAGCACCTACGCCGCAACCAGTGACAGCTCCACAGTCTTTACCCGCTCCCGCCCATAGGGCGGTAGCCAACATCCTTCACATACTTACGAGGGTGCAATGCGGGACCGGACAAAGCCACGATTTATTCCACTTTTCCTTGTTCTATTTTTCCTTCCAGTGGAGGAGTTTTTAATGGGTATGCTGACTATTGGTGAGTCCCACACTCTCAGTCCCGACTCCTCTCGGGGCTGAGGTCAGTGATTAAATCATTTTCTCCTCCACTCGGAAAAATAAAACGATCTAGCAATTCAGCATCCTGAAGATCGGAGAGATGCACGCACCCGAAACGTCGATGTACCAACATCACCTCACCTGGCTTGAAGTCCGAGAACGACTAGAACAGAATTTAATATTTCAGCCAGACACTATTTATGCTTTCCCGGGGGAGATTTCTATGAGATATCCCCCACACCAAACTACCCGTTACGTGTAAAGTTTTTCCATTACTGTATTATAAACGACTGTATTAATTTTCTTTAAATTACATTTCGAAATGCTTTCATTCCTAAAAGGTAATTTAATACCTATTAAACCATAAGGGGGACAAAAAGCCTTCTGCACAAAAAATATAGAGCTCACTGAAATATACAATATATGTCAAAATAATTTATTGTGACATTATACACTTTAGAAACATTAGTTGTTATATTTGAGATTATTTCTAGGTTATCGGTAGCAACATAATGGGAGTAGAATAACCTTTTATATGAGCACTATAATATACAAGAGATTAAGTGAATTTGTAATGGATGGACAAAGTCGGTGAAGCAAATATTTTACACACAAAGCTCGGCTTACTTCCTTTGACCGTTGATTCCTTAATTTGTTTGACACTGCTCTGGAAGCGGATACCCACGTTACGTTTTCTCTACTCCATAGAGAAAACACCGAAGAAATGGCGTGCATACTCAAAGCTATTACACTTTGAGCAGTCTTGCAGGTAATGCACAACTCCTCTGTGTATTGATGCGGGAATTCCCTTGTCTTTAATAGATTGTTTGCACTAAAATACCAGTTAGCTTTTTAATTTCTAACATCAATATCTTAAATTTATAATCTTCCTTGGTGATGCAGTAATTTGTATCACAAATTATTTAAATGTAAAGAGTGATTATAGTATGAATATGCATTATTATGTGACATTGATTTGAGATGTTTGTTGATTGTAATTATTGTTGGGAAGTAAGTTTATACTGCCTTACTGAAACTGACAATAATAGCGTGCAATAATGCAGCGAGGGGGTGAGCTGTTTATCATTATTGGAAACGAGGAAGTTACGTAATGTTGGCGCGTTTTCTTTTAGAATCTTCTGGAACATTTCCCTAGAGCATATGTATTCATAATTTTCATCGGATATAAAAATAGACGCTAATGTTGGCGCGTTTTATTAGCCAATTGCAGTTCAGTTATAATCTTCAGGCATATCTGGGTGAAGGAGTATAAAAAGAGTAGGTTAGAGGTAGACCCCGTCAGCAAAATTCTTTGTACACTACACGTCGCATTCCCTTCAGTTCATCAAAAATCTTTGTACACTACACGTCGTCTTCAGTCAGTCAGTTCGTCGAAAGTATTTGTACGGCACACGTCGGATATCAATTTGCAGGTTACGCGTAACAGAGTTATGAAAAATCTTAAATGTTGTAAACTTAATTATACAAAAAGTTGAAGTATGCGAATTAAGAATGATCAGTAATGAAGTTATTATAACAGTTTCAGTTTGGCGAGTGTCAGGATCAATGTGTAAATGTGATAGTTAACGTGTTCGACAATAAAAGTGTAAAACAAATTTCTTCATCAGTGTTATTTTTGGATAAGAGACTCCCTTCCGTTTACACAACCTGTATAAAGAGAAGTGCTTGACCAAAAGATCATAGCTAGCCGGAGGACAGAGAACCAAAATTAAATAAAATAACAGTAGCATTCTTTCAAACAAACACTAATACTGCCGCAAATTGCTAACACCAGATGGAGCTACCAAACCTAACAAATGAATCACGTCACAAGATGGCTTCACCATGTTGAGTAAACACACATACACAAACATTATAAATAATACCGTTGCAAATTGGCTCCCAAACGTGGGGCTAAATAAATAAATACAACATAAATTTACCGCCGCAAATTGGCTTACCACAACGTGGGGCTACACAATTAATGTTAAATATAAATAACATTCAAACACTCTCATTGGTAACAATAACTATGGACCACTCTACACGTTTTGCACTAACAGAGAAAAGAAAACCCTACCATTTATACAAAGCAGAAATCAATTGACTATCGTAACGGATGAATGTAACAGTAATAAAGTTGATATTAAAATGAATCATTTATTTGGAAAACGGGGATATTATGAAAGATTTGCAACATGTGGACTTGTGCATGCTATTCTGTGTTGTATAGTGGATACGATGTGATGATGGAATGATGATAATGATGGTGATGTTGGTGATTACGATGGTAGCAAAGGTGATGTTAAAGATTCTTGTGAGGAGGTATGAAATCCCACCAATTATTATTTCGCCTCGCCTAAAACAACTTCAAGGGGAAGATAGTAAAACTTCCCCAGGAACTTCACGTGGAAGTGTGAGTAAGAAATCAACAAGGAAATACTTTCGAGTAAACAGTGCCACATCATTTTAGCTCTGTGTGTCTGAATTGTAATTTCATTCTATATATTTAAGTAAATTTACATTATATGATAAACCAGAAGTATTATTTATAGTGATGTTATGTAACATTTAAAAAAAATTTTGAGTTGGAAAATGTAAATTCCCATCACATATGTGCGCTAGATGTTATCGCAGGAGCGCTTTCGAGAGATGTTTCTCTCATCTTCAGCTGAGAATCCAACTGACGGATCTCCCTCTCCCCTCTCCCCAAGAAACTTTTCATTAAATGTTATTTCTGCCTTCTGTTGGGAAACCTTGGAACCTAAAGTTGTTGCTGCCCTCTGTGTTGTCTGTTGGTCACTCATCATGCTTCTTTCTTCTCTCTTGTGATGTAATTGGTTTGCATTCTGTTGAAAAGTCTTGAAAACACTTGATCTTGAATTTGCTGCCATCTGTGGAGAACCTTGGGAACTTCTATTTTTTCTCTTGTTATTTAAATGGATCAACTGCATTAAGTGGTCTGTCGGTGGTATCTCAAAATTCAAAACATTCTCAATGTTGAAGTGAATGAAGATCTTATCCCATATTTCCAAATGTGATGGTATCTGAATAAATTTGAGTAGTTTTATCTCTTGTCCAATCTCATGGTTGCTATTCCAAAAATGATTAGCTACAGCTGATCTGTCTGTTTGTTTCAATTTTATGTTTCTTTGATGTTCACTTAATCTAATTTTTAAATTTCTTTTAGTTCTTCCTATGTATAAGCCTTGACAGTCTTGACATGATATCTGATAAATTCCTGATTTTTTTAATTTGTCAGTTGTATTACTTAAAGGTGTATTTAGCATATTTTTCAACCTGAAAGCATTCTGAGGTGCTAATTGAATTTGGTATTTTCTGAATAACTTTTCAAACTTTTTGAACATGACTGGATGATATGTGAACCTCTTATATATCACATCCTTTTTATTTGGGTTTTGTAAAGTGCTACTACCATGTAAGTTTTGTTTCTTTTTATATTTAGTAAGTAAGTTGTTAAGAAGTTGAGGTTTAAAACCATTTTCAATGGCTACATTTTTTATATAATTTAACTCCATAATGTACTCTTCTTTGTCGAAAGGTACCCTCATCAATCTATAAATCAAACTTCTGAACACAGCATGTTGATGTGACACAGGGTTGTAGAAATTATTTTTAATGTAATTATCCACATGCGTTGGTTTCCTATAAATGCCAAATTTAAGACAGTTTTCTTTTCTTTTTACAAGTATATCCAGAAATGGTAGAGAGTTATTACTTTCAATTTCCATGGCAAATTTAATGGGTATATCTTGTTCATTTAAAATATCCAGTGATGAATTCATGTAATTTTGAGGTACCACTGCGAAAATATCATCTACATATCTATACCATATTTCAAAAATATGTGGATGTGAAGAGGTGACAGTTTTTTTCCAAAGAGCTCATATAGAGGTCAGCCAGTAAAGGAGATAAAGGATTACCCATTGCTAAGCCATGTGTCTGCCTGTAAAAGTTCTTATTGAAAGAAAAATAATTCTGATTGATACAACTAATTGTAAGTGCAATCATCCAAGAGATGAGTGACCAACAGACAACACAGAGGGCAGCAACAACTTTAGGTTCCAAGGTTTCCCAGCAGAGGGCAGAAATAACATTTAATGAAAAGTTTCTTGGGGAGAGGGGAGAGGGAGATCCGTCAGTTGGATTCTCAGCTGAAGATGAGAGAAACATCTCTCGAAAGCGCTCCTGCGATAACATCTAGCGCACATATGTGATGGGAATTTACATTTTCCAACTCAAATTTTTTTTTTAAATTTACATTAATTTAAATTGGTGATATTCATTTTTTCCATGACTGTGATATGTAAATTGAAATAGCAGTCAGAATAATTAACCAAATATACGTTATTTTTACACTTGCATTAATGCATAAACAGTAAGGAAAATATTGGCAATATTATTAATGACATATTTACAGCGGCGAAGGAGGAAATTGTAAATCGAAACGAAGCGGTCTTCGGGATACTGCAGTTACCGCAAAGAAAATGAAATGAAATGGGGACGTCACGTGTTGAGATTGAAGGAAGATAATCTTAGATGAGCATACACAACAACGGTATGGGACCTTATGCTGAATAGAATAACCACAGGACGGCCCAAACAGAGCAGGAGCTACAGCTTTCTGACTATATGCGAAACCGTATGCACAGGGAAAGATGGAAGGAGATCGGCAATGAACTGCTACAGAATATCACTAAGACAGTGAGGGTCGTCTAACATCTACATAGTATTACACGCAGTGAATGGTTACAGTGAACCGTAGTGCAAGAGGAAGCACTATATACATTCTAGTAAAATGACAATTATAATAAAGTGACTGAAAAGTTCAAAGTTGATTACAACACGAGTCCATTAGGACAATGGAGTGTTGTACTAGAGCCCCAAAGGCATAAGGGCCACGAAAGCAGGAAACTCTCATATATTACAGTTATATATAGTGCTCAACGTTTGAGATCACTAAACAATCCCTACCAGAGCCTCTTCTCAGGGATTACACGGGCTTACATTTCCTTGCTATTTCTTTTGTGCTGATTTGCTTTGGATATATATATATATATATATATATATATATTTATTTATTGTCCGGCCAGTCACTGAGAATAGCTAGGCCTTACTTCTATGTTGATATCCCCGGTGTTTGGTTTTTTTTCTCTATGGTTTTTAGGCCTGCCCTGAGAGCTTTGGTGGCTGCCTGCCTACCGGGAACCTGTCCTGTTCTGTGTGGCTGTGTGGCTCTGTAACGTGGGGTAGTCGTAAAGTGACGGTTGAGCTCGTGGATGGAGTTGGGAGAGCACGTGCCGGAGTGGAAACGCCCTTAAATTTGTGTGCTTGTCAGTACGTCTGACATTTTTTAAAATTCTGTAAAATGGTTTAGCATTTATTAGCAGAAGTGCTAGTTTATATTGTTCCAAATTCGTTTGCTAGCTCCGTTACATTTTCGGTGCGGTTTCTCGACGGAGTTTCGACCTTGCGACACAAAGGTAAGGTTTGTTTTCAGCTTATGTATTGTAGTTCGGAGGAAGTGGGGATGTTGACGTCATATTTAAAGTCAGTATATTTTCAGCAATTATTCTAAGTGACTGGCCCTCTTATTTATCCGTTTTAAAGTGTTTAGTGATTCTTGTAATTCTGACTTCATTCATGTAAGAGTTAAATTGGCCATGGGTTATTCCATGTGACATGTATGTGTCCCTTTTGTCATTATATTTGCAGCAATTATTCTAAGTGAATGGCCCTCTTATTTAGCCGTTTTAAAGTGTTTAGTGATTCTTGTAATTTTGACTTCATTCGTGTAAGAGTTAAATTGGACATGGGTGATTGTGCTGTTCCATGTGACATGTACGTGTCCCCTATTGTAGTTATGCACCATGATTATAAAGCGTAATTCCTAAAGATGTTTACTGGGATAAAAATAAAAATAAATTAAAACAGTTTATGCAAGGGTTTTGTGAATTAGGTAGTCATGCCTACATAAGCTATTACTCTTTTAATCCTTTTCCTCTTAAAAGTTCTCTCCAGATAAGATAAAAGCGCTTTGTAGAAAAGTTCAAGTCTACTTGATGTTTTATATCTATAATATATGTATACGTTGAATTGACTTTGCCCCATTAAGCAAGGTACTTTGTGTGAAATATTTTTGAAACTAGTGGAGTTTTGGGGATTTATTAAAGCTAGACAAGTTTAGGGCTCTTACGTGCACTACTGGACAAATTGTTCGGTGTTATTGGTGTCGGGTAATCGTTTGGAGGCTCCCAAACTTTTTTATATCAAGGTTTGGGCACTTTTATCATTTTCCCGTTCCTGTTTCACAGTTTGTTTGGCTTAAATTTTACTGATTTGCATAACGTGAGAACTTTCGTTTCAGGATTGCTAAGCTATTTGCCCTTTTAGTGCATGTGTTTAAGGTTTCTTTTGTATAACCTTGATTTAGGTTTAATTTTTTTTCTCTTTCAGCAACAGTTATATTAATGGTTGTTTCAGGTATTCTGTGGTTAAATATTTCGATTAACGCACGAGTTAGATGTTTTGGGCCTCTTTGACATGTATACGTAGTTATGGATTATGTCGTTTAATTAGGAATTTAAATTGACATGGACATGGTTTCCAGATGTCTGCATAAATACTAATACATGTCACATTAACGTTATATAGCGCTTGCAAATATTAAGCCTTTATATCTTCGATCCTGAAACAACTCTTTTCATGGCTAGTTATTTCATTCTTTCTTGGTTTAAGATAATTTCGTTTATGGTTTAAAAGTTCATTTTAATGTTTTTGAATATGATTGTGGATTGATGTTTGGTTCGTTTTATTAAAGTAATTTTGAAAATTAAGCTCTAGCAATATTTTGGCTGATTTTGTTTTGACTTGAAAGTTACAGTTTTGCTTCTTTGCTTTCTTTGTTTTATTAATTTATTAATTTTAAAATTTATAAAATTTTGTTTTGATTAATGAGTATTTTGGGTTCTCTTTATTATACTTTCTTGTTCTATAGTTCATCATTGTTTCTAATGGGGAATTTATAATGTGCGATACCTTTTGATAAAATAAAGCAACTTAAAATTATGGTGTTGATTTGTAGTTAATTATTTAGGGTAGATACTTCCTTCCTCAGGTTTTGTTTGGGGGGGCTGTGCTAGTATTAAATTGGTTCTCTTTCATCTTAGGTCTTTTACTTCCCTACGGCACTCGTTAGGGCTTCCCTCTTCGTTTTGCCGGGATTCCTAGTCTCGGACAAATTTCGTATACGTTTGCTTAATTTTCGGTGGCCTCCTAAGGCTTTACGTCTGAGGTTGGCGGAATCATTGCACTTTTTCAATTAGTATAATAGTTAACACTGCAATGATCAGTACGCTATAATCCATGCCTATCACACAGCTATAAGTTACAAAAAGACAAAACATTAATTTTAACATATTTAAATGTTTTGATTCATTCAAATTTGAAATGAAATTCATCTGTACGTTATAGCGGTGACGGGTGTTGCCGACTATACTACTGAATGCTGACACTAAGTTCGCTGCTTTGCGTTTCATTGTTGCTGTTGACTTAAATTACCTATATTTTTCTAGCTACACTTATCTCACTATTACTATTTATCTATATTTGTTCAAGTTAAATAAACAATAATAGCACTAGTCTGCGATGAAATCCCTGCCTCGAGAGTTTGAATGCTTTTAGGGTATTTTTATCACTCTAAAATATATTCAATACCAGAAAGTTCCTATCACTACATTTTTTTATATTTTAATTTGTCTATACTATGTTGTGACAACTATTATCTAAACTGTAATACCATAACGAAAGCAGTTTTAGTATGTCAGGATATGAAAACCAAATGTGTTCAAAGTATTTTTAAGGTCTTTTTAGTAAACTCCGAAGACATTGGGTATTTCTCGCTTATCTGATAAGGGTAGCATACGCATAAGGCAGTTAGAGGGAGATGACGCATACTTTTTGCCATTAGCCTATGTTTATTCCTGGCATATAGAAATATCAGTCACTCCTTGTTGAGACACGCTTTATCTCATTTTCATAAAAAACATACACATCCTGTCTAGTTCCTCTATATTCACCCCTCTGTCTTTTATCTGGAAATAGAATCAGTTTGGAGCTTTACTGTGGAATATAATGTTTTCAGTTTAGTTCAATAAGGAAGTGTCGCATCGGGAATGTATAAATAATCCAGAATATTTTTTGTTAAATGTGAGGACATACACATTGCCTAAGCAGAGGTGTAACACACAGAGTTTGTGAAGAAGACATATACATATTTTGAAATAGAACTTGGAGACCAAAGTAAAGCGTCGGCACCACACAAAGTATGTGGAGTATGTTTTGAAGAACTTCGTCACTGGGTCAACTGCATCTCGAAATTCCCATGATTTGGAGAGAACAGCTGAACCATTGTAATGACTGCTACTTCTATTCTTGTGATGTGAAGGGATAAAAGTCTAAAAATTTAAAACAGATTGTGTATCCAGCTGTTCGGTCAACTATTTTACCAGTGTCCCATGAACCTGGTGTACCATTGCCTGTGCGAACAGATAATCTTGAAAACGTATAATCAAAGTCCGATGCAGAGGCGACGAAAATTGTGACGTGTGACAGTGACTATTTATCAGAATCGTCTGTTGAAGAACGTGAGTGTTTTAATCAGAGTAAATTAAATGATTTAGTGAGGGATCTTGCCATCTCTAAAGAGTTATGTGAGTTATTAGATGTTAGAGTTCAAGAAAAAAGTCCCTGTTCTCGCAGACAACATTCTCCTGCTACCGACAAAGCGAAGTGGATTTTAAGAGATTTTTCCTCGAAGGTGGCTAACAGGTATGTTGCAATACAATGTGAAATGACTTACGCTACAACTTGGACTTCCAAACTATGACCCAAGTGAATGGAGATTATTTATTGATTCCTTCAAGCGAAGTTTAAAGGAGATCCTACTTCACAATGGAAAATTTTGGTTCAGTACCCGCTGTCTATTCAGTGATCCTCAAAGAATCGTACGTAAATTTCCAACTGCTATTACTGCGATTGAACTACAGTGAACACAAGTTTTTGGCGATTTAAAAGTTTTTACTATACTGCTGGGTCAACAAATATCCATGTTTTCTTTATCTGTAGGATAGCAGAGCACGAATTGAACACTGGAATAAAAAATAATGGCCACCTCGAGAACATTTTGGAATTCGGTTCTAAGAATGTCAAGTCCTACGAAAGTTGTACTACCACATCTCACATTAAGTTTGGCTTAATGAAACAGTTCGCTAAGGCTTTAAATAAGGAAGGAGAGTGTTTCAAGTACACATAAGATATTTCCAATGCTACCTGAAGTAAAATTAAAAGAAGGTATATCACAGGTCAACAGTGATTTTGCTGTTTTAGATATTCGGGTCTTTTTATAGTAATTTCCATGTCCTGATTCCAAAAATTAAGTCCATATTGTCGTATCACATGCTATTTCATTCAAAATTCATATCTTCCATTTTTATTTATTTGTGTACATTTTATGTTATTACGAACCATTACACTATTACAACAATGCCATCTATTGAAATAAAGTTACTAAATTAAATAGTTGAACTGTTTCATAGCAGTACATTCTAAGCTGCTTACATAATTTTGTATTGAGAATTCATCTGTTATAGGTCTTAATATTTGTATAAAGCAAGAAATTAGCATTTAAATAATACTAGTTGTTGTCTTTATCGTGTGTAACTCAACAGCATAAGGAAGGAAGGTATTTTGTGAATAATCCAGATTGATTTTGTTATATTTGTGGTAGTTTATTGTAAAGAGGCAGAAAAAAGCATAACCTCATTTGTAAGAAAAGCGTAAAAATTTACTTCGGAACTGAAATAAAACATCAATCGAGGTCTTGGGCTCCTCATAATGTGTGTAGTGTTTGTGTTGAAGACATATGAAATTGGACAAAGGGGCAAACGATCCCTACGTTTTGAACCAATGGTGTGGCGTGAACCTCGTAATCACAGTACTGACTGTTACTTTTGTAGATGCAATGTGAAGGGTTTTAATGCAAAGAACAAAACACGAATTTTATAACCAAACTTGCCATCTGCTATGAGACCAGTGGCCGTTGGCCCTGGTATTCTTATACCTAAACCACCTACAGACAGTAATGAACTTATTTCAGATACAGACAGCAACAGTGATTCACCATTATCACTTGTATCTGAGGAGTTCGTTCCTGAAACATCAAATGCACCAAAAACCAATATCACAAGCCAAGCGAAATGAAGTGTGGAGATTTGAAAGTAATCTGTATGATATTAGGCTGACAACAGGGATTCACAAAATCTGTTATTTATGCGAGTGGGATATTAGGGCAAGAGAACAAACATTGGAAACAAAAACAAGACCTAAAAGGGAAATTTTAACACCAGGTAGTAAGAACGTATAAGGGCTAACCTAGTGGATCCTAAGAAAAGTTCATTTACCACCTCTTCATATAAAACTTCGTATAATGAAACAGTTTGTAAAAGCACTTGATTAAGATAGTGATTGTTTCAAATATCTCAGTTCCAAATTTCCCGCTCTTTCTGAAAAAATAAAAGAAGGAATCTTTGTGGGTCCGCAATTTAGAGGTCTATTTAAAGACAGGAAATTTGAAGCTACTATGAGTTCTGAAGAGAAAAGTGCTTGGAATGCATTTAAAGAAGTTATGTACAACTTTCCAGGAAAAAATAAACATCCTGACTATGTTAAAATTGTGAACAACATGCTACAGAAGCTCAGAAATTTAGGATGCAACACGAGTCTCAAATTACACTTTCTGTTTTCATATTTGGACATCTTTCCGACAACCTCGGGGTAGTCAGTGAGGAACAAGTGGAGGGGTTCCATCAGGATGCTCGAGAAATGGAGAGGAGTTACCAAGGATGATGAAATTCCTCAATGATTGCAGATTACTCCTGGATGCTGTGTAGGGATTCCATGGAAACACACAAGAGAAAGCCCAAGAGACAAACATTCGATACCAAACGAAGAATATTCTATTAACCTTTTGTTTATAAAATGAATTTAAATGTCATATTTGGCAATAAAAACCCTAACAAATTCATTTGCAGCTCTTATCAACTCATGAGTATATATATTTTGAAAGAAAATAAGTGAATACTTCATTTTTGAGTTGTAAAAAAACCTGATGTGAAGGAGAAAAACGGAATCATTTTAAATAACTGGTACTGAAGTATTAAGAATCACATTTCCAATGTAAAACAGGTCACAAAAATGTATTTGTATACCTGTGTATTTAATGGTCCTGATATAAGAAAAGTGATGGCTGATACAGCATTTATACACACCATGGATGAAAAGCAGAAAGGAGCATGCATATTCTTCCGTGAAGTTGTTTTACGATTTCTTGGTAACAGCAAGGATCTCAATTACCCAAACAGTGTGGCTAACATGTTTGAAGCATACAAGGAACTTGATTGTAACATGAGTATGAAAATTTATTTCGTGTTTTCTCACCTGGATTATTTCCACGAAAACCAGGATTTTTAGTGAAGAACAAGGCTTCTCAAGTATTTTCGGGAGTTCGAAGGGAGATACAAGGGACGCTGGAGCATGAGTATGCTTGTTGACTATTTTTTTATTTCAAAACGTGAAATAGCTGAGGATAAACATAAAAGGAGGAGCAGGAGGACATTCTCAACTAAGAAGCAACGGGTGTAGTCTTTTGTGCAATACATTGCGCTAATCTATATATCCAACAGTGAAGTAAACAAGACAAGAAAACAATAACACTCCAACAAAAGTGTAAAAACAAGCATATGCATACTTTTAGTGAATTATGTTGTTTAAATATTGTCTTTACATTTGAAATTCAAGAGAAATTACAAAGTTTGTGATGAAATTCACGTAATTCTACACAATACATGTAAAGTGTTTTTGCAAAAAAAGATCTCATGTGATAGAGGTAAAAGAAATGGAAATTCGGATTCAACAGGTCGACATTATATAGAATCACATTTTTTATTTTAGGCTACAATCACAAAGTTTAAATTTGCAGGCTAGTATAATTAAGTTGCTAGCCTGTTAGAATTATAATTGTCCAAACAACTTTGCAATTTCCCGTCTTACATATTATTTTGCATTAACTCCCCACTACATTAGCAAGATCTAAGTTAAACCTACAGCTGATTTCACATGCTTGCCACCCATACCGACGTGAAATAACCTCTTGAACAGAATTATAGGAAGAAGGCTTATCGGAATCGCTCAACTTTTATACTCTGTTAGATGCTACTTTTCACGCTGTAATGCATAATAGCTACTATATTTGGCGTCTTATGATAGCTAAATCCTTCATGTATATTTCTCTAGCAAAACTTTATTACTTTGGGAATTCCGAGTTATCTCTATCTCTTTTTAACATTAACTATATCACCGACTCCAGTCACTATTTCCCCTCATCCCTGTGCTATTTGGTGACTTACTTGCCTACTTCCTGTGATGTGTTTTCCCTATTTACCCTATGTGGTCTGGTTGCTAATTATCTTTCTCTGTTAGCCAGCTTTCTGTATAAAGTTTATCTTTAAAATATTCGGTTCTACATGCGCAAATAATATTCTAATATTATAGGAATTATTTAGATAGTTATTTGCTATTTCTATATACTTCCAGATTTTCTACTCTTTCTTAATTAATCCTTCTTTTATTCTATCATTGTTTCCCAGTTTGATATGTTTCTTCTTACACTTATTGTTATTCTCTCTAATATATTTTCTGTTGTATAATTTCTTTATACATAACTAAGTTAGGTGTTCGCCCCTATTACCACATAAAATGTAAGTATGCACTTTGAAAGAGACATTGTATACTATAGAGTGTATACACATATTTAGGGAACCATGTTTACGAATATTTAAAAGAAGGAAAGGATTAAAGGAAGAAAGAAAGGAACATTATGTTTAACGGGAAAAAAGGTGCATAATAAAGTAAGAGATAATGGTTGTTGTAAAGCTTAAGTAGATAACACGGATGGAGTATCTAGAGTCTCACTAGAAGCATTCAAAGCTTCAATTAGGCAGAAAATTAACCAGAAGAGCATCATTAAGAGGATTAATTATGGAGAGTCATAAGAATTACTTTACAAAGAGTCCTAAATTAAGGACATTAAATCAGCAGTACGCGAAGGTAGAGGTACAGAGGAAGCTTAATGAACAGCAAGAGTAATTCTGAAAAGAGCACCTTTGGTCTTCTAACGGGAAGAATAGAAGGCGCCTAAGAATGTGTTGAATGTCTAAAAATGCGTGACCAGAATATAGGGAAGACTAAAGGGAAGAGAGTAAGATTGAAGGCATCACCAGAGGTCCTGATGAGCTGAAAATTGTTCACGCTTTAATTGATCAGTAATCTTCCCGTTGAGAACGCTACGAAACATGTGCTATGGATAGCGCACCACCACCGCAATCACCACCAACATTACCACCTCCACAACCACCACTACCACCGCCACCACAACCAACACAACCATCACCACCACCAACACAACCACCACTACCACTAGCAGTCGCATAAAAGAATTTGGTTAAAAAATTAGATATTGCGGGCAATAATGTTACACTATCTAGTACAGTCTTAGAGTACACTGCAGCTAGATAATTAGCACAAATCCTCTGCAGAAAACCCGTACCAGGAGAGTACTGTATTATAATGAAGTGAAAATAAACTGTAAAATAAAAGAATAAGATGCTAGGTATATCTTGTTACAACTGCTAATACAGCGGACGCTGTTAATCTCGCTTACTATAACGAACTACTGGTAATACATGAATTTAACTAAATCTGCAATTCAAAAATCCTGCAATACACCATTATAAAGTGTTCAGTTAAATTCCAATTACTAAACTATAAATGTATTTTTTGAGACGTACTACGTTGATCGCATTGTTTTCCAGGTCTCCCCTTAATCTCTGCCTACCAGAACCTCAGTATCGGAGACATGGCTCCCGATCGAACTGAATGTGGATGGTTCGGTGTTATCTGTGACTGCAAGATAGTCTCCTGAAGGTGTTGCCATTTATACTGACACTGTCGATTCCGAAGTTCAGTTGCTGTCATAAAGCGATCTCGTAAGTTGTCCTGATAAGATACTGTCATCTAAGGCTGAAGGCTTAGTTATTCCTCAGGATCTAGGGCTCAGGGATGCACAAATGAATTTAAACGTTATTAAAGAACAGAAATGGGAGCAGGTAAGGATAAAATAACAAAACCACGACTCGAAGGGGTATTAAACATCGTATATAAATAAATAAAAACAATAAATTAGTATCTACACCTACTGATAGCAGGTAACCACTAAAAACTTCATTCAGTTCATAATTATTTCATTCACTTGGAATGATGAAGTGAGACCGGAAACGTTGTTATATAACCGATGAAGGAGGAAGAGGATCCATGGTACGTTTAGAAATCTCTCGGAACCTTCGTCCAGCTGTTGCGCCGCGTGTGTGGTTCGTCTGTGGCTGCAGCGAAATAGCGGAGGATGGTGAGAATGATTCATGATTTATGTTAAAATTAGTTAATAAGGTATTCCCTTATTCATAAAAAGTCACGAAAGTGTACTTTATTAATGAGCCACTTTGCTAACGCTCTCATTTCTTACCACCGGAGGTGCTACTTGGTGCCATTACATGCTGATTAATTATTAGAGGAGCAGTGATTTCTGTATAACTCGTAAATAATGATTGTAAAAATAAATGCTCACTCACATTTCCACCAAACCCTGTACCTATTTTATGGTATAATTAAAACAATGTACTCTTTACACATGCTTAGTTGCTTTTTAACCCTAAAGGAAATCAATTTTCTTGTACTTAGATACTCCTAAAGAGAGTAGTCATTCTTTATTGGGACGTCCTCCGTGGTGTAGTGGTTACCATGTTAGCCACTAGTTCCCGAGGTCGCGGGTTCAAACCCGGCGGGCGTAAAAACCCTTGGCATGGCTTCCTTCGGTAGGGAAGTAAAGTGTAGTTGATTTACAGCACGTAAAAGAACCTCAAGCCTGATAAAGAGGCTCTGAGCAAAATTTCCGGTCTTTCACGTTCAGTATAGAATGGGACACTAATGACCACAGCAGTTAAGGGTGTCCATAAATAAAACTCAATTTAATTCATTTCTTTATTGGGGTACCTTTTCAGTACTCGTGATATTTTATTGTATCCAAACTGACCTAGAATATGGCCTAAAAATTTCCTTCACTAACTTCAAATCTCCCTTGCGAACAACTTATGGTAGAATAAGCATTCACTACTAGCTTTCATACAATTATTTTAGTTTTCTAGAAAGATTTTGACCTAAGTTTTACATATTCCAACACTAAGTCACTAACTGCAAAAGCTTGCAAAGTTTCTGCGATTGGTTTTTATGAGAAGAAATAAACATTATTTTAAATTAATACAGTATTTACAATAGCTAAAAACGGGGTATTGAACCCAAAGAGCACGCCTCTTTTATGCAAATGTGCTGTTACCTAAAAAGTGAGAATCAAATGTGCGCTCCATGCCCTTGCGACTGCTAAGAAATTCTAGAAAAAGCTTCTTTTTCTGCTTTGTTTTAAATTTTCATGAGCTGCTTCAACATTTCTGTTAATCTTTACCTTTTTTCTTCCAGTAAAGCAAGCTATGGCGCAATTTGATCAAAAGTAAGAAAAAAAATCGTTTTTAAAGGCTTTATAGTGCTTTGTGCTTCACATGTACAGCTTCCATCAATATGACGCCATGAAACATTTTTGTCTACTTAAATGTCATTAATGCATAATGCCACACAATGCAATAGTTTTTAATACTTAACAAAAACTTTAAGGCAAAAATATTTGCACATATTTCATGATATATAACATGCTTTTTGGAGGAGTGTTATCGGTTCATTATAATATACTTTCATAAGTGAATGATTATCCAGCACTGTTGTATGGACAAATGTCTCCTGAATTTTAATCTGTTTAAGCGGTAATTTATGAGGCATTTTTTGAGAAAGAATAAAAGTTGAACATCTTTAACCTTCTTTAGTTCAGGATTCGGAGTCTTCAGAGAAATTCAGGAATGTTGAGAAAGTATAGCATTTTCTGCAACTTGCAGACACACTCTTTCTGATATATACATGTGTGTATATAAAGAGAGAGATAGAGAGAGAGAGGGGGGGAGATGGAATTTACCTTAATATGAGAATATAGATAAATGCAAAATTCCATATTTGTGTTAACACACCGCTCAAGGATTTTAAGAAAGCATTTTCAAGAAAATTACCCTTACCAAATAACAATTGAAATAAAGGAATTTTTGGTTCTATATTGCTTTCTGAAAATTTTTCCAAGAAATATCATACCATGTCTGAGAAATTGGGTTCACAAAAACCGATGCTTTGAGCATCCTTAAATAGCTTGTCGGTGTTGAATAATAGAATGTTATATAACTTCAGAAACAGAGATAAACGTACTACAGAAGAGAATAAAATGTAATGGCAATTGCAATATTACATAAATAATAACGGTGCCTTGTATAACTTAAAGAACATATAAACGCACCACAGAACAGAATAAAATGTAGTGCCCATTGCAATATTATATATCTGTACCCAATATATAGAGTTTGGATCAAACAGATTTCCTTATTGTGCCTAAGCGCTTTTCAAACATTTCTCCTTGTTTGTTTCGCAAGTTAAGTGGATCTTCTAGAGGAATATGTTTGAAAATTTGCTACTGTGGTTTGTGTTAAAAACTGTTGAATGCTGCTCCCATGTATTGCATGCATTTGAGTCTGCGTTGTTTTCTTAAATATATTTTACTAAAACTTCTATGATGAATCACGCAGTGCTGACAGGAGATGTAATTTTTATATACGAGTACATATCGCAGCCAATAAAATCTAGTGTGAAACTCAGATGTTTTTCATGGAGTTATCTAGCGTTTAATTGTAACAATATCACTTTATAGGCCAAGAATTAGGAAAGAGAACATTGAAAGCAACACAAAAGTCATTGCATCGCCACAGTTGAGACTAATTAAGAACAGTAGTTCGTTATTTACTGGTCTCATTTGTTAATTGACATCATAGACAGACGTATCTATCACAAACAGTAGTAGATAGTGAGAATGACCTCGTTGGACAGATGCGGCTGAGATCTGAGAACTTGAGCAGTGGTTTCTATACCCCTGTGCTGTCCGCTGCTGCGTGCAACAGGTTGTATTACCGCTCACCACAGTCCTGACCCCCGGGGATGGATATGGAATTCTCATTCGCTGTGTGTCTCGCTTTTTAGCCTTCCTTACTGCAAAAGGAGTTGTGTTCAAAGTAGGAGAAGTGTATGTGGTTGCATTTTAGTGAATACAAATATATATTGCGATACATCGTTGGAGATGGCGAGGGATACAGAGGGCTACAAATATTGAAATAAATACCATAAGTAATTAGTGCTACATAACATATGACATTCATATTACATTTATGAATTCTATTGAGTAACGTTGTAATTGATGTTTGTATTAAAATTTGTTGATAATTAATTTAAAGGATAAATAAAAAGGTTTATACATTCTGAATTTTTATCAGTAGCTGGAGTGTTAAAAACTACTATTGAAATCACATATGAATACAACCTAGAAGGAGTTATGTTTGACTACAAGATTTTTCCCAAATGTGTCAATAAAGACTCATAATACTGTGCAAATTCCGCACTTAGATTGGCCAGTTCCGCACAAAAGTTTCGCAGTAGTGTAACACCATGGGTAAATTCCACAACAAGTTCGGGAACCAAGTAGCTATGTTGAAAAGGAAAGTGAAGGGAGTGAAATTTTCCATTCCATTTTATCATGACTTAGGACTGACTGATTTAAAATAAATCATGTGCATTTAAAACCTGTCTCTTTCCTTTTCTGAGCATCAATGGTAATAAGAGAAGCTAGATAATAAATTTTTGTTACTTCAAACATTATATTATATCATATACACACACACATTTGTGAGCAGGTAGTATTTTCTAATCTCATTCACTCTGGAGATTTCTACATATCACTAGGTTTTAAATTGCTTTAAAGTGTATATAAAATATAAAAAGTTGGAGTGTATTTCAAAAACTACTACTGAATCTAGGATGGAACGATTTGCACGCATTTGCACTATTTTTTGTAGTGCCATCAGCTTTGGCCACATGAAAGTATTGTGTATCACTGCGCGCTCTCCAAAACTGTATACACTTTAACATAACATGTTTTTATTACTGCATGCCCGGAATATTTTACTATTTTTTAAAGTATTCTTGTTACAATAACTACAACCATCGATGGTTACTGGTTCATTCCGTTTTCAGACACACAATGTTTAACTCCCATGGTGACAAGATCCCAAGGAAGACCTACGTGAAACAATAGACTACCACTGTGCATGGAGTAACAACCACCTTAATTCCGAATTTACCTGTGACACAAGGATTGCTGATATCATTTTGTACGGAAATAACGTGTCAACAAAACACCTGAAAATAATTATGCGGTATTCAGTTGTATGTTTAGATGAACCAGAAATGTTTGTGCGGAATTTGACTTGCCCGCTTTCTTACGCTGTAATCACTGGGGAAGCATTGCCCTACACTTTTTCCCCTTGTATAATGATGCTCTACTCTCTATGAATGTTATGATAATAAAAAGCTTATTTCGATATTAGGTTTTCATTAGTAGACCTCTCAGTTCTTATGAGGGTTTCTCAAGAGTTTTAAAATAGAAGACTAACTCCAATGCACTTAATGCACTTACAGCACTCACAGCTGTTGAACATTAGTTTCAGTATCTAGGTCACTAATATCAACCTTGGTGGCGAACTGGCGATCCATTATTCATGCCACTTGTTGACCTAAACATTCAAGTACCTTCACCTCATACTTTGCTGCTGCATAAACGAAATCATAATAAATTGAAAATAAGTAAAGAACCAGGTAAGAGTCTTAAGTAAAATTCAACTATAGATATGATTATATGCATTGTCTGTAGTAATAAGCATACTAAAAGTAAAAGTATTTAATAGAATCCATGCACATATGTGCAGTAAAATACCCAAAACACGCAGTTAGGTTAGATTACCAGCACTCAATGTAGGAAATGCTGAATATAGGAAATTAAACTTTCCACCATGATAGCATGGACGAAAAGTAGATAAAAGCAGGCTATCATTGAAAAAATGCAGAATTACCTTTAAAGATACTATTCATTACAGAAACTTTATTTTTACTAGCACTTGACGTTTCTTGAGATTTATAAAGAGTTCATAAATACATACTCTATATAAATTCATGTAAGCAAAGTTTGATTTACTGCATCAAAACTGATGTAAAAGTAGTATGAACATAATTGCATACTACTTTAAGAAATTTTTTAAAAATACTAAAGACAGAGATAAGATACTTTTAAAGTATTCTAAGTACATATTACTGAGCGAGATGCATCCGTGATAACATGAGAAGCTCGCATTTGAAAGGTTTTATTTTTTCGGCAGACGAATGCTGGGGTGGTTTTTAATCTAATACGATTTGCTTCCTACCATTTCCGTTTCATTTCGTTTCCTTCTCATCTTTCACATGTGCTTCTAGGTTTCGTGGCGTGCTATGGCGATGTCGTACTGATGGCGCGACTGCTTGCTTCCTGGACACTAGACGGCTGCTTGGTTGACAGGTCGTTCATCGGAATCTCTGCAAAACTGCAGTGCTGAGACAGGTCTTCGAGCCTGGAACTATTAGGGATATTCGCGCGTCTCTCTGGACTGTCTGCCTGCGGCCTGTAGCCTCCCATAGTTCTCCCACTACATTCCTTCTTCCTTGCAGATGGTGGTTATAGTAAATCTCCCATAGGTCGCAGTACATGGGTGTCCTCCCGTTTATACGTTAAGTACACATTATCGACAGATTCATACTTTAATCTCTTCGTAATAAGCAATATATCAACCCGTAGGCGTCGTACTATCCTCTTATAATATGAGCTTATATCTTCAGGTGACGCAGGTAGCTCCACAGCACAGGTTTGGCATACTTTTTCACCACTTTAAAATCATTTTCTCAAATTATAACAACATAATCATTATAAAATTTAATAATGATATCCTACTTAAATGCTCTTCAGAAATTCAAATTCCGTGTCATGAATACTTCCTTTCAAGCATTCTAACTTTTAAACCTGAGCTATAAATTTTTAGCACATTATGTTAAAATGTTTGATGTGTTGCACTCACATGATTTTCTCTACTTTTGTACAAACTATTTTTACAACCGCTTATTTACCATATACTTCATGCTAATGGAGATAAACATCTCTAGAAACTATCTTATTGCTAATTTTCTTATAGGTGCAAGGGTTAAGCTTTAAGTGACAGTCAAATCTTTTAAGAGCTTGTTGCCATGTGGAACATTCCATTCTCTTTGCATATCCAGGTCATAAAAAAGAAGAATTCCCATTTGAGAAAAAGTATACGTATTGGAAAACTCAAACAAATAACAAGGAATATCTCGGAAATGTTCACTCGTTAAAAAAAAATGTTTGTGACACAAATCGTGTAGTTTAACGAGTTTTACAATTTTTGTGTACTAAAATTTTGTGTATCTCTTACGGTTTACCAGTTATGAACAATTCATTCAGAATGAAGAACACTTTTGAGGACATTCCCAGGAATTTCAAGATATACATATCATTTGCTATGAAAATATCTTAAATATATGATATTTTAATCAAACATTTCAAAAAGTGTATCATGTAAACAGTAGTCTGGGGTGGGCGATTTTCTTGAAAATCATCGTATCGCATCCTTGGAAAATACTGAAATATTGAAATACCAAGTTGGGTATTTATCCAGCTTTTCGTTTTTGAATTATGCTGTTCGCAGGCAGACAGACACACACAGGGACATTTTTCCAAAAATGCTTTATTTGTATTCAGGGCACTTCAAAACATGTATTTTCGTTCAAGATCCGGTATCGAATTTTTGCGTGCATAGCAATACTTCGCCTACTTACTATACGTAGTAGAGAAATTGAAGAAGCTCCCCCAAAAAAATACCTTCAATTTTGTGGATATTACGTTTATATATCCTCCAAGTAATTCTCAATAATTAGATAAACTCCCGAAATTTTCTGCAAAACGACCTCAGAACAGTAACAAGTAGCATTCATTATGTATGTATTTATTATGTCAATAAAAACAAACTTTGTTACACGTATGATATTTTAAAGTAATGGCGTAAAGTTTGGAACGGCAAATGAGCCAGTATTAAGTAATAAATAAATGGATTTAATTCTGTGTATATCATGTAAGTTATACCTATTCAAGATTATAGCCTGCTTTGCCACATAATACAATATACAATACGCATACAACATGCAATATATATAGTAAGTTTACTACTGAATCACAATTTGTGTGCAGCAATAATTAAACACACACAGACATATATGTGTTTATATATACGATCTTAAATCATAACATCTAGATTTATTGCCTAGCATTAAAGTATTTCTGTGTGTAAGGTGGTATCCGACCATCATTCAAAATTGGTTTAATAGGATTAACTTTTTGTTCAGGAAAGACAAGAAACAAACCAAATTTCGATAACTCCTGCTGAATGGTGTTGCAACTAATTATACCAGAAATGGCACGTCCATTGTCAAGCAGGTTACCTCTATACAAAACAGGATGACTCCAGAACATAAGACGATGCGCATTGCTCTCTGACCAAAACAGGAACTGACTGTGATCTCTCTTTGAAGCGTTGAGCCGGCCAATCCAACCATGAAGTTGCGCGAGCACATAATACTTCACTTGCGTTTGCGAAAACCGATTATTCCCAAAATTCTTGTGGGAGTTACATGTTCATTAGGAGCTGAATCGAATGCTACTATTTGGTAGTTCACATGGATAATTTGAAATTGTACTATGGCCATTTTCAACTCATTTTCAGAGATTGGAAGAAGTTGGTTGTGGTTAATGTCTGCTTTAATGTTTATTGCAGTTGCAGCTTCCTGGTGAGAGGGGTGATATTTTGTAATCAGGTATGAAAAAGTAAAGGTTGGACTAATTTTTGTTTCTGTAGTCAGAAATATAAAAATATAATGTTTTAAAAACAGTTCAATTTTGATATTTGTTATTTAGACTACGACAGTTCCATGTCGTAATACTTAATACCCTATATGCTGTATTATTCATTGTGCAGCAATTTAGGTAACATGTTTGCTGTCTGCTCCCAATGCTGATGCTGCTACTGGTGATGCTAGTATGTTTTGTATGCTGAGATGTGGCATCGACTGGTACATATATCTAGTCGAATTTTCATGGAGTCTAGCTGTACTTCTCTGAATTCTTTAGTATTCAGCACAACCCGTATACTTAACTGGATAACATCCTTTGCTGTTTTTGTAGATTTTTGGAGTGACCTTGTGTTTTTTCACGTTTCTGTTTGATCAGGTCGTTCACATTTTACACACCTTCATTTTCATTGCAGAAGCTTTTGGTATGCCCAAGTTGTTCACATCTCTGGCATTGAAAAGTCGATTTATGTTACAGATTTCTGGATTCTTTGAATTTGGATTTAAATCCGAAAAGAATAGTGGAAAGGGTAACTTTGTAACTGAGTGTCCAAGTGGTAACACCTGTATCATAACCCATGTATCATTAATTCTGTACTGCAAGTATAATGTGATCCTCTTACGACTACACGGAAAGCTCTCTCACATTTTTATTCATTGCTGTGACATTTTGTTTTCTACGATTTTGAGCACTCGGTTCTATGCAATAGTGAAATGGTAAATTAAAGGAACGTAACAAATTCTTATAGCACCTGTAGTCTCCATAACTAATATAAAAAGTAGTATTGAAAATTAATTCTGGTTTTCATTTCACTTAGGTTGGTGACAATGACATCTTCGGAAATTTCTGCTAAGGTAAGACATATTACTATATTGGAGCGGTTATATTGGTTTAGTTGTAAACAATTGCATACTCTAAGTTCTATGTCTTAGTTTTGATAGCAGCTCATGCATCTCAATAAAAAAAATCAGCTGTGAATACCTAAAAAATGAGCCACTGGATTATCCTAAAAAGGTATTTCTTCCACCATTACATCTAAAATTAGCTTCATGAAAAGCTTTCTGAAGAGAATGAAGCAAGCGTATGAAGCTTTTAAATATTTAAGAGGGAAATTTCCACGATTAGGTGAAACCAAGATTGAGGAAGGTATTTTTGTAGGACCACAGATTTGGCAGCTTTTAAAGGATGACTACTGCGATGAAGTTCTGTCATCCAAAAGGCTGCATGGGAAACCTTTTAGAATGCTTGTTCACGATTCTTGGGTAAACGAGAGCACCTCACGAGGAGGTGACTGTAGGCGAAATGCTGGCTTTTATGAAAATTTAATTTGTATCATGTCTCTTACAATTCATTTTCTTCATGCCCATATTGACTTCTTCTCTCACAAGACATTGTGGTTGTGGAGAAGATGTATACAGGAGAGTGGACCGCTGCTATTTTAGTAGACTACTGCTGAACTGTCAGCATAGATGCATCAGAGACAACCTATATATGCCAAGTGAAGTGAAAACGCTCGTATTAAGTTCATTCAAATTACATGTTATTACCGGTAAAACAGCAGTATTTACACCGCAGTATTTGAAAAATGTGACATTTTTTCTATTACATAAATGTTTAAAATACTTTGAACTTTATATCTTCAAATATTGATGGTAGTTATGTCATTTGGTATAATGTGTTAGTATTTCAGCAACTATTCCCCTCAAACTTCGATACAAGTGTTCCATTTTCTTATTTTGTCAATATATATTGAATACCCACGTACCTATTTTCACTTTGGAATTAAAAACCTTTTTTTCCAAATCTGGAGCTAACTTATGATTTTGTCGTTTGTTCATGTTACTCTCAATATTCCAAAATGCAGCCATTAACACATTTTAGCACAAATTTGTTACACGATGTTATCCTTCAGTATCTTTCAATTGAATCAATTAATATTTATTTACCTTGTTATTTTCCGCTGTTAAATATCGAAAATCTCCCCAATTAGGTGCTTTGAGTTTTTTTAAACATGGCATTTATGTATGTTGTGTAATGAAAAGGTGGAAGTTTATTTCACTCTGAAGTTTTAGACATAATTGCCTGTACTGGTGTTTCGTGTTGGAAGTGTTCATCAAGGCTGGCTAGGAGAGCTAAGGCGTGATGTCGGTTTGTCGATTTCTTCACCTACTCTTAGTCTCTTTGAAGGTAATTAGAGCAGCTGGTCGAGCTTCGTTGCGCCAAATTTATTGCTGAATTAGTTGAGGAAAATAAGGAAGGGAAGTCAGAAGATAAATATATATATATAGATTAGGAGTCTTTTCCCTATAATGTCTTAATTATGCACTTGAATAATTTATTTATACAGTTTATATTATAAAAAACACGCACAATCGAAACACTGCATTGTGATCCTTTGATACCCTTTTAGCAAATCTGAATTAATTGCAAATCTCCAAATAATTCGCGTGAATTCTTTTAGGATAATCATACGACTAATGACCATAACCTCTTGATATCTGATTCTAAGATTAGCTACCCAAGAATGTTTAGAATGTATACGACTAAAATCCTGGAATAGCTCTGAAAAAATTGTACTAAAGTTAAATTAAATTCAGTTTTATTTAAGGACGCTCTTTAACTACTATGGTCCTTAGCGTTCCATTGTATATTGGACGTGAAAGACCGGAACGTTTTCTCAGAGGCCTTTTATCAGGCTTGAAATTCTTTTACGTGCCGTAAATCTACGACACAGAACCACCGGATTTGCTTCCCTTCCGAAGGAAGCCATGGTAAGGATTTTTACACCCGAAAAAATCCACCGCCCTCCTGCAGGTTTGAATCCGCGACCTCGGGAACTAGAGACTAGCACGGTACCACTAGTCCATGGAGGACGACTAATTATACTAAAGGCCCGAGTTTAAATGAAGTACAGAGTGATAACTAAAATCACGGCGATTTTATGATAGTTTGAAGTCTGAAATTGTTGCTACTTTCATGTGTTCGTTTGACTGCCAGAAAAACTTACTGTTGCTAAAGATACCGGACCAAGCAGCTTAATATTTCCTATAACTGTAATAATACAAGATGAAAATTTAAAAAATACGGTTTACGAAGAAGTGAAATACAAATAATTAAAATGTTAACTAACCTCAGCTACAGGTTTAAAAGCCTTTAGCTTGAAGAAGAATAAGAAGTTATCCCAACTTGCTGTGGAAATTTTAGATTAACCTCATTAACGATTCAAATGAGACTGCATTCATTGCACATCACCATTTCGTAACAAAGATCTTATGGACTATTATACCGTGCAATGTGATAAATATCCAGGACAAAATAAAAACATAGTATTCGTCGGAATGCTGGTCAAATGACTTCAGTGCTGATGCTCCGATCAATGTGAAAACAGTAGGGATCACTTTTCCTATTGTTGGACTTTCGTATCTTTCCCTGACGTTTGATCGAACAGACGAATTACGTAACAGAAATATATCGAGGTCTTTGACCAACATCGAACTGTTAAAAAGCTTGGTACCAATGTTCCTGTTTACGACTGGAAAGCCTTCATCCTTGCAATTACTAACACTTTGAAGTTTCACCACTAAATATAATAATACTCCAGGATGTAGTATTGTGCTGAAGTAAAGGGTCAGCTGCATAGTTAATTGTGGACAGCTTAATTCGAAAGAAAGGAAAACCCTTGATAATGATCAATCCAATGGTGTTACCATGTGGAGTTCCTGTAAAAATGGAAAATCTGCAGGATGTAGAATCTTTTGAGAAAGTACTTTATAGTTGAGAAGTCATTGATGAGGTGTGTATGAACATTTCCACTCGGCCTGGAAGGGAAGGAAATGGAGATATTGACAACCAAGTTTCTGAAACTGTGGATGGCTCATCCGAGAATTTAACGTTAATTTATTATTTTTAATCTATTTGCAGATATATTTGAAATTAAGATTATATCGCGAATCTAATAAAATTGTTTGTTGTTATTGCTTCTTCTCGAAAGAATATCGTCACACTTCATCGTTTTGCTCTTAAAATTAGTTTTATTTGGTGTTGTTGGTTCAAACAATTCTTTAACTTCAAAATTTGTTCCTAACTAGCCTTGTTAAACTTTAATTTTCTGTTAACTACCCCATCATAAAGGAAGCACAGAATTTAATGGCAGATGGTGGGCGGATATACATAAGAAGCATACCCCAACGTGCGGGGTTCTATAGTTAATAAGCTGTAAATTAATGTCGTAAAAACGCTTATATAAATATCGTTACACTCAAAACTCTTAGTTGCGCTCAAGAAAAAGAAAATACTCTGCTCATTATGAGCGTTTTCAAACAGCTTCTTGTGTTCACTGCTTCCGAGGTAATAATGTGCATTTCAACTCATGTTTCAACAAAGGGCGTTCCTGTGGATCAGAGGCATTCAAGTCGCTTCTCTTGTCCAACTATCGTTCTGCCATTTTTGCTTCTCAAGAAGCCATTTGGTCCAAAACGGAAACCACATACTCAATGATAAGTAAGAAAACCTTACTTGGTGTTAACTTTTGACTTCAGTAGACATTGCAGCTTTTGTGTTAGCGGCAGTGAATTTAATGAGAGCTCGCAGATTACTTACAGAGATTGTTTGTTCCATTGTATTGGTTTTTTTATGCAACTTCACTAAATGGCTAATGTACCATGGGTGTGGGTGAACTAATAATGCGCAAATGAGAAACTTATGTGTCATCTGAAGAGTATAATTTACAATGTATTACTTTTAAAAACATCCTTTAATAGGATGGAACCTTTTTGTCATTAGAAGTTCTCTGTTTAGCTTGCACAAGTTTGTTCGGGAGGTCTGAAGCTACAGGCCAACTTGGTGAGATTAACCAGTGGCTATAACATGGCATTGTAGCTAGTTATTGTTATAAGACTTTCGGGTTACTTTCCTTGCTGATTTACGAATGCATACCAAGTTGTATTTGCGTGTGTCTCCCAGTCTTCGTCCTCGTTCCCGCATGTAACTTGCCACCAGCCTACGGCAATGATGTAACTCCAGAGATGGGCAGAATTCAGCCGTATTTAGTTTCCTATATTACCTCCAATTATATTTTTCTCACAAAACATGATTATTTACAAAATAAAAGCTATTTAACCTCAACTTTCTACAGGTTTATGTAATAAATAGGCTGTTTTACCTTTTAGTATTTGCCCAAATTTTAAGTTTTAATAATGCACTTACACCTTCAAGTAAGCTCAGACGAAAAACAGAAATCTCAGATTGTTGGATTAAATAACGCACTAGAACATCGGAAAACGACAAATTTACAATAAAGAAATAAAGAAACCTATATAGTGCAACAAATATCATTTTACTAAATGCTCGGCTCAAATATAAAAGTTAACACTCTTTGTTTTAAAGTGCGGTTTTCACACGCGCACATCCGCATATACACACTTCTATTTTAACCAGAAAGCTACTATTTCTGATGAAATCTGGGCATCTACTATTTGAATGTAATTAAATATATTTTCTATCACTAGTGTTTAAGCGGTAGACAAAGTAACAAATTAAAACGGCCTAAATGGATTCTTGCTTATAGAATGAAGAATTCTTCAGTCTATCGTCAGTTTAGGAAATGAATTACTGAAAGCTAAATCAACACTAGAAATATAATTTATTCTGAGAGAAGAGCACTCCACAAGAAATAGTTGCACAGAAAGCTTGCCCACAAAGATGAAAAGGAATAATATTTCCAAAGTAAAAATCAGGTAATCAACTTAGTATGGAGATGGGGAAGACGAACTAGAAATAATAATAATAATAATAATAATAATAATACGTATTATGATTATTATTATTACTATTATTATTACTATTATTATTATTATTATTATATTATTATTATTATTATTTTATGCTTCAATTATTGAATACCAAGAAATATCCCAACAATGCATATCACAAATAAGCTTCATATTTTGCTTTTACGCTTTAGCCATCGCTTCCAGAAAGGAATTTTGATTTTCTACACAGGAATAGATTCTTCAACTGCGTTTAGGGAAAAGGCCTCCAAAGGTCGAAACTAGTACTGTCCAAGGGATGTTGCTTGTATCTTGGGACGCAAAAGCTTGTTGACTCAGAAATGTCACAAGACAGATCACCTCCTTTGATCTGCAGCCTGCTCTCATGCGACAGTTCAGAGACCTCTTCTCGTGTGCAATGAATCTCCAGGGAAATGAAAATCGCAAAGACATAAGTCCATTTCCTTTTTTTCTCTTTGCCTTCCGTATTTTCTCCCACGCGGTACGGTTGTTGTATCGGGAACGTCTTTGGATCAATACGGGACACTTTGAAGGGGAACATGTATTTTATTGGAGACGCGACCGGTCAATAACTCTTCAACCACCTCTGATGGAGGAACAGCTTTGACTGACTGCTCTTTGCGCCGTAACGGGCTGGCCCTCTCTTCAGAGCCGCGTGTAGGAAATGAAATAGTGGACCGTTTTTTCACAAGGAAGGGCATTCAACTCCTTTTACATAACTGATATCCATGCGTTGTGGCAAATAGGACGAGGATGTCTCGGGGTGACAATATCAAAAGTTTTAAACAACTTAGTACCATCTTAGTACCACATTACAAATGAAATACAAGGTCCCAAAATGTTTTTCTAAATGGCACATAAAACAGCTTATAACATAAGGGGACAATAAATAGCTGAAAAATGTTTTAATTGATAAATGACTACTATATTCCAGGTTCAAAGAGCATAATTTGCAGCTCGGAATACTGGACCTATAAATCGATATTCTGACTATTAATCGATGTTTCTCAACAAGGTTACGCACGATCACAATTAACTTTACACATAAAAAGTTACCTGAACAAATCATATCCAGCGCGCTGGTCTGTAAATAAAAGAGCAGTTTCCTGGCTTACCATATTATTCGATGATATATCTTTAGAGGTTTATTTCACCTAGGTGCACCTTTTAATATCTTAATCATATCAGCAGCTTTCACATTCCTCCCTCATTTACAAAGTTCCCTGTAAGCCTTAACTTTCATTTCCATAATTTTGATTTGGCTTTTGTTAAGCGTAATTACTCATATTCATCCACTTGCTTTATTCCACACAAAGAATAATTTACACCCTCCAGGCATCTGGGTCCAGGACTTCTAGGTTTGCTAATTTTTATATGGTTATGCAAAAGGCAGAGATTACAGCGAATCTGAGGTCTATCAGGAAATTTGGAGATCAGACTAAAGGAAGTGTAGAGGGGGTTGATAGTGTAATAAAGTGGGTATAAGCGATTTAGAACTTTAGTTGGGTGATATAAGCGCCTCCAAGTATATGCATGTTGCAGTGGACTGAGCAAAAATGTTTTAAGGTTAATCATATAGTCAGCTCAGGTATTTTCCATTTATATCATTATTTTTATTCAAGGTATAATTACGTATGTAAAAATAATTTTGAAACGTCATGTACATAACTTAAAATATGTGTTTCTAATACACATTTTAATAATGTTTTATAAAACAATTTGTAGGAAGCTAATCCTAAGCGCTGAAAGACACAATTTTAATGTAAGCATTTGAGATCAAAACGGTCTTCAAAGAATGTAAAATAAATTTTCTGAATTCTCGTTTTATTTACTCACAAATACTTGTAACTACTATAAAAAATTTTAGCCTTAAAATCTGCATTTATAATTGTGCATAACTATCTTTCTTTATTCCATTTAATGAGCATACACCACAAGAAAGCACCCTTACATACCTTCTGCAAAGCAATGCACTATTTTGCTTCCAGTGCAGTGTACCTATTTACAAGTTCTTACCATTAAATTAAATAAATATCAGGTTCAAATGTATCTGGTGTCGGTGACAAACAAAAAGAGAACTTCCTTGTTAATTTATTTTTGGTCACGTCGATTTATCAAAATATACTTCACTTCCACTTACTGTAGTAAGTAGCTAGTGATTGTTACATATATTACCATCAATTCCTTATTACGCCCGTGTGATTTACTTCACTTGGCAGGTGACGGTGACAAACAAAAGAGAATTTCCTTGTTAATTTACTTTTATTCACGTCGATTTATCAAAATATACTTCACTTCCACTTACCGTAGTAAGTAGTAAGTGATTGTTACTTATATTACCATCAATTCCTTATTATTTCCGTGTGATTTACTTCACTTAGGAGGGTTTGATTTGTATAAAGCTTTGGGTAATACGAATAATACATTCTCATTCATAATTGTCTAGACGTCAATAAGTGGCTTCTTTCCGCAGTAGGAAAGGATACCGGGAACTGGACTACCCAAGTAGATGTTTGCAACTCCGCTACAGGAACTGGACCACGCTGTTTGATGGACGTGTCTTGCTGCTGTTGGTACGTGATGATTTTGTGAGTGTGTATTGTGTTTATCGTGTGGCTGGCTGTGTACGTATACATAAATACATGTACACACACGGTTGCAGAGCTGCTTTGATCTAAACATTTCAAAGTGTAAAACAAGTGTGCTTGTGTTCTCTTCCAAACGAACGGTTTAGTCTAAACATGCTAAGCGTAAATCATATGGGGAAAGGATTTGAAAGATGTTGTCTGTAAATGACTTTGAGTCAGGAAATAATGATTCGTGATATAGTCAACTTCCCCTAGAGAATAATATCCTATCTACGGATATCCGCCCCCTCCCAGCGGTCGTGCAAGTTGAAACTTGTTTGACGGGATTGAACAGTTAGGTGTGAGACATCACGGTGTTCGCGTATCTCGAGACATCCTATGAAAAATGACAACGCCTGTTGATGAACCGTACGAAAGAGGAGCAGATGAAGAATCGTTCCCTCGAGGAGCATCACGGAACGTGTAATGAAAATCTTCATAGCATCATCTGCAATGATCCGTCGCAACATACGGATCTGACAACATTTCTCCAATTCAGTGAATATTGTGATGTGTATAGCAGAACAGAAAATAAACACAATTGAAAATAACGCCTTCTGTTTTAGAAAATAATATATGATAGTTATCTTCAAAAAGTATTTATATCCAGAACCCTATAAGGCGAACACGTGTCTAGATATGATCATGTCCGATACTTTCGAGACACTCTCAGCTGTTAATTGCTGAGGAAGAAGTGTAAGCATAGAATCCAGTGTAAAATGTAACATATAATATAAATGACGTTCTTGAATCACATAAATGTATAATACGCAAATTACAAAATCAAGAATGGTAAAATATATCTGTTGTTTTAACATTGTAGTATTAGTAGCACTGCTTGCTTGTATTTCAGTTATTTTATTTGAGAGCGTTCTGGTATTGTAAAAACTGCCACTGCGTATGAAGAAAGTGTGTTTGGTGCTTTAATATTGAGTTTTCATTGTTACATTGATCTGTTTGATGTATTGGTGTATTATTAACCTCGCATTACATTACGTTTATTATATTCATGCTAATGTAATACTTCATAACATGGTACAGCACAGCATAGCAGCAGCAACAACAAAAATAATAGTAATATAATAATAGTGATAAAGTAATAATAATAATAATAATAGTAATAATAATAATAATAATAATAATTAATAATGACAAAGTAATAATAATGCGTTTTTTCTCGTGAACGTTGCTTGTTAAGCAGGTCCTTTACCTACAGAACTGCAACTGAGATTTCTGATTTTGGTCCATTTGGAGATTTTGTGTGTGTTAATTCGAATTTTTAATGCTCTATCGTAGTTTAAAACCTCGTAAGTCTGAACGCGATATTAAGGCAGATATTTAATAAAACTGAAACGTCTTATTTTTCTAAGCCTTTAAATGTTACCCTAAAAACTCGTAAGTTACCATTTTATTTTGGAAGAAGGACTTGCGAGGCTTTATGAATGAACAGTGTTACCTTAAAAAACTCTTAAGTCTTAATCTTTTATTGAATTCATACGTACAATGTTTTATTAAGAACATTATTGCTTTTAACCCTGTAAATCCAATACATTACAATAACAATAGCAATTCTGTTTTGTTTCTTATAATCCAAGCTGAATATCAGAGAGATGATTATAGCCTATAAACAAACCGATAATAATAAATGATGGATTTGTGATCTCGGGTTTTAGGCTGTCTCTGTTTGTCCTATGGGAGGTGCTATTTTATTATACAGTTGATCTGGTTTAGAAACAACAAACACTTCTTCAGCTGGCGGTCATTCTTAATAATGCCGAATTACGCTGTAGTTTGCGCACTTTATCTTACTGTGACAATGAGTGATCATTTTTTGTGAAAACTTCATTCTGTGAAGTGATTCATTTAGTGAGTGGTTTGTGACATGATATTTCATATTAGTACATCAAGAATTCCACATTTTAACAGTAAGTACTCGTATTATAACAAGTTAAGGTAAGTTAAGACTTCATAGAATGTGAAGGTAGGAGTTTTAATCAGGGCTCGAAGTGGAGGAGAGCAACACTAAATCTGTTCTGTTTCTTAAAATTTTGGATATATTCCGTTCCCTCTTGTAAGAAACAATGGCAATGACCATTCCGGCCCGTTTTAGTGTGTAATGAAATACTCTGCATAAAGAAAATCGAAGGACACAAGAAACGACGTGTCAATAACAAATGTGTACAATTTTGTAGCAGCAAGCACCCCTGCAATTTGAGTGCAACATTCCTACACAGCTAGTATCATTATAGTACCTATTCTTACACGCAAAATGTTGTTTCACAGCCTATATTGTTGATAAGCTAAATGATCTTTTCACTTTACACTGATTTTATAACGTATTGCGGAGATGAGCAAACTATCTTTTTCGTATTTCGAATTTGATTATTCTTTTAGAGAGTTACCTTCATGTTCCAGTTTGCATGTAAGTTATCAAATATTTTAGGAAAAAACAGAAAATTCATTTATTTACTTAATTATTGTTAAGTCTTACGTAATAATATTAATAAAAGGAAAGAATGAAGAAAGCCAGTTAGTTTTGTACTAAGCTCTCTCAAACTCACTTGGTAGGTATACTGCAACTTTAAAAAAGTTCTAAATTTTAAATGTTAATAGGTAAACACTTTGATTGGATTTAAACTAAAATATAAAAGTAATGAGCGGTAAATAATATGGTAGGTTCGGTTGTTAAATTTGAGGTTTTATTAGACTTCCGTTTTGTCAGAATTTTCGTTCAGTCGGTTAGGATAGCGTTCTCTTTTGTGTAGGTTTCCGTTTCCATTCCTGGTTTTAAACAGTAGGAAGCAATCCCCAAATGGGAATACTATTAATATAGTCACTTAAAGCAAAAGTTTGTTATCTATTACTTACCATTTCGTTCGCCCTTCTTAATTTTTAACAGAAAATGAGTTCCAGAGCTCAGAAAATGTTGAACATTTTGGGAATACAGGTATCGTTGGCTAGAGAACATAGACAAAATTATCTACAGAAACTATTGAGAGAATTGAAAATAAAAAGAATGAATCTCAATTTTCCTCAAACGTTGTGCAAAGAAATAAAATCGAATTTACTATTAATGATTAAGATGCTGAAAACACTTAAAGGGAGCTTCATGGTTTAGATTAAAATAAAAATACAGGTTAAAGACATACCGTTCTAGGCATGGAATGGAATGAGAAATGTCTTAATACTGGAGAAACTCTGACAGAGAAAAGCGTGGTGTTGAGTTAGATGTAACTAAAGACGAGCATTATACTATTTTAGAACTGTCGCCTTTAGGAGGAAATAAAATACATTTAAATTCTAAAGGCAGATTCAGACGATACCCCTCAAGTGGAAGTTTTTGTTAATGAATTAGGAAGTCTAGTTACATTAACTGGGGTGAACCTGAACCAGATTCCGATAACAATTGTCAACTTATACAAAGTGATACTACTTTGATATAAGCGATATCACAGAAAATATGAACGGCATTCATACTAGAGAAAGAAAGCGCAAAAGAAACTTTGTACGAGAACTTTTTGGACGTTCAGAGGAAAATAAAAAGAAAAGAACGCATGGTAAAGCATATAGGGAGGACCAGAAGATTGGGAGTAACTGGGAATATGGTATTAAAGAACAACTAGGATAATGGGAACTACGAGATTGCTATGTTGGCACCAGAGAGAAGGAGGTCTCAGTGCTAATGAATTTCTTACAATTCTGTAGATTTCGTCTCAAAACGTGTTACATGTGACAAGGAAGATGAAATAATATTTTACAGTGATGGTTGTGGCTATCAGAATAGACATGTGGCACTAGCAAACGCGCTACTTTATTTGGCTAACGAGATGAACGCCTTTATGGTTCAAAGATATTTGCCAAAAGGCCACATACAAATGGAATGCGATTCAGTGCATTTTGCATAGAGAGGAAATTAAAATATCAGGACATATACACACCTGCAAGCTATGTTGCAGTGTTTAAGACAGCAAGGCTGAAACCTAAACCATACCTAAGCCATAACTACTTCAAGGATTACAGTTCATTGAAGACATGTTCGTCCAGGCATCAAGAAAGGGGACACGACATGTGTTGCTTGAAGCAATGCGCCGACATGACAGCGCGGTTCAAAGTTGATTTCAAACGTAAAGAATCTAAATAAAGTATAAATCTCAAAAAAATGCAATTTTGAATAAACGTTTATAATTATGTCTTTCCTCTCAGATGAGTGGAAGGATCTCTATAGCAGAAGAAAAAGTGGTAGTGAAAAATCTTCTGAGATGATAGTTGCTGGTTTGTACAGTGATCCTCTTATAAAGAAAAACTCATTGACTGAGCCACTGCTTTCAAAAGACTTCCACCCATTTTATAACAATGTGCCTTATGAATAGGATACGTTGCATAGCACCAATTTCATAATAGACTTTTGCAAGTTTATTTACAAAAGTTACAAGAAAACATGGTTAAAATATAATTATTTGTATGCGTTTTCTGATCTTAATACCAAACCAGGTTTGAGTTGATTAAATATCGGACTCAAAACTTTTTTAGTTAATAATTACTTCCAGGAATTCATTAATAAAACAATGAAAATCTGGTAAAACCTCCAAAAACTTTTAAGTAAATAAGTATACAAGGGAAATTTATTAATAAAACATAAGTCTAATAAAATCTCATAAAACCCCGTAAGTCAATAAAATCATTCCAATATTTGATTAATAAAACCTTGTAAGTCTCGTAAAAATGTCAATAATATTTCAACATTCGGAATGATGCATCAGAATAGTAAATTGTAATGTTAGAAGACGTTTAACAAGAATTTGACTAACAAAAGCGTTTTTACAGAGATATAAAACACTTTTCTTAGCCGAGGTTTTAAAATTAAGCCGACGATATACAGCGCTTTAAGTATTCATCCGTGTATAGAACTACAATTCTAGGTGCTCAAAGTTTCTACCAGGCTTCAAGCCACACCGACATTACAAGCCTGCAATGCGCAACTGGACATATATCAGAAAGCGGACGGGGATTTGCTAACAGCGAATATATGAAAGTGATGTTCTAAGTAAAAAGCTTTCTGTTTGCAATTTCAAGAAGAAGAAGCAGCAGAAGAAAAATAACATTAATAATAACGATGATAATAATAACGATGATAATAATAACGATAACAATATGTCTATTATGAGGGTGATAAATGAATATAATGAAGTCTGTTCTTAGAACTTATTCCAACCAAAAATAACACTTTTCCAGTTAAAATTATGAATTCCCAACCCATGTGAAATGTTATAGTATAGCACGGATTTGAAGCGAAGGTGACAGCGTCGGCAAGGGTGAGTTGGGAAGTGTGGTACCCTTTGCATCAGAGATGGCATGTGTACAACAAAGTGGACTGGTTAATAATTGTTCAAATTATAACTGAGATTGAAATGTATTTAAAAATATACAAATTCCTGCGGGTTGAATATGGTGAGAATACAATATATGCACATAAGATCATATTGTATATGGAAAATGTATTTGGTGAATACGTGCTTAAACGATAGAAGTTTTTCTTCAAAACTGAATAAAGAATCGAAGTTGAGTTAAGTGTGGATTCCGAATAAGAATGTTGGTTTATATCAAATAATACATGTGTTTTCTACTAAACACGAACATTTTTAGTGAAAAATGGAACTCTAAATATCAACTTTACATTAAAATCTAGCCTGTCCCTTACCTTATAATATTCTCACTTCCCTCTTCCCAAACATTAAAGTGTCTAATATTGTGTTATATGGTAAAGTGATTTCCTTTTCAGAGGGGACTAACATAATTTCGATGCTATATTATGTGATATATGTTCTTATTTATCTAAGATCCTAGTTTAAAGCAGTTGAAAAAGGAACAGAGGCCATGTTACGCAACGGTAAGTAAGTGACCCTTGCAAAACAGAAAGAAGTTTTATTCTGCCCAAGGTGAGATTCAACAAAATGTGGTGTTTATGCATTTTATAGCGGCTAAGATACCCAGAGGAAGCGGCCATGGCAATATACAAATGAAGCTAAGCAAGGTCAAAAAAGAACTGAATGCTCAAACATCCACTGAATTAAGGGGAGGTTAATTGCTGGAGTAACGCTTTCCCATTATTTGTAACTAAAATGTTTAGTTTTTGAATTGTTCAAGCAATCTCAATTAAAATTAATTGACATAATATAGAGCTATCTACTAATCATAAAAAATTGCAGCTTAAATTTCACACCTCTTTGCTATTACCATCTATATTAATTACTTGTTATTATTCTACATATTTGTGACTTTTATTACCTTTCTCACTTAATGCTGCCATGTCAGGGATTTCATACTTGTACAAGTTGTTAAAAACATCCTCAGATTTCACCTGAACCACCTGTTTCTTTTTTGGAGTCAGTTGCCTTTAAATTATAAATTTTTATTTATAAAAATTCAAAATCTAAAATATTTTAGCATATTTAATTTTTTACAAAAGTATATGAATATTATCTAAACCATGATTCACAATAACAAGTATGCATCTGGATACACTAACAGACATTTCATGCAATCCTGTCAAATAGTTTTGAATTTAAAAGGTCTAAAACTATTTGAAGCCCTTTATTAAAAGGAAAACTTCAACTTAAAAAGTGAGAATAGTAAGAGGTTTACAAAATTTACAATGCAAGTTTCACATTGTGTGCTTCTACCCGCCCCGTTATCATCAAGGTACACCGTACCACCAAATATGTAACTGGACCCTCCCCGTCCAAACCCACAGGAGAGATAGAGCACCCAGCGGGCCTCGCCACACCCCACCGATAAGTATATTTCCAGTCGTAAAACTATAGGCTATCTGTTGGCAGAGTGGGGTTCAACTCATACAACCCGGCAGCCGCAGGCACCAGCTATATATAGGGAGTGGAGTATCCAAAAATGGTCCGTGACAATCAATTCATTCCAGGATGTAGAATTTAGTGCAGAGTTATGGTACTACTCCAAGAATGAAAAGTTATAATTAGGTAATTATAAAGAGCTTGAATATATTAGCTGAGTGAAAAAGAAAGGGATTTTAAAACATTTTAAATAACACCTTTGTGAACATGATATCACATGAAAATGCATTATCGCTCGCTTTGTAATTTGTTATTGTTTTTCAAAGCTTGTTTCACAAAATAAAACCTGGATGTTCAAAGAAAGTTATCCCGTCATAAACAGAAAGTCAATATTTTACAGAGAATGTTCTCGTTAATCACCCTTTTAGGTTACACACATCGCGTGACAAAGCGTTCAACATCATGCTCAATTCAGCCAAGATGAAAATTGTATAAATATTTTGTTCAACTTGTAGCAGGTACAGTCATTACTTAGGACTATTATACAGGATTCGTTTCAGCCAGAAAATTTTCTTTCATTCAATCTGCTCTATTGAATTTTCATAATTTCCTCACTTGCCCTGGGAAATAAGCCGGGAGAAGTTCAATTGAGGTTACACTCCCAATACTACAGCATCTGATATCATTAAACTTTCTAAAGAATGTGGATACAATATGCTTACTTCTGTGGATGCATAAGACAAAATCGCAATACACATATTGTACACGGTCTTTGTCATTAGCATACCGCACATTCTGAAGTCCAAACACTTAGAATGTATTAGACATTAAATTGCAGTCCGAAGACATATCTTCACCTCTTCAAATCGGGCGTTTAGACGTGAGGAAGAATATTTCGAAAACATGCAGAAGTGAAAAACGCAACGCAAAACTTCTCAATATCTACAGCGTTTAGGAGTTGTACATGAACTTGGAAAACATGGATTATTTTGAATACAAAATACCTACAATAACGATTAAAACCCAAAAAGTACAAGAAACTCAACGACAAGGGAATACGAGTTAACACCATTGCCAACAGACAATAAGTTCCAAAGGAAAGGCCGCCGATAAAACTAATGCGTTAATACCGGGATACAAATGAAACTACAAAAAGTACCGTTTGTTAGACAACTAACGGCATAACTGAAGCTAAGAGAGTTGTTATTAGGAAATGTACAAAATGACAAATGATTACCTTGGCAAAATTAAGGTTCCCTACAAATCTGATTCCTTACTAGAATGACAAAGGCATGTTTGGTTAAGAAAGGAGCTAAAGATGAAATAATTCTGGAGCATTGTATTTTAAGCCACCCATATCGGTTAAAAGGGATAGTAGACACAGCTAATGGAAACGTGTAAAATTTGGTGGTTCACATGGACAAGCATGGAGCTAGAATCTTAGGAAAACTTTCATGCAATTCTTTCAAATAGTTTTGAAATTAAAAGCTTCAAAAGTGTTTGAAGCTCTTAATTTAAAATTAAACTTTGGCTTAAAAAGTGAATATAGTGACCTGCTTACAAACTTTCAAAACAGGTATCACATTTGGTGCTTCTACCTGTCCCGTAATTATCCCTATACATCGTACCACCGATTATTAAATCTGGGACCTCCCCGACCAAACCTACAGGCGAGATAGAAAATCCAGCAGACCTAGCCCCAATCTACCGACATATTACATATGCTTATGATAATTAAATCATTGATAGCTCTTCATAGGATGATATATACCTTGAGATATTGATTTTTTTCAATTTTCTTATTAAGGAAAATGGAATTTTAAACAATTATCTGTAACAACAAATGAAAATAGAAGATCTGAGAGAAGGTGGTTAAGAAGCTTTCTAATGTTGGTCTCAAGCCTAGATAGAAGAGGAAATATGTCTAAAATGTAACTATTCAGTATATATCATATTATATGTTATTTTTCCTTTAAGCTTAACAATAATACACTGAGATCATTGCGAGGAGAGAGTATACCTCCGAGGCGTGCTCGTTAGCTGATCCTGCAGAACTCGCTGGTATGGCGATGATGGTAGTTTACGAATAACGTTTTTGTTAATTTTCTGAATGTATACTTTGATTGACCAAATTAATGGTACTCTCCTTCTGCAGATGGTAGTACTAACTACATCATTATATGACAACACTACTACCCAAATATGATGTTAATTACTCAGTATATCTTCAAAGGTTCTTGGTTGGTATACATAATTCTCTACGGCATCTATCCCTACTCCCGTGTAGGTTAAATGGCATGTTAGATTAGATGCCAGGTTAGGTTCTTTTAGGTTATGTTAGCTAAGGCAATCTTAGAGTAATTAAATGTATCGCTCGTCTTATTATTTCCATTCCTCAGTCATAGGCTATTCACAGTTTTCCCTCGTCAACAAGCATGTGTTATTCCGAAAGTTTAGCTAAGGCTTGCTAGCATCTCAGTAACGTATCGTTTGATAAAAAATAAAGAGATATAAGAGGTGCTTTTGTTCTTTAATTGTTTCTGATTTCCGAGATCTGCTATTTCGGTGTATGCAATATGTCTTAAGATATACATGTTCATGAAAGCATATTACATTCATTTAATTCATAGCCTTTTAGGGCACAATTGTAGTGTATGGGCTTCGCAGCATTTATGCACAAGTCATACTGTGTTAGGTTAATTCTGTTTAAGCACACCATTTGTTTACGAATATATTATTAAATACGTAAACTATGTGAATTTATTTGGGTAATGCAGGTTAGTAATTATATATTCACTACATTAACAGTAGGCCACACTAGCTTAGATTAGATTATGAGCTAGGGCTTGGTGATGACAGGCTAATCAGTAAGTAAATCCTATTCTCCCCAGTCAACAAGCCCTTAATAGTTACATTTCTCCCCCAGTGAAAACACATATCTTATTAAGCCATAGTGGTTGCTAGAATCGTCTTCAGCTTTGCTTACTGGCCAGAACAGTTAAACAGGCCAGCGTATTTCTTAAATTAGTACTTCTTAAGGAGGTGTGTTTATTTGGCGTTTAATGAGACCTTAACAATTCCAGAAAATAGTTATAATTTGGAGCCATTAAGTTCTTCTAAAGCCCAAATCTTTATGGATGTGCTTCGCAGCATTTATACCCGTCTCTCGTTAGATTATTTCTCTACGAACTTACACATGAGCATTATCTTATGGTCTACGCCTCTCGCTGTCTATAAGTTACGCTATTTTGCATACTATTTGAAATTCATCCCACCTCTCTCAGCCGAACTTCGAATAAAGAATATCTCTCCAGAGTAATGAGGAAAAAGAAGAAGGCCATGCTAACGCAACCCGGCCACCGGCGATTCTCCCTGAATCCCGGCGGCCCGTGCAGCCACCGCCTAAGCTCCACTGAGGGCAACACTAAGCGTCCACCGCCGCTTCTGCAAAAAACCTACGCCGCGTCATCTTAGTCGACGTCACCATTGCTACCGGAACCAGTCAGTACAACACATCCCCTCACGCCGCCACCCCTGCCACAGACATATACACTCACGGCCGCGTCACTATCACCGCTGAAACCTTCACCTGGAACCACGTATGCCACCGACTGATTGCTCCGCCGCCACAGCAATGACAGACAAAGCGGCCGCTGCTGGAAGCATTCTGCCGCCTCGCCCACAGCACAACTTACACCACCGCCGATACGGCCATTTTAGAGGCCGCCGGATCTCACCAGTATCTACCTATGGTACTTGAAGAATCACAACGCCTGTGACCTATAGAACAAAATATAAAACGTATATAAATATATTTGAATTTCTTAAATAAAAATTTGTGAATTAGTGAAAGCCAGCCGTATCCCGGGTCACAACAGTACTTCACCAACAGTGCATCTAGTTCTTCGCGACTAGGTGCACTACACTGCCGCCATCGCCACCTTGGACAACATGTCCGGGTGGAGCCAAGCCGTACTCCCTGGACTATTCCATGCCACTGTTGCTTTAAGACAACTTGGCAACCCACCTCACAGCACCTCCTCCCTACCACTACTGTAGAGTGCCTAAACTGACGTCTGCCTGTAGACAACACGAGCTCTGGTGTCGTGGAAGGTTTCGTACTATGCGCTGCAGGTCGGACGACTCCACGGAGCAAGTCAACTGCCCTCTGTACCACGTACAGCCCCACTGCCGAACGTATGTCTACCGACTTCTCAACCAGCTCTACTTGCACTGCACCACACACATCAGAAGTTCTTTCGAAGCCGCTTAGCGCTGCGGCGTCCAGCCTAGATTCCACTGCTACCACCCGGGCGATCAGTGGCAGCTCCATTGCAGAACTTCAACTCTATTCTCTCCTAACAGATCTTCAGGCACCAACCCAACGCATTAAACCACTCCTTACTTCCGCCACCACAGTTGCGTTCACTGCTGCAGAAGCTAGCCGTCAATACCGGTGCCATCTATACAGCCTCCAGGAGCTTCTTACAGCTACGCCACATAGTCAACCATCTTAACGTACAAGATCACTCGGAAACACTAAAAACCGTTCACAGGCCCTCAACAGCATTGAAATAAACCAGGCCTCCCATGACGACACCCTCATAGACAAAATTCAGGTAATTCACTCAATTCAGTGGAAACCTGCACACATTGTGTATAAGCAGACCATTCACTGCACCAGCAAGCCGATCAATCTACGCAGACTGCTCAGCCATAACAACACAACGATAGCTCTCATTCTGCCATACCCAGCACAGACCAAGAAACACAGGCGCAATCATCAACCAGCCACACCATCCACGCCTCCAAACTCCAGCCACCTCCGCCACTACAACCCGTACGCAGCCACCACAACACACGTCACACCGCAGCTGCTCGAACTCCAAACCCTTGCCCGTCTACTCGCGGCCGAGAGGGACGAGAGGATGCAGGCGATGCGAAGCGGCCTTCCAGGGCGTGCTTCGACATCGCGGGGCCATCACTTTTATCAGTTCCTCTTTAAAGATCACGTTTAAGCATTTCGGTGCTCAATCCACTCCTAAGTTTTAATAAAGTTGCTCTAGAAACCTCCCCTTTCCACCATGTCCCTACCAGGGCTTTGGCTATGGCAATTTTTTGGCTGTTACTTCTGCTTTATGCGCTCCTGCCCACTGAGCAGCCGCAGCGAGCAGCTGCGTATTAATGAGCGTGCTTATGCGGAGCTTCATCCACCTCTTCCGAATTTCCTTTCTGGCTTTCTGATAGTCCTTTAGGCTAAAAAGGCCTCCCGTGCTTAGGGTATACCTTATGCGGAAGTGGGCTAGACAACATGTTACACAACCGCCATCTTAAACTATCATTCGCGAACCAAAGTAACTGACAGCTACTTAGAATACCTCCCAACCATTACCTCCTCTCGTGAATAATTAGATTGCTAATGACTGCAATCCTGTCAAAACGGTCTGCGCCTACTCTCTTTAGCTTACCTATTGTCTTAATAACTATTTAGCTACTGTACTACATCATCTGTGCATGAAAAATAAATAGTAATAAGAAACATTTGCATTCAGGCCGAGTAGCACAGTAGACGAAAAACCGCATTTCTGTTATCAGGGTTTCCGATTCAATTCTTACCCAGGACGATGGCAATTTAATGTGCTTCAATGCGATAATTTTCACGTAAGCAAATCTAATACTATATAAAGTAACTCCTGTATGACAAACAAGGATTTACGAAACGGGAAGCACTTTAATGCAGCGTGATTTGACGTGAGGCGAGGCGGCATAAAATGTAATTAGGGAACGACATTAAATAATTTAAAATTATGTTTACAACACATTAAAGATAAGTTTACAGTATATTAGTTCCATTAGTAGTAACACCATTGGTAGTCAATTTCCCCTAGATATTTTCAAAACAAATTATCCTAATAAAACACAAGGTAACTGGCAAGAATTTAAAAGGACAATACAATTTATTACACCAAGTCTCAGGCTTACCAAATCTTACTTCGCCCCGCCACTTAACCCTGCCACGCCAACGCAGCTCTGAAAGGAACGTTTGGGGTTATAGAAAATTCCAATCTATCACGGCCTACAAGCCAGAAACCGTCTACATTAACCAAAATTGTTAGAAATTCCTTTATGTGGCTTCAAATCTCTTCGTTTCAGATAAGTTCATCGTAATGCTGAAATTCCACCAAACCGATGATACGTATATAACACTGATAGTAGCTACCCTTGTACATAGTCCGACATTTTGAAAACCTCCCAAAACCTGTCTACCAACCAGATAAATCCATCGATGCTCAGCCGCAGGCAAAAGTAGCAAAAAGTTCCATGAATAATGACATTTTTATTTATGTTATATATCTACAGTTGTTGCTACAGTTGCACATTCTTCATCTCCGCAGTGTAGTGGTTACCATGCTAGCCTCTAGTTCCCAAGATCGCGGGTTCAAGCTCGGCAGAGGGTGATGGATCCTTAGTAATGGCTTCCTTTGGAAGGGAAGTAAAACTGGTGGTCCCGTGTCGTAGATTTACGGCACGTAAAAGATACTCAAGCCGGATAAAAGAGGCCTCTGAGCAAAATTACCAGTCTTTCACGCCCAATATAGAATGGGACCACAGCAGTTAGAGACCGTCCATAAATAAAAGAGGAGAAATTGAATTCATTTTGGAGTAAGAAGTCTCAGGGCACAACGTGCCAGTAAAATTAAAAGTGTATTAGAAATAAAAGGAAGAAGTAGAATTAAGTTTCTGTTACAACCTTATTACATGTAATAATTTTAGCTTACAGAACAGTAAATGGAAACAAAAGCAATGAGTATTTCCGTGCATACTGCATTTTGAGTCTAGAACTTTACAATAGCCAACTTCAAACACTTGTATAAGTACTTTTGCTTTGGACTTATAAAACTTTAACCTGGTAGGTCGAAATACCCCAGCCTTTTGACTCTTGAATTGTGCGCTCAGTAACCAGTTTCTACAAGGTTTTATTCTCAGATTTTGAACAGGTGTTCAGGATCTTCGCGCCACTCTACCTGTTACAAAATGTACTTATAATACCTTAACACTAATAACACAAATGAGTTATAATATGTCCTTAAAAGCCTATTGCGCATAATCATACAGCTTTTTTATTATATTTTTAGATTCTGCATATTTATTTTATAATTGTCATAGAAAATAATGCAATAATAAGAACATGGTAATGTTATCATTACTCTGGAGTTTCCTAATAAGATAGTTAAAAGTATCGGTGGGCAGGCACAATCTGGCTGGATAACGTTGCTGGCCTCAGGTATTTAATTTCATTATTTTTGCGTTGTATATTACAGAATAGCTATACTGTTGTATAAAGAGAAAATTTGATAGCGACTTTTGTTCGAAGGTACTTCAGAAGCTACGCATACGATTATCGACATTTCAGTAGTGGATACTTAAGCTCTTGTGTCCAAACTGGTGTATCGCTTTCTAAAACTTCTTATTAAAAAAGGAAATAACTTATTAGCGTTTCGGAAATGTTTAATGCTGTTAGGTTGATAATTTAAGTTTTACCACTAGAGCAGTCGTAAGAAATAATGTCGAACATTTTTTTATGAAATGTTATTTCCTTATTTTCAAATTAATTCTTATTTTGTATATATGACAGGCGAACTGGTGGTATAATATATATGTTGTTACGTTTACGACAATATCCTCACTAATTTGGAGATCATCACGTTTCAGGGTGTTACACTATGTTGTGGTTAGGTGATTTAATGATGTAAAAATGATTGAGCCCGTTCGGATTCGTTAAGAAAATTGTCGGTGAACCATGGCGATATTGAATTAAATAACCGTTCATTACATTCTGCATAAAGCTATGCGTATAGGAATAATTTTATCACTTCTCGCGGTTAAATTTATGCGTGAAAAAGGGGCAACCACTGGCGCCTTCAACAAACGTGGCAGTTAAAATAAAAGGGTGCTTTATTGGGGTAACTACCCCAAAGTGGAAAGAGATCCGCACGGCTCTACAACTTGTGGCGGTGGCTCAGGGGTGTTTCCTCTTCTCTCTCTGGCTGCTGCTCATAAGGGCGGCTCTGAACGCCAGGGCCACCACGCAAGGACCACGAGCACCCACAGGAGTGACTCGTGGGCTCGAGACCAAACTAGGGCAACTCGCTATCTTTACTCCTTGTTCTCACACAGGGTGTTTAGCCTACTTGAGCGGGAAGATAGAGACTGGCATAGCTTCTGGGGAAGTGTTCACTGTTTTTAGGGGAAGATGCAGATATGGCCAGTGCGAATCTAAAGAGTTACATGTTACCTATCACTGAAGTTAGTAAAAGTGTTTAATGAAGCCTAAAAGTGCTCATGGCCGTCTAGGGGAATATCAATAATTAAATAGCTGAAATGCTTACCTGAACCTCAACCAATGTATGGTGTAGAGGTATAAAAATAATACCTTATCTTCAAGAATTTCCAAGTGAACGGCCGACGCAGCACCTCCCCAGTATTCAGCCACGAGGTCTAAAATCTGTGGTTTTTAAGACCCACTTTGACCAGATAAGCAGAATTTTATCCCAATGGGCGAATGGCCTCTCGCGATTCAGCGGAACTCGATCATCGCTCCTAAAGTGAGCGATTTTTGACGCCGCACATTCCGCACAGCGGGTACCGAAACTCTCACTTCCATATGGAAGCTTTTACTTCCCATCTTATAAATTACGAAGCTTATACATGCGCTAATAACAATAAAAATAATTGTAATCCATATATCTTGACACATTGTTTAATATGTTGACGTAACAGAAAATACAAAATGTAATTGCGATTCCCTGTAATGATTATACTGCATAAACAAATGGAGTGAATAAGGGTTTCCTAACTATCCAGAACTTAGTAGTAAGCGGAATTCTGCATTCAATTTAATTATTCCTAGTTAATAGATTACACGTGTTTCTGGCCATGCATACATGGGTGTGAGATATAAATGTATGGAGTACCATTTCATTGCTATTTAGACCCTTGATTTACCTCAATTTTGTTTAAATAAAATCGTTCATTTTAATAAAAAATTGTATAATTTCAAACATGAATTACCGCATAGAGATTTATTAATTCTACGAAGTCGTATTCTGCTAGTTATTGTTTGAAGTAGTTTATGTTACATACGAAAGTAAGGTATATAATGTGAAGGTTTTTATTAAATGGCAATTATGTATAAAAATAAGTAGTTGGCTTGGTCACGTAGAGGATTTTAAATCAAACACATTACAGCTTTAGCAGTATAAGATTGGACTATTGAATGTATATTTTATTCGTTTCAGAGGTTTAGGAGAAGAAGTAAGTTGTTAAATGTGAAAACAAGTAGCAAAAAGGGAAAAACAAAATAAAAAATGGGAGAGTTTCTCTCCTTGACTTGCGCTGGAGCTCACGTAGTAAGTAATAATACTGATTAAGTAACCAATTGGGAATTATGTAATATTCAAATAATATTAAGACATCCCATTATTTAAATTTTGGCAAATAATATAACCATTACAACTTTGCGAATGAAGTTAAAATAAACCAGGTGTAGTCTACTATGAACATAATTAATCGGAATTTCCGACCATCGCAAATTATAGGCTCTTGGTATAAATTGTAGGTGTCTTGGCGCTATACGTGAAATATTTACTTGTTACCTACTGTAGAAAAATACCAGAAGAAAAGCATAATCGCCATAAACATTAAGCACTTCAATGCAAAGGGGAATTAATTTATGGCAAACAGGAGAATCCTACTCTAAAATATTTTCGGCTCCCCAATTTAATTTATTTAGTATAGGGGATAAATGACTATAAAATCATAACATGTTCAATAGGCTAGCTCCAATACAAAGTGGCTGATTATTCCATGAACTGTTCTTTTATCGTCTAATACGCATAAATTGGTTTGACAGCGGTCGTCCATTGGAGTAGGTATGAGCCCTTTGTTACAAAGTTATCTGATGGTGTCAGAAGTTTCTTGAAACATCTGAATGCCGTATGCCATGGGTGGCAAAAACGCCTTTCTTCCGCGAGTCACCAAATATGCAGCACGCACGGCATCACTCAGTAGCATGTGAAATACAAAGGGACAGTGGCAGAGGGGGAACGGCCCCTACGAGTCAAAATAACTCGCGAGTCGCCTTTTCGCCACCTCTGCCGTATGCGAACGTATTAAGAGTTTGCTGGAATGCACTGTCAGTCAGATATTTTTAATGGACATGCTCGAATTACAGAGACTGCGGTTAGAAGACACCTAATCTAAGCGAACACCCACCCACGCTTGAAACCCAATATATATTATAATGCATTTGGAATTCATCAACGTTTTCTTTCGGAGACTGGTAGCATTATTATTTACAAATGCGATTTTAAAAATGTTTCCCTTAGCGAAACAATCCCCACGGTTTTGTCCACGGTCGACTGCTCCTTCACATTGTTCATCACAAGCAAAGACAATATAAAGAGGGCCATGTGGGTTTTCCTGATCAGAAGCTATCGCTTGTCCAACAATTAACTATGAGGGGCGTTATGAAAAATAAATAAAACTGAAATACCAGCTGTGATAAAGTACTCATTTTAAGGGTTTCATTTCAACTGAAGTGCAAAAGGAGTTAGATGCGACATTATATAATTATTCCCCTTCATTTTTAGGAGAATTTAAGTGTAGACGTACATCTATCCAATATGACGGACACTCAGGTTGTTTCAAAGCTGCCACGACCGCCGAGATTATAACAAAAATGCATAATATTGTACGGAATGATCACCGATTGAAGATATGTGAGATAGCTGGCATTGTAAAGAACTAGGTAGGCCGCATGTACTACATTTTAGACGAAGCTTTGTGTATGAACAAGTTTTCTTCTCCATGGGTGCCGTGACTATTATTTGTTATTTTATATGCATTTATAAGCACAATATGTTTCATGTTATATCTAACAATACATCTACTGTTATATGATGTGAAGTGAAAAAGAAAGATATTCAGGAAGTCCTTTAAACTGAGACGTTAATAAGAAATTTCAGAGAAACAAATGCTAATGAAGGCGATATAAAAATGTTATGAATACCATACAACTGTATCCAATGTGGATACACTTTAAAATAAGCTATGTATATAAAGTTATTATATATATTATGCATAATATGTATACATTCATAGTCTTGACATTTTGTTAAGAATGCCTGAACATTTAACCCGTATAATCGTTCTTCATATCAAAAGGCAAAGCTTCATATCCATTATCTTGGCTGCTAAAATATTTTAAAGTGGACAGGAATACCTTCCGGAGTAATTGTACGTGCATCGTTACTTTTTGAGATCGCTACTCATTAAGAACTACTTTCTGCCTTTAGGTTTTTCTTTCATTGAATTGGGTGTTCATCTACTAAATAGCACTCGCATATATGGTAACTTCAAAGGTATCCATGTTTTAAGAAGGTATTGCAGATGTCCAGAAATAAGTTCTTATGTTGGCAAAGTTGTACGCCACTGCACGTATCCTATCGTCATTGCAATTGCACTGCAATGGAAATGGCTTTTCCCGCGAACAGGGGCTGGTGAGGGTTAGGACCATTGATTTTTAGAGCACCCCGTCGCCCCTCCAACCCACAACCCGGGGTCTCGCCGCAGATGCCAGACCTAGAGACTCAAAACATTCACTTTCCTTTCGCCTTATCCCAGTTCCAACTCCCGGGTCGGACTTAAAGAGAACATGTTCAATGTGAGGTGGCAAGGTGGAAGAATAAAAAATAGAACAAGGAAGACATGTAACAAATAGATTACATTAAAAAGCCGATGGAAACTGGAGTATGTGTGCTCTTAGAGACTCCACGTTTGTTTACAGATTACGGATCAATCATGCAAAGTAGTAGTCGAATGCAGCTCAATCGCGACTGCCGATGGCCTGTAGAAAAAACAGGAACATTCCACTTAAAGAATAAATATCTTTCTGTGCCCATTACAGGCTTCCCTTCTTCCTTGTGTTCGATTATTCTGTATAGATTATATATAAATATGTTGCGTATTATATTTTGACTTTTATTATACTAAGCTAATGTTAGTTTACAAATTTTGAACGCAAATTACTCCCTGCTAAATATCTACATTATATAACTACTGAAATGCAACGTACTAAATATCTAGAAGAGATGATCATGCTTTAATACTTTACACCGTATTCATTCCTTATATATGCATTCATATTTAACATAAAGTTTAACCGAACCCGAAAAATTCACTGGATTTCTGGTGTACAAGCATTAAACCCTATCATCTGCTTTAGGTATCCTAGTAAACCTAGAAGGCGATCTCATACACTGGATATATCATACCTCAAAGTCGACTTGCAATTTCACAATGTAACTCTCAGTAAACTCACTGTTATTTTACTTTCCAACTCATTGGCTGCACAAAGCTAGTGTGAAAGATTAATTATTCACCATATTTTATATTATTGTCTTAAAAGATTTGTGGATGTAGAACGTAGCCTTTTTACTTGTAAAAGTAGATTAGCTGCTACTGTATATTCATTTCATTAGTGCTTGACAGACTAAAAATATAAAATTATAGTTTGGAATTTGTATAAAGAAACATAAAATAAGAATTGATATTCTAATAAACAATGAAATTACTTGCACTGTTTAAGAGCGATGCTTTTCATTTCCTTTTTTTGAAGATCCTACATTAAGACACAAGACTATTGATCCAATTACTCCATTGCCTACCGCGGTTTTTATAAATAAACACAGAATAATTCCACTAAAATACTTGTACAATGACTAGGTCCATATTTAACCGGAATTGCCAATTATGATGCTTGATGCCTATCTTACAAAATATTTGAAGGGCAGTGATGGACTAACTTTATTAGTGCCATGTCGCTGCTAACTTGATTACGCTAAAATGTACTAATGTAGGCTGCTCCTTCCAGAGTCCCAACCACATCCCTTTGCTAATGGCTGTTGTAGCCTTGAGTCAGGACAAACCACATCTACTCCCTGAGCACATGTTCTAACAATAGAGGCCCAGAAATCAATTAGTAGTAACTTAAACCTGAGTTGGATGGCAAGGGATTCTCCGATTCAAACAAGAAGTTATTGTATGTAATACTATATTGTTATGTTCTGTGAGCACACAGTATCTCAGTTCTAGTAGCTGCGGAACGAGAAGCCAGAGATCTTTGGTAGAAGTCTCAAGTAGTTCCTTTCAATTGCTTACTTTTTCCAAAACCTTGACCTAGATAAAACTGTTGCGAAGCAACTATATAGTGTAGGATTTAGTTTTTGGGAAGCGTTGGTTGGCCTTTTCACATACTTACTGTAAGATGTCCCTTTGTTGATGACAATTTTCCAATTAAGATAACCTGTGACCAGAGCAGCTTAAACTAAAAGTGTTAGTCTTTGGCTTATTTTTGACTTTACATAAGAATTCTATACCTAAAATAATTATATTGTCTTTATTTATGCCTATTAAGTAATGCATATAATATTCAATTCAACGAATTTGAGGTATAACATAAAGAGGATAATGTCTTTCCTTTACCTTTTACATCACTGAATTAACATTTTTCCGTAACATAAAGCAATTAAATGTTTATACATTATATGTATATATCCTTTAGTATGCAATAGTTTTAGAATGTAGCCACAAATATGCAATAATTTGGTTTGCTTGAGAGGGTTTTCAAATATTAGATATTTGAAAACCGAACAAAATGATTAAGAAATGCTCAGATTATGAATTTTTATAAAAACAATTACAACACAAGTTTTAAAAGTAACTAATAAATTGTATTTCTTAGAGAGTAATGAAAAACGTAGATAGGATGATATTTCACTATTGTCAACGCTGTTACAAAGTCAGCTATCCGTGTGAGTGACAGCATGGGCTTTCATAGGTATATTTGACTTTCTGCAAATTTATTGGAGTGCTATCTCACGATTCACTAGCACTTCCTAAAAGAACGATGTGTACATTTCAGAAAAACAGAGTTCACAAATGGGAATGCTCACTGTTAGCTGTTTCCGTATATCTGAAGAAGAATCACACGTTTCTATGTTCCTGGAAGTAAATAAATAAAGCTTAAGCAGGAATTTGATTATGATTTATCCGGTAGATTACCTATTTATTTTCCAGAGCTAAGAGCGCATTCTTTTAATTCATAAGCACAATAGTATATTAGTCCCAGGTGATGGCGATGTCATTTTTAAAGTCACCTCCATAAAGGATTATGATTACAAATCGTGTTATGTTTAGAACATTACAGTATTTTATGTTGTACATTCCTGTTCAAAATTCATTAATTTGATTTGCTTTATTGCAGTTAATAGCAGCAGTAATAGCAAATGGAGCACTGCGATATTCCATATCCTTCACAATCAACAATTTGGAGAACTAAAATTAATAGGAAAGGAGAGAGAAGCATTCGGCAGGGTTTGAACTTGAAATCTGGTGTCGCTAACTTGAGGACCTATTCCCCAACACCCCTCTATATTCCCTTAAAGTATATATACAGTGGTTCTCATAACTCATTATTTTTGGATATGCAGCTCTGCAATACTTTGAAATCAAGAAGGTGTATAGTACTATGCTAGCTGGCTATTTGGTAGTGGTATATTTCCAGTCTTCTCTTCAAAAGAAGCAAGAGCTATGCCCATTTCCGCAGAATGTCCATTCCACGAAACATGCAGTCAGTAGCTGCTTTACAATGCATGTGACAGCAATGCGATAACTATCATACGTTTAGTAACGTAAATTATAATGAGCGAAGGTTAAATGAACGACTTAAGCTACAAAACGGAGTTATTTACACAACGGTTATAGAGAAATCAGAAGCAGAGAGAAACCATTCAATGTATATACATATGTTCTAAGGAAAAAAGCGAACACGGTGCTTGCACCTCAATTGGTTAAGATGATAGTCCCTTATCCATTGAGAGTGTGTCCTCGTTTCGAGTCCCAGCAGGTGCGTGGGCATTTTTGCTTGTTCTTTTTATCCAACAAACTACAAGTAATTATTTCAGAGCGTTCGTCTGCCACTCCAAAAATTGTAGTAGTAAAACAAATAGGTATAGGAATGAAGAACAAACGGCAATTTATTTTACGAGTTTTGTAGTTTTGAATTACGTTTCATTGTAATTATTTTGAAAAAAGTAATTCACCAAAATTCTGAAGTATTAATGCAGTTTTAAAGTATAAAACTAATAAAAATAATTGCGAAATACCAGAATACGTAATGTTATTATCAATGGTTCCTTGTAGATATACCTACATTAAAATGATTTCTCTACACCACTTTGGTCCCTACAACCCTCAATGTGGTTGGAGAATAATTCTGGAAGTCACTGTAGGTCTAGACATGCGCAATTAAACGAAGTTACACTTGTAGGTATACGGCTAAGCCTATCTCCTATGAACCTCACAAACCATTATGTAGGTAGAATCAGCCTGTAGCGCTGTATTCCAGTGATAAGTATATTGACATGTATTCCAGTGGTAAGTATATTGACATGCTACTTATTTACGGAAAAGCTCAATGGAATGCATTGCAGGCTAAACGCATGTATGGAAATCAATTTTCAGAAAGACGACAATCAATGCCCAACATTTTTCGGAAGGCTGAACGTCGTTTACGTATAAGAGGAGCACTTGAAAGGCAGGTCCAGAAGCACCAGTTATCTCTGGCCAAAATGAAGACATGATTTTAGACGCTGTCTTAAATAACCCCCATATTAGCACGCGGGCAATGGCACAGGACACAACCATCAGTAGGTAATCAGTTATGTGAATACTTCTTAGCAATAAATTACATCCTTACCACTTACAGCTACACCAGGAACTCCATAGTCGCGACTTAGAAGCTGGTGTAACTTTTTGTGTATGTATATTTCGCAATGTGAACGTGATATAATCCTTTTTTTCGAAACTGCTGGTTTCAGATAATTCCGGTTTCGCAGCAATGGAAGTGCGAATCACTACAATATGCCTAATGGAGTGTAGATAACCCTCATTGTGTTAGACAGCTTTTCAGGACCAGCGAGGAATTAAGATTTGGTGAGGCATTTTGGATGACCACCTAACTGAGTCATATTTCTTCGAAGGTAACCTTACGGAAGCTTGCTAATTTCACTTTCTTCTAAACGATCTCCCTCCGTTGCTGGAGCCGTTGGATGAAACATTATGGATGTGGTTTCAGCATGAAGATGCTCCATCGAATACAAAACTATCCTCATGGTAGATATTCTGGAAGATGGATAAGAAGAGTTGGATCTGTCTCGTGGCGCACAAGATCTCCCGAGTTTACGTCACTTAACTGCTTCCAATGGGGAAGAATTAATTTAAGGTGATGGATATCATTTAAAGCAAATGGTGTATCGACAACAGCCAGAGAACCTTAATTATCTTCAGCAACGAATCAGTGAGACCTGCTGATCCGTTGCACCTCAGGTGTTACTACGTCCCATGTTATCATTGCAACATTGCAATGAGACCTGTATCAACGAAGGAGGTCATCATTTCAAATAGCTGCTTTGCTAAATGAAGAAGCTTCATCACTAAACTTTATAGCAAAATCAAATCGTGAGAATTTAGAAGCTTATTAAAGATGGCAGATGTTACCACAGCCATCTTTTATCATACGTATGATCATGAAAACATATTGGTGACCAATAATTATGCTGAACCTCAGAGACGGTGAGTATAGTAACTCAAGGAAACGTACAAGAATAAAGTCAAACTGCTGCGAGCCCCACGGAGATTGCAGCAGTTACGTTAAAATGAATAAATGTGTAAATATAACCACGCATTAATACATTTGAGTAATAACAATGATATATAAATGTTGTAAAACAATAAATCATAATATGATATATTACTGGTAATTTAAGATGGGTTGATAATGCCAGTCCAAAAGTGGTAACCTAAACACGGGAGTCACTTTCACGTGGATATATAATTCCAATTGTGAAACAATGTAATTATTGTAGTTCACAATTCACGATAATTGGCAAATAATAAGCTGATTGTGTAAAGATGATAATTAGGTTGGCAATGGTGGTCCATGAAAAATGACTTTAAAAACCCGTGCAACATATTCCCTTGATAATTACTCAGCAATTATACAAATAAATAGCGCAATTTATATAAGCATAAAATGAGACAATTATATTGATCAAGAATCGTTACAATTAAGAAATGCAATCAAAGGAGCTTTTTAATGGAGCAATCATTCACATAATGTAACAAATTAAATGCAATCACTCATACGAGCCATTATGGAATTGCTTCAACTCATCCAAAATTTCAACATTAATTAAGCATTACTTACATAATCTCCACTATAGCTCCATTAGCTTCGAATTAATATATGCACACTCGAGAGAGTAATAGCACAAAAATTTTCCTTAAGTATACATTCTTTCAAGTTCTAAATGATTGACTTTACGATATATTTGCATAATAAGAGCACAAACAGTAGCAAGTAATTTAAATTATACTTTATCAAAGAAGTGGGTGGATTCATGCCAAAACTGTCCTGATTTCTCTTTAACCACACATTGGCCATCAACCGATTGCACACGGGAAGAACCGATGTTGTCTGAGTAGAGACCAGGTAGGTGCTGATCTAGCAAACAAACGCCAAGAGCACAGATACTATAGAAACGCAGCCAAAGGATGTTCTCGGGTTTTGTTGTGTGGGCTGGATGTTTGTGGCTAGAATTAAAAATAAATAATTTAAATACTAACAGAGCTAAATTAGAAGAGACCTAGATACGCTGATACCCTTATGGTATTCGCGGTAGGGACATTAGAAGGGAATCGAGAATACTGTCATTTTAGGATTAAGTATTACGGAATGGAAATGGAGATGGAATGAGGAAAGCCAGAAATACATACCTGAGGCTTGTGATGTGGTGTACTTTACTATGCTATTTTGCTGCAAACGCTGCTGCGTTCACTTGCTTTACTTTACGTTTGTGGTGGTTCCTGTTACGAACGAGTATCAGTTTTTTTCTTTTTCAGTTAAACTACTTAAGGTCTAGGACAAATATTTTGGATCCATATGATACATGTCATATAGGCAAATAACTATAAATAAATATTTAATATTTTTATAATTAACAATAAGATAAATAGTGTTTGTTTACAATACGCTTTTATACCTATGTAATATATTTATAATCTTAAAACTCCAACAAATTCCAGGATACTTCCTATGCTGTTGTGTATTCACTGCTGCTTTTTAAACTTAGGTAGCTATTGTTCAACAAGCTATCCCATTTACAAATGTATTATCACATATACAAACGTTATTGTACCATTGCCTTCAATTTGGCCATTTAATCCTACATCTTAATGTCTGATAACTTTAAAAATCAATGGAATTGAGTAACATAGGTTTAGTTTTGAATTTATACGTTTCCTCGGAGATGTAACTTCAAAATGTTTGGAAACTGAACGTTCTAACATAGAAAATTTCTCAGCACAGGTGTGTCAAACACTCTTTGAGGCATGTTGTAGGTGCATAAAGGCATGGAAGGCTTGCTTGCTTGCTTGCTTCCTTCGCTTCGAGCGAGCTATCTCTGTTGCAGACATGTGGCGAGTGTCTTGTTTTGTACACCTGCTTTTTTATATATATTCGCCGATTTCTGACTTTGAAAATCCATAACGCACCTCACATGGACTTGGCCTCTGAAACACAACGAGCCATAGTTGGCAGAATATACCAACAACAAAACATTTGTTACAAGCTAAGTCTTCTTAGATGAAGACAAAGAAATAAAATAGTTTCAATATAAAAAGTTAGAAGCATACAAAATATCAGCACTTTTTTATTTAGAAAACATCAAGGAAGCATTTGAACAAAAACAACTTAAACCCAAGTAAATTATAAACAAGGGGCATAAAAATGTTTTTTGTCTTTAAGTATCCATTGAATTTAGTGCACAGATGTCTTGTCGGTATTTGTAAGCTGTATTTAGGTACTTTTGGTCCATTGATTAAAGGATTAAGAAATTAATTATTAAGATCATAAGAAGCAATAATAATAATAATAATAATAATAATAAATTTATGCTTTAAATTTATTTTCAAGTGTCATAATATATGCCTATTTAACTTATAAAAACACATAGTTAAGGAAGAAAGAACAACTGTTACGGAAGATAAATCAAATTGCTAGATAGCTAGTAAATTAAAGCACAAAAGGAATTGCTCATATTGATGAACTAAGAAGAGTACATTAGATATTTCCAAATATAATGAAGAAATTAAGTTAAACGGGAACTAATTCCATCAAAAAGCTTTTTTAGAAGCGCATGGCCGTTTTCTATTTTTGAAAATCAAAATTAAAGACATCAAGTGTGAATTTTATGAGGTTGGAAGTGCTCCTAAACATATGAATGTAAATTACATAAGTAATTATTAATTTTCGAAAAGTTGAATTTCCCTCATAATTCCCAATCATGACAGCAAGAGCAATAAAACAAAAAGTAAAAATCAAATGTAGTATTAAAGAAAAAGCATGCATATTAAACTAACCGAAGGATATGGATATTGTTGGAGTTTTCGGATAGAAAAGAAAATCCAAGAAGAAAAGGACCAGTAAGGGATAAGGTTGAACCCAATAGAGATTAGATAGGGATAGAAGAACTTAGAAGGAATTATATATGTATAATACGTAGGTATAAAACTTGTATTGTTAGTTTTATTTGTTGGATTTTTTAACAGGCAAAAGGATAGAATTAGGTAGAATAAAACTTGTGCATGCTGGAAACCAGACAGTTTTACTAGTAGAGTTATTTTCGTTTCTCCTAGAGGACGTAAAACCAGGGTGTAATAAAGGTGTAATGTGACAGGGAATGTTTTATAATTTACTAACAAGAGTAGTTCTTTACAACATTTTATTAATTAGTAACAACAACGAACAAAGCCAATTAATCATTTAAATTTTGTGAGTAACAGTTTGTTCTCATGGCTTCACATTAAAGTTTTCCTTTAATAATCTGGACGTTATAGTCTGAGCAGCACTACCACTTAAAAGTCTTCACTACAAGTTTCTTTTCAACTATACATTTAAATATATACATTTTCTCTCTCGCTAAAGATTTCCATAAGGGAGCGATATGTTTATTATGAACTAAGCCTAAATATCTTCAGTTCCTGACGTCTCTGAGGTATACTTAACGGCACAAAGTTTGAATTTAAAAAATTACCCAACCAAAGAATGTTGTATGAAATTTAGAAAATATTCGAAAGTATGCCGTGCGCACCGCTTACAACCCTGGCCGCGAAAAGCTGGTAGCCTCGGAAACAAGGCATCTAGCTGGTGCCCAGATGTGCACTTAATTCTGCTCTATCTTCCCGGGAAAGCATCTTTCGTCGCCAAGCAGCCAATCAGGTACCTTAGAGCATGATGACGTTATCTAAAGGTCACAAACAAACCTCACGTCATAAGATACATGCCAAATATGCCCTCACTACTAGTGCTGCGATTACCATGCTGGAATATATTTCTCGTAAACCGGTACAAACTTTTAATAACGAGACATATTTAAATAGCACACATAGACATTGCGGCCTTCCTGGATTCCGAATGCATCATTTCTCTTCTGGAGGAAATAAACGGACTCCCGGAATATGGAAATGTAGGTTTAGATAAATATATTTTGGAAAATATGTTGTAGTTACATACTATAAATTGTAGTGCTTAAGTAGGAAATAGTAAGGATTTAAAGTGAAGGTATTCAGAGATTTCAATGTTTCGTTTAGAGTTACAGCCTTTGAGTTTATAAATAAGGCTTCACTAGAATAACATTTGTCCAAAGTATACATCGCTGTATTAAAACAATTATGTGTAAACAAAGTCTAGGTTGTAGTCTGGGCGAGGACATGTAAAAAGAAGCCTAATAATCCTTTCAATCATTCTCTGCCTCAAAGGATTTATCTACAACAACTGCAAATAATTTGATTGTGCGTTACAGGACTACAAGGGAAGGTAAATGAAGAGGAAGAATGAGATAGCGTAAAACAACCATAAACAGAAATGTAAAACCAACATTCTCAACAACGCCCAGTGATATTTTTCAATCAAGAACTGCAGTACCGGGCAGCATGGAACATGCGAGAAAAACATTTGCACGTGTAGAGTATAATAATACTATAAATTATTTGCTCATTATTGTTTTTCTTGCCAATACCATTCGTTTCATAAATAATTGCATAATTGTTTAAAGAAGTATGCAATATCTCAAGAAACATTGATGCTGCATGAAATATAAAAAAAATATTGATCTGTTTCTGAAACGCGCTTGAATAAATGGAATCTAGAACTCAGAACCATCTAATATTTGTTGGCGTGATATGATGCGTACAATAAGATTAATAAGAATTAGGACTATGTAATATAAACAATATTTATTTTATAAAAATCATCCTATTACGATCCTTCACAAAAAATACATATTTCCCAAAAACAATGATGATAATCTAGATCTTCTAAACACTAAATTATATAATCATAATCATCACAGAGAAAGAGACCTGCATGTAAACAGTTTATCTGTAAAAAATTAAACATCTCAGCAATGTCTGATTAATGTGTTTTATAAGTATACGTTCTTGATATTTCAAAGTTCCTCTTAACTATCATCGGAATTGGTCAACACAATTTCTTGAACCTGTAAGGCTATAACTTTAGATGCTTTCAGCTTACTTATAATTTCTTCCGTCTCGTTCGTATGATCGCTAATACAGCCTCTTTCGATGCAATCAGCAACCTCAAGTTATTTACCAGTCTATTCGGATTTTAAAGCGTAGATATCACTGAGTTATCATACGGAAACCTCAAATTAATAAACACGCAACTTCCGCTGTATCCAGTTCCTCACCCGCAGTAGACTCAAGTGAAGGACAGAGACACGATTTGGTATAACATTCCCCTCTATACATCTTCGGATCTTCAAGCATAGTTATCACTGAATTCTCACCGTATGGAAGCGCCAAATTAGTAAACACACGACTTCCGTTGTATTACGATTCCTCGCCTACAGGAGACACAAGTGTAGGAGAGAGAGAGTCAATGCAGTATAACGTTTTGCTCTATGAAGCATATGTCTTGACAAAGAACGATAAAATCTGACCACATATAAAGCACTTAATGACTCGTCTTCCTCCATGTGTAATGTATGAAAAATTCAGTTTCTCATAAGTTGGTTGCACCAATTTTTCTCTGACAATAACTCATGGGAAAACTCTAAAAGAAGTTAAACGAATACGTGAATGCTAGCGCTCGAAGGAATTAAAAGCGGATTAATGAATTCATAACACGGAACTATGTATATATCTCTGATGAGAATACCTTTGCATAGCAGCGGGAAAGGATGCTCTCTGGAAACATTAGTCATTCAGACAGCGATTAGTCTCAGGATCCGTAGACGACAGATTTGCTGGAACAGCCTCCAGGTTAAATCCTTAAAGGGTAGGGACCCAGCTCTTTGCCTGTCATGATTCCTGGACCGTTCACTCCGCGTAAAATCGCGTTACACCGCCACATAACCAGAAGATGGAGGATGTGAGCAGAGAAAGGGGATGCTCTTTGGAAACATTCGTCATCCGGACAACGATTGTTAATAAAATTAGTAGACGTTAATTAGACGGAACAGGCTCTAAGTTCAAATCTTTAAATGGTGGAAACCCCGCCCTTTGACTGCCATGTCTGCCGGACCATCCTAAACACATAATATCACATAACTTAACAATCTAACACCGCGTAACACCACGTAACCAGTAAACGTAACCAACATACCAATTAACGTAACCAGTATATGCAACCAACTTCACCAGGAAATGTAACTGAGGTAACCAGTAAACGTAACCAAATCAATAAGTAAAATGTAACCAACTACACCAGTAAATGTAACCAGCAGGCGGAACCAGAAAATGGTGCCTGCGAGCAGGGGAAAAGGCTATTCACTGGAACGGGCATCATGCAGACAGCGATTGGCCTCAGCCTGGTTACGTGCCTCTGCCATGTCGACAGTCTATCCCTACTGAAGTAAAGTTTGGCGGTCGGTATAGATCTGTTCAGCTTGCATTGCGCTGGGTGTCCCTAACATTTTCAGCTCTCGGACCGTTCTAGCTAATTGCGCGTCTCTACCATCCTCATGTTGACGATCTGTTGACTTCTGAAGGATGAGTTTGGCGGTCCGCACAGATCTGTACACTCTGCATTGCGTAGGGTGTCCCTAACATTTCCAGCTCTCGGACCGTTCCAGTCTAGTCTCGCGTCTCTTACATCTACATGTGGATGATCTGTTTTCTTCTGAAGGAAAGTTTAGCGGTCGGTATAGATCTATACAGCTTGGGATCCGCTAGGTGTCCCTAATATTTTCAGCTCTCGAACCGTTCCAGCTCGTCGTGTATCTCTACAATCTAGATGTCAACGAACTATTGCCTTCTGAATGAAAGTTTGGTGGACGGTATAGATCTGTACAGTGCGCATTGCGCTGGCTGTCAGAAACATTTCTAGCTCTCGGACAGTTCCAGATGCTTGGCGTCTCTGCCATCTACATCCAATGATCTATCACCTTTTGAACGATGGAGTTGAAGCTGGGCATATGTCTGCACATAGTGCTTAAATAGACATCAATTCCCGTCTGGATAACCCCTGTTCCAGAGAGCATCCGTTTTCCCTGCCCTCAGGCACCATCCTCTAGTTACGTCTGCTGGTTACATTGGTTACATTTTACTGGTTATGCTAACTGGTTAGGTTGGTTACCTTTACTGGTATGTTGGTTACGTTTACTGGTTACGTGGTGTTACTTGGTGTTACATGGTTACGTTACGTGCTGTTATGTATTTAGGATGGTCAAAGTAGGGGGTCCAAACCCTTTAAAGATTTCAACTTGGAGGCTGTTCCGTCCAACCTGAGGTCTACTAAGTCTACGAACATACGTTGTCCGGATGACGAGTGTTTCCAGAGAGCATCCTTTTCTTTGCTCGCAGCCTCCATCTTCAGGTTACGTAGCGGTGTAACGTGATGTTACGTGGTGTGGACGGTTCAGGAAGCATGATAGGCAAAGGGCTGGGTCCCTACACTTTAAAGGATTTTAACCTGTTACAGCCAATCTCGCGTCTACGGATCCTGAGACCAATCGCTGTCTGGATGACTAATGTTTCCAGAGAGCATCCTTTCCCGCTGCTATGCAAAGCCCTAGGTTCCCTCCACCGTTTTCATCCGAGATATATACATAGTTGCGTGTTATGAATTCATTAATTTGCTTTCAATTCCTTCGAGGGTTAGCATTCACGTATTCACTTAATTTCTTTTACAGTTTTAGCATGAGCTATTGCCAGAGAAGATCGGTGCAACCAATTTATGAGAAGCTGAATTTTTCATACATTACACATGGAGGAAAACGAGTCATTAAATGTGACCGGATCGGATCGGATTTTAAAGAATCGTTCTTTGTCAAGAGTTCAGCTTCATTGAGCTAAATGTTATAATGAATCGACTCTCTCACCTACACTTTAGTCTCTTGTAGGTGAGGAAACAGAATGAAACGGAAGTCGCTTAAAGCCTACCAATTCCCCTTGCATCTACAAGAAAATTAGCAATAAGATTAACACCTCGATATCTCGATTAACATGAAGCTTATGGAGAAGAAGCGTTTGTAAAAATAGTTTCTACAAGAATAGAGAAAGTAATGTGAGTGTAACACATATTTTTTAAACTCCATCCTATCCTTTACTAGTCTATTAAACTGATCCTAAGTCTTTCCTCTTTTAGCCACCGCTCTTTTAATCCCTTCTGCTCAGATTATCCTTGGCCGTCCTTTCGGATTCCTTCCTGATGGTCTTGCTTCTAAAAATTGGCGTACTTTCCGATGTGTCCATTCTTTTCACATGTCCATAACATGTAAATTCTTTCTTCTATCATCGTATTCACCCGATGGCACTTTGAGTTCAGCTCTTATCCTTACATTCCTTATTCTATGTTGTCGTGTATTTCTGACTATTCTTCTTAAAAATTTCATTTGCGTTGCATTCACCATGCTTAAATCACTTTTTCTTATTATCCAGCTTTCCACTTCCACTTCCACAGATAAGTATTCGTTTTATATACCTTAGTTTTGGTTCACTTATCTAGTTGTTCTTTCCCAAAGACACATTTACTTATGGTATAATACACTTTAGTAGCTTTCTCTACACTCTTTCTTATTTCTTCTTGCATTTTACCCGTTTGGTTTATCACTGTTCCCAAATACTCATAGCTTTCCACTTGCTTTGACTCTAACTGCCTTCCGTCTTTTTCTATCTTGATCTCCTTTATCTGGTCTTCTGCCCTAGTTACCATCATTACTTTACTTTTATTAAGCTATACCATCATCTCCCTTTGCTATAGTGTTTCTATCCATTCTATTATTGTTTGTTGTAATTTATTTTCTGAATCTGTTATAAGCGGGATATCACTTGCATAAGCCAAAGTCTGGCTGTATATAGGTCTTACGTCCCACATTTCCATTAGTGCCTGGCTTGTTCTTATTTTACAAGTTCTTCATCCAAAAATACTGTAAACAATGATGGACTTAACCTATCTCCCTATTTAATGGCTTTTTCTAACTTAAAAGTTTTGATGCTCTGTCATTCAGCCTTACTATGCCCTCTACATTCTTAAATGTAGATTTGATTACCCTTATTAATTTTAAGGGTACCTTCTTCTTATATAGTGCCTTTCATATCTCTACTCTTGGTACACAGTCAAAGGCCGCTTGTAGATCCAAAAATGCAAGGTATGCTGCTTTGTTTTTACTTATCCATTTGTCTGTGATAACTCTTAGCGCAAATATCAGGTGCTGAGGCTGTCTACCTGATCGTTTGTCTTCTAAATCCTTTTCCACATAGCTTCTCAATTTCCTTCCCAGAATTCTTGTATATAACTTCATGATCGTACTTGATAAGCAACGTGGGAAGAATTTGGTGAGGTTCTTTTACGTGCTGTAAAGCTACGACACGGGACCACCGGCTATACCTTCCTTCCAAAGGAAGCCATGCTAAAAATGTTTACGCCCGAAAAATTGCTACGTTCTCGCGACCTCGGGAACTAGATCTCAGGTGTCCTCCTAGGTTTCGTGGCATAAGGCTGAGCCGGACAGGTGGCGCAGTGCTTGTTCAAAGGATAGCGTACTCACCATGGGCACCAGGGAGCTGTTTGGCCGACGGGTCGTTGATCGCCTTCTCTAGGCAGATCCAGTAGTGGAAACGGATCTTTGAACCTTGTTAGGGACTTTCGCGCGTCTCTGAGGTCTGTCTGTATGCTGCCTGTAGCCTCCCGTTGTTGCTTCACTTTATGCCTTCCTCCTGTAGGGTGGCAGCCACAATAGATCCATGAAGGCCGCAGTGTGCTAGGTGGTGTCCCTTATATGGCTTCTTTACAACGTTGGCTCACTAGGGATTAATTACAGCATTAAAATGCTGTAGAGATAGCTCAAATTGTTGCTAGTTAGCAAAAAGGGATTCACACTCTAAAGAAAGCTTATTATATTTGCTATTTTTTCACAAAAAAACGAATTTTATTGGATCTATCGCATTATTTGCACCACTAAACTAACCAATCTCAAATTTAATCCTTGTGTGCATTTAAGATATTGTTTTGTTTTGTGACGTGTTGATCCAAAAACTATGCTAGTTATTTTGCACCCTTCTGCCCGCTGATAACTGCGATCGTTAGCTATCTAATATTCCAAACCGTCAGTGCCAAATGAAGCCTATGTGGTCACAGCAACCAGCGGTCGTCAAATTTTAATTTGCAATTACAAGCGAGCGACCAACAGTAACAGACATTGTTTGTACAACACAGAGCCTGGTTTCGATCCTTCCTATCATACGCATCAGCACCGAAGTGAATAAACATCCCTAGTCTTCAACGAAATTGTGTAGAAGTAATATAGCTTTCATTGTCCGCTTTGGCAGTTGAAATGTTCAAACTAGTGACCATCCTTTTAATAGCAACATATTTTATTGTTGCTTATTTTATGAGGTTTGTGTACACAGGATAGAATCTTATTTTCTTATTCTGCTTCTTCATTTTCTTTTGCTGCCTACTCTGCAAGATTTGGCCTATGCAGCATGTGCAGGTGAAAGTATATTTTTCCTTCAGTAGATATAAATAAAAAAATCCCTGTCTTACATTCCATAACCTTCTCTACCCTCTCTCTCTGGTAGTGGATGTACAAATTATTTTTACTAAGGATCATTTATCTATTTAACACATTTTAATCCAAATAAATCTTTGCGCATTTCAATATTGATTCAAAGGGAACAGCAATAGTAAAAAATTTAAGAACTGGGAGTATTTGCCAGCGTTAAATTCTATACCGTTTTCCATACAATCGCGAGAAACAACGGAATGTTGACAGGACTTAAAGGGAAAGACCAAGAAATAAAAGTTCAAACCTTTAATAAAATATATCTCAGAAATGGCTTATGCCACAAAAAATTTTATTTTAAATAAAAAGCGTGTTGTAAAGAGATCTCATTTTGTCTGCATGACGTTCTATTTTATGGCTTAACGTTTATCACTTGAACAAAATTATGCAAAATTCCCTCCGAATGAGGAGGACATTACAGGCTACTCCTAGTACATTCAAGATATACATTTTGTTTTCCATGTAAGTATCTTTAATATGTGATATTCTAATCCCGTTAGAAAGTTTCGAAAAATGTTCCATATAAGGGGTAGTTTGCGGAGGGGGATTTTCCTGAAAATCTTCGTGTCGCATCTTTGAAAGGTACTGAACCTGTATGCTAAGTTAGGTATTTATCCAACTTTTCGTTTATGAGTCATGCCGTTCACAGGCCACACACATACACACACAAGCAGGCGCACACACGAACGTTTTCCTTAAAATGTATTTTTTTTATTCAGGGCTCCCCATAACATGTTATTTCGGTGAAATCTTGGTATCGAATTTTTGGGTGAAATGCAATACCTTCTCTACCTATTATATCCCTTTGTTTACCATGAAAGGAAGCTGTAATTTCTTTAACAATCTTTTTATGTTGCCTTAAATCTGTACATATAAGGATCACATTTTCAAACATGTTTTAATAAAACAATTGTCCAGTTTTAATTATCAGACGTGGTTTCATACTGAAACCACTGGGAAACCAGATATTTCTCACTCTGTATGGTATGTGGTGAAACAGTTTATGGAATTGCTCATGCCAAGTCCAATGCCACAGGTCTGACATTCCCATTTGGAACGGTGCGCATTCTTGGCTGTGCTACACACTGCACACCGACGTGATGTACCTTTTATTGACATATGTGAAGGTTCTGCAAGTCTTTTCTCCCGAGGAACATAGGGCTTAAAATGACTAATCTGAGGCAGTTTCTTTGCCCAGTTTGGTGAAGTTGATTCTGATGCACCTAAAAGTCCAGAAATGACAGCAAGGCGGAGTTCCTTCTTCTATTCAGGATTCATTTCATTGAAAATGATGCTGGCATTGAAAATTAAGACATCCAGGAGGTGCCACATTATACGGTACCACCACTATTTACCTTTCCTATCTATTTTGTAGCAGGATTTTAGCATATCTGCCTTATATACGCAACCCATATGTTTATTATAATTTATCACCAATGCTGGGCATGAGATATTTATCAAAGTTCCATTTTTGTTATTTCGTGAATTTATCACAACGTCATCCACATTATGGAAATTGGAAAGAAAGTGAACGTCTCTTCTATCTTTCCAAATCATAGCCAACATACCCTCTTGTGAACATCTATACTGGAATTCATCAAACTGAAATATGTATCCATTTTCGTTCGCCCTTATTCATACCTTATAACTGCGCTTTATTGGCTTCTGAGGCATGTATTGCTTCAGGCTCAAGTGTTCTTTCAACCTTATCATGGATTCATCGACTCCCTGTCTCCTAGTTGGACTGAAGGATGAACAGAAACGTGTTTTCCAGTAATTTCAGTAGCAGGCGAACTTTGTACAGCTTATCAAATGAGTCTTCTCCATTTTTTGGATGCTGGCCGTTATCATTCAAATGAATGTTGCCCAGCAGCCATGAGAATCGATTCCGCGACATAACAGAGGAAATGTAACTGTCTCTTATAGCAGGACCTGAGGACCACTAGTCAATGTAACTAGGGAGCTTTTTAATGCCCATTAGTAAATGTATAGCAATAAATTTGTTTATCTCTTCTGCATTTGTTGGCTGGAAGGACAATGGTCCACACATTTTCTGCATTGCATACTAATTTGTATGATATGCAATATGGTCAATAAGTTCTGAAGGGAACAGGCACTGAAAAACTTCTAGTGGCAGCATCACTCCATCAGAAACATTAGGTCCACAGGAACCAGAAAAGTCTTTAGCGGTGTAATGCACCTGGTGTTTCAACCATACAATTTCCGTTTCTTCACATTCATCATTTTCAACTATAACTACTTCTTTCATATCACAATCGAGTACATTTCCTTCTCAGATTTCTTCAGTAAAATTTGCAGGAAATTGCTCTTCAGTACACAAAACGTCACATTCGTTGTCACTCACGGATACTATTGATTCATCATCACTCGGTAGTTCAATTAGTAATGCATGCAGCAAGTCACTAGTCAAGCAGGTTCGCGAAATTTCTGTGATGACATGACTCAGATAACCACAAAACAAATAAAAAGTCAGCGTAGCACTCAACAAAGCTTTCCGGGAGCTATCACAACTCAGAAGTGACAAAGAATGCACGAGATTCACGCCTGAGTAGCAGGTATTGCCTCAAAATGGTCATAGAGGGAAGCTCTAATCAGTACATGAGATGGTTGCACTAGAAATCTGCTGGTAAGCTAAGCAAATAACTCCAGAGAGGTGGTTTCGCAACGAAACCACTGGTAAACAAAGGGATATACGTGATAGCCAAGGTAATAGCGTTGGTCCCAAAGATCGTTTCGAATTCTTACTAAGATTGACCCCTTGTGTACGATAAGTTCAGCTCAATGAATAATAATAATAATAATAATAATAATAATAATAATAATAATAATAATAATAATAATAATAATAATAATAATTAATAATAATAGCTTAGAAGCTTGTCCATAAGACCCCCATTTTTGCTTTTATTTGTTTATAAAATAATATTTGTGTTTTGCATATGAGTGTTGGGGATTATTATAACATTATCTATGTTTTCATTAGGTTTGTTCGTGAATAATTTGCATGCTTACAAAATGTAGGATTTGGGCTCCTCATTTCTTAAATTGCAGTGGACGTTACCAAAGTCGCCTTTGTTCACTTTTACTCAACCATTGGTTTTTAAATGCATTTTCAATAGTAATAAGTGATAAGCAAATTGTTTTTATTCCAAGAAAACATGAAAACCCTAAATACTATTTGAATTTGGCATAAAGTAAGTCAGTGCTTTCTGAAATTAATATATGAAATAAATGCGACTCACAAATATAGCAATATTTGTTTAAATAAAATAAAAGGACAACCCGTGTTAGTGCCTACTGATAGTTCATTCTGACAGAAGTTGAGGATAAATACTTCCTCGTAGCTTTCTCTAAATATACATTATTGCACATTATCATATTGTTATACACAGGGGTGAGGCCAAAAGATATGCAACTAAAATATTAAATTTAGTTACCCCAGCATAAACATTGAGGGACGTAGCTACAGAGGCAAGCGAAAGATACCAAGAACTTGCTGCACAAAGCTAAAGTGGGCGTGGAATATTTATAAATAATTATATTTGAATTCACATTTTGTTCAGGTTTATTATAAATTAAGATGTTCTATAATGTACACGAAAAGGTTACCAACAAAACCCTGGGGAGATGCCCCCCCCCACACACACACACACACATGGCAACACGTACTCTTACAGACACATCCTGGCTACAACGGACGCCAAGCCAAGCCACACACAAAGAGAGCTATTCCCTCAGTTACCTTCACCCCCAAATAGGGAGATGGAGTTGCCGCGCCGCACAAGAACTTAACACACAAACACAACAATTAGCTCAACAATATCTTATACAGCAATAATCTGTCCGACGCGACAATGCACACATATGCTACATCTCCCCCCATTCATAATAGTGAGGCATCCCCCATAAATACAGTAAAATATAAGCATACAATAGTGAACATACAAAGATTACAAATATAAAGCCCTGATGAATACCCACATAGACAACGATTCTGTTTGACAATAAAGCAGCCCCACAGGAACCACCACCACCAACTCGTAACTGCTCTTCTGAATGTATACATTGTGTCACAACATACTGTTTGAGAATGGAGCAAAACCACTTTGTCCGGAAAATGTCCCCACCAATGAATCTCTCCCGCCGAAGAAAAGATGGGGAAAAAACTTAGCACACGGATAACTGTACCACACAATCACCACGGTACCACAGACGAATTTGCTCGAACACTGTAGAAATAGGCCTGTAACCGACGGTCCTGCCGGCACAGACAAGCCAAGAGAGAAAACACCCTCGTAGACTGCCATGGTGAGAGGGTCGAAGATGAAGTGCAGCTAGAAACCTGTACGGATGCGGCCGCGGAAGAACCACCATTCTCCTGACGATCTGGGGCTGTCCTCTTCTGTGGAGGGGAATCCTTCCTGGGGCTACCGACCGACTGGAACAAGATTTGTGAAAGTCATGAAGGTCAGAATATACAAGAAAAAATACACAAAACATTACCAAAAACAAAATGGCAGCGGACACACAAAGGTAATAAAACTTAAATCTAGAGCAAGACCTTGGAGAAAAATACATTGATTGAACGCTCAATTTGTGGGTATGACTAACAACTATTCGTGAATGCATTTAAAGTAGGGACACCAAGTCAAACTTTAGTGACAAACATTTTCAGTCTTTTAACATGACAATAGTATTTAGAGCTTGTGATTGTTTACAATGACATCTGACAATAGATATGGTGTTACTGTGAGATTAATACAAGTAAGAACAAAAACACATTGAGACATTCGTACCAAGAATTTAAACATATCATCCTCAGAGAAAAAAAGTTTGTTAGTTTAGTCAATTAGCAAACTACCATTTAGCTAAAGACATACTAACTACAGGATCAGATATTGGTAGAGGAACTATCGCCAACGATGCTAAGGATCTACTCCCCAAGGAACGCTTTATGCGCAGCTGGCAAGCGGCTGGTTCAAACTTTTGTTGTTGTTGTTGTGTATTTTTGTTTTCACAGATACATATAGCCCCTATATTCGGTCATATTTGGAGTGTGGAACAAGCACCTGTCAAGAGATTCTGAAAAACACATTCATAAAACAGACACAAACAAATGAATTGAAAATTGTTAGAACTGACCAAGAGAAAGACATTGTTTAGGTAAGCATTATGACATATTATGGATTTCACGACCTGCAAATTTTCGGAACATGTACTTACCCAGATAAACATTTAGTGACGGGCATAACATTGATGCTGAACAGAAGGAAACTTCAACGACCATTTCTCTCTTTCCATGCAGGGAAAACCAAGAAAACATCTATAGCAATTGTAATCCAACTCACACAGTGCATCAGACAAACACAGACAACACAGCAACGAATACGCCTTGCTAAGTACATAAAGGCTCCTCAGTGAGAACATGATCACCAAAAAAAGCTACCACCCTACAATCATACAACACTCAAAAGGCCCTCACAAAGCTGGAAAACATCATATTAAAGAATCTTGGTAAGAACATGTTAATTTAACACTCAAAACAAAATGTAGTGTCCCAAATAAAATACATAGAAAAATGAGCAACAAAAAAAATTATTTGTAAGAAAGAGAGAGTTCAATTAACAGTTTTTCTTTGGCTGGAGCACCTGCTGCGAACAAAATCTTGCTGTGTGCCCTGGTTTGCCACAGCTTGAATCATAATTGGATTAACCTGATCACATAAAAAAGTACATCATAAACGTAGTGCAAACAGGTTCAGAATCTAATTGAATTCTTTGTCGAAGTTTGATTTCTAACAATTAATCTTGGTGACCAACCTGAAAAGCTGCAATAAAAGAGGATTTTAAAAGAGCCCAATCATGAGAGGGATGTCTGTGACAAAAGTATGAAACCATTGTATAGCAGTATCTTTAAGGTAACAAGGCAAATACTTCACTTTTTGCAAATCTGACCAGTTATTAGCAGTTTCAAAGGTATTTAGAAAATCAAAAGTATTTTCTACTGCAGTATTAAGGAAACGGGTTTCGACAGAGGGGTGACTAGCGGACACAGTACCCTGAACAACTGTTTGTACAAGTGTAATTAAATCATTATTGGCCACCAAGGTCAATGATCCAGCACCAGTAGAAGGCGTAGGAGGGTGGTCTTCCACAGGCATGTCTGAGGGTTGTCTGTTTTTGGCACCGTGAAATTACATAGCACAGTATTAACACGGAAATGTAGGCAAAAAGAATTGGACACAGGCATGCAATTAAATAGTGGCTTTAATGAAAAGATGAGTGTAGATACACCATGTAAAAATATTATTGTTTCAGAAACAAAAGTATGTATGAGAAAAATGCATAAATACCAATCCTGTAAGAGAGGTTGAGTTTGCATTTATAACACAACACTGTTAAAAAAATAAATTTCCATAGACAATGCCAGAAATTAGCAATAAATCAAATATGTAACGCAATGGTACACACGGGTGAAAATTAATAACTCAGTATAAAACAGTATGGGCCAGTAACATTCACAGAAACAGATATAACAGTGGCAAAGAATTATAGAATCAGATCACAGTGTAATAGAAGCAAAATAGTTATGCTGTGAAGCCACAAGCAAATAAACTTCATGAGGTTAAATATGACAAGAATCAGTAGCAAAATGGTACACAAAGTGATAGTATGCTAAAATTAGTAATGCGATGCTAACAATTAGTACAAAAAGTTAAATGCACTGCTGTGAACCAAATCTAGGTAGTGAAGTGAATAACAAAGAAATTTTCCTAATGTTTAGCCTAAACTGCCATGCCTGTATTAAAATCATACAAAAATGAATGCTTACAGTATCCGAAATGTAAACCAGTAAGCACACTGACTGTAAAGAAAAGAAAACTCAATCTGAGCACTGGGTAGAAATGTTAGGTTACACAACACATTTGTAATGCACTACAGTGACAAATTCGTCATTAGAAAGTGAGATTCATAACCCTCAATAATTTCTCTAGCACAAATTATTAGCAGAGGCATAATATATAGTAACAAGGTGATGTAGCACACATAAAAATGTCAATATCAGGTGGCAATACTAGCATTTGAAACATTAATGTAGTTGTATCAGACATACAAAATCCAGAAATTAGACAGAAATACCTAAGACACTGACTAATAATTGAATTACTACTATCCCGGCTTGTAGGCCGTGGTCTAGAAGGTATCGTGCATACCAAAGTTTCGCCAATGTTCCCTCTCTGCCGGTAATAAAATATCACTGGATTTTAAAATTAATCACGGAACATATTTTGATGCATAACGGCTTTCAATGTGTTATTCACTAAGGATTCACTGTTACAAACAGAAACTCAGCAAAAAATTAGTGTTAAGTGAGATAACCGTTACACAGTTTCACGTCGTCCTCCGTGGGCTAATGGTACCGTGCTAGCCTCTAGTTCTTAAGGTCACGGCTTCAAACCCGGTGGAGGGCGATGAATTTTTTTCCGCCGTAAAACTCCTTAGCATGGCTTCCTTTGGAAGGTAAGTAAAGCCTGTGATCCCCTGTCGTAGATTTACGGCACGCAAAGGAACCTCAATCCTGATAAAAAGGCCTCTGAGCAAAATTCTCAGTCTTTCACGACCAATATAGAATGGGACGACCCTAAGGACCATAGTAGTTAAAGAGCGTCTATATATAAAACTCAATTTTTACATAGTTTCACTTTCCTTCACTACGTGTTTTGTCAACGAGCATCCTGGCAGAGTTGCCTATATTGGAAATTTTAAGGATTGGAGTACTCGTATCACTTCTGGAATCTCATTCACGTGTCTGTCATCGTTCTCTACTGATCCATTAGTGTCAATATAAACATACATTTTATCCAATGCCAACGTAGCTTCATCACGATTCGTACATTGCGCACTTCTCTACCTGGGAAATGCACTCAACATATCTCAGGCGCGCAGAGGACAGAAATACCTAACAGACATTATTATGTGCTTTGCAAACAGAAACGAGTGCATGAATACGCATTTCCCTAATTCATTAAAACAATAATAGACGCCTGGGATACCTGGAAGAGAGTACTACATACTTTTACACTTTAGTAACATTATTTCCGTGCTTTAACGATGCTAAATCAATACTTACCTAAGCTTAGCACCTTTATATGCGTGTTTAAAATTTTTGCATACTTGGTTTTCTTCTTATTTGCAGTGGTGCTATACTGACTGATAGCAAATTTCTCCTGACTACAACTGTAAAAAGAAAATCAAAATCAAACAAAAATTAAAAAAAACATCAAAGAAAAGCACATGCTACAGACAATACAGATGGTGGGGCACTAAATAATCAACAGTACCACTCAGGCATAACATGCTGCGTCTACAGATAAAACAAACAAAACAAAAAGAAAGAAAGTAAGACAAATTAGAAACTTAACTTTAATATTAGTGGGAATTTGAGAGAGCTAGTTCGGGGGCGCGAGTTCGAGTCTTGTCCCAGGCACAAAATTAGCATATCTCATCCCCTGCATTCCTGAGGACAATGAGATATGACATAAATCTTGTATTGTTTATTGAACAGTCAATGACAGTTGACATGGCCAGGTGCTATACCCCTCCCCCGCTTACTTTGTCAAGATACGAGTATAATTAGTTTTGTTTTGTTGTCCCTGAATGCCTTATTCGTTCTTTGTTGATATTCTTTATATCGAGTAGCTGGGGTATGTTTGGGTTCACGCATTATAGAGAGGCCCGCATCCCATTTAAAATGCTATCATCGGAGTTCTAGACTACTTGCACCCCCCTACATCTCTCGCGCTGTGTGTGAATGAAGCGTGACCACAAACAAAGGTCTTTCAGATGATCCTAGATTCCCTGGTTGAGATTGTCAATAGTATGCAATAATTCTGTCTCTCTAACCAAAAAAAACCGTTGCATTTCAATCCTACTTATTAAAACAGCATCATTTTTTCCGGAGGAAACTCCTCCATTCCAGCAATGTTTGCGATCTATTCAGAAAATACTACAGCATTTATTCAATGCTAAAGTCACTTCTCCCCTAACGAAAAGTACGCATAGTTCTTATGTGTAATATAGCTGATCAGTAGGGTGTGAAATGAACGGAGCCTTCTTCAAGCTATATATGGCAGGGTTCGCGGGTTCTTTCAGTTCATTGCCGGGCATTTAGTTGAGGAAGGAAAAGAAAGGTTCCATTTGTTATGCTAGGTGAGGCAATGCGTTTTTGGCAGGTACGAAAAATATTCTAGCACTTTGATGTATTGAAAAATCATTCGGAAGACATTGAAGCATTTATTCAATGCTAAATTCATTTCTCTCCCGAGAGAGAGACAGAGAGGGAGAAACAGAGATGCCTGATGCATTTATTTATAGCAAAACCATTTTATCGTTGTGTAAGTACATTTCTTATAAGTGTACATTACGATGATAGCAAATACAAACGTACCCTCTGATTAAAAATGTTATTCCTCATAATTGTGAATGAAATTTCCATGAACACAATGTATGTGATAAATATTCAAATATCTCGTGATATTGTAAATGCATTCGAAAGGACATTACAACATTTAACATGTCCTATGTTAATTTAGAGAACATTCTTAGAACTCTTTGTGACTACATAGAAAGTGAAAGGGTATTAAAGGTTACGCACGTCACGCGTCTACCAACGCATAGAGCACCTGACATGAAGAATGAGTAGATAAATATTTTAGATATAGAAAACTGAAAACCATTATAGGATTAATTTTTCCGTTGTGAAGAGAGGGTAGACATAATCATGTGAATGTATGTAACGAAGATTGAGTAAAGCAGGCTTGTGAATGTAATACTCCGCATTAACACCCTAAGAAACATTTCAGACAAGAAGAAAACATTCTACATTTTATTTTATGCTCTAAACGCCCTTAATTTTCTAGCTTATGAAAAGGCAAATAACGTTTCAAGTTATCATTTAAGATGATACAAAAGCTGTCCTGGATGTACACGACCTAATAAAGAAAACAAAAATGTTTGGAAAAACAAATCTTCATTTCTCTACATAGTCTCCTTTCAGCTGCATACACTTTTCCTATCGGTGTTCAATAGCTTAGATACCCTGTCTATACTGAGAACCATAGAGTTCTGAAAAATCGACATCAACTGGCAAATCTTTAAGCACCAAGCTATTTTTTTAACTTTGGAAACAGAAAATAATTAGAGGGAGCTACGTCTGACGAATAGGGAGCATGAGGAAGCAATTCAAGCTTTAACTCATTGATATTGGCCATGGAGATAATGGATATGTGAAATGGATAATGGATGTGGATTTGTCTTGATGAAACAAAGCATTCCTTTCCACAAAATGCGGACGTTTCTTGCTTGATTTCATCATTAAAATGCTGCAATAAGTTTGCATAATAGTCACCATTGATTGATTTTCCTTTTTGAAGATACCCCACGCCAGTTCCAAAAAGCTGACGCCATGAGCTTGCCTGCATATGCAACTGTCCACCTTCTTTGGAGCCCATTCTCTTCCTTCAATCCACTGTTTTGACTGCTCCTTCGACTCAGGTGTGAAGTGATGAACCCATGTTTCATCCATGATTATGAAGCGACCCAAAAACGTTCCTTTATTGCAGCAAAACATCGTCAAACACTCGACTGAAGCATCTTCATAATGCTGATTTTGTTCCATTGTGAGTAAATGCGGCACCCATCTTGCGTATAGCTTTCTCATGTTTAATGTTCAGTCAGTGTGCGATGTACAGCATTTTTTGAAATTCCTTTGATGTCTGCTAGCTCGCGCTCTCAGTCGACGGTCATCGAATACCATTTTGTTGTTTTTCCTCACAATTTCCGACGTGGTCACCCCATTTGGTCGACCACTGCGATGTTCACCTTGGCAGCTCGTACGGCCTCGCTTAAACTCTGCCACCCAATATTTTACTGTTTTAAACGAAGGAGCAGCCTCCCCCAGAGCAGAATCTAGCTCAGCTTTAATATTAGTTGGACTGAGACCTTTCAAATGCAAGTATTGTATCACATAATGTGGCCAGTTTTATTCGTGTTTACAAATTCGGTGAGAGTTCATTATTGATGGCTGCCAAACAATTACTAAACGACATAACTCCGTCAAACTTCAAATTTAAGCTTTATAAGGGTGGTACGTTCTACCATAGTCATTTGTTTGAAACAACCACCGCTATATGTGTATATATATATATATAAGTCAGGTCGGGTACTTCTGGGACTGCCCTCATAAATCATTTCTTATGTTACTTTATTGCACCACTGAGTAGAAGACGGAGCAGAAAAGGTTGTGTGAATGTAATGGTTCAATTCGTGTCTCTGTAAAGAAGACTGAGTACAGAAAATCATGTTAATGTATGCATAAGAATAGTGAGTAGAGCAGGTAAAGTTAATGTAATGCTTTTAGCACACGTAAGTCGTTTCTCGGAAAGAGGAAGAGTGGGTAGTGTAGCTGATGTAAATGTCAGCGTAAAAGAGTTGTTGAGAAGGTCATGTGAATGTTGGCTTAAGAAGAACGGGTTGAGAACGTCGTTTGAATGTTGACTTAAGAAAACCGTGTTGAGAAGTTCATGTTTGCGTTGGCGTAATAAGAGTGGGTAGTGAAGCTAGTGTGAATGTTAGCGTAAGATAAGTTGTTGTGAAGCTCATGTGAATGTTAACATAAGAAGAGCCGGCTGAGAATGTCCTGTGAATCGTTTCTCTCAAAGAAGATGAGTGGAGAGAAGCTTGTGATTATAATGTTTTAGTAGCTCAAGTCGTTTCTTTGAAAGAAGAATGAATAGAAAACGTCGTGTAAATCATTACATTACTCCTAAAGAAATATTTCATACAAAAAGCAAAACTCTGCATTTTATTTAATACTGTAAGAGTAATAAAGTTATCATTCTACACTTTAACTCATTTTTAGTGCTATTACGTTGCGATCTAAGGTAGAAGAGTGAGTAGATGCACTATTTCTAACATGTACAAATCATTTCTGTATGGAAGAATGTAAGCTTTTTATCCTGGTAAATGAACAATAAAATACTTAAATACTTTTTTCAATAGATATTGAGTTCAATGAATTCAACAACTGAACTTAAAAATGAATTTCGGGTGATTTCCAGAGAAATTATGATTCCCTATACACTTGCTCGTATTTTCAAATGCTGTAACGTTTAACTATTTTCAAACACTGTATCGTTGAACGAAAATTGAATGCAACATTAATAGGTACACTTTTTTTAGAAGGATGTATAAAAAAAGAATTAAAAACGGATTCACCTTGCAGTTTTAATTTCATAAATGCCTTGCAGAAATCAATCAGGTATATAGATGATTATCGATTAACACAGGACGTTTTTAGCACTTTACAGGTAATTAACACTAAGTGAAACACGCTAAGAGTGCTTCTATCTAGCCAAGTCACGTATTTATATAATCGTAAAGCAGCTAAAGCCGCAGACGCGCGGATTTGATATTCCTGAAATCGCATCGCTATTGACCGGAATGTTTTCATGTCGCGTGTTTATTTTTACCTAATGGGATTATATTGACCGATAGTCTCTCAGTGTACTTATTTATATGAATAGTAGCTGTTGTGCTAGAATAAACATAAAAACCGATGGAAAAAAATCAATATGTTTTAGCTTCAAAAGCATCTTAATTGTGAATGCACATCTAGTTTTCAATAGAAATCTTAAGTTTTGAAAGAACGTTTGTTAATTCAATGGTTTTAGTTATGAAAGTAGGTTATTTTGTGGATACGCTATTATTTTGAATGAAATAGATGTTCGAAAAGAATCTTTTTGGAAATTCAATGAGCTTTAGATATGAATGCAGGTTATTTAAGGAAACTCATTGTTTTTTAAACACAATACATTTAAAATGCTTAAAAGGGTCTAAGGGATGTTTGTGTGGTAAGAATGCGTTGACTTCCGGAAGCACCTCTACACGTTCTTGAGTTTAGCTATACGCGATAATATTTTTTTTTGGAAACGATAAATAGAGAAGAAACCTCTACCTTTGAGAAGTTTATGTTAACAGAAGCTCTGTGTTTAAGCTCTTCTGGAAACGCAAAACGTTTTGCTAGCCATTTTAGAGGAAACCAATCGAAAGGAAACATTTTGCACACATTTTGTTATAACTCTTCTATTAAATGCATCTCAAGGAATTGTATAACCTTCCCACGCAAGGCTATCAATTCAGGGGAAAACGAAAGCATGCTCCATACGCCTTGCCGAACAGGCAGACAATACTGAACATCACATATTAACACAGAATGGAAGAGATTTTGATTGAATAAATGATGTAATGCTATCCATGGGGATTTTCAATATTGGTAGTTTAGAGACCGCTTGTCCAAGGAAACAGAAAATCGAAAAGAAGCTTCCCGGTCTGTAATGTCTTATAGACTTTGCTACGCCCTTTTTATTGAGTGGATCTCAATGAATGGTATAACTGTTCCACGTATCGGACATTTCTGTCTCGGAAGAGAAGTGAATTTGGCACTGAATAAATGTTGTAATGTTCTTTCGAATGGATTTTACAATATCATGAGATATTATAATATTTATCATAGCAATGGCGGCTTACACTCTTTGTAGATACGTAGGTCCCGGGCTTTTAGTTTCAACCACTATTAGGTCTATTAATGAAATTAATTGTTAATTCCATTAATTGACCTAATAGTATCTCAATACAATTTGAGATCTACTTGTGGTTTACCGGGAAAAATGAGAGTCAACTGAAGAATCTGATGGCGTGCCGGATTGTTGCCTAGCTCAGTGGTTAGAGCAACCGGACGGAGACCGGGAGATCCGCGGTTCAAATCCCGGCTATGGCATTGAATTTTTCAGTCATCTGATTCTACCTTTCCAACCCTGTCCAACACACGGCTTGTGTGAAAGAACAATTAATTCCATGAATTGACCTAATAGTGGTTGAAACTAAAAGCCCTGGACTTAAGAACTTACAAAGAATTAAGTCGCCATTGGGGTATGACATCTCAATACAATTTCAGATCCCCTTGTGGTTTACCGGGAAAAATGCGAGTCACCTGGAGAATGTAATGGCGTGCCGGCATGTTGTCATGGTAGCTCAGTGGTTAGAGCAACCGGACGGAGACCGGGAGATCCGTTGTTCAAATCCCGGCTATGGCATTGAATTTTTCAGTCATCTGATTCTACCTTTCCAACCCTGTCCAACACACGGCTTGTGTGACGGAACAATTAATTCCATCTACAAACTTTGTGTTAATAATCAATATTACTTAATTTCTGTGACAGATAAATAAATATCCTGGTTCCAAGTGATACATGTGTCCAGACACTCCATACAGCACAGGAGTTGTATTGGTACACAGATACAGGTTGACTAAATGTATTTTAATGAACGTAATGAACCACCATTTCGGTACTGAAAATTATACGTAGTATGCAAACCGATAAAAAAGTGTGATATTCGTATATACTTTACCTAGAGACGGAAATTCAATTCCGCTTTTTAAACTAAGAATGGTGTACTTATTTTATTTCTTATTTAGCTTTTGTTTACAGGTTGGATTTTCTATGGGTTCTAAGATACACGTAAATAATTACCGTGTCACTAAATGTGGCATTTGTTGCATTCCTGTACAATCTACTTTAGTAACCTGCTCATACTCATTGGTTGTATAGCTCGCGCAATCGTTCTTTAACACAAACATATTTAAATGAAAGCTTGGATGCGAGTCGTGCCTGCCTTCAGCAGCAGTGATAAGATCTCATTATGATGAAGCATAGTCCACTACTATGCTTAAGCATTGCAGCGACTCTGGCACCCCTTAAAGTACCACTGAAATGTTTATTTTACATATCTCCATACAGAGAACTGGTACAGTCTTTTCTAAACTAAATACCATAGCTCCAATAACGCTTTCAGTTCCAAACAACACTTTGCACTGAATAAAACATTTAAGTCTTTTATCAATTTTTATTTTTCTATGTCTGACATATTACTTTCGTCTTCCACTGAATTGCCGTCAATATCATCCTCGTCGCTGCTTTCCATTTCATTGTGGCAATTATAATTATCTCAATTCTTTCTTCCATTACACAATCTTTCATAAATCTGTGTTAGTCTTGTTTGAATTTTAGTATTCTTTTCTAGGAATCCCAAAAGATGCTCCTTCCACTTCATGGTTTACTTTTCGTGCAAAATTTTGCAAACAGAACTGTGCGAGACACTAGTGGCTGCAGGAACTCTTTCTTGCAGTTTTGGATTTCTTTTAAAGGCGCAGGAGGATACCGAACCTTGTTAACTTTGAGGTTTTTTCCCATTTAATTTGAAATTAAAGGAAGTATTATCACTAAATTAACATATGTAAAGGTATAATAACATTCACGTTAACTATACTCAGGGGCAACAATTCACACTGCGTGTTACATCAAGTAATACCGAGTCATAAGTTCAATGAATATAGGAGAGACAATGGTAAGTCACGGCTTGTTAACTGTTCTCTGGGGATAAATAATTATAGTTACTGTAAAATTTAAAAAGTTTCAAACGATATGCCGTTTGAAAGAAGTGATAAAAGTTATCATTCTTTCCTGACCATACAGATTTATGAGGGTTTTTTTAGCTACGGATCCCATTCCAAGCCACAGACACGTTTATAACCTCAACAAGGAAGCGGAATGACAGTTGCTTTGTTGAAAGTTTGAGTTTATAGCCTATATTAGTAAGCGGCATATAGTTTGTAGCTTTTCTACATCTTGCGAGAAGTATCACTTGGGAACATGGAACTGCAGATTATTCTGTGGATATACTTAGTCTAAGTAATGCTCTGCACTGTCATTAGTGCATAGTCACCATCCCATATAATCTATTCCAATTATACTTTGTCGCAGTAATCTGTTCGTGTTACCTTACTTGCATGAGCGCCTGTCATTGTTTTACTATTTTGAATTTTGGATTCTTTGTCCTCCGGCTAGCTAGTATTACTCAGTCGAGCAAATATCTCTAAGCAGGACGTGTAAACGGAAACGAGTTGTTTCTAAAAGTTAACACTGATAAAAGAATTTATTTTTACACTTTTGTTGCCGTCACACTTAATTAATTTCATATCTTTAATCTTGATACAAGCCTGACTGAAACTGTTATATTTCCGAATGTAATTACTGTCGTAATAGTTGTCGCGTACCTACTTCACATTTTGTAACTAACTTTATGGCGGGAGAGATTCTGTAGAACTGCGTAATATGTACCTCGCGAGAGATTTCTGAGAACTGCGTGATGCGTACCTCGTGAATGATTCTGTAGAACTACGCAATGTGTGCCTCGCGAGAGATTCTGCTGAACTGCGCGACGTGTATCTCGTGAATGACTTTGCAAGACTGCCTGACGTGTACCTCGCGAGAGAGATTTCTTAGAACTGCACGGGACTTGCTTTTGGCTCAAGAATTTATACTACCTCACCCCGATATGCCTATACATTATAATAGAGCTGCTATTGGTTACTAAATCGCACCAACATTAGCGTCTGTTTTGTAAGCCAATCATAATTACTAGTGCATATGCTCTAAGGAAGATATTCCCTCCATTTCTAAAGAAAGGCACGGTATCCTGACGTCATTTGTTTGTCTCTTCTAAGTGATAAACAACTCACCCCATCGCTTCATTGTTACCTACTCCTATTGTCAGTTTCAGTGAGGCCGTGTAAACTTATATCCTAACCAGGTTTATGGCTAAAAAACATCTAAAATCATTGTCATACAATAATGTTAGTTTACACTATAATCACTCTGGCATTCACAGTGTTGATATAAAATACTGCCTCCACTTCGGAATACAGGCTGAGTCATTTAACTCGTTATACAACGTTTCTAATATAGGAAGATAAAGTGACCCTTGCAGACAAAATGATCATTTTGATTTATTTCTGATAAAATATACTATAGCTACATAATTTTGACTTGTTAAAATGCACTAATAATGATGAAGTGGTGTTTAAGGGCATAAAACCAGGGAGGTCATTAGCGCCCATCAAAGATAAAATGGAGGTAAGACAATAGTTTATAAAAGACCACCGTAAAATCACACTAAAAGCAAAAAAGAGGTGAAAGGCCATAATAGAAATGAGCTAAAAGAATGAAACGAGACAGTATCAGAGGCTGCAGAACGCGGAGCTGAAACATGGGGCTAGAACGAAAAATCCAAAACACACTAAAACGGGAAAACCGCGCAAGGACAGGTCAAACGCGGTTCTGTAGATGACCGCGTCGAATAAAAGTTAAAACATGTTCTACAGCTAGTACATCATCAGAAAAAATGGCAGGCAGGTTGGCGCCATCTGCAAGGATGAGCGAAGGACAACAAAGGACTGACACTGCTCTAAAACATGCTGCACTGTCAACGGCTCACCGCAACGACCGCAAACGGAAGCAGGCTCACCGAGCAACAAGTGACAGTGGCTAAAACGACAGTGCTCGATGCGAAGTCTACCGCCGCGAGGAACGCGAAAAAGTTGTCCAGGTTGAGGGTACAGGTGTAATCTTGCGCAATTTGTTATCCTGGACGGAGGACGATGCAGTAAACCAGCACGAAAGAATAGACCTCCGTAAGAAATGGCTAAAATCATTTGCAGGAACAGAAGAGCTAAAATAACTTGGAGAGAAAACAGTACGCTTGGCAGCGGCATCCGCACTCTCGTTACCCTGAATGCCGACGTGACCAGGAACTCATACAAACAAACGGCTGACACCATCGGTGGTAAGCTGGCGGCAGGAATCCTAGAAGCGCTGCACGATGGGATGGCGAGCGTACAGCACACGAAATCTAGACAGGGCACTTAGGGAGTCCGTGCATAAAACACAACTCAATATACCTTGCTGACGGATAAAAGAAAGAGCTTGCCCCAGAGAAAAAAAAATTCGCAGCAAAATCGAGCACTGATCTGGCAGAGGAAAGCTAATATGTTCTGCACCAAACACAAAGGCACATCCAACTCCACGATCATCCTTTGATCCGTCGGTATAAATAAAGAATGGTTGTCGAAGCATGATTAAACTTTGGCAAAAGCCGAACGAATGACCGGACCAGGGGTTGTAGACTTTGGAATGGACGTCAAATCAAGATGGTACGAGACGTCTGAAGGTAGCCAAGGGGAGAAATGTGTTTGGGCTCCTGGGAGTACAACCGGCAAGACGACATTCAAAGTCCAAAGGAGTTGGCGGAAACGAACCCCTGGTGGGAGCAAGGCAAGAGGCTGAGGCATAGTACTGATCCAGCGAGTCCGCAAAGAACGACGAAGAACTCGGGTGGTGCGGCACACTGGATAACTGGCAAGCATAGCTGCAAAGAAGAACGTCGCGACGATAAGAATGCGGAGGTTCGGCAGCTTCAGCACAAAGACTCAAAACAGGACTGGTGCGAAAAGCAACAGTAGCTAGCCGGATACCCTGGTGGTTAATTGTGTCCAAGCGACGCAAGATGGAAGACAGCGCAGCGGAATACACACTCCACCCGTAGTCAATCTTTGAGCGAACTAGTGAGCGATAAAGTCTCAAGAGGACTATACGATCTGCACCGCATGATGTGCCACATAGAACACTAAAACAGAAAGAGAACGTTCACACCTCGCTTTCAGATAGGCTATATGTGATGAACAACAAAACTTTCTGTCAAGGATTAACCCGAGGAATTTCGTTTCGTCTGCAAACGGGAGGAGTGCTGCATCAAACCGGAGAAGAGGTGCAGGGAACTTCTTTCTGCGCCAGAAATTGACGCAGGCCGTCTTCTGGGCAGAAAATTGAGTCATTTGTAATACTCCAGGAGTGAAGGGAGTTAAGACACAGCTGCAATCGGCGTTCCAAGTTACAGCTAAGGCGGGAAGTAAGGTAGACGGCGAAGTCGTCAACAAAAAGCGACGAGGGAATTCCACGTGCAATACAGTCAACTATAGGGGTAATCGCAATACCAATTAGTGTGACGCTGAGTACCGAACCCTGAGGTACCCCTTTCTTTTGAGTAAAAAATGAAGATAGAACGGTTCCCACACGCACACGAAAAACCCGGTTCTTCATGAACTCACGAATGAAGAAAATAAGATGACCCGAAAACCCCACTGATGTACGGTACTAAGAATGCCGGTTCTCCAACACGTGTCATAGACCATATTCAGATCAAAAAAGACAGCTATAGTTTGCCAGCCCCTCAGGAACCCGTTGGGAATTTGTGTCGAGAGATTGAAAAGATGATCAACAGTAGAACGGCGCCGAGGGAAACCACATTGCACCTTCACTAGCAGGTTCCGAGATTCGAGCCACCATGTCAGCCGCCCGTTGACAATGCGTTCCATAACCTTGCAAACACAGCTGGTTAGGGAAATTGGGCGGTGAATGGAAGGTAAATGACGGTTCTTGCCAGGTTTAAATATCGGGACAATGGTGGCCTCACGACAAACACTAGGAAAGGTACCAGTCTCCAAGATACGTTTGTACACCCGAAGGAGAAAGCGCTTATCATTATCTGAGAGATGCTGAAGGAGGAAAACGTGTACAGCATCAGCACCGGGAGCGGTTTGTCCAGAAGACGCCAAGGCAGACTCCAGTTCTCGCAAGGTAAAAGGAATGTTATACTTTTCGCGGTTACGAGAGCGAAACGAGATCTCTTGGTCCTCCCCCGCGGCCTTACGAGCAGAAAAGGGCGGTAATAATGGGCAGAGCTGGAAATTGACTGGAATTTCTGGCCCAAAGTATTGGTGAGAGCATAGGAATCAGCAATCATATAGTGGCCAATGCGGGGACAGGTGACATACGATCGAGTAGCCTTACCAGCGACGCACCTAAGCCTTTTCCAAAACGACAACGTCGGGCGTTGAAGTATTGAAGCGCCCAAGAGTCACGCTTACTCTGGCGAATAATCCGACGAGCTGTGGCACGCAGTCGTTTATAGCGCACCAAATTGTCCAACGTAGGATGACGCCGAAAGTCGCTGAGAGCACGTCGGCGCTCACGAATGACTTTGGCGCATTCCTCGGTCCACCAAGGGACCGGCAAACGTTTATAATTAGTAGACGGACAAGGAATGCAACTGTGGGCAGCTGAAAGGATTACTAGAGTAAAATGCTCCACCAGTAGATCTACACTGGAAAAGTCGCAGGAAGAAAGTTTAGCAAGACGGGAATAAAGCGACTAGTCGACTTTAGTAAACTGCCATTTGGGATATACGGTTGACGAAAGGAGACTAATGAGGAACGGAAAATGATCGCTTGAGAGCGTGTCCGTTGTAACGTTCCATTCCAAACGGTGGGCAAGCTGCGCCGAGCAGAAACTCAAATCCAAATAGGAGAGGGTTCCGGTGAAATTAGAAAGAAAATTTTGTTCGCCAGTATTAAGAACACACAAGTGAAGTGGATCGAGAAGGTCAGCGATTAAGACTCCCCTTGCACAAGCTCTAGGTGAACCCCAAAGACGTGAATGGCATTGAGATCCCCAACCAACAAATAAGGTTTGGGGAGCTGTGACACCAGGTGAAGCAGGTCAGCGGAAGCAAGGGAAGAAGAAGGCGGAACATAGATGCTGCAGAGAGAAAAATAAAAGCCGGGAAGTGTAATATGAACGGCAACAGCTTGCAAGGGAGTAGTAAGACGAACAGGATTGTAGCACAGGTCGTTACGAACAAGGATTATCACACCGCCATGTGCAGGAGAGCCCTCCTCCGGTGGAAGATCAAACCGCTCCACGGAGTATCTCCGGAGAAAAAGGGAATCTTGCGAGCGAAGCTTTGTCTCCTGCAAACAAACAATGAGAGGCGTATGTGAACGCAACAAATGCTCGAGCTCTGCCCATTGTGAGCGTAAACCAAGTATATTCTGCTGAAGAATGGCCATTGCAAGGGAGAGAAGACGGCTTAAAGAAGGCGCGCGCCGATAAGAAAGGTGATCACCTGGTCGCGGCTGGGGGCCCGTTAAGTTTCGGCTTCTTCTTCCGGGAAGGGCTACGTCCTTGTCTAGTGCGACTGACAACTTCAAAACCGTCCGCATCACCCTCGCTGCTACCAGTGCAGAGCACGTCGTACGAGTGCGGGAACGAGAGCGAGAGCGATCTGAAAGAAGACGATTGGGTGATGTGCGAGGCAGACGGTCAGTAGAATGGACAGATGTTGAAAAGGAAGCTGTAGAGGCGGTGCAAGAAGAGGAACCCTTATGCAGCAGAGGGGAAACCATGTCGGATGAGTCATCCGTTTGCGTTCCTATAGTTACCCGAGGACAAGAAGCAGGGACAGTCTGACCTGCAGCATCCAGCTTCTGCACAAGGTGGCGAACGGCGTTCGCATACTTCAGGGTGGTGACTGAACGAAGATCCCTAAAACGTTTTCTGGCCTCGGTAAACGTTATCCATTTTTTGAATTTGATTTACTGTATCGCTTTTTCTTCCAGGAACCGGGGACACTCCTTAAAGCTGGAAGAGTGTGCACCATCACAGTTAACGCAAGTGGGGATGGAAGCACACGCCGATCCGTCATGGGAGGCGCGGCCGCAACAAGGGCAAACAGGCGACCCTGAACAACGTTACTACGTATCCCCGAATTTTTGGCGACGGAAGTATCGCATAGGATTGGGCACATAGAGGCGAATGGAAGCGCGTTCATAACCGCAGAAGATGTAAGACGGCAGCTCGTCATTTTAAAGGTCAAAAATACCCTTCGAAGCGGGAACGGCTTGTCATTCGTCCCAATTAAACGGTACGCACTTATAACACCCTGGTCCGATAAACAATTCACTATGTTGTCATTTGAAAGGCCATCCACACTGGGGGTCGTCACCACACCACAAGTATAGTTGAGTGTCGCGTGTTGCTCTACCTTAATGGAGTAAGAACCCAAAAGACTCGCCGTTAATAATTTCGCCGGCTGGTCGGCATTGGCCACTTCAATTAACAAAGTGCCATCTCTACAGCGGGTTGCATTCTATACAGGTCCACAGATTCTGTCGAGCTCTTTTTGAATGTAAAATGGGCTGATATCCTGCATTGTCTTGGTCTCCGCAAAAGCCGCATGACAAAAAATCGGGGTGTCGGAAAGGAGGAGCGCAGAGTAGCCATGATGATGGGATCCCCCTTCCGGAACCGTCGGCGATAGTCTGCCATCCGGGGGATAAAGAAAAGACATCGAAATTTTCCGGCCCGTGCCGGCCTGGAGCACCCACTCCAGGCCCGATCTCGAGGAATACTCAGAGAAGTTACCCGCCACCTTCCACTACTGACCGGTATACGACACTTTCACTACAGGCAGGCCCGACTTTATGCCCCTATTACCGGCGTAACCACCGATGGCTCCCCACTATAGGCCTCGCCGCCTCAACGGAGGCAACGTAATTCAGGGGCTGATTACGTCGGGCCCCAGACAGCGGTAACACGTCAGGTCCGCCCGTACATCCCAGCGAAACGCGGCCGTCGAGGTGTCCGAGAGGACCCGGACCCTCAGGAGCTACGTGGTTGTACATGCCTGCGGAATGGCTCCGCACTGAAGGGGCAGTGGAGCGGGGCCACTCAACCTTTATGCCTGAGACCTCCGGAGAGCACACAGGTTGGAAGCTGCGCCGAAACCGTGGGACAGCACCACGGAGACAGTAAAGATCCCTGCTGGTGAGACAGGAGGATATAAATCTAAACTTCTAAAGCTACAATAAGAGAAATAAGCCTAGAAGAGGAAGACTAATTGGATAAGGATGACGACGTGCCAAAAACAAACGGCGGTAGAGAGATGATAATGGGAATGAGTGGCTGGGGACATCGGGCGCGTCAAACCCGTACTCGCACGAAGTGAGCCCCTGGGGGGAAAAACGCACTAAATTAATGCTATGATAAAATATGCCCAAGTGTACTTCAGGTCTACAAGTTTTATAATGATATTGTTGTTTAGTATATATTGATTTAAGCGGAGATTACAAGCCCCACCAAAGAATAACTTCCTAAATTCATTAACCATTATCTCAGAAAGTATTAAAATATCAGAATGAAGTTTTTATAGGATTTAGATTAATAGCTTCTAATTTAACTGATACATGTTTATCCAATAGGTTTCTTTATTAAGGGAATTTCATATTTTTTTTATTAATTATAAACTTACTGATAAAAATGTATCCGCAATTTTTAAAACAAAAATCAATCATGTTGTTAATAAGAAAATAGATCCATAAATCTCTTAAGGGTTTCTAGTATATTAAACTTTAATTCATAGAAATTAATAGTTTCTTAGCAAACAGGTCATATATAACAGAACATGTCATTTATAGAAAAAGCAAGGATGGATAAAACCAATTCGCATATATTTGCAAAGAAATAAACCACAAGACTTGATCACTGAGAAACTGCTATCCTAACAGTAGTACCATCTGGAAACTTTAGGAACCTTATCATTGCTGTGCCATCACTACAGCCGCCCGGTGTTTCTCTTCTCCTCATTCCTCCCTCCCTCCCTCCCGGAGGCGCACCTAGTGGGGCGTCGGTACAATATCCTCATTCCTGGACCAGTGCTGAAATCCCTCCACTTCTCAATCAAATCCAACAGTAGCATCAATTTGTAGAGCACTGCTTCCATTAAATTAAGGTGGGCCTAAGTTTACCTATTTACTCCAAAGTACGAGAGGTAGTGCATTTTTCCGTGAAGTGGTGCCGTGGAAAATGGAAGAGCACTACCGCTTCTTACTTGAGAGTTACTTCCAGTGTATAAGACTGAAAAAGACTATATTTATTAATTTTTCATTTTTTATTTGTTCGTTAATTTATTTATTTTTGCAATGTTAATTTAGTCTCACGTTAATGTGAATATTGCATATCTAACAGACAATATTACACCTTTTGTCATTTTCATATAAAAAGACTATTTTAAGAAATTGTTTGTGGTGGTTTTGTCAACCAGAGCTTAGTTAGTATAACGATTAAAGGGAATAGTACAATACAAATTTTAAATGAATTAAATTGAAGTTTATACATTAGCGCAATCGAAAACATATATTAGTGGCATTTAGTTGGAGTTCAATATATTTAAATCCTTTTAGTCCTTTCGAGATAGCGATTTATACAATATTTTGGGTGCGCTTTTGGAAAGAGCCCTTGATAATGGAAATTAAAAATACACATTAAAATCGGGATCTACTTTTAAAGATCTCTCCATTAATGTTAGGCTAAATGTATGTGTTCCTTATGATTTTCAAAAATATTTCAAAGGAGCATATAATCATAACTTTGGAAAACACCGCTAATGCATTTTTAAACATAAGACCATAGGCCACGAAATTGTTTTAAATATGAAAGAATGTCGTCCTTAGAATTTTTTGGAACTTATTTTCAAATAATTGGGTGAAAACTTCGTTATATGGAATATTTTTAATGTCAAAAACCCTTGAAAAATATATGCCAATAGACAGTCTGGTCATGATATGTAAAATACCTTTGTTTTTTCGTGAGTAAAATAGGAGATTAATAAAGTATCCCTATGTTTTCTCTGGGCACATGAGGTTTATGTGCGGTACGAAAACTGATATGAAGATATTGTACCGAGAATTTCGAGGAACCTTTTTTGTCCACAATCAATGGAGCAAAATTATACACCCTAGAGGAGTTAATGATTTTTCTTTTTCATAGGTCGATAGGGGGTACGTATAAACTAAGAATCCAATGTTTGGTGTGAAATGCTTAATCAACTGATAAACCTATGATTATTTTGGTATATTTTTCCTCCCACTTTATGACCAACATAACCACTATTATGTGGAATCGTAATCCAGACTATAGAATGGAAAGTATAACGAGAATATCTGTCGTTGTTAAAGCTATTATAAAATACCAATGTAACACATAACCTTTTAGCCTCTTTTGAAATTTGAACCTTTTCATTTAATTATTACAATTTTAGCTTCGTTTATTACTTGTTAATGTGGTCATTATTACATTGACGTGTAGAGATGAGAAATTGCTTTGACGTAATTTCTACCTGCTGTCTTCCTCGAACGGCACAATTCTATAATGGAGTCTGTATTCGTCAGGATCTTATTGCGCTATTTGTCATTGGCGGCATTTATACACGATTTTATTTTACATGTGTACAGAAAGAAATTGCAGTTTGGAGAGAATATATTGCCTTGACGAATTGTATTATATTTAGTATTTAGGGACTAGAAGAGGAAACTGAATGTTCTGTGATGATTCACAAGCGTTGGTTATGCGTACGGCAGCTGAAGACTGTTCTACTCAAAAGAACATGTAGAAATGTAATTGTTTTGACACACAGTTATTGACATGGTAATACAATTTCTGTAATCTTTGTACTATCCGGCTTGTCTTAAAATAGATCAAACCAAAACAGTCACTCGCTTCTTCCGCAGTTAACCACTTATCTCCTTCAGATGCTTCATCCTCATAAGCATTTGTTTAACCAGTATTTTGCATCTAAACCACTAAGCCTTGTAACAGATGAAATCTGCATCCAATTACCTTGACTGTTTCGCCCCACATCGCTCCAATAATAACTACATATCGATATTTTTGTATTGAAATAATAAACTCAGATTATTACACTCCCTAAGCATTTTTATGAAAATTCAGGGTATGTATGCTCCTTTTTGTCCACCAATAAACAGAGTATGGCCGGAATGAGTCTCCATTTTCCACAAAATTAAATGAGAACAGTTGTATGAAGAGCTCAAAATATAAGCTGTCGTTGTGATATACGGCGATTTATTCGCATAAATATTTTTTAGATTCATTGGGCAAGAAACATGAACATATTGCTTTCACTGTCATTCATTAGAAAAAATGTTTATCTTTGAAGTTTTTATATGGAGTTAATATCTTCATGTGCTTCTGCCTTGGATATCAGAAAAAGCAAAAGAAAATTACGACGCACGCTATGCATTGTTTCGAGTAATCGTTTCAAATCCGAAAAATGACACGCATCCACATCTAGAGCTTGATAAAACATTATATTAGGTTTTTATTTGTGTTTCATTAACCACTCTTCGCTTATAAGCAATGCCAATTTTTTTCCAAAGTATACTTATTTCAATTTCTTCGTGGTTGTGTTTTCCTTGGGTTAATTCAGTAACACGGATTTGGGTAGTTGCCACTTTTGCACAACACGTCTTTGTGATATATCGGCATCTGATATTTTCATTGGAGCAAAAGTACGCCTCTCTGAACATACGTCCATGAACTATCAACAAATCTTCGCCTCGGTGGGTCGCCTCATTTACGAACTCCGGGATATACTGATAAGAGGACGTTGCTGAAAGGAATAAAATCGTCACTAAAACAGATTTTTTACTTAAACTTCTCTCTGTGTGGCTCAAAATTAACTGGCGGAAAACCTTGTGCCCCGAAAATTTAAGTGATAGTAGTTTAAGCATAATTAACAGCTAAACAGCTTACGAAGGAAATTAGAACCTGTTTAACAATTCAGAATATGTTTATTTACTCTCGGTATATTTTTAAATTAATATACATATAATCCAATATTAAATGGGTTCTATACGTTTAAACCTAGGTCAAACATTTATGGGTTAGCTTAGACAATGTATCAGAATTTTAGAAAAGGTATTAAATTGTGCAGTTGAAAACTGCATCAGCATTGTGTTTTATCACAAAACTATGGACGGTAGGATAGTTTGAAAGTAGTTTGAATGTTGTATTTGTGTATTTGTAGCCCCACGTTGTGGAACCAATTTGCGAGTGAACAAATTGTATATTTACTTCACTTTAACTGCCCCACGTATGGGAGCCAATTTGAAGGAGGTATAGCACAAATTTGTATATATGTTTTAAAGCACCACGTTGTGGATAATGTTTCTCACGTAATGTTGCTTACCTCACGCGTGCAGCCATCTTGTGTGACGTCCCTCGTTGCTCATTTGTTAAATCCATCTGGCGTAGCAATCTATATGAATTAGTTTTAAGGTTATGTATATTGTCCTCCGGCCAGCTATTTAGGTAGGCATTTAATTCTTGCAGGGTGTGAAGCTGAAAAGGAATCTTTTATCCAAAAAAATTACTAGTGAAGAAATGTGTTTTATAATGTTTTATTGTCGAACACGTGCACTAACACTTTCACAGGTTTGTCTAGATAATCGCCATACTGAAACTGTTTATAATAACTTCTCACTTTTAACTCACGTACTTCAATTTTTGTATATAAGTGACTTTGTAATATTTTAGATCTTTAATGATTTTCACTGCGTGTAATTTGACGAACTGAAGGACCGATAGGCGACATGTAGTCACGTAGTGTACACGAATCTTTGATGAACTGAGCGGCCAACGTGTAACTACGGAAGACGATGTGTAATGCTTCGTGAATCTTGCCGAACTGGGGGACGCTCTCTTTGAATCTACACTATTTATAGGCTTGCCCCAAGATACACCTAAAGATTATAAATGAATTACCATTGGCTAATAAAACGCGCCAACATTAGCGTCTATTTTACTATCCAATGAAAACCACTAATACATATTACTTTTATAGAACATTCTGGAAGCTTTTTTCACTGAAAAGGCGCGAAACATTACGTAACTTCCTGGTTCCCGGTAACGATAAACAACTCAAACCCTTCATTGCAGTATTGTTATTGTTAACAGTTTCAGTAGAGCCAAATATTATTATTTACCATTAATAATTACAATTATTAAACCTCTGAAATCAATGTTACATAAAAATACATATTCATATGTAAATAATTATTTACATTAAAGTAATTTATGATACAAATTACCGTCTCATATGCCCCACTAGAAACATAATTATAAATATTTATAACCTGTTTTGAAATTTTATAATTTGTGTTTTTAGTCTCCTAAATCTTGGAACACACGCTATCACTTTCACTTTACACTTCACACGTATTTAACACACGACATATGTTTTATCTCGCCACTACTTACTGACTCTGGTTTAATTAATTTAGATATTAATCTGACATTACAAATTTTTTTTTTTTTTTTTTTTATAGCAAATACTGTACCCTGAATTATTTATTTACTAATACCAAATTGTTTACTTTAAGCTGTTGACAAAAATTTATACATTTAAGATTTTTGGTAATTATTATACATATGTACCAAAATATTCACCCTCAACACAAATATTTACATCTCTTAAATCTAGACAATGTTTCACATGTTCTATTTACTACATAAAAATTGGTTTTTAATTATGTTTACCATTTTTTTTTTTTTTTTTTTTTTTTTTACTTTATCTTAACAATACTCTTGGAATAGTATGTATGTACTTTACTTTAATATAACATCATGCTTTATTTCACATGTTCTCTTACTAGTAAAATGTTATTTTCCTCTCAAACATTTAATCATGTCCAAAATTTATTTCTCCTTTCCTATGACGTACATATTTATTTAACCCTCTTACGTTCCAATACATTGCTCTGCATTTCGTCTTTAACGATTCAGCATTTATTATTTATCATCTTTGTCTTTTGTTTCACCATGATCCTCATGGTTATATGGTTTAAGCATCTCAATATGGAACTTTCCTATGCTTTTTCGATTTGTTGGATTACATAACTCATATGTATTAGTTCCATATACTTTAACAACTTCATATGGTCCATGGTATTTGAGAAACATTCGCCAATAAAGTTTATTTTCTTTGTCGGACAATTTCTTGGTTTTAACCAAAACTAAATCTCCTATTTTGATCCTCCATTCCTTTCTCTTCTTTTCTTCATGTTTCATTTTTCTTTTTATGGCCTTTTTCTTCATCCTCTCAAATGCTTTTCGGAACATCTCTTCTTCTGTTGGTGGTATCGAATGCGCATCTGGAATGGCTCCTGGGATTGTTTTACACATTGTATTGATCTTCTTTCCCAACTTAAGTTCACATGGTTTATATCCTGTCACATTGTTTATGGTTTCATTTAGTAGATTCTGAACGAAGTTCACGTATCCATACCATTGAGTGTGTTTTCGATGACATAACACCCTTAAATAATTTGAAATTTCCTTAATTTCCCTCTCCACTGGGTTGGAGTTCGGTCTGTATCTTGACGAAAAATATTGTTTAATGCCATTTTCTTTAAGTCCATCCATAAATTTTTTTCCTGTGAAGTACGAAGCATTATCGCTCAATACAGATTGAATAGGTCCTTCTTCTATCACATATGACTTAAGTAGTCTATTCAAACATGCTAAACCTGTAGGTTTTCTCAAAGGGTAAATTCTTACATATTTGCTGAATATATCATAACAGACAAATATATATTTATTTCCAAATTGACTTGGAGGCATCGGACCATGAATATCAATACTAATTACACATCTCGGCTTATCCCTTATAACCGAATTAGTTTCAAATGCATATGCTGCATTTATTTGCTTTGCCTTCTGACACAGGTTGCAGCACGATATAAATTTGCGAACTTTTTGACGCAATTTGGATATGTATAAATTCTCTAAAATCATAGAAGTTGTTCGGTCCGTCCCTGAGTGTGCTAACCCTTCATGAAAATTCTTAATTAGTTCCTTTTCCATGCTTTTCGGAACCATTACCTTCCAACTAGGCATTTCTTTTCCATGCTTTTTGTATAATGTCCCATCTCGAATTGCTATAATTTCTTTCTTTGCCTCCTCAATCAATGGTGCATTTTCTTTAAATTCAAACAATTTTGCATCCTCATTTTGAATTTCCCCCATATTTTTCAATTTTCTAATCATTTCTTTACTTAAAGGAATTTCAATTGTCAATATTTTGACTTCATTTCTAGGCCTTTCAATATTTTCGGGAATTTGTGGGTTGTAGTTCAATCTTGATAGTAAATCACTGAAGGTATTGTTTTTGCCAGGAATGTGGATAATCTCAATATCGAATGCAGATATTGCATGAATATATCTAGCAAGTTTTCCACTACATAATCTACACCGTTGTATGAAAGTTAAGCTTATGTGGTCTGAATATACTTTCACCTTTTTCTGATAAATATAGGTTTTAAAACGAATTAATGAGAAATATAGTGCTCCAATTTCTAACTGAGTCACTGAAGAATTCCTCTCAATATTTGTAAGTCCTCTTGAAGCTGTACTAATGACGTGAAAGTCATTGTTGATGTCTCGCTGTCCTAAAATTCCGGCGTATCCTTGCATTGATGCGTCGACATAAATCTCATATTCCAAATCTTCTCTGGGCCTCTCAAGTAATATGGACTTAGCAAATAGTTCCTTTACTCTCTCAAAACATTTTTGATGCTCCTCTGTCCATCTCCACTTATTGTTCTTTCGGAGTAGCTGCCGCAGTGGTTCTATTTCCGCCGAATATCTTGGTACGAACTTACTCTGAAAGTTCAATACCCCTAAGAGACGTCTAATTTGTTTTACGTTCCTGGGTGGCGGAATTCTCATTATTGCTTCTATTCTTTTCTGATCAGGTCTTATACCTCGTTCATCCACTACATAACCCAGAAAATTTATTTCCTTAACACAAAATTTTGATTTTAGTATGTTCACAGTCATACCATGTTGTTGTAGTTTATTTAACACATAATGGACATTATTCATGTGTTCTTCAAATGTTTGACTAATGATTAAGAAGTCGTCAATATACTTTATTAAAAAGTCATCTGCAGAATTTCCAAAGATACTGTGAATGGCTCTCAAAAATCCACTTCCTGAGTTTTTTAAACCAAAAGGATTTACACAAAAGCGATACTGAATCCCTGAGTACTGAAATGAAGTATAATCACGCACTTGCGGATCTAATTCCACTTGCCAATATGATGCAGTGAGGTCAATGGATGTCAAAAATCTTCCTCTTGAAAGTTTTGTAATTAGTTGTTCAATTCCCTCACTTTGAAAATGATCTGGTTTCATATACTTGTTGACATATCTACCGTCTAAAGTTAATCTCAAACTACCATCTCGTTTAATACTCCAGCAGATTGAATTTATGTATTGAGAATTACTTTGCTCAATAATCCCATTTTCTAGCATGCTATTTATTAATTGTCTAGCTTTGTCTCGAAGACTTATAGGTAAATTGTCATACTTGTGCCTATATGGTGGTACGTCTTCTACTTGAAATGTATGCTGATATACATTACATCTGCCTGGGATATTACTAAATACTGAACTATTGTTCATCAAAACATCATGAAGGATTTGTTTTTGCATTATCGTAAGATTATAAGCTTCTTCACACTTGTATATTATTTCCTCATTTCTCTTCTCCTTCCAGCTGTTATCTGTCTCGCTCACATGGTCGTCTTTTATTTGGATTACACATTTCTCTACTTCTTCTGGCATTTCTGCTAGCTGTTGAAAATATGGCGTGGTATTTCCTTCATCTTCTGTGACTACCTGCTTAATCTGACTATTTCTATCAGTTTCTGTTATTTGCACAAAAAACTCTTGGTCACAAATATTTTTCTCATCCTTTGTCATCTCGATTACAGAAACTTTTTCTTTTATAAATGGTACCCTTATTTCTCTATCTTCTTTTGTTATTTTTAACTCTTCATGTTTAAAATCTATACATGCTTCATATTCATGTAGGAAGTCACATCCTATAATTATGTCACAAATCAGATGGTTTACAATTAGAAACATAACCTCAAAATTCTCTCCGCCAATAAGTATGCTAAGTAGAGCTTGTGTTTTTATGACCTGTGCAGTTCTTCCAATTGCAACACGACAAACTAAGTTACTAGTGGGAAGAGCCATAATCTTGTTACCTTCATTAATCAAATTTATGTAAAATTTCTGTGAGCAAATTGAAGCTGATGAACCAGAATCTATAGTTGCAATGATTTCTTTCTTCGCAATTTCCATTCTAACATGAGGTGACTCCAAATTTTCTCCCTTATCTTTTGTTGCTGTAATCTTATTACAGGGTGTATGTGTAGGCGTATGATTTGTATTGGTAATGGATACTGACTTATTAAAGACGTCCTGAGAACCTACTGCACAGGAGTCTGTTAACAGTTTTCCTGGTTATTTCCATGTTCACGTACGGGACTGCCATTCCTAACAGGCGCTAAATCTATCTCCGTATCGCTACCATTGTTTTGAGTTCCCCTTCCTCGAGTTCGAAATCCTCGATTTCTGACATTTTGTCCCCTTGGCACGTAATTTTCTTGCCGTTCCTCAGATCTTTCTCGGTTATTATTTTCCCTCCAGTGAGTGAAATTTCCCCTCTGTCTAGTGTACCTCCTTCCATAATTTTGCCCTCTTTCAGGCAATCTTTCTGTCCTGACATAATTTATTTGTTCCTGCCGGCCTGGTCTCCTATCTATCCTTGATCTTTCAAATTGTGGAACATATGATTGATACCGTTGTCTGGTATTAATTTCATGATGTCTGTCTTGTCCTCTTATTTGTTGATAATTACCTTGGTAATTTCTTCTATCTCGTACATCTAAAAATCTATGTTCCCACTCCCGAGACATATCTTCTTCCTGTTGTTCCAAAGCTGTTATTAATTCTGTCATCTCATAGATGTTCCGTGGTTTTGCAATCAATAAGTAATTTTGTATCCTGATAGGATAATGCCTTGCGAGCAAACTCACAAAATCTTCCTCACTGATTGGAGGTGACAAGTTTCTAACCTGACTTGCATGTTTTAGTAAGTAATCAGTCATCGATATTCCCCCTCGTGGATTAAATTGACCATGACTAAGCATTGCTCGTATTCTTTGCTGTACCGTTACATTCCAAAATCTGTTCATGAATAATCTCTTAAAGGATTCATATGAAATTTCGCCCCCTGATACCATTTGTAACCAATCTAAGGTTTTCTGGTCCAAACATCTTTTGACAACTATCATTTTCAATGCTTCAGGTATCTTTTTAATTTGAAAATACTCTGATAATTCTGCAATGAACTGTACTGGACTGGAGTTTTCATTAAATTTTGGAAGTGGAAAATCACTTAAGATATGATTGTAATTTTGCAAATTCCCTATTCCCATATTTAAATTCTCTAGTGTAACTTGTGCACTCTGAGTTTCAGCATTAGCTATAGATGAAGCTGCCGCATCACTCACATTATTTATCATACCTGAGGAACTACCTCTATCATTATTTTGTACATCTAACACATGCACATCACATATATTTGCCCTTGAATTCAATTCTAACCTATTTACAGTACCCTGCAGATTTTCTATTGTTTGTTCTAATTTTTTATTATTCTCATTTTGAACAGTTTGGTGTTTGTTAATTTCAGAAGTTAGCTTTTGATTCAAATCTTTAGACAAATCTTTAACTTCATCAGACAATTTATTTCTCTGTTTTTCTGACTCCTTCTGAACTTCAGATATTTCCCCTCTGAAATTAACTTGCACCTGTATTAAATCTGCATTTGTAGCCTGCATCATCTCTTTTAACTCACTTGAAATGCTACTCATTCGGCTACCTAGCTCTGTACATTTTACATTAACATGCTCTATTTTATTGTTAACCTCACTTTTTTGGTTAGATATTTCCCTGCTCATGTCTAACATTTTCTTTGAAACTTCACCTATTTCATTTGCTATCATTTCTTGATTTTCATTTTTCATTTTAATCATACTACTATCTAGCTCCATGAATTTCTTTTCAATCTCTTCCCTGTTTTGTTCTAAGCTTTTACCAATATCTTCCCTCAATTTCTCATTATTCTGAGTTAGTTTTTGTTCTAATTTTTCACTACTCTTTTGCATATCTCCCCTTAATTGAGATCTCTTACTAAGATCTTCCCTTAATTCTTCCCTCAATTCCCTCTTATTCTTTTCCATATCTTCCCTTAATTCTTCCCTCAATTCTCTACTCATATTTCTCAGCATTTCCATCATCATACTAGCATCAAGATTAACATTTCCTGCTATTCTATTCTCACTTTCTACACTAACATTTTCATCTTCAAACCCCAAAAAATCTGGGCTATTCCCTGTACTTTGTACTGGATCACAGCTAACTGTTACACTATCTCCCTCCATAATTATTTCTTCTGTATTATTGGTAGCCATTGTTTTTATTATCCTACCACTCCTCAATATCATTTAATTACCTTTTTGATGCTGTCTGATGCTGTAGTTTTGATGTCCAGCGTTCTGCCCCATTCTCCTAGGTTTGTATGTCGCTTCTGCGTTGTATCGTGATGAATCTACGTCGTTTCGATGTTTTCTTGTAGCTGAATTACCCTTCTGTCTTGGAATCTGCGTCTTGTAGGTCGTTTCACTGCTGCTTTCGCCTTTTCCTGGTTATTCTTGTCCCTTTCCTAGTCGTCTAGCCTTCCTTTCCTAGTTGTCGCTCCACGTTGATGCGCCAATTTGAAAGTAGTTTGAATGTTGTATTTGTGTATTTGTAGCCCCACGTTGTGGAACCAATTTGCGAGTGAACAAATTGTATATTTACTTCACTTTAACTGCCCCACGTATGGGAGCCAATTTGAAGGAGGTATAGCACAAATTTGTATATATGTTTTAAAGCACCACGTTGTGGATAATGTTTCTCACGTAATGTTGCTTACCTCACGCGTGCAGCCATCTTGTGTGACGTCCCTCGTTGCTCATTTGTTAAATCCATCTGGCGTAGCAATCTATATGAATTAGTTTTAAGGTTATGTATATTGTCCTCCGGCCAGCTATTTAGGTAGGCATTTAATTCTTGCAGGGTGTGAAGCTGAAAAGGAATCTTTTATCCAAAAAAATTACTAGTGAAGAAATGTGTTTTATAATGTTTTATTGTCGAACACGTGCACTAACACTTTCACAGGTTTGTCTAGATAATCGCCATACTGAAACTGTTTATAATAACTTCTCACTTTTAACTCACGTACTTCAATTTTTGTATATAAGTGACTTTGTAATATTTTAGATCTTTAATGATTTTCACTGCGTGTAATTTGACGAACTGAAGGACCGATAGGCGACATGTAGTCACGTAGTGTACACGAATCTTTGATGAACTGAGCGGCCAACGTGTAACTACGGAAGACGATGTGTAATGCTTCGTGAATCTTGCCGAACTGGGGGACGCTCTCTTTGAATCTACACTATTTATAGGCTTGCCCCAAGATACACCTAAAGATTATAAATGAATTACCATTGGCTAATAAAACGCGCCAACATTAGCGTCTATTTTACTATCCAATGAAAACCACTAATACATATTACTTTTATAGAACATTCTGGAAGCTTTTTTCACTGAAAAGGCGCGAAACATTACGTAACTTCCTGGTTCCCGGTAACGATAAACAACTCAAACCCTTCATTGCAGTATTGTTATTGTTAACAGTTTCAGTAGAGCCAAATATTATTATTTACCATTAATAATTACAATTATTAAACCTCTGAAATCAATGTTACATAAAAATACATATTCATATGTAAATAATTATTTACATTAAAGTAATTTATGATACAAATTACCGTCTCAAGTTGTCGTATTATTCACTGGAAAATTAGAAGTTACTTGTGTAGTATATAGTCAGTGAAACAATTGTAAAAAGTATAGGAGACTGCTCTGCCCTGTCTTTCCTACATATCAGTTTTTCTTTCGTTTTTCCAAATTAACGGAATGATATTTAGAAAAAGAATAAAATAATATATGCCCAAAGTAGATTTTAAATTCTATCTAAATTTTAGAAGACCTTTGAAGCAAATAGATTCTGAGTAAGCTTGATAAAGCTTACTTAATAGTAGCTTATTTTAGATTCAACGCATCTGTTGAAGGTTTACAAATGCCTTTGCATAATACATTCTCTGTAGCAAGATTGATGCAGTGCTACAAGTGTAAGCAGAGCAAAATACAGCTTCTAGTTTTGGAACTGTTAACTGAGTTGTAAACATTCATATTCCCAGGGTAGAATGTGGGTAGAACCGCAACATGCCTGTTGGGGGAGAGGACTTGCCTACGCTAATCCATCGAACTGCTTATACTCCTGTAAATAAGTGAGAGGGTAAAGCTCTAACCAACCACGCATATTTGGTTAAGTAACGCCGAGGCGTCAGCTTCGAGATGGGTCCGAAAACATTTTCACGCTTTTGTTTGACGCTACCGTAATTAATGAAACGAATTAATTACGCCGCAATGAGACGGACTTGCGTGGGCATAATCGAATTACACATTTCCAGCGAGAGGTTTCGCAATAGTTAACTTCCACCAAGCGATACCTCGAAGCAAAAGTTCCACAGGAGTATCACAAGTGGAATACAGACATACCTTCCACGTATACCTGACAGAAACACAGAGAAAACTTTCTGTCACTGTTTATAAATAATGAGAACATTAATTTCGAAAATTCAAATGTTATACAGTCCAAAGAACTTGTGTCGTATATCGTCAGCTATCTGACCGAATGTCATCCTAATTTTAACAATATTTCAGATGGAACTACTATTATTACTTTAATTATCCTTACTACTACTATAACATATTTTAGCATAATTGTGCAGGTTATACAGTGTTTTTTCATAAACCCATCACTTACTTTTCCGAAGTATTATGTAATAATTAGAAGCATCTTCTTTCCATTTATACGCTGCTAATTTTAAGTCTTTGAAGGGACTAAAACGGCTAAAATAGGTATATTATAAAATCAGTCGTTACAAAGCTGTAAATCTCCCCAGAATGTTTTCATCATCGCACTTTTAATAAATAATTTATTTAATAACTACAGAAAGTGTATAATCCATTAACCTAGTTTTTGCATAATTGAAAACGTATTTGTTGGTTTCTTAGCCTTATTAGCATATGTTTGTTATTATTTCGTTAAGCGCCTCGATAAAATTCTATTGGTTTAACTGTTGTAAAAGCAAAGGGCGACTGCAACGATCCTACTTGTCTGGCTAAAGTTAATTAATTGATTACCCACCAAACTCGTTAACAGGTTAATTTATTTGTTAGATTTTTGAGTGCATGGTGCATAAAATCAGATTTTCTTACACACGTAATAGATTTGAGTTCATATTCTACTTTAATATTATAAAAAGTACAGAAGTTCTAAATTATGCTGCGAGGTTTAACATTGGCGTTCAGCGATATATGAAAATAAACCACAGTCCTAGTTGCTCCACTGTAGATACAAATAATGTAATATTTGATTATTATCAGTAATGTAAAATAAAATCCAGAAATATATTAATTCTATGTTGAATAATATCATAAAAGTAAGGTATTTTCAAATTTGTACATAATTTTTTAGTCAGAATAGTCAAGGCTGCGGTTATGTTAATAAAACTAAGCGAGTGTAAATAATAAAAGCTTTAAAATTAATAACATTAATATTTTAACAGTTACTGCCCTCCTAAACCAAGAACATCTACTTAGAAAATATTAGTAAAGCCCAGAAATTTTATAAAAATCGTATTCGTAGTATGGCAATGATTTAAAATAAAAATGCTAAAAGCATTAGAAAAAATAGCACTGAATCATGTTTGGTAATCTTTAACTGTAACAATGAATTATAATATCTGGAGAAATATCCAATAAATAATTGAATGAACGCCTGTATTTAGGCTAATACTTTAACGGCATTTATGCCTTCAGTTTAAACATTAAATGTTGAACATGGGTTTTGTTACAACCTGTGTCTTCAAATCACTGCCCTTTCAACTCAAATAGGCCATCCAGCATAGGAAATGACCTAGCGTGTCTGTGGTGAAGTGCTCAGCAATCTGCTTTTCAATCAAGAGGTCCTGTGTTAAATTTCCTTACCATCTTCAGAAATGCAGGTGTGAATAAGAGTGTGTTGCGTATGAAAAATGATTAAGTACTCCTTTAAGCCTGCATTTCAGAGAGTTACTAAACAACATTGTCCTCAGGACAAAGCACCGAATATGACCATAGGTGGCTACACAAGTTAAATAATATAAGAAGTTTAAAAAGAGTTGTGAAAAGTTGCTAGCACAATCATTTAAAAATTACCAATACCTTTTATAAAAATATGATATACACTGATATATTTGGATCGCTAGAAATAGCAGATCTATAAATGGCTATGTATTAATAAATGATAGATTTTAATTTTTAACTTTTTATTTACGTGTTTTTCACTTTACAGCAGTTGCCTCTCAATTCCCGCTTTCCAGAGATTTCTATATTCCTAATGTCCCTCCTCCATACTCTTCATCATGTTACTATATATTCCCTCATACCATGTTCTTATTGCTCTTCCCCGCTTTCCTTTACCTGCAACTTTCCATTTTAAGACTCGTTTAGGCCACCGTTCCTCCGACATCAGTTGTACATGTCCATACCATTGTAGAGCTTTTGCTTTCTCTGCTACGTATAGTAAGTGGGGAAGTATTGCACTCCACCCAAAAATTCCATAACGAGATTTTACCGGAAATACATGTTTTGAGGCCTCGTGAATCCAAAAGGAATCACTTTTAGAAAAAGGTCCGTGTGTGTGTCTATGTGTCTGTGAACAGCATAACCAAACATGAAAATTCCAAATTGGTATTTAGTTTAGTATATTTCTAAGATCCAACACGAAGCTTTTCAAGAAAATTCCCCTACCCAAGACTGTCCTTTAAATGGAACATTTTTTTCGAAAATTCTGATTTTATAATAAATGTCTGTAACGATTTTGGTTAAAATATCATGTATTTAAGATATATTGCTGACAAATACAATGTATACCTTGAATTTTCTTTGAATGTCCCTAAAATACCTTTTCTTTCTGAAAGGCTTTGGCATAACTAGTAAACCGTAAGATAGACAACATTTTTCTACACAAAAAGTATAGAGCTTTTAAAACCCACAATGTAATTTTTTTGTAGAGCGAACAAAGTCCGAGAAATTCCTTGTTATTTGTTTTACTTATATTTACACTTTTTCCAGTACCTATACTTTTTCTCAAATGGGAATTCATTGTTCTTTTTATGTCTTGGACATGCAAAGAGGATGGCATCTCCACGTAGCAACCAGCGCTTAAAAGATTTGACTATCGCTTAAAGCTTACTAAAGCAATAAGATAATTTGTGCAAATGTTTAACTACATTAGCATGAAATAGCTGGAGAATTATTTTTACAAGAGTGGAGAAAGTCATGTAAGTGTAACACATCGGATTTTTTATATCTGTCGATAGTAGCTTCCTGTGCATCTATTTATTATCTCATTTAATTGTTCCTAACATGTTGCATCTGGATATTCCCATACGTACTTCTTCGAAGTGCATCCATTTATGCCGCTAAAACTCTTTTCTGCACCCTTCACTTTAAACTCCAACTTTCGCACTCATATGCAAGTATACTTTCTATTATTACTTGTAAATTTTTGTTGGTATTTCTTGTCAAATTCGTATTCCATAAAAGATATTCAGGGATCTAATCGCCATCTTTGCACAATTTATTCAAATAGTAATATATTTTTCACAAATGTGAGATTTATTTATCTTAGATCCTAGATACTTAAATTGCGCCACACATTTAATTTCCATATTTATTTGTAAGCCTTCCGTGACTCCTAGAATTACCATATATTCTGTTTTAATTTCCTTTATTTTAATCCGCTTACTTCAAATGCAACTAGCAGTTTCTTGGACATATATATAGTCTTTGTCCTGCCTTACTATAATCTGGTCATCAGCAAATATTAAATTGTACAGTAAACGGCCATTTATATTTAGTCCCATTCCCCTACATGACTTATTGCACTTTGTCAATACTTATATAAATATCTTAAACAATGTTGGTGACATCCCTCATTCTTATCTCAATCTTTTCTTATAGGAAATTCTGGTGATACCCAATTTCCAACTTTAACACTTCCTTACATTCTAATATTTTTTTATAAAGTGTATAAAGGATTTAGGTATTCCAAAATTGTCCATTGCCACCCACTTATAGGCAGTCATATGCACTTCTTTCCCTTTAGCCAACATATTTTCTGTAATTTGTCTAATCACAAATATATTATCCAAGCATAACTTGCCTGCCTGTTCCTCCGATATTTTATCTCGTATTAGTTCCTCCATTCTGATTTTAATAACCGTGCTTAATATTCTACTAATTACTGCCATAACACTAATCCCTCCATAGTTTGTTGGATCTCCTTTATTCCTTTTATTTTTATATATTGTACTAATATATGACAGCTTCCACATATCGGAACAGGATCTCTTCAATCAGTTGATTAAAAAGTCCAATTAAAATTCTTATAATGCCTGGACCACCGTATTTAATTAGCTCCATTGTCATTTCTCCCGGGCGCACGATTTTTCATTTTTTGTTATTCTCAAAAATGTCGTACCTCATGTTCTCTTATAGGTTCCATTAAATCACCCTTTCCATTGTCCTTTAAGTTAAAATCCATAAATTCTTTTCTGGATTCTGTTTAAAGAATTTCAAAATGCAGAGGGTTATTCCCGATCTATGGTAACAAACTGAAGACCCCTTACATTATTAAAAAACAACCACGCCTCCACCAGCAGTGATGGTGTATCTGGCAGTCTTTAGCTTGAGTTATCAATCTCCAACACATCTTCCACCAGAGTAAACTGCTACGAAATACAGGGATGTCCAGTTTATTCCATCCTCCTGGCAGCTTTCCAGAGATCATCCAATTTCGCGGCCGTCTGCTTCCAAGGGCCCTTTTCAGTACGTCAAATGCACAAAACTCCATCAATGATGCATCAGATAACTTAACACGGATGTCGCTGAAAGGTATCATTTCTCTCTCTATGTTCTCCAAAACTTTGTAGGTTGAAACAGTCGTATGGCTTGATGCCCTATTATGATGCAACCAGACTTCATTTACATCCGCACCATAGAGAGCAGACATTTCCGTATGGAAAATTGGTATCAGACGTAATATATAGCCCAAGGTTTATTAGAATCACTTAGATAAATATATTCCTCATGTAAAAAGACAACAAACGTCCACTTTTCATGAGCTAGATATCGTTTATACAGCTTTCTGCTTTTAGTGGCACGTTCTGCAATGTGTTTAGGCACCATCTTATTTCCCCGGCGCTTATGGCACTTTTCTAGATTCAAATCATGGTTGATTATGGTGTTCACAGTAGTAACAGAGATCCCTAATTACAGTGCAATAGCCCTCTGTGTTACAGGGTTTGGTCCAGAGGCCTTCACCTTCCAAATTATCTCCGGGATGTGACTGGTGACCGGTCGTGGATTTCCCTATTTCTTGCCTTTGGAATAAGTCTTGATGTCACCTTACCTTTTTGTTGAGTGCGCATGAAATCACTTTCTTTGATACTCTAAAACCACGCCTCCTGCAATTCTTAATAATCTTAGAATACAGGTATTTTGCAAAAGAAAGGGCACTACTGTACCCTTATCAGAACTGTTCTATTTTTTACGCCATTTGATGCAGCAAGAACGAAAGCACACAACTGAGCAAACACAGCAATATACTCAGTGTTGAAATTTCATTTGGTTCAACATGATTCAGTGCGGAGCTATTGTGCTCGTCTGATATTATTTCCATAGATCGTGAACAAAACTCCGTACTCCTGAAAGGTACTCATTGGTATTAATTTTAAACTCTTTGTCCTATTACTATTTCTCATCTTTTTAATTGATCTCCATGCTCGAGCTGACTATGTGTATCCCACAGTATGCTCAATTACTCCGCATACGCTGATCTATATTTTTTTCCTGACTTCCAATTTAACTTGGCTTTTCAGTTTATTACATATTTGAAGATCATAATATTTTGGGACTTAAATACGTTTTGTATGTGCTTTTAATTTTTGCTATTATATCCACGATTTTGGCATTCATCCAGAGATATTTATGTTGTTTACAGTTTCTGTGGCAAGTGCTTTATAGATACATTCTTTCAGGTGTTCATAAATACTGACAGAATTCCAGCCTTCAAGTTTCAATTTCTCAGTGAGGCTTTGAACGTATAAATTCTTAATGCTCTCTTTTTGCAGTAGATGTAGATTATATCTACAAGTTTATAAGTAATTTTCTATTTTGCATTTCGACCTTTCTTCACATTATACCTGTGTATAGGACACGTTATCCTAGTTGACAGAATCTAATGATCCATTTAATATTCTCATCTTCTGTCCACTCTAACATCTTGGATGATAATATTGCTCCTTGTCGTATTTATTACATAATCAATTATCGATCTAATGTCATTAATGCGTTATTTCCACGTATTTCTAAGCATATCACAGTGTATAACTACCGTATTCATAATAATAGTCATTCACTTTACATTCCGCTTTTGAATGTTATCGGTTTTCATTCTCTATATCTTCTCTATATGGACCAACAACATTCCCGGTCCCTTTTCCAACTCTACTGTTCAAATCTCCATATTAGTTCCTTCCTTTGAGGGTGCCTTTCTACCAATTCAGTAAATTTTTCAAAGTACTGTTCCTTTATTACTTATGGTGCATCATTTGTTGGGTCATAGATGTGAATTATAACTACATATTTCCCAAATATTGTTAGTTCCATAGCTATAAATCTTTCATCTACTTCTTCGACTTGTTTTATTAATGGTTTCCATTTTTTCTTAATCAAAACGGATACTCATTTAGCTCTCTCCGATTTCTCCACCCCACTCCGTTCATGCATGTATTCATTCTCCAGATACCTCTTGACCTTTCCCTTTCCTTTTAGTTTCTATCAAAACCATTATATCTACCTCCTTTTGTGTAACCTTTTGATCTGTCGAGCTTTATCTCTTTTTGGAGAAAATGCTACAATTATTTTTTATGTAACGGGTTGTCAGCCCTTTGCCAACACCCGCACTTGAGAACCCTGACCAGAGTCTCATCTGTCGGTTTTCTGAATTTCTATTTGGGTCTTCTAGGCTATCGTAACGTCAAGGGGTTAGTCCCCACCATAAATCACCCCAATAGGCTATTCCGTAGTTCCCGTTGCCCATGCCCCGGGATGAGGACCACTGAGTTTGGATATTAAGTTGCAATGATAAATTAAGACTGCAGTTACCATATATATATATATATATATATATATATATATATGGTTATAGAGGTTATAACATAAATTCTGGCCATTGCTTTGTATAATCAAATTTCGTCTTTTAAAAAGCGGAAGAAAATAAATCAAACAGGAAACAGAAAGTGGTGTATAAAATATACTTTCTAAAAAAGAAAGAGTAAGATTACTATACAAAAATAGACCACAATAATATTAGAATGAATAACTGAATCTAAAATTGTATAGATGAAGAATGGGAAACAACAAAACAGATATAGAAGAGGCAGCTTATAAAGCTATAGAGAAAGAGAAGAAACGCAGAAGACCAAAAGGCTTAAGATAATGGAACGATGAAATATAAAACGCAATAGAGGAAAAACCAAAAGTCTATAATAAATGGTTATCACAAAATAATGATAATCACACGAAATATATATATATATAAGAAACACCAAACGTAGCAGAAATAATAATTAGAGATTCACATCATCAAGCCTGGGATAAATTTGTATGCGAGGAGGAAGAAGATGTTCAGGGTATAGAGACCTTTTCTTATAATATGTAAATATTTTAAACAAACGGAGAAAGATGCAATCAAAATAAATGTAATCAGTAAAGAGTTTTGGATTCAGTATTAAAAAAGAATTATCAAGAAGAAGTATCAACAAGACTATTATCTGAAAATCGAGAAAAATTATAATATTGAAATATATCCGATAACGATAGAAGGGTTTCATGAAAACAAAAACTAGAAAAGTGTCTGGAACTGACGAGATGAATATGCAATTATTAAAATATAGAGGATCACTTCTGCGTTGGAGAGTATTTCACTTAATAAATCCGCGTTGGTCAAATAGAAAGATACCAATATTTGCGATACAGCCAAAATAATATCCCTTTTCAGAAAAGGAGAACCGAGAAATTGTAATAATTATAGAATAAGCCTGCTTAATTCAGTATACAAGATGCACAGAAAAATATTAAATACTAGGCTAAGAATTATTACTGAAGCATTATTAGAATAACCGTAAAATGATTTTCTTATCCTATCTTTGGATATCTTTATTATACAATAGATTTAATTTACCAATGCGTGTGGAATTTGTAGATTTAAAGAAAGGTTTCGATAAAGTAAACAGAACAAAATTATGGTCAATAATGAAAGAAAATGTATATCCCAAATATTTCGTAAATGTATTAAAAGTTATATATGAAAATTCGGATACAATTATTAACACGCGTAGAGAGAAAATACAGATTATATCAAAAAAAGGACTTAGGCAAGTGTGTTCATTATCACCACGCTTTTCAATATATATGCATTTTCAAAAATGGAGACATATTTTTACAATAGGTATTAAGTTGGACAAAATACAGAAGTAAGTGCTCTATTATATGTGGATGATGTAGTTATTATCCAGAAACATGAAGATGACCTACATGGGGCTCTCTACTATTTAAAGATAATGTTTGAATGGAATGATTTTAAAATTTCTAAACAAAAATAATGACTTTCTGGGGAAACACCAAGTTCAATCAAAAATCACCCAGATTATTACCCGCTAGAACAAGTTACACGTTTTAAATATTTAGGATGTGAAACGCGGCTACAAAAGGAAAGAGATTTCACTGTGGCTTAGAGCCTACCATATTCCCCTTGCAGGCACAAGAAACTTAGCAATAAGTTTATGCAAATGTTTATCTCGATTAACATGAAGTAGATGGAGAATAAGCGTTTGTACAAGAGTAGAGAAGTCATGTGAATGAAGGACGTCAGTTTTTTGTGTAGTACACTTTCGTCTTATTGTTTAACGTTTACCAGTTAAACAGTATTGGCGATTATTTCACCTAAAAATCCAAACTTCGTGAAAAATTTAGAACAAACTATGAAAATAATGAAATAAACAGAAAGAAAATACATATAGGCATAAATAGCATTAAAAAGTCAGAATTGACAGTGTTGTTTTTCAGCTTCGCAGTAAAGCAGTGTTGAAAATAAAACTTTACAGTTAATAGTCAAGAAGCCAACTAAATGGAATACTAGAATAATTATTCATAGAATTGGCCAAGATATAGATAAGAGTAATCTGTTTTAATGCATCACAGATTCAAAATACTGTGATACGACATTGCCTTCAAGATCCACCTGAGCGGATGGAAATACTTTTTATAAAAAGATCTATGGACAACACTTCGCAGTTTGGAGTTCTTAAGATTACTCCAGCTGTCTACGTGTAACAAACAGTGAAGCTAAAGTCTACATCGATACAGTCATTGCGGAGGAGCACATACCTGTAAGTAGTTGCTACTCTTGCTGGGGTTATGGTCACCTAAGCAAAGACCGGGATGCTGGAAACCTTGTACGCAATGTGCAGAGTGACATAGCTATGAAGATTGTCCACAGAGGAACACCATGTGCATTTATTGGGTAGAATTTAATAACAAAATGCCAGGTAGGAAGAAATTTCAAGCCTAAGATACTAATCATGCTGCAACGGATACATCTTGTCCAAGATATAAAACAATAATTGTTGAAATTATAACCTCAAAAATTCATTATGGCTAATATAAGAATTTTCAATCCAAATTTGCATAAACCCTTGTTTTTAACGCATAAGTTGGTAGTGATCTGGACTTTTCTAGCCTCTTATAGCTCATATGATATCAAAGTACTGTGTGTACAAGAACTTGTGCACAAGAATGTTGCCCAATATCCCGTTGCTGGTTTTGATAACAGTGTAGGTTCGGATTTGAGAAATAACTATCCTCTAGAAAAAGTTGGCATTCCTATTAATTACAAAACATCCGGATACAAAGTTACTCACTAGACAGAATGCTAATTAGTATTAGGTAGTGTGATACTGAAATATATATTTCTGGTATATATTGTGGGACAATACTGAAATCAATGACCTTCAGTACCAATGTGCAGATATAAGGGGCAAACCATTCCTTATTAAGGGAAACATAAATGCAAACATAGTCCATGGAGACGTTCAATAAATGATTATAAGGTAAAATGTCCTAAGACTGTATTTATACACAAAACTTAATTATACTAAATGATGGAATCACCCCAACGTACAAACACAGTAACTCTGAAAGCTTTGTAGATATTGGTTTCAGTAGCAGTTCATTGCCAGCATACATATCCGAGTGGAAAGTTAGTGAAATTGCACCAGACTCGGACTATGAATTGCTGATTATTAAACCACATAACAATACGCATAGCATCACACTATTTATAGACTGTTATCTAACTCTAAAACATAAAAAACGCAATGGGCTCATTTTGAAAGAAGTCTACCAAAAAGTATGGAAAAATACACCACTTTATCAGATATTAATAATAGCTACAACGTATATGGCATAACGACAATTACCGCGGAAATAGTTAGATCTGTGACAAATGTCTACCAAAAGTATTAAAAGGCACCGGTAAACAATTTTTCTGGAATAAGAATTTAGAATTATTAAATTTTCGCTTTATACCTAAGACGTAACAGATGCAAAAGTGAACCCTTTCTTCAATTGTATGAATCTAGGTACAGGAATAGTTTTAAAGAATACAAAGAGAAAATTAGAGAAACTGCAATTCAAATACTGGAAGTACTTTTGCTCGCAACAAACAAGGAAAAATACATAGGATGTAGTATATGAAATATCGAACCATAATAAAGTAGTTATTAAAAAAAGACTGAACAAGGATATAGGAAAATAACCTTGGAAACTGTATTTCTAATGAGTTTCTTTCCCCCATGACACAGAAGATAATGCTAAACAAAAATAAATTCAATACGACGGTAATTTCTCCACCTCATAACGAAGACAACGTCTAATTCTCAATCAAAGAAATTGAAAACGTCATCCTGAATGAAGATGATGGCAAGGTTCTAAGGATTGATGCTATTTTGGCAAATGTTTTAAAACACATTCTACTGTACGCCACTGTTATTTTTTAATCTCTATAATAAATATCTAGAATTAGAATTTTATACAGAAATATAGAAATGGGCTTATGTAATGCCCATACCTAATATTCACTGTAAAGTAAAAACTAATGCAAAAGTATTTACCAGTAATGGAAAAGATTTTGGTAAACCTTATTAATAGTGAATTAAAACATCTGTACAACAACAAGCTTCTAACTGATAAACAACTGCTTTACGCCAGGCAAATCGGCAGCAGATGCAGTACTATCTTGGGATGGACAGAACTCTATCACGGGTTAGAGAAATATTCTACTGGATAAACTGCAAGGATGGTGTTACAGATTGTGCAGTAAATGTGAAGTCTGTGCTGCAGAGAAAGGGCCAAGAGGAAGAAGGAAAGCGCTTATGTGTCAGTACAATGTAGGAAATCCGCTTGAGTAGTTGGCCATTAACGTAGCAGGGGCTTTTCCTGAGGGTGATTCTGAAAACAAACGGATTTTCCTAACCGCGGAATATTTCTCCAAATGGGTTGGAGCCTACGCACCCCTAAATCAAAAGCCACTATAGTCGCCAGTATCCTAGAGAAAGAACTTTTCTCACGTTTTGGTGCTCCTTTAGAATCACATTCTGACCAAGGTAGGAACTTCGAGACAGCAATCTTTCAGCGAGTTTGTCAACTCATGGGAATACGAAAACCCAGAGTGACACCGCTATATCCTCAATCAGATGTAATGGTCGAACGGATGAATAGGATTCTTGAAAAAACCTTTTCCAAAGTAGTAGTGGAGTACGTGATTGGGACGAGCACCTTCCGCTATTCCTAATGGCATACCGGTCTTCAGTGCATGAAACGACAGGAAAGACCCCGGCCTGCGTCCTCTTCGGAAGGGAGTTACGCTTACCCTGTGACCTGAAGTTAGGCTGCAAATTAGGTGAAAAATTACAGGTTGGAGATGATTGTGTAAGCCAGTTGAAGGAAAAGATGGATCGGATTCGTGCTCTTGTTCGGAGAAGTATAGATAATGCCAGCAAAAGTTTGAAGCAGGCATATGATGCACGTGGGGAAGAAGGGGGATACCAAGCGAAAGGTTGTGTCTGTTTCATCCGCAGGGACGACATGGCTTAATTGCCCAAAATTCAACGACATTCGGAGGGGGCATATGAAGTACTGAAACGAAAAAATGATGTTATTTGTCGAATTCTCAAACATCCTGGAGGAAAATTCTAGGTGGTCCACATTAATCGGCTAGCAAGCAACAAATGAAAAAATTCAGAGATTGAAGAATGTTGAAAATGGATTCTTGCCTGTTTCGGGACGGGCAAAGGTTTTCTGAATTCCGCGAATGTACACAGAAAAGAACAAGTAGAACTGACGATCGCATTGTTGGAGAATTCAGCTTTTGTGGTGTGGTGATGTGAGATGAGTTTTTGAGTACAGAATTAGTGTTTGTGTAATTTGTGAAGCTGGAAATAAAATATTCCTTTTGGATACACGTTACAGTATTAAGAATAATTTATAGAGGAATGGTGGAACAATTAGTTTTATACTGTGCCACAATTTTACGAAAGAATTATGCTATGCATTGGGTTCAGAAAAAAACTAGCAGAAATTTAACGGGCTCTGCCCCACATATTGTGAAAGCATATAGAAACATATCTATGGATGCTGCTCTAGTAATTGCTGGCACTGAACTCTTGCATTTGACTGTATTTAGCAGAGCAGAGCTTACATTGCTAAAGAAAATTAGATTTATAATGGCTTACTAGCACAGCTTAGTATATAATCCTGCGAAGTTCTTAACATCCGGTCACCCATCTTTGTATTTTGAGTTTGTAAATTAGATGAACAGATTATCTCTGGAGTGCTCTATTGTTCAAACGGAGCTATTGGCAATTATGGAAACAGTGATATGGACAGAATTTCAAACAGTGATCTACAGGGATCCTCAAACAACTCTTAACTCTATAAACAATAAATGTGATTAAAAAGTTTTGGCTGTAGAAGTTAAAATCATTTTGATATAACATAAAAATCACAAATGTTTATGTTGGGTGAGAGGATATACTGGACTGAGAGGAAATAAAGGAGCTGACCAACTAACAAAATGTGCTGCTGCTACTTCCAGTTTGAGCTTCAATTATACTTTATATCCTTATTCGTTTACAAAGAGGAAAATAAACGAATTAATAAGAGCCAAATGGACTAATCAACGAATTAGTGGTACAAAACGGAAGTTATAGAAAAGGATGTTTTTCCTATGGTCAATATTCACAAAAACATTTGAAAATTTACGCCAAATTTTATATCTGCACAATTTATATCAGAACGCACATGTTTTGGATTTTATTTTGAAAGATTTAAATTAGAGAAACACAATGAAAATTAATGTTTCTACCATGAGGAACAAACAGTTAAACATATTTTGTTTCATTGTCCTAATAAGAGATACCTCTTGACTAAACATTTAAGCTTTTGTGACATTAATTTATAGAAAGCAGTTAACAAAAAATTTTGATATACTAATTTTTATGATTTTATTCGTTATGTATTTCAGCATTCATAGTTAGCTTATTAAAGCACAATTTATTTGAATTTTATGTATATTGGAAACCTTACCTGTCAAAATCGAACTTGTAGAATGGGATTAATTTAAATCATTCTATTTATAGCTTGAAATTGTTATTTAGTTACTAGAAATAATGAAGTATAACATCATCTCTTATTGACCTTTCAGTTTGTGTAAACTGTAACATTAAACCTGTGTATAATTTAGCTATAGGGCGGCGCCGTGGCCGAGTGGTTAGACCGCTTGCCTCCCACCGAGGCGGCCCGGGTTCAATCCCAAGGACCTGCATGTGTGATTTGTGGTGGACGAAGCGGCGTCTCGGCGGGTTTTCTCCGGGTTCTCCGGTTTCCCCCGCCATTCATTCCACCAACTGCTCCATCATCACCTTTCCTTTCATCCATTTCACCAACATTTTGCTTCATCTACTTCCGTCATTCCATACCAGGCATCGGGCTGATCACCCATCCTGCATGCTCTGTTCTGATCCATGAGTGTCTGTTCCTCGACGGGCCTCTGAACCCAGGCACCCGCGTGTAAGTCCTGGGGGGTGTAAGTCCTACATAAGAGGAGGGTAAACAGATAATGAATGAATGAATAATTTAGCTATTAACCTAACATAATTTATGTAAAATAGGATTACGGAAATTGTAAGTTAAATACGTAAATAGCAAATAACCTTTACCAGTTATACATGATTATATAAAACTCCTTCTGAATGAAGAGAAACTTCACAGGTTATTCCTGGAAAATTCAATTAATAATTGTATTTTAACCAAAATCATTAGAAAAAATAAAAAAATGTCCAAAAATTTTCCATGTAAAGGGTAGTTTGGAATTAGCAGACTTTTCGTTTTTGATTTATGCTATTCGCAGACCACACGCAAACCACAGATAGAGAAACATTTTTCTAAAAACGTTTTTATGAAGGGGACCTCAAAGCAATCATTCCGGTAAAAATTTACATCAAAATTTTGGGTGGACTACAGTACCTCTTCTACCTACTAGGTACGTGGTAAAGAAAGTGAAAAAATCCACGTGTGCGTTTTATTTGTCACGCCAATATTATCAACACTTAAAATTTAAACAAAATTGTTGGGGCATCGTGAACTCCCACAAAATAGCAATTTTAGAAAATGGTCCCTGTGTGTGTGTGTGTGTGTGTGTGACCAGCATAAATCAAAAACAAAATGTCTGATAAATACCAAACTTGGTGTTAACGTTATTTATCTTCCAAAGGTGATACGAAAGCCAAAAAAAAAAAAAACATGTGCGTTTTATTTGCCACGCCAATATTATGAACACTTAAAAGTTTAAACAAAGTTGTTGGGGCATCGTGAGTTCCCACAAAATAGCATTTTTCGAAAATGACCGTGTGTGTGAGTGACCAGCATAACTCAAAAACAAAATGTCGGATAAATACCAAACTTGGTGCTAATGTTCTTTATCCTCCAAAGGTGATACGAATATGTCCAAGAAATTCTCCCCACTGAAATCACCTTTTAGATAAAACATTTTTAAAAATATTGGATTTTTTCAAAGATATCGAAGTGCTCAAGTATATAACTCAGAAATTATTAAACAATTAATTAAAGCAGTTTAACATTATGCAAAAGCTGAAATCGTATAAAAAGTGGGAAATTTAATAGAAAATTTTCTAGAATACAGGACTCATAATTAACGGGGCTTAAATGCAATACAAATTGAATAATTGGAATCCGTATTAAAACAATAATAATAGAAAATCCCCAGTAACTATGTAATTTCGTAAGTATGAGAATATCTTAGAATAAAATCACTTACACGTTTAACAATGTATGTACTACTGGAATAATTCGTCAGTTTTGGAATACACTAATAATAATAAGAGATATTTGAATACAAAAGTTACAGAGGTATGCATCTATCATCTTTGTAGCTATTATATGCTCTACGCTAGCATGTTGAAATTAAAGCTGCAAACAATTGAGAAAAATCAATCAGTTTAAATAAACTCTGCATCAAATAACGGCACAGAGATTTTATTTATTATTTTCCTCACATAATACAGCTGCAGAAGGAGCAAAATTTGAAAATTTCTACATCTCCATGTCAGGAACAAACGTATTTTGCATAACGCTCATAAAATTCTTTACAGCGTTGTGGTGCAGCTGTTGGCAACCGCAACTTCCTGCAATATACATGAGACTGGTGGCAAGGCACAACAGGTAATTAAATTACAGGCTTTAGACAATGTGGCTCTGCCGGTAAGTACTGATTGTGAGTTGCCTCGGAGAAACTTTGTACGGCACACAATACTCCAGGCTTGTATTACAGTTGCTATAGGTGAACAATGCTGTTATATATTTGTAACGCTATAGCTATGTATTAAAATCGGTGTGTAGTGTTGATATGAACTTGGTAACAAAAGGCGCATAAACTGATTATATCTAAGGAGTAATCTATCCAAAACCCTACAGTTAGGTTAAGGTAGTAGGATTTCAATACAGGTAAACTCCCATTAAATTACGGGTTTGCTATGTTTCTCTTTTGAATTTTGGTTCGGTTAGTGTGCCACAAATGGAAGAAGGTAGGTCCTTCTTTATATATTAACATAATTATACGCTCAAGCGGGGTCAATATGATATAAAACTTAAATTCCTTTAATATAATTGTTAATACTAAAATTACCAGAAATATCACTATAGAAATATAAACCGTGCAGCTGCATCGTTTATCTCAAAATGTTCTAGCTTAACGCCCCAATCAAATAAAAATAAGAAAAGGTTCCTTAGTTAACAGTTCAGCTGGAATTTTTATCACCAATTTATTGAACTTAATTGTAATCGAAAATTAATGCACATGTCCTATATACCGACTTTCTAAGAAAATAATTAAAAAAAGAATAAAACCAGGTTTCACATGGGAATTTAAAGTTTTAACCTTCAAACGGTTTTTATTAATGTTACAACATACTACTTGCAACCAAAGCTTAAATTTTGTGTAGCATTAAAACCTAACTTGCAAAGGCATGAAACACCTTATCATTTGTTATTTAAATATTGATCATGTATTAAGCTACTAAAACCCTAAAACAGCTATACCTACCGGATATGAAGAATATATTTGCTCACTCCTGAACACATTTGGGCAATGAAATCACCAAAAATCCAATACTGTAATGGATCCTGATTTACAACACTTAACGATGTTTCTCCATGGATTTTTTTTTAAAAAATTATCTTTTCGAAATTTTGTCCGAAATGTATCTCTCTGTATGCACATTCGTCACTTCAAATGAGACTATTACGCTACTGTGATAACTGTTACCATTGTAAATACTTTGGTTTGGGAATGGATAATGCTCGTTAATGCACGTTACATAAAGGAATGAAGAAGTTTGTCGTGATGTCTGTCTGGGCGATATAAGAGTTCAGTTATGCTTGGTATGGTAACAGTGGATGATGGGAACAAAAGAGATGTGAAGTGTAGCGGCCATTATAAAGTATCCATGTTAAGGTTGCTGAGAAGCTAAACGCGTGTGCGGTTGAACAATGAAAACAATGGGGATTCGGTATCGTTCAGCTCCTGAGATGAATAACATGTGTCAACAGTTATAAGGGTATATACGGTAGGTTGTCCATACTGTCTAACTATATAATAAGTTTCTGCTATCTGTCAGCCCCGTGTATACGTACGTACTTGCCGGAAAAAAGAAGATTATGTCCAATATATAACGGTATGTGTTTGTTGAGTTTTGAAGTTGTGCTTGTGTAATATAGTGATCGCCTGAATGTACATTGTACACTGGTGTTCAAAACTTAAGGACGAGTTGGGTAAAGTATGCACCACTGGTGTTTTCATACGCAGAGAGATGAGTTACCGTGAAAAGGGACTATTGCGTAGGAGCTAGGAAATTGCAAACATTCACCGGCACATATGTTAACAATTTATTTTAAATTGATATATTTCTTAACAATTCTTTGGTCAGCTTGCTTTAACATTTTACAAAATAATATGCTCAAATACAATGTGATATACTCTTTCACTTTTCTACATTTAAAGTTGCCGTATCAATTTAAAGATTTTATGGTAGGGCAACGAACACAATAAAGTTACATGAAATGTGAAATTATAAATGATTCTCCCGTAAAATAATTTAGAAAACATCAAGAGATAAAGGTTGAAATTCAAAGTTTATCAAACAAGTTTAAAGGTAATTTGTAAAGGCCAAAAGAACCACTCTTGTTAAATTATGCTGAAAATCTCGCTATTACGATGTCTAATTATTAGAGGCTCGGTCCCTGGTCGAAACGCGACTGCTCGTATCTGCCCAGGAGTTGCTGGAGACGTCCACGAGCATGACGGCACTAGCGTCAGTGGCGTGTAGCAAACCAGCTAATGATGACTGTACATGATACTTTACGTTGTGGAGTGATGTATTACGTCACTCATGATATTTTCTGCGAAGATTTAGATTTTAACTTTCTCTGTCGATGAATGACGTCATCTCTGAAGCATTGTGACGTGCTTTATGCTGGTTGCTTAAGCCATGACCACGGGGGAGGCGAAAACGGCGCAAGTAACATAACAAATGAACTACTTGGTGGAAGTAGTTGAAGGTGCGGGAGCATGTTGCCAGAGGTCTCTCACACGTACACAGAAAGCCAGACGTCACATAGCGTGCATGTAGCGAGCTTATAGTGCCAAATATGTCTGGTTCCGCATCACGGGGCAGTTGACGAAACAGAACAAGACGGTGTGTGGCAATTTGTGAGCTGTTACGGTGCACTGTAGTGGTGTTCTTCATTGCAACACGTCCCGTAGACATCATTTGGATGACTTCACACGGGGAAGAATCATCGTGAAACTGGAAGAAGGGCGAAGGGTGACGAGTGTTGCTCAGGAGTTTGGAATTGCTCACAGCATGGTTTCACGTGCATGGGGAACCTTCCAAACCATAGGCGCTGCTGTCCCAAGGAGAGATGCTGGTCGACCACGCTCAACTACAGCAGCAGATGACCGCTACATTGTGCAACAGGTAAGAAGGGATGCGCGCCAAACATCCGCAATTGCAACCACAGCAGGACATCTAGGCCCGCAATCTCACGATACAAAGTGACACGGAAACCACACGGAGGTGGTGTCTTTGCCCGACGTTGTGTTCCATTGACATCCGCATATCGGTGGCAGCGTTTGCAATGGTCCCAAGAGCATCAAAATTGGACGAACCAGGAATGGGTCGCATGCTCTTCTAGAGAGAGAGAGAGCACATTTAATCCAAGTACTAATTCACCGTAACCTCATCTGGCAACAGGTGGGAACACGTAATGAACCCAGGAACATCCTTGAATATGATCGTTTTGTTGGTCCGGGTGTTACGGTTTGGTGAAGCATAATATTGCATGGGCGCACCGACCTCCAAATCTTTGAATACGGTACGCTCACTGGTCAAAGTTATTGTGATAATGTACTCCTTCCCAATGTGCGTCTTTTCAGGGATGCAGTGGGTCCTGACTTGATTTTTATGGATGACAATGCGCGACCGAATCGAAAACCGCAAGTGGAGGATCTCTTGAAACGAGAGGATATTCGGCGAATGGACTGGTCTGCCCGTTCCCCCGATTTAAATCCCATCGAGCACGTGTGAGATGCTTTGGTGAGACGCATTATAGCACATCCACATGCGCCAACGGTCATCCAACAGTTTTCAACAGCGCTGGTGGAGGAATGAAATACACCCTGCCGCAAGAACTGCTTACCAATCTTATGGCCAGTATGGGAGCACGATGCAAAGCATGCATTGCTGTCCGTTGTGATCATACACCATTTTAAGCACCATGTATCTGTTTCTGTAAATCTAGAGAGCCATCATATGTCGTATTCACTTTAGTGTAGCATATGATCTATGAATAAAGGTGGCATTTCTGTTCGTGTCATTCCATATTTCGTTTAGTTGCCTACTGTAGCATACCGTAGCAGTTCCCTCGATGTATGATTCAAGTTTCATCGAGCTATGTTACTTGGCAGTGTCACAGCAATCGAAGATTACTTTCGTGCTTAGGTTTTGCACACCAGTGTATATAAACCCTAAGGACATTGTCTTAAACATACTTTTCATTTCCCGGTAATGTGGTTGTTTTCTTAATCAGTATAAGTGCTTTTCGTCCATCTAAATGTTTTACTTTCATCTATTTTTTGTGAATAGGTTTTACTATTGTTTCACATTTATATTGGACACAGTTTTTCACCATTGTGTACTTTAACTTGCATAATAGAGGTTACGCATAAAACCCGCTAACTCCAAGCACTTGAGTCATTGCTGGCGGTCTTTGGCCTGTAGTGTTTGCGATTGCCTTGAAAGTTCCGGGATACTTGAGGGAGATTAGAAAGTTTAATGAGCGCTCTCGTCATGGTAGCTCAATCGGCAAGAGCGTCGGCACAAAGAGATTAACTCGTCCTCTGTGATCTAGAGATACCATGCTATCCTCTAGTTTTCGAGGTCGCGGGTTCAAACCTGGCGGAGGGCGATGAATTTTTTTCGGGCTTAAAAATCCTTAGGATGGCTTCTTTCAGAAAGGAAGTAAAGCCGGTGGTTCCGGTTGTAGATTTACGACACGTAAAAGAACCTCCAGCGTGATAAAGAGGTCTCTGAGAATATTACCGGTCTTTCGCGCCCAATATAGAATGGAACGCTAAGAACCATGGCAGTTAAAGAGTCTGCATAAGTAAAGCTCAGTTATTACAAAGGAATTAAACTTGATTCAACTTACCAACCTAAACACAGTTAGTATGAAAGAACAGTTATTGAATAAACAATTACGATTATTTATTTCAAGTAAAATTTATGCAATTATTTATGCTATCTCACCTAAATCACTTAATACTGTTATGAAATCTTAAGGCTAGAACTTAGGTTTCGTTACTGATAATGCCGCTGTTAGAAAATTTCGACCGTGTGGTGGAAATTGTGACTTCTAGTTATTCTTATTATCATTATTATTTTATTATTATAAAATTGCTGTCTCCTGTAAGGGATTTATATTTACAGTGGTGGTAAATAATGATTCTAGAAATAAATTTTCATCAGCAGTGACAAAAACAAATTGTGATTAATTTTTACAGTGTGTGTATATTATATCAGACTCATATGTTGCACTACCCCAAATTGCTCAAACTTTCATTAACACACTTAACATCTCATCATAAGAGAGAATGTTGTGCGACAGATTCTTTGACAAATGTTATAATGAAAGTCTGATGGAAATCAAGGTAATAAACCAGTTAAAACCTTTATCAATTAATATTTTGTATTTATAGTAAAATTGATATCCGCGAATTGCTGTCTCAGTTGGTGAAAACAGTCTACAACAGACCGCAATGACAGAAGTAAAAGTTTGCATAAACTAAATAAAAAGGGTGACCTTTTGATTAAGTTTTATTACATACAATGTTTTACCATGCCGTACCATTCAGAGGTGGTAACTTTTCAGCGGCTGATATCGGTTTGCGATTTAGTTCTAGACATTTAGATATACTTATTTATATGTTTATCATACTTATACAGTATCTGATTGTATCAGTGATATAGTATATACAATGTACATACGTGCTCATCTTGAAAGAATTCCAGTGTAAAGCAAAAAGAGCCGCATAGGTCAAAGTAATCGATGTGAGGGTTAACTTTAACCAACACTAGAAATATCTACTTTGACACTTAGAAAAATGTAATAAAATTAATTTTGTAGGTGTAAAAATTGCCATACAACAAGTAAGAACATTGCAAGCCTTAATATATAAGTTCAAGGCAATGAAATCGCTGATTCTATAAAACAAATTTCTTTCTCTTATTGTTGATCGTAATATGATGTGCATATTTCCCAACCTGATCATTAGGCAATTTATTTTACAAACTGCAATGTCCTTAAAATAGCGCAGTATGCCCTTTCCCAGTATTAAAGGCTTGTGGAATAACATTGTGCTGAAATTCAATATGCCCATGGTAAAAATATTTTTCATATAAAATACTAATACGAAAAGAGAGACAGAGACGAAACAATCAACTAATTACTATTCTTATTCAAAACATTATGAATTTATCTATTAGCTTGCTACTATACCTTTTTTGTAGATAACACAATAAAAGTCTTCATAACACATTCGAGTATACACACAAAAAAAAGGATACAGGCACAGACCAAGTAATAATTTACAGGCATTTCAAAAAGGAATTACTACGACTATTTAATAATATTTATCTCCCACATCATAGGTAAGGAACTGAATATACTTATAAAATAAATTCAGTTTATTTCTAAGGATATACCTTTTACACTAACGTTTTTATGGAAAACACTTCAATAAAAGGTAAATGCATTAATTTTTCTCCATTTAATAATTCAGTATCCTTGCACATTAAATGTAAATATTTTACCTACAGTTTTGTAAATGAAAATAATCTAAGCTACCGTTGGTATATTAAGTCTTTTCTTTTGCTGGCAGAATTATGTAAGTTATACAAAGCATTACCAACTACACAAGAATTAAGATTTGTAAATAATAAGAGATTATATAATCAATGTGGTTGTTATATATACTTTCTGAGGTGATCTATATCCTTTAGTTAGACTCCTTCCGGGCTGCTAACATAAATGTAGGAAGCATGGATGTAATCGATTTGATACGACAAAAATGCTAAATATAAAACATATTTTGTGGAAAAAAGATAAGCAAAGTAAAGCATTAAAAGGAATCTTGGTACAAAAATAACACGAATTTATGGCAACTTTGCAAAAACACTGCATCTTTTTACCTATTACTTTCCGTTAATCTAAAACAATCCAATGAGTGCACTGGACTTTACTCTTAGCAAAACAACAAATGGTCTGATATATTTCATCAAGTCATGAACGTGCTTACAATGTTACGAAACTCATTTTTCCACCATTCCACGGTTAACCACACATCTTCAGAGGGATTGATTTCAAACCTAGCAGCTAGCTAGCCTCTATGTTGGCCATAAAGAAGCAATAAAACCTGAGTCTGGAGTGGGCGGTCGTAAAGTCGATCCGGACAAGGCTCTTGCTTCCTAACGACAAATAAATTGCTGTTCTGCTACACTGTGGTTACATCCCTTTTAAAACACGACCTCTCCGGCATTGCTGTCCACTCTGGTTTCTGTAAACACTCTGGGAGAAGGATAAAACACTCCTGAGCTGGAACTCGTTCATTTGTAATGACAATGAGGATTTACTATGGATTTCCTAATGCAATTAGACAAGGAATTATTATGCTCTTAAAACCAAAACCTTGATTGAGATTAGGTTTGTATGAAATATATTCCTATTTCCTTACGTGAATACAACAATAAAGACAAATGCCGTCACTACACACACTACATGAGAAAATTTATTCCGAACTCGGTGTATGATGTAAATAATACACGAATCGGGCTTGCAGCATTCCTGTGAGTAAGAGAAAAAGACATATTCGAAAGTATAATGCAACTGCGTGATCTGGTAACAGCCTAAAGGGTTAGGTTGAACACAGATCTATTATTACTATACGACAAATCAAATGAATTAAAATATCAGTACTGTCCACTGCAAATTTTAATGGATGAATTAATAATGGTTCATATTTGATTTATATTACTAACATAGACGAAACTTGGTTAAGACTATACATTCTAAATATTATCGTACCACGTAATCGTTGCATATATGTATTGTGTGGTGTCGCAACGGCTACTGCATCTGTTTTTCGCCAAGAAAATAGCTTATCTGTATGTTGTGGTGGCATTAATGAACCTCGGTTAGCGGAGGGAGAAAGAAGTATATGCTGATATTACATCTAAACGAGTGTAAAACGTTGTGTTTTCAAAGATCTCTACGGTTCGTGGTCAAACACGAAGGCTGAACATGAGTAGCGTCACGCTCACCTGAGAGTAGGAGAGGAGTAGGAGTAATAGAAGGAGGGGCCTTCAAAACTGGAGTACAAGGACGCAAGTAGCTCACAGCGACCCTTTTTGCTTCAAACCTGATCCATAGAAGGAAGGGATGAGAGGGAGACCTGAAGGGCGACCAAATTTGGGCAACGATATGCATTAGCAAGGACGGAGCCCCTAACGATTCGAAATTAAGCACAGCCTAGAACCGGCCAGCTAAGCCTTAGCCCCGTACCCTGGTGGTTCCGTTGGCTCGCACTCGTCCAACAAGGGTGCTCCAGTAGACCAACCAAACGTCAGAGAGAAACACTTTCAAAGCGCATAATCCGCTGTCCTTCGGCAACATACCCAACGCTCTTGTTTGGTTTTTCAACCCTGAAGCAGTTGAAAGCGATGTTAGATAGAAAATTCTCTTTAGAAGAGAAACCATAGCAGCATTCGCCCACTAGTCCGGGGAAATCACGAAAAAACCCACGGTCAGAGTAGCTGGGCTGACGGGAATCGAACACGGGACATCCCGAATGCGAGCCTCACACGTCAACTCGGAGCCATCTCCCTCGTTCACTTGAGTGCACAGAGGAAGTTTGTTATCATGACGAATGTGTCTGCCATGAATCTGTACTGCCACTCGTCAAATAAACGCTTCATTTTGTCAGCTAATACAAAGGAGACAGCAAGCACCTTTATTTGAAGAACTCCCTTAAAGTAATTGTATAATGCTAGATTTTTAGCTATTAGTATCTGCATCGCAACGGACTGGTTTCTTTGGGAACAGAATCCTTAATTTAACATTATGGCAAACAATCTTCTTCTATTAGATTCTTCATTAACAAGTCAGCAACGCAGTCTTAATGATTCGAGATTGCAGTGATTTTTTCTAAGTCATATGCTGTGATAAATTACTATTTAATAAGATACGTACATGCGTCATCTATCAGAATAACGTGAGATCCCTGACTCGGTATGTGATTGATTAAATTGCTGCCTTGGGACTGCTTCTAATGAAGTTCCTATCTCCTGCATATATACTTCATAACTCTGGTTCAAATTTATTTTGGGAGCACTCTTATAGCAGAAAAATAGTGTAAGGCAGTTTATCCTATGGAATGTCTTACAGAAACTTTAATAGGATTTGCTGTATTTAAGGACTTTTCTTAAACACCACAAAAGGCGAACAAACGCAAAATGTCGCTATCAAATACATGTATTAATTTTAGATCTTTCTTAATATCAGTCCTGCGAAAATACTTTCATGTCAGTAGTAAGAGAATGTGAAAAAAATAAAATTCTTTATAATCACAATCAATATGTTCAAAAGCTTTAATGTGTGCTGGGAGGTACATTCACCTAAAAGAGAAAATGGCCTTGCGTAGTGTGTAGAATACCTTGTATAAAGTATCTTGTAGACATGCATAACATTTTATAAAAACTTAAAGCTCCCATACCTGTTAATGTGTATGAATGCTATGGTAGTATTACAAAGCTTTGTCCTGTCATATAGTAATAATGTGATCGTACGCGGAGTTCATTTCCACCACCATCGTTCCTTTCGTTTCCATCCTCACACCAGTAAACCAAACTCATTCATTCTTCACTTCGAGCTCTTCAAGTTTAGTCGATCTCCCCGCTGGCGCGACGAAGGCGACATCCACTAAGTAAATTGGCATGTAGACCCGTGACAGGCCTACTTTAATCACGGAAGTTTCGCTTCTGATCTGCATTAAGTTATATTTAACATCTTATTAATAAAGTTAAATCCTCACCCTCCTATATCAATTTCTTTATTAGCGAACTTCATATACTGCAATGGGGTAAATGTATCCCATTTCATAAGTGTGTAAATGTTTCTATGCATATCAGAGAAGAATGCATTGAACTTTATTTGGTCAAAATATATAACAAGAAGAACAACTGAGATTAGCTAAAGACAAGAATCATCTAACTTGTAACTTTTATTTACAAATTTGTTTGCTTTTGTTCATCTATTTATACTGTGCCCTTGTCCAGCTTTACAACAGCCACTCCTCAGATTTCTCAATAGTGAAGCCCTACCTGTTCTCTTAAGAGCTAAGGCTCAAAGCCTATAGTTCATCCTACCTACTATATTGAAGAGATTGACAAGTTAAACCAATTCAGTTTCAGTCCTTGACAGCACGAGTGGAGATGAGTGGGAAGGAGAACTCCCTCAATCCCCTCTCTCTATAAGGTTGGGCATCTCTGTTCTCGCTCACTATTTGAATCTAGTTGAACTTCACTGGGAGTTCACTTCGCTAAGGTGAACTAGTTCATTCTTCGTAAGCAGCCTCTTCTTCCGGATAGTTCACTTCATTCAGGAGTGCAGCACAAGGCTTATTCAATCTCTCCTGCAGCAACAGCAGCAGCAGCACTCACTGCACGAGCAGTCGTCACTAACTCGCTCGGAGAATCTCTGTTGATGTCGCAACAGCAACGGACTCGCTTGCTCATTGACTGACTCAACTCAATTAACTGTTTTCACAAAAACGCTCGCTTATATAGCCAAAGGAAATTGCACAACATTTTCGAACGTTCGAGAAGGATAAACATTCAGAAGATTCTGATTATCTAGTGATAGCGCTTCCGGTGTTTACGTCTATAAGCGCTATTTATCGTTGTTTAACTCCGAGTGTCCGATCCAAATTCCCGATAACCCTGGGCCTAAGCTGCTGCATCACAATACGCTCGTGTATATATATATATATATATATATATATATATATATATATATATATATATATATATGGGTCTTTTCTTCCAGTAACGTCTTCCAAACTAAAATAAAAATAATTCTTGGATCATGCTGCAAGCTGGGAAGGACAGTTTACAATGCCAGCCAGATTAAAACGTGGCATGTGACACAATGGCGCATTAATTTTTAACCACCGCAACTGAGACAGCATTTGAAACTCTCTTACCATTTAAGTATACTCGTATGTTTATTGTCTCATTTGTGTCACCGTGTTATTATATAACAGGGTTCATTAATAATTGCACTGTAAAGAAATGCGTTTAGCCTATATTTTATTTTTTGTAGCTCCAGACTTCCAAACCAGCAGATATGTAAAAAGCGTTGAAAAATAGGAGAAAATGTTATTGCACTGTGGTTACTTGTTCGTAAAAGACTTTATTAGTTCGTATGCAAATAACACACAAGTAACTTGACGCTATAGAAAGCCCAAAATATTCCAGAAACAGGGATTTTTTCACTGTAGTCTACCATGTGACGCCGAGTTGCTGAATGATTAACAGAAATTTGTTAGTGTTTAAACGTAAGGTAAATTCACGTCAGCTCGAGAACCAATACAATTAGGATGTAAGCTTCACATTCACACCTCACAGAACTATATATAAATCTCTGAGGGTCTTGTAAAAATATCAAGCAGTTTTGGATTTCGAAAGCAGAGGAAATTGTCCTCCTGGCATCAAAATGTTCGCGCCAGAATTACTTTAATATATAACTCAGCTTTGAATAAATCCGCGCGAGTAATATATGTGCTAAAAGTAAATAAATTGGGAGAAATAGTACCTAAACATGTAGAAATCTTGCTATACGCTGTTCAACAGGTGATTAATGAATGCGCTGGTGAAAGTTGAGTGAAACCATGTACTTTGTTTAACCCACAACTTGAACGTTTGGTTGTAGATCTCCTGTTACCACTCGGAACAAAAAAACAAACAAACAAAATGTGTGTTGAATTTTATATACTGTGTCGTCTACAGTTATTTTGTTAGTCACCTGAGCCTTTACGTATACCGTCCTGGAGTTCAACGAAAACGTGCTTCTACCGCAAAAATAATTACAACAGGTAATTGAACTGAACCCAGAGAGCAAGATCTTCTGTGAGCGGCCAAGGTGATGAGCAACTCGTCATCAGGAAGTAACGGACTCATTCTCCAGGTAAAAATAAACAAAGATAGAGGAAAACGCACAGCATATAACTGCAATCCAATAATTTCGCCTAAATAGTGGATTTTTAAACAATCAGTGTATTATCGTTTTCGCATATATTATAACTTTTAAGAGTATTATTAAAATTCAGTTTTTAGTATTATAACAACTTTTAAAACTTTTAATAAGACTTTAGTGAAAACACATTGCAACAATACAAAGCAAAGCACTAAAAATGTATTTATTATTTGGAAAGAACTTATATCTCAAAATTGTAGGTCACCGTCTCTCGCATCCATCGTCTCCAAGTACTTCAAAACAAAGTCCTACGAGTAGTAACCAACGCTTCACAGTTTGTAAGCAACCACCAATATCATCGTGAACTTGGAGTTCTTTCCTTAAATCAGTACATCTGTAAACTCGCCTGTCATTTCTTCTATCTGCAAAAGCTCCCAAAAGGGTACTACTATGAACTGGTACAGGTGCTGAGCCTCGACTGAAGCTGCGATTGCTGCAGGATCTTATATTACCTTAAGGATATATAGTGCGGTACTTGTTTCCTTACTTTCTCTTCTCACTGACTTGTAATCGATTTGGGTCTCGCATATGAGTGCCCCGGTTAATTTGTATTGTTTAGGAGTGATATTCTATTCTATTGCTTAGTATGTCTGCATTTTGTATAGGACTTAGTCGTGCTGAGTAAGTGATGAGTTAAAAAAGGTAGTGGTAGTGGTGGTATTTATTAAGTATTTAGTATTACATTAATTGCATACAATAAAAAAACGGGACTTAGATAACAGAAAACCCGGCAGAAACAGCAAGGACTCAATCCTGAATGCAAGAGGAAAAGAGTTATTGTTCTTTTGTGACGCCTACGAGTTAGAAATAATGAACGGAAAATACGGTTCGGACCTGTCAGGGGAAGTAACATTTGTGCATACTAATGGGAGTAGTGTCATTGACTACATTCTGTGTTCACAGGACGTATTGCCGTTAGTTCAAAATTTTAAAGTTGAAAACAGCATTGACTCTCATCATTTTCCACTGATAATGACTCTAAAAGTATCTCGGCTAGGATCTTATACAAGGGATGAAAGCGCATGCGAAACATTGACGCCATTGTTTAAATATAGATGGAGGGAGGCAGAAAAGGAGATTTTTATTAACACTTTAGAAAACGAAATTATATCTTTTGACGTAGATCAACACAAAGGAACTGGAATTATACAGAACATAACTAATATTATACAGAAAACAAGTGCGCACATGCTAACAGGAAGGGGTAATGCATCAAACAGCTTAACATCAAATAGTTGGTATAACGATCAGTGTAAAACAGCGAAGAAAGCAGCGGAATATGCACTTATCAAATACAGAAGAGAGGGGGGTGAAGAACGTAGAATTTCTTTTGCAAATCTAAGAAAGTCATATAAGGAAGTCCTAAAGCAGAGCAAAACAGCTTGGCGGGACGCAAAGGCAGAAGAGGTACGTCAAGTAGTCGAAAATGGGGAAATTGGTGACATGTGGAAAGTTATTAGACAGATTCGAAGGCGAAGGTCCATTCAGGCAACTATCCCGGCAGGAGAATGGATAAAGCACTTTAAAACAGTCTATGAAGGAGGGGAGTGTAGAATACAATTAAATACTTTGGCCGCTGAAGGGATGACTGGGGCTCCAATCGTGCAAATGCTTGATTATGAAATTAGCACAGCAGAGGTTGTTCGTGCAATAAAATGTTTAAAAAACGGGAAGGCAGCTGGTATAGAGGGCTTGTCAGCTGAGTTTTTCAAGATCTCGCTAGAAGTTAATAAAATTTCTATATAAAAAGCTTCAATAAAATATTTGAAGGCGGAGAATATCCGGAAGCATGGAAAACCGCCATTATCCAACCTCTTTACAAGGGCAAAGGGAGTTACAGCATTCCAGGAAATTACAGGGGTATCTCGCTGCGCTCTATATTTGGAAAAATTTACAGTAGAATCTTATATGAAAGAATTAAGTGTTGGGCCAAGACACATCATAGGATTTCTAAATTTCAGGCAGGATTTAGGGAAGTTTTCTCGACTATTGACAATGTCTTTGTTCTGAAAACAATAATTGATGACAATTTGAGAAATAAAGGTGGTAAGGTATATACTGTATTTGTAGATTTTAAAATGGCATTTGATATTGTAGAACGCAGTGCTCTCTGGGAGAAATTAACACGTAAAAGACTTTCGGGGAAAATGATTAGAGCACTTAGGGCAATGTATAAAGAAGTTAAGTTTGTTATCAAGACCGATCAGCACAATACATCAGAATGTAACATAGCGCAGAGGGGGGTTAAACAGGGTTGTATACTATCTCCGTTACTTTTTAATTTGTTTATTGATGATGTTGTTAGCGTGATGACGGAGGAAGACATAGATGCACCGACAATCGCAGACCAAAAAATACCAATTCTTTTGTACGCGGATGACGTTGTAATTCTTTCTAAAACGATAAAAGGTTTGCAATCTGGTTTAAACGCTCTTCGACAATACTGTAGGCAATGGGGTATGGAGGTAAATATTCTTAAAACTAAAACAGTCACCTTTAAAAATGGATATGTGTACGGCCAACTTGAAAAGTGGACCTATGGGGAGGAAGAAATTCAAAATGTTAAACACTTCGATTACTTAGGAGTAAGGTTTGATATGGGCGGAAAATGGAACAAGAACATGGAGTTTATAAAACACAAAGGGATTGGACAACTTTCTGAAGTATTAAGGATATTGACACGGGTACCAGATATGCCAGTAAAAACATTACAGACCATGTATGAAGCAATGGTTAGGTCCTCATTACTATATGGCAGTGAAGTGTGGGGATGGGAGAGGGTGGATAATGTAAATAAAATACAATGCAATTTCTGGAAGCGCATTCTAGGGTTGGGGAGGGGTACTTCAAACTACGGAGTTCTTCGTGAGGTAGGATGCTGGGAAGATGCTGTATTTGCTAAACTAAACGCAGTTAGGTACTGGCTGCGAATAATTAAAGGCGATCAAATAACTCTGAACTCTGAGAGCAATAAAAATAGGTGCTGTCGGCGTTTGAACATATGTCGTCCTCCGTGGTCTAGGGATACCACGGACGAAAACATTCTTAGCATGGTTTACTTCGGAAGAGAAAAAAACCGGTGGTCCCGTGTCGCAGATTTATGACACGTAAAAGAACCTAAAGCCTGATAAATAGACATATTTCACGCCTATTATAGAATGGAACGCTAAGAACCACAGCAGTTAAAGAGCGTCCATAAATAAAACTCAATTTAATATTTTTGGCGTTTGAACACGGCATCCAACAGGACTCAGATCAGACAAGACCTACAACCCAGCGTCACCTCTGGTTCAGGTGATACAGATGATTCCCAATAGCAGCATCAACCAGTTCATCTATCATGCAAATGCTTATTTTTCATACCTTAAGTAATTAAATATCATTAGTTTATTAATAACTTCCTTTAAGTATCGTTAGAGGAACCCTTATGGTCAACAAGCAATGCATTATATCACTGATTTTTATGCGCAGAGATATAATGCTATTGATTATAAATAATATATATATGCCAAAATTCAATTCATATAACAATCTTGATGAGCTGTTATTAGATATTTTACTGAAATTTTTTTGCCATGAAGTGCAAATAAAGGTTTCTACAGTTTTCTACATTGACTCAAAGTATTGAAACATATTTGCAGCTATGGTGGTATTTTAAAGAAGGAATTGCAGAATAGAAGTCCAAAAGTAGTTTTAAAGCTATTGAAGCCTTTTCATTCATAAAATGTTATTTATGAAATCAGTGATGTAAGTTTTCAAGCACTTTATTTTATAACATTGGTTCTTAGCCTGCGTTCTTAAACACAACATAAATATAACGAGAGTGCTTTGTTTACTTTGTAATAACGAAATGATTCAGCGGTTACTGTAAGGAAACATGTAGTTAAAGCAAAGATAACTGTTATTAAAGTATTCTCTAGAATCGCTAAAACTTCTAGCATAGCCTTTGATATTCAACAGAGATAATGTTTTGCATATAATATAGAAAATGAAGAAATGAAGTGACATAAATGTCATTCTATAAGTAGTCGCAAATAATGCACAGAGATTGAATATTTTTTTAAAATTTAAACCCCTTCTGAAGTAACCATCGGGATTAGAACCACTCACATTCTACCACCGGTTTTACCTCGAACGCATCCAAGGTTCTGTGAATGTATTTTGCAAACCTTGAAACCGATATCAGTTACTGTAATATCCTGCAGTAAAGTGATTTGGAGTACTTTATTTGAAGCTTCTGCGCTTTTAAAAACGGTACGTTTAAATTTCATTTAAAGAATATAATAGAATACCTAGGCAGTATAACTTCCTTTTAAATGTTTACTTTAGTATTTGTCTGTTCAGAAGTCGGAAATTATGTAAAAAGGCACAAATACATCACCTTAAAATATATTTTATTTTTATGGTGTACCAGCAGGACCCGCAGTTCCGTTTGTTTTTATGTGTGAAATGCGGAGTATCTTGTTCTTCCTCTATCATTCTATCACTGCATCCCTCTCCCAGCCACCTCCTTTCCTCGCTCTCTCATACTTCCTTTGCCATTCCCTACTTCTGTCATTCTCTCCCCTTTATTTGAAGCTTCTGCGCTTCTAAAAACGGCACGTTTAAATTCCATTTAAAGGAAGTAATAGAATACCTGGGTAGTACGATTTCTTTTTATATGTTTGCTTTAGTATTTGTCTGTTCAGAAGTCGGAAATTATGTAAAAAAGGCAGAAATATATCACCCTAAAATATATTTAATTTTTATGGCTTGTTTTTATGTGTTAAATTCGGAGTATATTGTATCTGCCTCTATCAGTTGATCACTGTATCCCTCTCCCACCCATATCCCTTCCCCGCTCTCTCATACTTCTTTTGCCATTCCCTCCCCCTGAATGTCTCACTGTGTGCCTCATATTTTTCCATTCCTTCTTCCACTCTCCCATTCTTCAGTTCGGTGGCCTTCTTCTACCCTTTCTTCTCTTCCACTCTGTGCAGTACACAATCTGAAAACCGGATTTAAAGCTGGTCATTCTGCAGTGTTAATAGGAATTGAAGGTTACAATATTATAGTAAAAGGAAATGCGCTAGCAAAATATGGACTCCATATAACAATTAACAAAACAAAAGAAACGGTCTTCCAAGGAAAGTACCCTCTAAGATCCAAAATAGTAATAAATAACAATAGTAGATGAGGTAAAAAATAAAACTATCTAGGATAATTTATAACGTATGTATATAATCAAGATTTAAATAATGAAGTAAGTAAATTCCAAATTAATTCTGGAATGTTAGTAATAACACTAAAACAATAACAAGGAAGGGAACTAACTTAAAATTTTATAGAAATATTGGCGATTCCAAGCCTAATGTATGGTTATTAAGCGTGGACTATAAAGAAAACAGAATGGGATAAAATATATGCGGCCGAAATAAAATGCCTCAGAGTTATTAAGGTGTCTACAGTAATGGAAAGAATAAAGATGAAGAAATGAGAGGTATTAGGTATTGATCCTATAAATGACAAAATAAAACAATATAAAGAAAAATGAAGAAAGCGTTTGCAGAGGATGGACAAACCTCGATGTCCCAAAATGGCGTATGAATACCAACAATATGGAAACAGATGTTAGAAGACTGTTGAGAAGGTGGAAAGAGACATGAGGCCAGAACAGATAATATCGCTTAATCCTTGAAGAAATGATGAAGTACATAATTTAGTATCTATTCATTTCGCTTGTATTCTGATCAGCGCCGTTGTTTCTCAAGGCGCCTGGATTTAGTAAAAACAGTTATGAACGAAAAACTTATATAAGTGATGGAATATTCATTCTGTCATCGAAATAATATAAATAAAATTACTTCTAATAAACATAATTGTATAAACCTGTGTTATGTAACATGTTAAAACTAAATTTTTCAAATGTTGACTCCACTTCTCATTTACTATCCCCATTTGAGGAAATTAAGTAATGTATTGTATTACTAATGTACCTTATTCTATATGTAAGAAATTATGTCATACACCAAGATTATGATATCCCTTCGGCTATTCTTCAGTGAAAAAGCAATGCATATACACATAAAAGGTTAAACATATAAATCATTCTCTATATTAGTACACCTTGTTTATCCTAAATAAACATTATTACAATATCATTACTTGTATTGAAGGATTTAGATTGCAGTATCCAGAATCAAAGTTAATAATGCTAATCTTTGCACTAACCTGTTCTTGAGGGTCAGAAATGAGTCCTCAGAGGTGGTAACTATGATCAATATACACCAAGCAGATTATAATAATTGATAATAAGAGAATATACTAAGAATGTTGAAATCCTGGGAATACTCTTTGAGATTTTCGTTCCCAACATCAAATTGTATACCTCTTTTTAGGAAAATCCTAGTACTTGCAGTGAGTGAGGTATAGGTTTCTATGAAAATATTCAGTATATGAAAAGAAGATATTAATACTAGTATAATGTTAATAATCATTCAACAGCGCTGCATTCACATTGTTAAAGCATATAGCGGTAAAATTACACATGACACCAAACAAGTTGAATTGAATTATGCATTGAGTTCTACCCGATAATTTTGCGGAACAAATGTGTTTTCAGTGGCAGGGTTTAGGTCACAGGTTGAGAAGCTGTATCATAATTGGAAAATCCAGAGTCAATACCTGCTCTGGAACCACAGATGTTAAAAGAAAACGTTCACATGGAACTACACTACGTTAGCAGTGAATCAGAGCAGGAAGCGAGGTTCTTACTTCCAGCTCTGGTAGTCGCAAAGAGCTGTCACTCAGCAGGCTTTACTGTGTGTGCGTGAGCGTGGTATTGTGTCTCGTTTATTAGAAGCCTATGAAGAAAGTATCTTGCAGTTGCAAGTAGAAAATGTGGGAACATCCCTCGTGCCCACCGGAAATGAGAATAAGGCTTAGACCGTTTTGTATATGAATTACGGGGGAACATGTTTGTGCTCTGCAAGCAATTCTAGAAGAAACAACGGCCGTTTTAAACAACGCTATTCTGTCTCAGACAGTTCACAGTTACGCCTTGGTTGAAGGTAAATCCATTCCCATCTCATAGTAATATATTACTATTCCTATTTCTATTAACCTTATTAATATGGCCATGTTTTAGAATACTGTTTTGCTAGATTCCTTACTTTTGAAATGCAAACCCATCGAACGGTCATAATGTGTATTGCATGCAAGGGATAAGTTCACCATAAACGTGTACCCAGACAATATAATTTGCAGTGTTAGTATAAATATTCAAGACACGAATATATTTTAATGATATCTATAGCTTTATTGCAAAAATTTTATACTGTTCAGTGTAAATAAAAAAATTAAAAAATAGGTTTAAAAGTAGGAAAACATAATATCAAATTAATTATTTATTAAAGGTTTAATGTCCTTTAACCGATTAGTTATACATACTGGATAGCTAATGGAGTGGTTGGGATAATACTCAAACGAACTTGGGGTTCATAGAACTTTAGTTATCCTGTATATTTTATCACCTTAACATAAGCCTTTCTGCAGAAAACAAAGTTATGCATGTTTAATAGATTATAGATTTCCATTATGGATATTCACAAAAACCATACTTGCTTTTGTTTCAGCACATCCGCTGTTTTAAAAGCACAATATTTTCCAAATCCCTAAGAATTTTTAATTAGTTACATAAAGGTCGTCAAAATTTTGTTCCTGCTGTAACTCTTTTAGAATCAATTTCTGCAGCAAAACCCTTTATAGGCCTACCGGCAGCATTAGCTCGTAAGGCATAAGGAAAGCCATTTCCTATACCTTAAACTTAATGTTACATAGGGGAGAAAGATAGAATAGATAACAAGGGAACGTAAAGTAAAGTTATATCTAAACTAAAGGAGTAATAAGTAATAGCCATGCAATGAAACTATACTTTTAAAAACTTAGAAACGCACCTTAATAATTCAATTCATTCTCAACTGCCAACTTGGTTATGCACAAAATTACTTCCAAAGTTCATAATACAAAAAATTATTTGCATTTTCAATCAGATACCTGTGGTTGCATTTTTGTACTGTTTCCAATATTTGCTTCCATCTGTAATAATTGTAGAAGAATGTCTGGTTCTGCATTCAAGCGGCTCTGTATTTTAATTTAATAACTGCATACGTGGTGACTTCCACTTCACAGGGATCTTTAGCTGAGAAAGGAAGGAATACTATCTTTGCTCTTTCAGACAAGGTTTTGAATTTATCTGGTAAATTCAGCCAAAACTCCCGTAGCGTTTGATTTTGAAACATGATTTTTAGATTGCTGTGAGATATGAACCCTGTGAGGAGCCCGTATTTTGCCGAGTTTAAGATGGGTGGCCTTTGTGCTTGCTAAAGACTTTCTGTATCCTCTTGAAGTAATTAAGTTTCTTTTCACCTTTCGGAAAATGATTTTGAGGTGAGTGTTTCAATCTTTGAGATGCTTCCGAATATTTCTGAGCACTTTTTGTGAAGCTTGATGCTATTTTAATTCAAGAAGTTATTTGTTAGTGGGGAAACAATAATTGATGCCTTATGTTTCACGTACAACAAACGAAACAAACTTTCTCTTAAAATAAGACAGTTTAGCATATGCACTATTATTGTGATCGTCACTGACGTTGCACCATCAATGGCCATATCTGCAGTTTTTCCGCGGAATGTCATTTAGAGTGAAAAAGTCGTTCTAAAGGATTCTATGGTAATAATGAGTCGTTTTATCCATTCAAGTACGAATTTTACACAGCTATTAATAGTGTCTAAAATGTCATCAGTCATATAGCTTATTAGTAATGGGGTTATTTAACAAAGGAAAGTTCGAGACTAACTTTACTCTTGTTCATTAAGGAATTACTTTACAAAATATAGACTGTACAAGGTTTAGGAAGTCTCTGTAACGGCATGTGCCCCACCAGCCTCATTTACGCGGAAACGTATTGTTTAGTAAGCTTGCAGTACCTCATTGTTGATTTTAGTAAGTTTGGTTTTGATTTTCCGTGATGCCAAAATTTCGTTTTACTTCTTGAAAAAAACAGATGATTTATCCTTGCCCTCGGAATGCTTTCCCTCGAAATATCACAGTTTAGCAGGAAACCTGGAAATATTGGTCAATACATTTCCGTAAATCGCACAGAGAGGAGAACCTATATACATCTTCTAGTTTCTCTACGACGTATGTGCACAGTCAGTAGAGATGGCATTGCATTCCGACCAAAAATTGGATACCGGTATTTCAGCGGAAATACATGTTTGAAGCCCCTTGATCCAAAAGAAATCAAGGTCCGCGTGAGCGCGCGCGCGCGCGTGTGTGTCTGTCAATCAACCAGCCCTCGTAGCCGTGGTCGCTGGAGCGTGTAGCTTCGGCGCTCCACCAAGCTGAGGGTTGCGGGTTCGAATCCCACCATGGACATGGGTGTTTTATGTGTGTGTTGTATGTGTAATGGCGGTAATAAGTAGTAAAGTAAACAGTAAAACACAGTAATCATAAATGCGTTAACAAGGGAACTTAAAAAAATGAAAGAAGGCCTTGCTTTAATCAGCTCGGTCACCCTATGGACAATTAAAAAGAAGGGAAAAAACAACTTAACTCAAAATCGAAAAGGATAATAAATACCCAATTTTGTATTTAGAACAATACCATTCAAAGATGCAGCCGAAGATTTGCAAGAAACTTTCCCACCTCAAATTACCCCAAAAATGAAAAATAGTTCGATATTTTTGATTTTATAAAAAATTCCTCTAATGATTTTGATTGGAATTCCGTACATTAAAATATTTACATTGTAAATAAGGTGAGAAAGGCGTGTGAAGTACTCTTAATTCGAAAAGAATACTGTATAATATTTTATAGTGGTAAACTTTTAGTATAGACAAAACGCACCATAATAAACGCAAAATTTATTTTAAATAACCAGGCTAAGCATCCGCTACACGTTAGCAAACAAAACAACCCGGCTTTTGCAGCTTTTATGTTTCCCGCATACATAGGTGCTAAAAAGGTCGCCTCATCACTGATGTCCAAAGGGGTTGTGCAGTACAAACCGAAAGATCGGTGAGGTAGTGCTGATGTCTGCATGTGTTTACGTGTAGTTTCGTGCCGATAAGCGTCGCGTAGTTGCCTGCTTGCAGTTCGAGCCAGGTCATTCAGAACTAAAAGGTAATGTTCTCCAATAACAAACACACGGATATGGTTGTAATGTTTGCGGAAACGCACAAAAATGCAGCTGAGGCTCGAAAGCTGTGTTCTGAAGAGAGACGGCATCTGTCTTCTATGTGCCATTTTCTTGCTTTCCTTCTTTGATTTGTTTGTTTGTTTTTTGGACGCACAGAGATGATATTAAAAAACGATGGATCAGTCCTGGTAGAAAGTGGGACTGAGAGTCCTTACAATAATTCGTCCACCAAGATGGACACGTCGTTGCATATGTTTAATATGAATAATGATCGAATTGAAAGTAATTTAATCCTAACACAATTTTAAAGATGCATAAATATAAAAAAATTTAATTCTTTTAAATCTTGATAACTTTGTGGTACCAATTGGTGGCATACGAGTATAATATATTGAGTGTAGATTAACTGTCATGGAACTAAAGGGCTTAATATGTGTGCTCAGTTTGCGTCAAGCGGCAATCTTAAAATCTTGTTAATGACAGTATACTACTCTTGATCTTACGTTTTTGGACCAAAACCTCGGCCTGAAGTTGCTGAATAATTTGGGCGACAAATTTATCAGATCTTTGAAGTTAAGGGATACTACCAAGCATCTGCGGAGAAGCCGAAAACGAATAGGTTTCCAACTTGATATCAGTTTTAGGACGATCCTGCCTATTTATCTGCGGGCTCTCCACATCAGGTTCAGCAAAAACGCGGGTAAGAGAATCCGAAATGCAAATATTAGAACCCTTGATGAAAGAGGGCGTAAACTTAAAAGTTCGATTCGTACGCCCCACTTGGCAAGACGGCCAGTCCTTCGAAGTCAGCCAAAGCCCATGACAATGCTTGGTTGTCGCACTCGAGGAAAAAATGAACATATTCTAAGTATGCTCTATATTTCTCTAAGCTAAGAAGCACTGCTTAAGTTTCCAGGTCATAAGTTGAAAATTTCCGTTCGTCAATTGAAAGTGTACGTGAAATATAATAATAAGGGTATGGGCTTTCGTATAATTCCTTTAAGAGAACAGCGACAACTGCATTTACACTGGCTTCCGTTTGCAAAATGGAGGGAAGAGGAAAATCAGGAAAAGCCAAAACTGGAGCATTGGAAATCGCATCGTTTAGCGCAAGAAAAGCTCGTTGCTATTTTTGATCCCACTGATAACTAACACCGTTTTGACTTAAAAAATTGAGGGGTTCGACAGAAGTTGATAACTTAGAATTAACTTATAAAAAATTAACTATACCCAATAAATGAGCAATCTCACGCTTATTTCCGAAAGTGCGAAAATTTCCAAGTGGTACGATCTGGATCAATCGAGATACCCGTAGGCGATAGAATGGCCTAAAAAGTAGATTTGAGAGGTACAAAACTAAATTTTGAAACGCTTCACTGTTAAACCGGCACTCTGCAAACGAGAGAAAACTTTACCTAGGTGCACAAGTTGGGAAACAAACTCGTCAGAATATATTACCAAATCAACAAAATAATGTTAAGGGAACTTAAGCTTTACATCAGAAAACAGGTTATACAATAAACGAGTAAGAACTTGAGCGCGGGTAGCCAGGCCAAAAAGGACTCGATTAAATTCGTTGTGACCAAGGAGTAGCAAAAGTAGTAAAATGCTTGGGCTTCTCGGCCAACGGAATCTGATGGTAGACATGATTTAATTCCGATGTGGTAAACATAGGAGCCTTGTCAAAAGATAACCGCCGTATGAAGATCAGGTAAAGAAGTGCTCTCAATATGCATAGGTTTGTTCAGAAAACGGTAATCCACCACAAGGGATGGTGAGATAATTGGGAAGCATGGGGGAGTTTACCTGTGAGTAAAACTAAGCACTTTTAAGCTTTCCAAAGAAAATCAAACAGGAAAGTAATAAGTTATTTACTCTGCGTTTCCAATCACAAAAAGCATAAACATCCTTTCGCGTTAAAAAACGGTTTATCATTTACAATATAAGGCGTTGATTTATAAATCCTTGGTGCTTTATATGTATTTTTAAAAATATCAAAATTAAATTGGTAACATGGGAAATATGAATCCGAAACTTGGCTACAGTGCTGAGAGAAACGTAATAATAATAAAAAATAATAATATGCATCTTTAAAACTATCTGCTGAAAATTTAATTAAATTGTCAAGACATACTGAGAGAAACAATAACATTATTATTATAAATCCTTTTTAACACAAAATTCTGATTTAAATAAAAACTTGGTTCTTAGCTGCCTACTAAGTAGTTAAAACCAAAGAAACCAACATAATCAATAAATTAACGCCCAAATGTGTGTAATCGCAACCAACACCATTATATAACTTCTAACACAAGTAATAGTAACAAAGGGTTCAAACATGCAGAATAGTCTCAAAAGAATATCTAATAAAAACGTTATCGTTACGAATATTCATTATTAAGCAAATCCACATAGACTAAGTCTGTATTTAAAATGGGACTAAGCTTCAAAAAGCGGGAAACTATAAATCAGAAAATATTCCTTTAAGAATTTCCAAGAAAAGGCCAACGCGGCACTAGTGGTAGTAGAACAATAAAGTGTCTCCTGCGAAATTCAATTTGAGCAATTTCCTCTCGGAATATAATGTTTACTTTTCTTACTTTGATTTTGCTCTTTTTGCACACTCCTAAATTCAATTTTTATTTCTTTCGTTTTCCTGGAATGACTGCGGATTCCGTGGAAAGTGCACGTAGAACGCAAGGTCTCTAAAGCACAAGTTAAGCTCCGCTGCTTTACCCCATGTAGCGGGAGTACATGTAGGCCCATGTACCTCCTGCATCTCCGTTGTTTACTAGACGTTCTTGACGGCTACCAGTCGAAGAGCTGAGGAAAGCATTTCTATCCTATTTAGTTGGATAATAATCTTTGAGGTTTTATGTGTGAATGCAAAATCGAAAACCTCTTTTCTTATAACTTTGATTTATTGTAGGGAATTATGTCTATTTAGGCGGTTAGAAGTATTTTTTCCGTAAGAAGTGATTTTTAAATCTGTTAGCTTAAAACTTCTCGCTATCATTTTATGTTATTCTGTGGACCTAGCTAATTCGACACACGATTTTCTCACCCAGATACGCAGTATTTTCTACATGGTTCCACAATTTAATTACATAACTGATTCTAATAATGGTTGCTACTGAAGTAGCACGCAAACTAATGCCAAGAGAGTATCTCAGACGGTCGTCTATACTCGGGGCCTCCCTCCCTTTTTATACGTTTGTCTATGACACCAAAATTCGCATCTTTATTTGTTACAACAATTTACAATGGTTCTTAAGTAGCGTTACATAGCATGTATCACAATAAAATGTACCTTATTTCTGAAGTCACGCGTCCTGCTGACTTATCTGGCAAAATCCAAGGTCTGTGTCCTTCTCTTAAGCACATGTTTCCTTTTCTATTTTACCAACTCCCTAGAGTTCCGATAAATTGACCGCTATTTGCATCTGTTTTCTATTCTGTGCGCTATCTTTCTAATCTCTGAGGTTTAGCCCGAACCCTGTGCGTGTGTGATGGACTTTCTCCTCTCATTTGATAGCTCGCCAATTCTAATTACAGCAATGTTACAGGTTGGTTTTACAGATTTTAAAACTCTCTCAATATTTTAACCTTGATTCCTAATGCTATTTACAATATTTTATATGCAATTATTTCCTATACTTATTTGATATCTGGTATAGCCCCTTACAAATGCCCCTGAGCTGCGTTTGTAAAATTGCGAACATAGTAATTTTTGGGACTTAGCTGACAGTCCCCAAACAAAACAAATTTACTAATAGCTAAAGTATGGTGAAATTGAATAGCAAAATGAATAGTAAATTAGGTTGTGTACATACTATTTACACGCTATTTACATTGTTGCTGTGCTTGGTTTGCTTTGCATTTTCATACAGTTTGTAAGTTTTTCAAGCACAACTCGTTGTTACTTTGCATTTTTCTTAGATGTATTGAAGAAAAATTAGCTTTCTATTTTCTTTGTTTTTAGAGTTGGTGCCACTGTAGCCCATTGTTCTCACTTTCCGAAAATCTTTGAGCTCTCTTTATTTACTTTTACACCAGCGCTTGTTGCCTATTTTGATAGGCCACTGCACTCGCGCTTGGTTTCACTTACTGAAATCTAATTACAAAGGATCTTAATGCTGTAATGTCTTTCAGCAGTTACCTGTTGTCTTTGCGTTTTGTTAGTATGCAGTATTTATACTACAGTACACTATTTATGAAACAATATTTTCTCCAACAACTCAGGTTTCTTTAGCTTAAGCTGTAGCAAAGCTCATTATTTAGTTTGCACTTTAAAGTTTGCTGGTATTCCCTTCTTTAGTTTTACAATATTTATTTTGAAAGCCTTAAGTAAACAAACCCTTACAGTTATAGGTACAAAATATTATGCTCAATAAATTTCCATTATGGAAAATTTACGTTTTTAAGCTATGTGCCCTCAAAAACAAATTTAAGCAAATAAATGTTTATTTTCCAATTAGATACCTGTTTTCATTAGTGGCATTCTTAACAATGTATGGTAACTATTACCCGTTTGTAATAAACATATATCTCACTCTCCCCGCTGTAATGTTGCGTGCATTGCGCATTTTGTAGCTGGATTCATTTTTAACATAAGAAAATTAAGACATTGAAGTACTGTATACACTCACTTCACCCTGAAGTTTACTAGTTAATCCTATTAACAACATAATTATGTCACACATATATTAGTAAAATAATAGATTATTGGAGCAGCTTACTCACGATTTAAATAGTTTTTATTTGTTTATGGTACCTTCCCAAATTTTTCCCGATTTTTTTTTATCATTTATAGCCCTTAGTTCATAGATGTGTGTACCGAACTGGGTAGTGAAGACCGCTGGTGTTTGTAGAGCAGGTTCAACCTATGTAGTTCTTACTCCAAGTCTCTGACTTCTTTTTATTCCTAACCAAAACCAAATCACCGTCCTTTGTGTCAATTTCTTTCTCTTGCGCTTAGCTTTTGCGTTTGTGTTCGTATTTTTTCTGCATGCGTTGGAGGGTTCTATAATATCATTGTTAAGCATTTCTTCTACTACATCCTCCGCCGGTTCTCTTATCCCAAATGGTAAATTCCTACTTTAGGTGTATATGGAGCTATGGGTTTTCCCTCTCATGAGTGCGTATATGCTGTGCGAATTCCGGGTTTTGGGAAAAAAGCTTCTATATTCTTCCACAGCACTAGCGAAAGCATATTTCTCTGCTTGTCAGATTCATCATGGGTTTCGGTTACTTTTCTATGAATTTGAGCGGTTATTTTCCAATCCCCAATTACTTCCTTCGGATGTGTGGAGAACCTGTTTTTGTGAACGTGTCCGTCACTACTCGTGTTAAGTGTGAAGAGTTGCACATATTCTGAGTTATCATAAATCTCTTGGCTGTTTAAGATTAATATTTCATGATCTGAAATCCGGTTTCTGTTTTCAAAGTAACACATCCCCAGTTCCTCCTTAGCATTAATTACGTCTGTCATTAGTTCCTGGTTAACAATAATAGCTTCAACAAAGGAAAATTCTTTGGCAAATTTTTCTCACCTTCTCTAGGCATGCTTTTATGAATTATTTGTCCTTTAGTGAATGACACTTTGATTTTTCCTTTTTGTAACGCTAAATATTCGTCTTCAAAATTGATTATTACCTACCAGGAATTAAAACAACCTGATCCTACCGTAACATGCGTGGAATAATGAGAATAATTACATTAGACATATATTCTGTTTTATTAACTTTAGGAAATACTATTTTGAGCAAGTTGAAACATTCGCGCCCGTGTCAATTAGTGCATTTGTTATGGTATCCATAATTTCAATGCTTATTCTAGGCAATTCATTAATGTCTACACTCGCATGCATTTTATGTGCATTGTTGTAGTTTTCTCCATTGTTACATTTATTAACCAGTGAAATGGGGCCCTAAATTGGACAATTTGGTTTTGTGAAATGTTTTCTAATTCGTTTACGTAGTTTCTGCAAACACGTGGGTTCGGCTTCCGAAATTCTGAGAAGTGATTGAAACTTGGTAGACTCTGTTTACTTCCGGGTTCGACATTATCTCTTCCCATTGTTTGAGCTTTCAAATATTTGAAAGTTTACCAGGTTACTTATGCCATAGTTATTTAAGTTACTCGTGTAGCTCATATGGCATCCTGCACACTGATCTTGACCTGCCTGGTTATTATTGTGGTTTTCTGAGGTTTTTACGGTCATTGTTATAACTGCCATTCTGATTGTTGTTACGCCCCGTGCAAAGAACCCCTTTTATTATACCCTTCCTTCTTTGCGGTCTCTGTTGTCTATCTCCGTGGTAGTGCTGTTGCCTTCGGTCTGGCCTGAGCGCCTGGTGCCTATAGCTTTCGCTTGGAAAATTTTGGTTCCTTTCACTATTGAATCGGTGGACATGTGCCCGTCTCCATAAAGCGATACGTTTATCGGGTATCTTGAGAAAAATTGTTCTCTCTTGAACGTGCTTGCCATGTATTGACCTTGCTTATGCTTATTTGCTATGGGGTATGTACCCTTAAACCCAAAATTGTAACTATGCTGGCTGTATGAACTATTCGGGTTTGTCTCCAAAATGGAAAGGTATTATTGCCATGAAGCAATGAATTTGCCACTTACAGGGAGATGATGAGTGCCCTTAAACACCCGAGAAGTTTAATTGGCAGGAAGGATAAGGTAATAGCATATTGCAATATGAGCGTGTAAAGTGTATTATTACAGATTCGAGGAATAGATTTCAGAAGACCAGACGAAGTATCTCTTTTCTAGTTTCGAGGATTTGTTCTGCCTTTCACACATGTAATGCGAAGTGTATTTTGCACGATGGTGTGTTTTCTTCTTCCTTTTTTCAATCAAGGTTATCCCTATTCCGGTCTCGCATTAAAACCTACGTTTCCTTGATCTTCCTATTGGCTTCCTCTTGGTTTATATTCCCTTATTTGTTTGGGAATACTTTCAGGTGTCATTCTCCTTAAATGTCTAAATCAGTTTTCTCTACACTTCATTAGCTCCTCTATAACAGACTCAATGCTTAATCGTGTTTTATTATTCTGAATAAATTATTAATAACAACAATTTTATATGACGTTTCCGGTAATGCAGCCAATTCAACAGCTATAGTAAACACGATGACTTAATAATATTATATAAGTTAGGAGAATTTGAATGATTTGGTTGATTGCATGAAAGTAGGTTACTTGAAAATTGAGCCTCTAAACAGAATGCGGGAGAACTTCAAGGAATTCAAGAATCTGACTTGGCACACATGTTATTTTGAACAATCAACCAAACAATAGGTAACATATAAACAATCACAATAGATAACAAAGCTCAATTTAAAACCCCAACTCACGAACTTGTCAAACCGAATAACCTTGCAGCATAAATAAGTGGTTGTTGCATCACTAAAGTTTTGTACAATGTTAAACAGATTTTATAAGATACCTTATTATTACATAAATATAAATTTAAACTCGCTTATACTTTGGTACTTTAGCAAGTTAAGCAAGCTTTAACTGTAAGGTATTTCACCACATGTAACCTAAGAGGCATTATAACGTAAATAACTGGCTGAAACTACTGAGCTTACGCTGAGAAATTAAAGAAGTATAATTGAATTTACATTAGCAATATTATACTCTAAAGCTTTTGACCTAAACCAAACTAAGCAGCTCTGCAGCAAAGAACAGTGGCTTGCAATATTAAACCCATGTTGAGAAGTTAACAAGCAAGAGCAATTGAATTTATACTTGCGATACCATAGTGTAAATTTTTTATCCAAACTAAGCTGAGCAACACTGCAATATAAATAAGTGTGAACTTGGACTATTAAGCATATATTAAAAGGTTAAGCAAAGGCCACTAAAAAACTTAAACCTCCAAAATGTAAACTGACATATAAGATTACTGCCTCAGCAAGATAAAGAGTTACTGCACAGTACTGTAATTCAGTCAAATTTGGTAACATTGCAGCATAAAGAACTGTGGCTTGCACTATTAAGTATATGTTGAAAAGTTAAGCAAATGCCACTAAATGATTTAAAATGCAAAATATGATTAACATATAAGCTTGCTGCCTCAGCAAGTTTAGCAGGGTTTACTGTAAGGTACTGTGCTCCAGTCAACTAGGTAACATTTCAGCATAAAGAACTGTGGCTTGTACTATTAAGTATTGAAATGTTAAGCAAGTGTTTTAGTCTGGGAAATGTGTATTAACATATAAGCTTACTGTCTCAACATGTTTGCAGTATTTACTGTAGCTACTGTGCACCAGTAAACTAGGTAACACTGCAGCTTAAAACCTTGGGACTTGCACCATTTAGTATATAATGAAAGGATAAGCAAATGCCATTAAATACTTTAACCAGCGAAATATGATAACACACAAACTTGCTGCCTCAGTAAGTTTAGCAAGATTTTCTGTAAGGTTTAGCGCTCCTAGTACCTTACAACGCTGTATAAAGGTACTGCGCTCCAGTAAAACTAGATGGATGTCATTAAAGAAGTGCAAAGAAACCATTTACCACAAGTGCAAACTTAATCGTTGCTTACGGGAAAGAAGCGAAGGGTACAGCGTACAGTTCATGAAACATAAGCACGACTGTTCAGCCCACTACACGTGATGTGATAGCCGACTACACGGCATTATCACAATACAATTTTGCCCGTTTAACCCAATTAAAAGCCCGGTGAAGTCACTGGAAGAAGCCTAGAGCTTAAAACCATAGAAATAACAATACACATTTAAACTAATAAAAGCCAAACACAGAGCGATAAGTTTAAAAATCATATTTTATCCCTGAACAAATTACTTAGAGCAATCCGGCATACTCACCTTAAGCCAAGAACAAAACCAACTGACCATACAATCCGAGCGACTCACTCCAACTCATTCCATTCGCTACCTGCTAGCCCACTTGACCCCCCAAAAAGATACTCGCTGGCCCACAGGCGCACTATAGGAAGACAGCCTAATCACACAAAATAACAATATGTACGATTATAGGGATTCAGTAATTCAAGAATGATTTGAAGTCGGAGACGTGAATTATGCAGACGCAGGTGTTAGGAGGCATGGAAAATTAGGTAGGTTTTCCTTCTCGTAATAGTCTATACTAGTATATCCATCCATTCGTCCATTCATTCATCCATCCATCTATCCACCCATCTACCCATCACTTATCTGGGAATTCATAGGTACCTCTTTTTGTTTCACTCGTCGGTCCTCCCTCTCACACGGACTGTTTTTTTTTCACTTCCATGTGCTTCTAGGTCATATTTTGTCTAATCCTGTTGTGGGGGTTATTTGGCTGTCTGCTAAAGTCCAGCTGTCTTAAACAGCTAGCATATTTTCCTCAACAACTCTTTTTTAAAATGTTCCTTCATAGTCTTACATTATGCTTATATAATTTTATAGGATTTTACATTATATGATATTCACATGGTCCCAGTGTTGAATTTTGCCTATTAATTATGTGGTAGCGTTTCCTTTACATCATTTTCTAAGAAAATACTATTCTACTTCCATTTCTTATTTAATAGCTACTTTGATATTTGCCATCGATATTTCATTGAGTATTTTGCAATACTATTACATTTCGCGACCACGCAAATTTTTGCGAGTAACTTATATGTTACATGTCCTGATACAAACTGAAAAAACTTGGCTTTTCTGGAGCTTAGTATGTGTTAATAATTCTTGTTAAAATGCAAGTCTTTGTGATTCTCATTCGTGAAACATGCTGCATCTTTTATATTCATGTCGCTTATTGATTCTGTGTTTTTCTGTTCTTCAATCTTGTCGTGACATATATGGCTCCTGCAAATGAACTCTGCTAATACATTATTTTTAGCTTAATGTTGACATGTATAATTACTGTGCAGTTGGTTTCCTTTTGGACGGCTTATTATAACCATATTGTAAAATTAGTATTATTATTCGGTTTAGTTGTCTATTATAACCTTATTTTTCTCATTATAGTAAAGGCACGTGATTTGAAGGTTAACGAAATGTAATTTAAGAATAATAACCTAATCATACTAATTTAGCCATTCCTGTGACGCTTTTTATACGCTTTAGGCTTTCTCAAATTACTTTCTGTTACGTAGACAAGGATCGCTTAGGAAGGCTCCTCAAGAGAGGAAAAAGTCTTTAAACGCAACACTTACAATACATTAACAAGGATTATAACAAAATAGGTTATACACCGGGGTGAGGCCAAAAGGTTTGCAGCCAAAATAGTAAATTTAGTTACCCCGGCATAAACATTGGGGGACGTAACAGCAGCGGCAAACGAGAGGTACCAGGAACTTGCTGCACAAAGCTAAAGCAGGCGTGGGATATTTATAACATAACACACAAATTCACATTTAGCTCTGGTTTATTATAAAGTTACCTTGGTGCCGTTACATTATTTCCAAAAGATTACAGAAAAACATTGGAGGGAAATGCTCCACACTCACATACGGCAACACGCATTCCTACACACAACCACACACTCTGAAGATACACTAGACTCAGAATACTGGTCTGACCCAGGCTATGAGACAAACGGACTCGTCCTTCAACTTGCCTTTACCTCCCCTGACTAGGAGATGGAGGAGATATTGTACACACGAGATTTTTCACAAAAACACATATTTCAGGCCAAAGAAATTTCAGTAACGAACACTGCTTATTACTTGGCTACATCAAAATATTCGATAAAGTAAACATATAATGGTATAAAACCATGGATCAAATGGGAATTTCGTATGATTTAGTAGTGATTATTAAAAGCATGTGTAACAAAGCCATTGTAATAATTGATAATGTAAATGTGCCTGAAGAACAGGAAATTAATACAAACGCATGGAATTAGTACTCCAATATTACCACCAATTTTCAATTAGTGTAATCAGGATGCCATTCGCACACGGTAAATTAAAATCTTAACAAGCAACATTATTGATATAGGATACGTGCAAACAGGTTATTTTCTCTTTATGAGCTAATGATCTCTAATAGTTAGGATGCAATCTAAAGAACAGGTTGTATTTTAAATAGATTAGTACATTAACAGCAATATGAAACTGTTCGGTAATTTTTTATTTTGGATAAGTAATACACATGAATGTGCATAATGGGCTATGCTGAAACAAAAATTACATTGAAAAACGTTTAGGCTTTTGTATACATCTTCATGTATTACATATGAACAATTCATAAGACTAATTCTTTTAAAAGCCTTTGTTGTGTACAAAATTGGGACAGAATAAATATTTTATAAGTAATATGAAAGGTTGATTAGTATTATTTATAGACGCAAACGAATTACCATAAGAAACTGTATATGTGTTGCTTACACTTTAACTTCTTTTCATTCACAGAAAAAATCTGATCTGATACAGTTACATGACTGTTTCTACCCCCTACCTTTAGTACTGGGTATACAAACTATTCTTACTAAAACTTAATTTTCTATTTAATTTTAATCCAAATAAACCTTTCCAGGAATATCAACATTAAACATTTTGTTGTGGATACAAAGAGAACAGCGATTGTCAAATGTTTAAGAACTGCTCGCTATAGGCTGGCGTTAAAGCTCCATACAGTTTCTATGCAATCGCTAGAAGCAACTGAATTTTGACAGGACTTTAAGAAAATGACAAAGTAATCAGCAATTCGAACCATTAATAACGGATATCTCAGAAATGGCTTATGTTACAACGAGACTTAATTGAAATAAATTCTGTGTTTTAACGAGATCTACAGTTTTGGTACATTACGTTTTCGTCTATCGCTTTACCAGTTATACAAGATTGTACAAAATTCCTTCGAATGAAGAGGAATACAGACTATTGCCAGAAAATTGAAGATATGAATTTTATTTTTCATATAAGTATCTTTAATATACGACATTTTAATAAAAATCATTAGTGCCTGTTTTTAGAAAAGCAAAGTTTCCGAAAAATGTTCAATGTATAGGGTAATTGGTAGTAGCGAATATCCTTTTTAATCTTAGTGTCACATCCTTATAGGTACTGAACTTAGATACCATGTTTGTTACCTATCCAAATACCAAGTTTGGTACTTTTCGTTTTTCAGTTATGCTATTCACAGACACAAACACACATTGACCTTTTTCTAAAAATTATTTTTATTAACGGTCCTCAAAACATGTATTTCCGGTGAAATCTCGATATCAAATTTCAGTGAAATGCAATACTTCCCCTACTTACTAAATGTTTTAGACAAAGTAAAACGGCTTGTATTACCACTTTTCATACCTTAACATGATATGTACTTTACGCAGAGAGAGGGAGTGTTAGATAAATAGAGGAAGCGGAGAGAATAAGAGAGTACTAAAGTTAGAGGGTGGGAAAGACTGATTTAGGGTTAGTGACAGTGGAAATTAAAGAGACAGTGCTAGAAACACAGAAAACGAAAAGGGGCAGAGAGAGTAAAGAACCTCTGCAGTATACTCTGTGAGAATCACCGCTGTTAGATAATATGAGCTTAGAAATATCTTGAAGAATAACAAATGATAACATTTATTAAAAAACTTCCGGTAGCTTCTAAAACGTATATTTACATAAATATACCTATTATAAAACAATAAATATAAAAAATAATGCAACCATCAAACTTCAATTATCTGAAAAGAAATATTACACACAAAGAAGAAGCAGTAAATAGAAGAACAACGTGAAAAATGAAATTGAATGAACCATAAAACCTGTTACCCTATACTGCCTTGGAGTTTTAGCAACGTTTTTATTGGTGAAGTGATAAAATTTATATCACTCATTACATGAGGATCTTTTACGTGCGAATAACATTCGTTCCACGAAAAGAGACATTAACCATAAAATCTAATAACATCTCATAAAATCTATAAAAGGAATGGTGTTTGACTACTGAAAAGATTCATTTTTAAGATGATAATATATAATTGAAATTTCCTGATATTGGTAATGGTTTTTGACAAACAGCTTTCCTTACTGTAAATATTAACAACATATGTATTATCATCAGATCTAAAAGGAAATACTCCTTTATTGATTTTCAGGAAAACCATTCTACCTCAGTACATTTTAATAATATGAGCCACAACCTTAAATTAGATATATCTTCGTATACATTCCGGTGCACAAAGAACGAAAAAGAAAGAGAACGGGAGTACGCTTTTGTTTTCCTATAGTATTTTTCCTTCTTTAATTATTCTAGAAACCTGTTATTAATTACGTTTCAAACCTACTCGGATGTGCTAATCTCTTATTGGCTTGAACAAAATGAGCGACGAAAAGGGTTGGAAACGGAAGCATTTTATCTGGATGGTTGCGAGGTACTCGCCAGACACTCACAAAATCTGTACATCGCTTATTTGTTTGATCTCAAAGGTCTGGCACTTAAACCCCAGCCAATAAACAATGGTGGATTTTCGGTTCAGGAGCGAAGGAGCTCGCAGTGACTGAGTAAGACAAGCATTGCGTGATTTATACACAGATATTTGTTTTTATCTTGTAGAGGTTATAACCATACAATAAGAGATATAAAACTACAACTTAAAATTAAGTACATGCAAATCACAAGGCAAACTTTAATTACAAGTAATTAATAAAGTGAAGTGTTTGAATGAAATTGGCTTGTAAACAGTGTCGTTTTAGTATATATATATATATATATATATATTTATATTTATATATATTATTTGAAACGAAGAAAGTATTTAGACAACGAACCGAAAATTATTGCCCAAAATCAGCTAGAGTATAGCCGAGGGCTTTGGATTATCTCAAATAACACCGACAAATTGGTGGAAGAAATACCATGCATGTGGTTACTAGGCACACAAACAAGGTGGCATATTTAATTCTAAATGAATAATGCAGTTCGCATGGCACCAGAAGCTTCAAAAGCACAAGGGGATAAAAAACAATAGTGAAGAACATGTCAAGAAAACAGTATAATAAATAAAGTTTTCATGAGCGATAAAAAGAAGTATTTTAGTTCAGTAGCTTGCCGGCACTCGTAGCTGTGGACGCTGCAGTGTGAAACTTCGGCGCTCCGCCAAGCTGAATGTTGCGGGTTCTGAGTCCCGCCATGGGCATGGGTGTTTGTGTTTTGTGTGTGTGTGTGTGTGTGTGTGTGTGTGTTTGTGATTGCGTTAATAAGCGGTAGTGAATAACAGTAAAAACACAGCAATGACAGGGTAAACAAGGGAACTTTAAAAAAAAGTAGCTCATTTAGTAGGTTAGGGCATTATGGGGGTATTATTATTATTTTTATTTTTATTATTATTACCTTATACTAATAATAGTCGTTTGCAAAGCAACAAGAGCAACGATAAAATACTTAAACAATCATGATAAAGAACTGACTTATACGAAATGAATCACTTAAAGCGATAAAGTTTACAAAATGTCCCAAAACAAAGCATTTTCTCATTACTTAAAAGGGGCACCTTATATTCCTGTTCTTGCAAAACGCTGTAATAAAACTTATTTAAAATAATACTAATTACGAATTAACTATGCACAATTAGAATCAGAATAAAAAGTACGTCATAGTCGGGATTCAAACCATCGATCTTTAGCTTCGAGTATTTCTGCGGCGCCATCTGAGCTACGATGTCGATCTGATAACACGGCATGCAATTCTCCATAAGTCTCCAATTTTAGCGGTAAAACACAAGGCATCCTTAGTTTCTCTTGAGATAATGTATTCCAATGTCGACTTACATACTTTTTCATTCTGACCCTACTTTTCCAGCCTAGGAAGAACAATTAATAAAACTGAATTGATTATGGCTTCTTAACCAGTCTGAAACTTCCTTGGATCCTAGTCACTGGTGTACATTGGCATCGCGGAAAAAGGTTGTGCAAAAGCTGCCAATCAACTTGGGTTGTTGGAACTAGTCAAAGGTTGGGGTGGAGCTGTGAGTGGAGATGAGTTAATCCTTATCAACTTAACACACAGTGATTATATCACCACTTTTTCCACGGAAGTGTGGTTAGCACATTTTAAAGTTCAAATTGTTTTATTTTCTATACTTAGGTAGTGTTACGCGAACTTGGTTAGGATTTGAAAAGTCCATAATTTATATTGATAATTCCCATATCACATAATTTCTTACGGATTCCGTAAGAACCGAACGCAGAGAATGGTAACTTAAGTCCTAGTAATTTGTAACTTGAATCCCAATAACTTGTTAACTTAATCGGTCAAAAAGAAAGCTTATATTTGATGGTTTCTATTATATTGATTCCCGATGTTTCAAATATACTGTACATCCAATTGCACGAAACGTGCCAAAGTCTTTGGTTCCCTATAGCGTCTTCTTTAATGTTGGTATAAACTCCGTATCAGCTGTGTTCCGCACCATCGGTGGGTGGGTCAATCTGTTATTGGTTTGAATTCAAATCCAACACACTCGCATTAGCTTATGAACAAATGTCAGGCCTAGGTGAGCAACGAAACGTGAAGAGTACGGAAACATTTCATCTGACTGGCTGGAAGACATGCATCGCCACGACGGTTCACAATAGTCCCCAGTGAGTCCGTCTGGTGTTGGTTGATATAAAACATTAACCTATTACCACAGTATGGTTCAGGCTCAGTATTGAAGGAAAACAAATATTAAGCACAGTGCTAGAACCAGGTAAAGCCGTGGCAGAAGCGGTTTTATTTACTTGCCAACATCAATCGCTGTTCATTATATCGGCACGATTCCATGCACTTGACTGCCAGTAAAAGCAGTTCTTCGAGATAATTTTATGGGGAATTTAGCTAAAGCAAATTGTTTAGTTTTCTGTGTGCGTTTCAGTGAGGCATGAGTTGCTGTAAAAGTGTTACAGGTTTTAAAATGATAATGTTTTAATTTTTTTAAAATAAATATCGTTTATTGAAGAAATGAAGGTTCAAATAAATTATTTTTAGTTGGGTTGCAGGTAGATTCTGGAAAATTCTCCAGCTTTTACACGAGGCAAATGCAATTCCCCATAAAGGTCACACAAAACCAGCCAACGGCTTTCATTCGATTGCTAAGGAAGTTAAGCTAAGTTTGATTACACCCAAAAAGTATATCATCTTACGATTTTTGAACTGGGGATGTCCATATGAGTCCAATGTTCAAAAGATGACTATAACATAAAACCATAAAATTCAGTGTAATAAATTGTTATAAAATAACATAAAACACAGCAGGATTGTGCGGGGAGTAAAATCAGAACACAGACAAAAGAGACAAAGAAATCTATCCGACTGCAGTAATTAAATCCTTAAACGCAGGAATAACTTGTAAAATATTAAAAAGAGAGAAATATGAGTATTCATTGTATAAATGTATTAACATAAAATATAAAAAAGGCATTGATCGAATATCGTCTAATACAGAAAAGGCAAAAGATACATTCCAGTTCCATATGTTCCGAGCTAAAGTAAAAGCTTACACGGACACCCAAAAAGATGTAATTTGAGGTAATTTGAAGCATCATCCATTATGACGATAACGATGGGGATGATAAAAATGAGGCATGGAATAGGAAGCTTTACACCTTGTTGTGACCCCAAAGAAATGCATCTATTATGGAAAAAACCTCAATGCTGAAGAGCTGTGACAGTGGTCTTGCAAAATGAGTTTGAAATTTAGGTTAGGGAAGCCAGACCACAGAATTGCAGTTTTATATTGTTCTGATGCAAATTGCACCAATTTGTATCCATAAGCAATTTATTGCTTAATAGTCTCTACGGCTTTTGACTTTCAGTGATAATTTTTAAAGGTATGTAGATTTTTCTGAAGTTTTAATGCTTACCATGACATATAAGTAGGTAGTGTTTACTTTTGTTATTCATAATTTGACTTTGTTCAACTTTAGATCTGCCTGTTCTTGCATATTAACAACCGTTGAATGTTTATTATGAATGGAATCTTATATTGGCATGTTATTAAATTATTCACTGAGTGGAATATCATAGTGAAAAGAAACGTTGGGTTCACTAATTCTGTTAACTGAGTGAATGCTGTTGCTATAATTTTTTTATTCAGGATTGTTACTAATTTTAAATTTTATGAATTATTAATTATCACTAGATTATCTTTTTTATGCTCTTCCTTTTGCAGTAACATCAATACAAATTGCTTTTCCTGTGGTTATGAGATATTAAATAGTATATAACTTACATGCAAACATTCTACGCATATAAAAGCGTTTTTATAGCATAGCAGCGAAATATGTACCGACAAAGCACCATAGCTCCAAAAGTAGAAGGTAAGTGGATGATTAGGTCGGAGTTAAGTCTGTATAAGATAATTAACCGAATCACTATTTTGTCAGAATAGAATTAAATATCACAAACTAGGTACTACAAAGACTAGCTAAGTATAAAATAAGCTCGAAATAAACAGTTAAGCGAATAAACCATATGAAGATTCCATTTATTGTAGAACACCTCAACATGCGCCTTGGAAAGAATTATGTGTAAACGATGAATCGAATAAAGCTACTTTATTCTAAAACTTAGAAGACGAGGACCACCTATCACTGTAGGATAGTGCATATAGAACGGAGGGGAAAGCCTCACACAGTGCGACCTATACACATATACATATATATTGTGGCCACATCTCTACAGGAGAATGGATGGAGCGAGTGAACCATATAAGGCTACAGGCCACAGATACACGTAGAAGTCCCTAACATTTTCTGGCTTGAAGACCCGATCAACCACCGGAGACGCCCAGAGTGACGCTGAACGACACGGGGGGTCCTCTGGTGTTTAAGGAAAGTACTCCTTTCTGGAAGCAAGCATCCGCTGGAGTCCAGAGTGACGCTGAACGACACAGGTAGCCCTCTGGTGTTCAAGGGGAATACTCTTTTCTAGAAGAAAGATCTATCTGGCATTGCTTCACATTGCAAAATCTGAAATGCGAAAAGGTATCCGAATGAAAGAGAGTAAGAGAGAAGTAGTGACAGAGAGAAACCACCCCAGTATTCGTCTATCGACCAGGAAACATATGAAAAGCCAAAGGAAGCGGTCAATGGGAATAGAATCCGACCTACTGGATGCGATTCTCACAGTTACGACGGAGACAACTCGCTCGCTGGACTTGTATGTATATAATACATAATAAGTCGCCATTCATCTTGTCAAACAGGAATGCTAAAGTCATTGGTATTAATTCAGAGAATCATAGCAACATATCACTCGAAGAAATATTTTCTCATATCAATGAAAATTCAAGTGCAATGATACCTACTTTCTAAACAAAGTGTAAGGAAAATATTTATATTCATCATGAATGTATCGAATATGAGAATGTTACACTTTTCCCTAGCCAAATTAAAAACAATTATTACCTCAGGTAATGGGCAGGTCTTTATTAAAATTCCAGAAATCTCGACATATATATTGTTACACTGACATGCAGAGAGGGTATACTTCCTTGTGTTTGCAGTCCTGTGTGTTTTGCAGTGCTAGCAGGCTGTTATGAAATGTGAAAGCCGTTAATATTTAATGCTTCGCCGTTATCCATAGCGAAACCTGCCAACCGAAGTGCGCTTGTTCTATTTCACATGAGAGAGTTATCTGCGAGCACATGTATGGTATGATCAAAGGCACTTAGATCCTTGCTCTCCATCAAAGTGCGTACTACTTCAGAAGATAGCTTGCTAATGCGAGAGTAAAGCCACCTTCTGTTTGAAGCCTGCTTTATGTAAGCATGTGACCCAAAAGTTAACGGATAATAGCGAAAAACTTTTATGTTTATAGCAACAGTCTAGATCCGCATGTTGCATACCTATTGCTGTCTTTTTCTTATCCTGTAATTGTTTTATCCGTTGTAATATTTTATGAGACATAAACATTCTTTTAAGCCTTCTATCAGTGCTTTATTCGTGTCATATTCGCAGGAGACAACTAACAGTGAAGATCAGCTGTTTTAATTGCCTAGTATGGTAAAACCTCTCTGATAAGTTCAGAGCCTAGCAAACGTAACTGCCAAAATAGTTGTTGTGTGTTAGCTGCTCATGTAACACATTCACACTAGGCACTTTCCAATAAAAAGCATCATAAATTTCCTTTTAATGTCAGTCATTAGCGGAGTAACAGAGAGTATGTAACAGATAACAAAGAGTATGTAGTTTACTTTGTAATAAGGTGGTTGCGATCCAATGGGCGAGTCACTTTTGGTGTTTTGGGTTCTTGGCTGCTTCCGGACTAAGGGTGGCCTATGGTGCTGCCGAAGAACTTCCGACAGCTGTTGGGGCCGTGCTTTGCTCTCAAAAATGATATTTTAACTTTAAAGGGTTTTGTGTTGGTTTCATTAAGAGCTTTATTTACACAGGCTAAAGTCAGTAGGAACCGTAAGAAATTGTTGGTTGCGCAAAAAGCTATGGTTGATTCTGCCTTGGCTGGTATTCAATATGATTAACATTGAAACCTTATCAAGGAATTATTCAATTGTACCTTGTTTTTATACATTCAAGTTCAGGTTATTTCATACTTTTCAGCGTTATGTTATATAGGCTTTCCTTCTTACTATTTATGCTCTAGAGCTTTGGTCTAACGTAACACAGCTTTTAATAAATATCAGCTTTTGCTTTTCAGTGTAATATACTAAAATAGTTCGGTATTGTTAACAAAAGTTTCTTATTAGTGTAATATAGAGCCATACGACGACTTTTATGAAATTAAAAAATGACAAATTTCTTACTACATAATGTGCAATTACAACTTCATTTGCAATTCGAAAGTTTCCTTTAAATTGCTTACGACGAAAATGGTATAGCCAATGGATACAAAAAGGCATATTTAAATAACTGTTAAGAATGTTAATAGTTTCTTTGTCATTTTTGGAAAAGTTTAAAGACCTGAAACTTTTAATCTGATATCACCCGTGGGATAAGGTTTACCAAATTAATGTCGACTTCTCTCAGCACAAAGCGTTTACTTACTCTGTTGCTGACATCAAGTAGGTAAAACCATTGTATTTCATTAAAAAATCCGGTATACAATTATAGGTAGAAATGCAGATTTTCAAATCCCCTGAATTCCCAAAAGGTAATTCTTAAAAAAAACGTGCACGGTGCTTGTTTATGTGTTAGTGAGTGCGTGTGTGTATGTGTGTGTATGAATAACATAACAAAAACAGAAACTTCAATGAATATCCAACTTCATATTTAAATTTAGCATCTTTCAAGGATGGAAAACGAAGATGTTCATAAAATGTTTCCGCACCAAACTACTCTTTCTGTTAACCTGTTTTAGTCAACTTATATTTCCTTAATAATGTTATGTGTTTCAAATGTTGGCATGAGCAACAAAATGCTTATTTTAATTTACGTGTGACGACCTCTGCATTAGGACTAGATTAGGTACAATATTGAGTAACTAGGATCATTAAAATATATGATATGCGCTATTTAACGTTTTTTGTAACATTAGTCGTTTTTAGAATATTATGCTGCATGTTTAAAAAATATACGTCATGTGACGGAGCATGCTTATTTTTTATTTATTTATTGCTTTTCTTTTGTAAAAACTTGTTACTAAACGTTCTCAATTTATGTATCAGTACTTCTGGCATGAACTGCTGTTTCCGCAGATTGTATATAAATCAGCGATTATTGCTTAGTTTAAACTCATTTGAGGGTAAAAGCACTTGCTGTAACTAAGCACTTATTTCATAGTTCGAAAAGAAGTATATTGAACAAAATAACAAGGAGGGAATAATGGTGTTTAGATGAATAGTAGGAAGGTGTGTAAGTGAACTTTTAACTGGTAGAGAAAGTCGGGTGAATGCCCATTGTATTCTGTTTTCTTTGATGTATGTTCTGACGACTCATTAAAAAACAGACATTTTATCACATGTTTGGGCACTCCACGTGAAGTTCATTCAACTAGAACTGACGATGAATTGTAAACCTGCAGGAAGCCGGCGGTGTCACAATGGACTTTCAGGAATTTGGCGTTGTCACATCTCGCTGTCACTTGACGGGAGGTCGGTATTCAGTGTGTAAGGGGAACCCCAAATTTGCTCAGTCTGTGAATTCTGTAGATAAATTGTACATGTATGTAACTTCATAATATGAAATAATAACAACCAGTTGTTTTCGTAAAGGAAATCATTTTCTAAAGCCTTCCATTTTGAAGAAGTTGGGATAAGGGCACGTATTTTTCCGATAAAAGCTTCCTACACATCTGAAGAAACTGCAAAAGGGTAGAAAAAAGCTGTGTAAGATATTCTACAGATTAGACAGAATTATGAAAGATGTAGTTTTCTATATAGGAGTGTATTTCGAATGCACAGAACGCATTAATAAGTGCTAAGTTACTAAAAAATTAAGAAACCTAAATAAACTACGAATTTGAAATCAGAAGCTAAAGGCAGAAATTAATAAAATGACTATTTTAAGATTGTTTAACATTAGCATGATAAACGATATCCTAATTTCTGATAAAACGAAAGTTAAAAAATGTATTTTGGGGTTTTGCAAACGGATCTTCTTTAATATTAAATATAAACAATTTTTGTATATATAGAAACATTAATTTATGGATAAAACAAATACGGAAAACGCAATATTCTTCAAGGTGTTCTTGATTGATAATACGTGTTAACATAAAATTCTTGTCCAACATCTTTGATATTACTCGGTAATAAGGTGCTATGTGATAGACGAATAAGGACGGACAAGGAATAATTTATAAATCATTTAAACTTAGAAATGAAAATTTTTGAGCTTGTATTGCAAATAAATTCCTCTATAAATGCTCTATTTTATTTTTATCATTTTATAGCTTTCGAATGTGTTAAAATTTTAATTTTTTGAATGGATTTAGCTCATTGTGTTTTTTAAGATCATTATAAATTTCTGTAGTATACTTTCTACTCTGTCCTGTAGAATCTCTTATGCTCTGTAACCTTCCTTTTCTTATAATAGCTCCTTATAAATAGAATCGTGAAATGGTAAAAATCAAGTAATTTAACCCGATGTTGGTCGGGCTCGTTACGCTGCCACCATTTGACATGTCAGCGCGCGGCCGTGCAGTGCTGATCAAGGTTTGAGCATGATATTCGAAGATAACTTTTAGTAAATTTGAACGTCTTTTTTAAACACCTTTTCAGGATTTCCTTTACATATACATCATGTAACCGATAAATAACTTTTACTTTAACTAACCCTAAATTATCTCAATTTTGTTAATATGTAACCCAGTTTCTCAATTTTCAGTGAAATGTTCTTGGAAGCATAACATAAAATTCTTATGACAGACTGTTTACATTTCTTCGCATAATTATACCTACTCGAGTAACGCACCGTACCATGGATATAATGTACTGTGCTGGTCTATTGCTGGTACTAAACATTACAGTATAGGTGCACAAAGTGACTATAAAACACGACCAAATTCGAATTAGTTTACAACAAACAAGGTATACCGAATGTACCATTACATTTGTTTTTATCTCTTAGACCAGAGCCGCCCAAACTTTTTCACATGCAGGGGAGCTAATTAAATTAGGTGATGCCCATGGGCCAAGTGCACAGTTTTACAAAACTATATAAATTTAATATTTTATGGATTGACAAAATAGGGTTTACTTAATGCTTTTAGATTTATTAATATTTTACACGGTGTGCGCATTAGCCAGTTTTAAAGAGCTCTGCGCTGAAGTATAAAAGTGCATTCTACTCACATAATGAAAAGTATGGAACTTATTTTGAACTTAATAAGCTGTTGATGTCTGTTGATGTTAGCAAACACATCTTGGAGATGTCCATCACTCAAGCTGAATTTTAGTGCTCATTTCTGCATTTTCATTTTTCAACATGTTCATTGTATCTTTTGACAAATGTATACCAGGTGAGTAAGCTACCCCTATTTATTTTTCAATTTATGCAACGTGTTAAGCGATATATGTGACTTATGCCTTTCTTAAATGCCTTCTAATGACTGATTTTCATAACACTTTATAGAGGAGGGATAGATAACTTAGTACATAAGTGTTTTACGGGACAGAATGCAATCGCCATGCATGCCGATTCCAAAAACCTTTGAAACCTTTGAAAACGCCCCTGAAGGAACAACCTATTACATGCATTGGTTGACAAAACTATTTGAAAACAAAATGTCAGATCTACCCAGTGTGACCAATTTGATTTAAGCCGTTAGCCAACAAAGGTTCGTTGTACAGCCTTGTCAAAAAATGGTAAATATTAGGTAGATAATTTTGCTTCTGTCACAAACTATGGCATATTTCAGCTCAAACAATAATTGAAATGACTGATTCAGTTTGTGTATTTGAGTAAAACTACCAAAAGAAGCTACAAATAGTGTATGAAACTGCAAAAAACGTGTAAATCTTCGAGGTGGGGTCTCAGTTCTGCAATTATTTATTCGCATAGGGACCTCACCTCTATAAGTAGCATTGGCCGAGTGGTATTATTATGGTGTTGCTTTACCGTTTTACCACTGTGCCACTTCAGTTTCGGGTTCAAATCCTTCGTGTTAAGTTCAAGCCTTTATTATCTTTTGTTTTATCTCTTTGTGCCTATAATTTGATATTATGATACAAAGAACTTTTTGATAACACAAGTGTATACAGAATACAATGATCCCCATGATTTCCACTGACAGGTGGATAATTTATACCTCATAGTAGGTAATTTATTGTGCTCGGTATTATGCTTGAACCATACAACCAAGTATAAAACCCTTCACACATATAGTGGCTTTAGTCATTTGCACCTGCATCCATGCTTCGCGTGAATAAACTCTCCATTATATACCGAGTATTTGAAACTTTTCTACGAGACACGGCGAGTATGTTGCCATGTTTTTAATCTATGGAGAAGGAAGGTGTAATGCACTGTCAGCAAAGCGCCTGTGGGAAGAACGGTTTTCAGGAAGAAGGGCACCTACTGCAGACACATTTTGAAGGGTTAAAAGACGCCTTCGTGAAACAGGATGACTTGGAAGAGCACCGCCTGTTCGTGATGCTCCAGTAACCTCTGGAGGATATGAAGAAGCTGTGCGAAACGAATAGAAAACAATCCACATACCAGTTCAAGGGCATTGCACAAGATCTGTACACAAGTCTAAGTCCGTGCTCAGTGATGCGCATATTGTACTGTAATAAATATCATTCAGGCTTTCCACGGATGGGACTTTCAAGCGCAAGTAATATATGCACAGTGGCTATAGCAGTGAGCACAAATGGTTTCCGAGTTTTTAGGAAAGGTGCGCTTCAGTAGTGAAGCCATATTCCACAATAACGGAAGTGTTAACCGCCATAATATGCACTACTGGAGTATTGGCAATCCTCACTGGATGAGAGAAGCTGCATTCCAGAGTGGAGTATCAATGTCTGGTGCGGAATATTAGGCGACCTGCTAATTGCAGCGCACTGTTTTGAAGACAATCTCACAGGACCACGGTACCTTGCATTTCTACAAGAATAATTGTCATTGCTACTAGAAGATGTGCCACTAGTGAAAAGGACAGGACTGTGGATCCAGCGGCATGGAGCTCCGCCACACTGGTCACTGATTGTAAGGAATCACTTACATAGAACATATCCGCAAAAATGGATTGGCCGAATGGGTACAATCGGATGGTCCGCTAGATTATATGACATAACTCCATTGGATTTCTTTCTGTGGGGTCACTTAACGGAACGGGTCTACGCTCAAGAACCGCAAAGCCCAAATCATCTACGGGCACTCATATGTGAAGAATGTAGGCAGATTACACCGCGCGTGTTACAGCATGCAAGAAGGCTTCTCCGGCAACGTACCCAAACGTGCAATAATGAACGGGGCCATCATTTTGAACAATTGCTCGTTGACGAAATCCACTATCTTTAACAACGTATTATTCGTGAACTTAGTACATTTACAATTCCGTTGTCAGTAGAAGAAGTGAAACATAAGGTTTAAACACGAAGCAAAAACCCAAAAGAATGAAAACTGACTACATAACACGATTTTACAAGAGCAGATAGGGTACAGATTATTAGGTTAAACATGATCCACTATTATTATCTGATTGTAATAGTTGTGGCTGTGGCTCACGGGAGAACCAATAACAAAGCCAAATAAATTAGTATACTAAAATACAGGAAATATACACAAGGAGAGAGGAAAAAGTAACCAAAACGATTTAATGCATGTATTAGATTCGAACCTCCAAGCTAACCTTTGCTTCTACATATTCTGTCAGCTAAGCCACTCGGCCAGAACCCACCTATTCTACGTCATTTTTCGGGAGAACATTCCTCTAGCTCTTTGCAAGCATTGTACCCATGAAGAGCTGTCCTTTTTAACCCTTTAGCAGATCTGGGTTCTCATTCAGGCCTTTAATCGTTAATGCTGGTTGCGTATAGTACCGAATAGAAGGGTAGAGCTACAACAACAATTTGTTTGCTAAAAGGGCCAATGTTTTTACATTAGGAAATAAACTACGGGTTGCATAGATACGAATACCTATGGACAGCTGACTCACCTGGTATATGACTTTCCTCACCAGCACCTGCGTTCTTCATCTAACAAGATTCACTATCGTCATTAGAAGAAGTAAATGATGAGAGATACTCATTTTCAATCTCCATAAGCCATTTTAGTATTTGCTGTTCATGGCGTTCTACCTTGGAACGCTTACTATTATAGTGAAGATTGACACGTCACAATGTGACACGACAATGTAAATAAAGCGTGTCAGAATTAAGAATTCTTACCTCTGAACCTCAGAAACAATAACATGATAATCCATCAACGATGTGCCGACATGTGAGCGCCGCGCTTAGTTCGGTCCACCTATTACTTCTTCTTTCATTTGTATGTATGGTACTTAAATTGTAAAAAGCTCTGAAGCATATATCCACTTGCTCTACTACTGTCGTTTTAAACGTATGCGTAGTCTCCTACGCTTTGTTTTAAAGGTAAACAGGATAACTAACTTTCAAAGTCAAAGTGAGCGTTGGTCACATGTCGACCAATGCCGGGTTAATGTGCATCACTCACAAGGCTTATCACCTCAGGATAACTCAGGTGATAACGTCATATGGCCCAGCATTCAGGAGATTCCGGATTCAAATCTTGTAGGCTGACCAATCTGACTATGACTTTTTCGGATTTCCCTCAGTCCCCAAGGTATATATCGGAAATTATATTTAATAACACGACTCAAAGTTCTACCTGAAATCTAAACAATTGTAAAAATTAGAATAGATGGTAATAGAGAATGATATACTTTCTATCCACAGATAATGAAACATTTAGACAAGACCGCCTCCTAATGACTAAACAAAATCTCACCTCACTTCTCGTCTATGTCGCATTATATATCATTGCACACAGCGCGCCAAAGGAAATCCTTAGCGCATTTTGTATCGTTTTCTGGGGTCTTTTGGGGTGTGTCCTTTACCTTACCTCTCTTAGAGTATTTTAACTTGATAATTTAGCAATAAGGGGGAAAAGGAGGGGTTAATGCCTTTGTGTTTCTGATGTTATTGAAACCAAAACATGTTTGCCTCAGAACCAGTCATGCCGTACTCCAGCAAAATTACTCGTGGACGTATCGTGGCTATGTGGGAGGCTGGTGGCACTGATACGGCAATTGCAACAGCAGCGCACAGAAGTGTTTTTATAGTAACTTACTAAATAAAAATATTCCAGGAAACCACGGAAAACCGTCCTTAAACTCGTCAGAAAGTGGACACTCCCCGTAAAACGTCCGCAGATGATGATATTCGTTTACTAAGTGCAAATTACTGTTTTTTATAATTGACTGATCATGTTTAAAAACTAGAGATAAATATGTATATGTATATGGTTTACCAAATGACATACATATTTTGGAAATCAAATTGGGTTATATTTTGTCTACAATCCTGTTGTATTCCTATAATCAGCAACGTGCTAGTTAAGGTATATTAACCAAATATGTTTGAATTACAGGGAAAACATGCTGCTTTATTTATTTATTTATTATTTAGTTATGTTTGCTTCTATGCAGCAACAAGCATAGATAGCACAGTGAGAATACAATTCTGTTTGTTTTTATTATAAAGCGCTGCCTTGCTAAGTATTTAATGAATACCATTTAAGCTTTAATTCGCACTCCATGAAAATCTTCTCAAACTACACATACTACATTTCGCTAACCTGGGCGCTCATCAAGTCTTCCCCTTAGCTTTTAACCATCTCAAAGGATTGTCCTGCACTAGCCGATAAGGTATGGGCTGCAAATCACTATAAGAGGTCTATTTGACAAACTGGATGCACTGACTCTACCTCTTTCTTTTTAGCCAACATGATGGAGAGCGTAAAATATATATTTCGTTCTATGCCATTTTGTAGCCTTTGTTTGGCTATTGGTGTAACTGTTTAGCAGAAGAAGTGGCGCAACCTTGCACCGTGGCCCAAAGCAACCAATGAAATGGCCATGGCTTCGTAAGGCCACGTACAACGATAAACAATGTGACACAGACGCGAGGTGCAGTGAGATTTTCTTTGGTGCTCTTTGTTTGTGGCCTTAATGGGCATCCAAGGTAGTGTGAGAAGATTTTAAGGGGGTGCAAATTAAATCTTAAATGGATTCATTAAATGCATACCACGGCAGCACTTTATAACAAAAATAAATAGAACAATATTCTCACAGTGATATTAATGCTTGTTTCAGCATAGAAGCAAATATAACTATATAATACATAAATAAATAAAGCATCATGTTTCCCCTCTAATTCAAACTATAATTGCTTAATAAGCCTTTACTAATGTATTCCTGTGATCAGCAATATAACAGAATTATAGACAAAAATATAACCCAAATATTATTGCCATAATATGTGTCATATTCAGTAAACCATACACATATTTATTTCTAATTTCTAAACATGATCAGTCAATTATAACAAGAGAGTAACTTGCGTTTAGTAAACAAGTATCATAATGTGCGGATGTTTTACGGGAATGTACCACTTTCTGACGAGTATGTAGGCCATTTACCCCGCTTTTCTGGAATATTTTTATCCAGTAATTTACTATAAAACACTTTTATGCACGGCTGTTGCAAATGCTGTAACCGCGAGACCAGCCTCCCACATAGCCACGATACGTCGACGAGTACTTTTGCTAGTATACGGCATGAGTGGTTCTGAAACAATAAACATGTTTTGATTTCAATAACACCATAAAAACAAAGGCACCATCCTCCCCTGTTTCCCCCTTATTGCTGTGTTATCAAGCCACTACGCGCTGCGATAGATAAGGGAAAGACATACTTTGATAGATCTTAGAAAACGATACAAAACCGCGAAGGATTTCCTTTGGTGCTCTGTGTACGTGTAAAGGCAGGCGTACAGCTTCCTGGCACTAAGGTCTCTGTGGGTACGTGTCGAAGTTGTCAAGCCCGTCACGTATAGAAGTAGAGATAGAGTTGCCTAGCACTAAGGCCTCTATGAATACGTGACGAAGCATAATTGTATGGTACAGGGATAGGTCGAGAAGGCTAACTGTCCACCACATGGCGAACCACGAGGTATCTCTTAACAAATCCGTCACGATATGACCAAGTAATTAAAGCAATGTAAAATAGAGAGAGGGTGGAGAGGGAAAAGTTTATCTAACCATTTACAACTTAGCATGCCATTTATGTAAACAGTGATTTTTCTGTCTGATACATTACTCGTAATATTAATACATTACAGATTTGCCCATAATGAATTATGACCTTTTGTGCTTTGAGCCATAATTATCCATTACAGATTTAAACCTCTTGGCGACTGAGTATTCAGTTTAAAACAGAGAAATGGTGAAATGGTTTTCTTTAATTCTTAAAATTAAAGCGAAACTAAGCAACTATAAAGCGGCATCAAATCGCTAAAACAACACAATTCATTCTTCTTCATAATTCACTCCTTTAACACGTACTGCATTGTTTTTGGGTAGATGCGACAAAATAATGCAGATATTTCCCATAGGCAGTTCAGTATGTAATACTAGCCGGCGTTATGCACATTGGCGCTTCCTGCGACTCGGGAAAGGAAAACATTCCTAGGTTAATCCATCTATATTAACTTGAGAACGTCTGTGGATCACAATTCCTCCACATTGCAATGTATTTATAGTCAGAATAATTACTCACATATTATACTGACCTCAACTTAAAATTCATACATCATAGTCCTTAGAAAAAAGGGGATAACTTACCATGGTAAAATGCGAAATCGATAGAATTTAACTCAAAATAGCAAATACCTGTTATTGCTATTGCCAAACTAAGAAAATTAAGTAATCTGCTTTAGCAAAAGCTAAGCTTGCCTTAAAGATAATTACAATAATATTTATATTTGGGGTAATAGATTTCCGTGAAACACTGATAAAATGAAACGGTCGTTTTCGATACCTACTCTGAGGGACTGTTAGCGTTAATCGCTCGCGGCAATACGTATTAAGCACCTAAGGGTGATTCAGATGTTACTCTAGCTGTCCAAGATCTGAAATAGTCCGACATCTGATCCACTACCAAACAAAAAGAGAGTACCATTTTACCCAGATACCTCCTTATAGATTGTTAAATCCGCAACCGCTAATGCGCATAAAAACAGATGAACACCGTGTGCAAACAGCGTATCGTTAACAGCGCACGACTTAGTGACCTATTGCGCGAGAGATGCGCTTTAAGTGTCGAGAATCGAGACCGTGGTAACAACTTCCTTATTGGGAGCTTAGCACTATTGCCTTTCATAAGAAGAGTATCATTTTACTCAGATACCTTTCCTAAAGATCGTTAAATCCGAAACCGTTAATGAGCATAAAAACAGCTGAATATCATGTGTAAACAACATGGCAGTGTATCGTTAACCACGCACGATTTGTCACACAGAATCAACTTACATTTCGACGTGTAAGCAATCTAAAGCTGGGTTTAAGTCGCCTCTCTGTCTGTACTATGAACCTTCCATGCTGTAGGGTCACTGAATGAACTGAATTATTTATGATAATATTTCAATAGTAAAATTTTTAATATTTTATAGTAAATGAATTAGATAAATGGTATTAAAATGAATTCGAACACGCACCACCATTACAAAAGTAGGTATGTAACATTATCAAAATAAGTTAACAGTATCGCTACACAAAAGATAGGAAAACAAAAGAAAAGCGATAAAAATGTAGGCTATGGAACTGTTGAACTCGACATGAAATTTAGATGTTAAGGATATAAGTGGAAAAATAATAAACGTTATGGCACACAGGCTGATCGCAAATTTATAAAATAGATTGCAAGGTTTGAGGAGGGGTACAAGATAATCATTTTGAGATAGGGGACCTAAGATCCACAGACGCTGACACCTGAGCAATCACGCTCGGTGGAAACTAAACATGTACTGTACATACTATACAACTGAAGTATGTACAGAAAACATGGGCATCCGTATGAAGAAAATCAGTCAAGAAGGTTATATCCACATCTCATACTGCTCTAAAGCCCACACTTTACTAACCGAGCTACAGAAAGCACCCAGCTTCTAAACGCATGTAATATGAATGTTGCAGAACGGGAGTAGCGCCGCAAAGTTAATTGCGCAACGCAGCGTATGTGAGTGGTTAATGCACCATTTTCTGCTCTGCATATCACAAGCAGCACACTGTTCACTGTTGCTCTCAAACATGTCTAACTCACTTTTAATTTTAGAGTTACTAATATGCATTTGATTTATGCTGAAGCCAGAGGACATTCATCTGCAGCTACCAAGCTATACAAAGTACGAGGCGTATTCTAAATCTAGGGTCCGTTTGGTCATAATAACAACAGCACTCGTGAGGCAAGGTTCTTATTCACAGTAATATGTACCCATATATACACTTTACTTTTTCACGTAATCCTCGTTCACATCTATACACTTCCTGTAACGCTGCATCACCTTTTTAACACCGGCGTAGAAGCCTGATGCCTGGAACTTTAACCACTTGCTAACGCTCGTCTTGAGTTCATCATCGGTTTGAAATCGTTTTCCGCTCAGCCACCGTTTCAAATACAAGAGGAGCAAATAAATAAAATAGAATATTGGGTAAAGGCTACAGATTACAAATTAGTACTGGAAAATCAAGAAAAATTAATAAAACCATTAGATAAAACGTGAAGCATCAAGTGTTAGAACCAGTTAATGTTAGGATATATATATATATATATATATATATATATATATATATATATATATGGACAATAGATTCAGTTTAATGAACATAATTATAAGATACACAACATAAACGTGCACCTTTCTAATACATAAATTAACACAATCTGCAAAGCTACATTTGGAGCTGGCTCAGGAAGTTCTAAAATAATATATTAAAGGACAATATAGACTGCTTTAGTTTACAGAACACCCGTAAGGGAGAAGGTTTTAACCGAAGATATGAATATCAAGAGTATCAGAAGGTTCAAAGATTAATAACTTTAAAATAGTGAAAGCATGTTGTATCCTGTCATACATGCATAATGCATGGTGCCTGAAATTTAACCAACAAAAATCACAATTGCAGAGAACATAAATTTACAGAAAACAACGTATGACATGTAACTGACACCTACAGAATATAATGCGCCGGTAGACATAATGCAATGGAGGTACCCTGCAGAACGAATAGACATACAAGAAGCTCTTAATGAACACCATTAAATAGAAGTACATACCAATGGTAGTAAAATTAACGGCAAAATTGTCGCCTCAGCAGCAGCAATAATAAGAAACATCTCAATAGTCCACCAAGTAAAATATAAGCTCAGTGATAGGTGTGCAAATAATCAAGGTGAACAGAATACGATACACAAGATATGAAAAAAAGGTTGAAACAGGAAACGCAATAACTACTGAACGTAAAGTTGCTATTTATACTGATAGTAGAGTTACCCTTAATCTCCTGAGAAACGTTAACAACCATAGATGGCTATTAGAAGAGATCAGAAGGGAAGTCAAGCTACCCATGAGTCAAGAGTAGATTATACATTTGCAATGCATAAAACTCATGTTTTCATACACGGAAACAAAATGACCAACCAACTTGCAAAGAAGCAAACAAAGGAACAGGTGCAAATATAATTTACAAAAAAATCCTACGAAATACATTAGTAGCACAAGAATTAAAAAGTTGTAAGAATAATGGTCAAATTCTCTCAAGGCAGCAATTACTTAGAAGTTGTTTCCATTAGTACATTAGACGAACTGAAGATAATATCAATTTAACAGCAAATATCATTGCCATAGTAACACCAGGAGTTATTGCAACAAAAAAATTCTAGATAATCTAGACTACCTGTGTAGCGATGTGGACCAAACAATACACTGCCTCCAATGTATATTGCCAAAGCTCAGCCAGCGAAAGAAATTTCCGATTGAAATCCACATGCGACATAAATTATCGAATACATTACAACATAATTAAGAAATATTTAAAACCATTTGTCGTGTTGTCAACAGTGTAAAGTTTGAACAGATACAAGTTCACAACTAGGCTATGGAGAAATAATATGAATATTTATTGTTACATAAAATAATTTATAAAACTACCTATAATATTTGTGTTAATGAAGTTATGCAGAAAGTATTTAACGTTATATAGTGTAAGGGGGTACGATATTGAAACAAACAAAATTAGATATTTACCTTAAAAATGCAGTGCATATCTTGATAGTAACCTGTGAAGTTTTCTTCATTGTGAGTGGCTTTTTTTGTAATTAATAAACTGTACGAGATATACAAAAGTATACTGAAATAATATAAACCTTTCTAAAGAATGCAGTTTAGGTCAAATATGCTCCTTTTGTGGAGTTAAGCATTAACGAGGTATTTTAATTGTTTTTTAATTTCCAAACGCTTTTCTTGAATTCTAAGTCACTATTATTCTTAGGAGTGGGGGTTCCTTGTGGTAATGCAAACATCATGGAAATTCAAAAGAAAGAAAACCGTGCTGATATGAGGAACAGTGCTTTAAGTTGGTGATAAATAATTAACGCGCCTCTGCCTCGCCTTCGATCCCCCATTTGGTTACAGACGTTAATACTTAGATGCCCAAGCAATAAGAGTCAGATTCATTCAGGGGTTAGTATGGATAGTCATGGGCGCCTTATTGTTTCAAACATACAGGGTGTAGGTGATGTACAGAGTGGACCTTTATGTTGAGACTGTATACAATATCTCCAAAACAAAGCGTTGTAGAAAGAAACGTCTGTAATGAACGTTGTTTTATATTATGGGGGAAAGTAAATGCCATTAATCGTGTTTTGTTTTGAGGGCATTGTGGCGTTCCTTATGGGGCAGTTTTAAGTTTTTAAATGGGAACCTACATGTTGTATGTTGTTTTATCTTTCCTCATAAAAAACTAAACAAATTTTGCATAAAGCACCTTGCAATTGTTCCTAAAAACGTAAATAACAATGAAAATTCGGAATGGCTGTGTACGAAGAGCGCAATGAATGGTTGGACCTATTCAACACCGTGCATAATAACGGTGGGCGAGGAGGACAATGAGACATTATGACTGTTTTTTGTTTATATTCCACGGCAGGACGATTTCCTTGCATTTGTACTTGCAGCCGCCTTCGAGTGCAGGTGGATCCACTGGTGGTGCGTAACTACAATTAGTGATCAGCATCAGTTCCATTCAAGTTGTTTAACATTTAAAGCGCACTCAGTTGGCTGTGGGTTTAAATGGAAAACTATCTCAACCAGAAAAAGTGAAATGGTTCTCATTCATGGGTAATCTAGGGAAGATGTGCTACAGGCTATTCTTCTGCACGCGGAGAAGTTTCGTGATAGAAGAATCATCGAGAGCTTCATTTTATGCCGTGATAAAACAATTCTCCGAATAAGGTCCAACCAAAGAAAAGGAGGTGCAAAAAAGAGCTATGAACAAGGATAGATAAGTTGCAGTGTTAGCTGCAGTGAATTATAACCACGTCATTTCTCGTGAATTATCAACCATTGCGGGAATAACCAAAAGCATTGTCCTCAGAATACTAAAACGGCTTAAATTCCATCCTTACCACGTGTCATTACATCAACACTACGTGGTGACGATTTAGTGACGAGTGTACTTTCACAAATCATGGTAAAGCAAATCGACACAATATGCACTATGGGGCTGTGGAAAATCCACATTGGTTACGAGAAGTGGAACATCGGAGACCCTGGTCTGTTAATGTGTGGTGTGGTGTTTTGGGTGACAATGTAATTGGACCGAACTGCATTGATGCCACCTTAACAGGTGTAAAGTACAGAAACTTTATAATGGAGGAGCTGCTGTTATTGTGAGAAGATGTGCCATTACAAAGCAGGTCGTAAATGTGTTATCAGCACGACGGATGCCCTGCCCACTGTGCATATACTGCTAGGGATGTTGTAAATAGCAATTACATGATCGTTGGATAGGACGCGCAGGTCCCATTAATTGGCCAGCTCTATCTCCTGACCGTACATCACAGACTTTTTCTTATGGGCTTGTCTTAAGGAGAAAAAGTATTGTGAAAAACTAACGACTCCGGACAACATGAAGGCGCGCATACGAAGCGCTTGTGCCAGTACTAAAAGAGACGCTTTTACGGACACATTAATCGTTCATTCGCAGTTGGAGAATGCATTGAGATAGAAGGCATCATTTTGAACATTTATTATCCTAAGGTGATACTCTGTGTAGCTACTTTTCATCAATGCTTAATTGTCTGCACCAGTGAAACAACAATGTACTATGTAGAAAATGGTTTATAAAAAGCTGTTCATTTTGTGATGAATAAAATAAAAAATGTTAGTTCCCAATTACGAAACGTAACATGACCCTGAAATGACCATCTATGGATGGTCTATCCATTCATTGCGCTCATTGTACACAGAAATTCGGAATTTTCGTTGTTATTTATGTTGGTGAAAGAACCATTTCAAAGTGCTTTATACAAATATTGTTTAGTTTTTTTATGGGGAGTGAAAAACACAACATAAAAGAGATTGATTAAAATTTAAAAAAAGAAAATTCACCCTAAAATACTATTGCCACGTCCTACAGAAAACACAACTAATAATATTTACATTCCCCCATAATATAAAGCAACTTATATTCAAGACATTTATGTCTACAACGCTTACTTTTGCAGATATTGTACAGTGTCAACTTAAATGGTCCACCCTTTATATCGATTCTCAAATCCTTCCATCGCCCAGCTGGGCCTGGTCTTTCTAAACTAATCCTAGCATATCGGACTTCAGCTAAAACCAATTAGAGGAAGGCTCACATAAGGCAGGGGCGTAACACAAATGATTAGGAAATTCTGCCAACGTTCAAGAATGGAACACACTAAAATTAACTAAACGCATCGGCACGTTTCATCAATGATCATTAGAATTTTCTACAGTTCTATACAGTTGCACAATCTCCGTCCAACTCAAGACTCCGAGTTGTACTTCCCTAAATTCTTCTGCTATATTTATATATAAGCCTATTATGAACAAAACACACAAACCAATATAAGAATGTAAATACAAAAATAAATTTATAAGCGATATTTACAAGTTTGCCACTGTAATATTTAAATATAAATATCTGATATGTATGCAAGTGACCGCTATCGGGAAGTTGGATTATTTAATAGAATAGTAGTTTGGGTATGAGTATCCATGTTTTTCTTATATTAATTTCGTTTTTTAGAGCTGCCTATACTTTATATTTGTATTCATATAGTCAGCATGGATTTTATTACTACAAAGAAAACAAATGTGTATATAAAGTAATGAATTTGGATAGCGTACAAGAATTTTTCAATATAGCCATATTACCCCTAAGTAACAAACCTAGCCAATGGTTTAACACATGCATTTTTAAGTTGTATGCTCTGCAAAAGTTATTAAAGAGCTGAGGATAATGACCTGTTTCCAGTTTATAATTTAACAGTGTGAAAGAGGGCTATATGATATTAATTGCAAAAGTATGAGTATATGCCTCATAAATATAATATGTTTTAAACATAGGTATATTAAAACGTCTTACGTATTGCTATTTTGTCATAACTATATTATTGTACCCTCTTCATTATATTTAGCTCAAGGGGGGTAGAGCAAGGTACCGAAAAACAGCATCAAACATTAATCTACACGAGGTCCGACAGGGGCGAGCTGAACAAGATCCCTAATACCTGACAATACATAAAAATATATCTAAATCATGATGTGGAAGGATAGAAGGATCTATTTACTTGAAGAAATTACATGCCAAAAGTTTAGATGACTGAATGCATTAAGAATAAATACAGATTACCTGTCTTGCTATCGGCGGAGAGGTCCCCATTTTCCAACTGCACTGTACGCTTGTCACATTTTCAAGAGACTGAGTTAGGTTCAGACGCTACTGAAGAACCGGTTTTCAACCCCCACTACTATTACATTATATTTAGGTTCGTGTTGCCAACTTAAACATATTAACACCTCACATGCCACATCTCCCCCTGGCTACCCAAATCGACGTCCCTGTCGAAGAAAGAAGGATTTTTGTTTTTTTACACAGATATTACAGAAAGAAGAAACATATAAATGACATACTTTACAACATTATATAAAAACAATATTTGGATACTCACAAAAGTAAGACGGAGCCGAATCTCTGTCGAAGAAGAAGATGTAAATTTGAATACCTGTTTAAATTATTACTGAGAAGCTAATACGAACATGATGGAGTCTCGAGTGCCACCGACGATATTAATGCAGAAGTGTTGTCTAAGTAAGTGAAACCCCTCACACGCACATTACACCTTGTTGCCACGATTACACCCGCACTACACTGCACCATGTCGCGACGTAACTGTTTATGGATGGAATTATTTATATCACCCACAACGACGAAGTTTCAGCCGCAGAGTTGTTACTGTTTTTGGACGATGTTGATGATGGTGGGAGCAATCGCTGGCATGGACTGCCCCCCAAACAGTGGCTCCTTTTGCCACATGCAGTGTAGTGAACTGTCGGCAGCTCTCCATGATGTGTATATCTGCAGCTTCTGGTATGGTGTGTACAGCGGGGTCACTCCTCTGGACACTCGAGCTCCCGAACCAGCAAAGCACTATAACATGGATAATAAAAAGGTATAATTTATGCTCCCAAAAGATCATACATAAAACAAGAGAATGGTGTGTGATTTAAAACAATATAAACAGAAGATGCCACAAATTTTGCAAAAATTTACAAAGATTGAAACGTAGTACTAAAAAAGAAAAAAATGCCTACACATTGAAATAAAAACTGAATTTTGCAAAGGGGTATAAGCCAATCCCTGGAGATTTTTCAAATAGCTGAATCTGTTGCCTAAGGAACATTATGTATACATCTCCACTTACCAAATTAATTATCTTTTCTTTCTGTGTTAACTTTAGTGCATGTTAAAATATATTTAATGCATTATTATATTTTTATTTCTGTTATATACCAGAAAAATGCGAACAAATTAACACTTCTTAAAACAAAATTTTAACGTTCATCGTCTAAATGAAGTAAAGACAAAGCGAAAGAGAGGGAGTGAAAGTAAAAAGAAAAGAAAAAGGCAGAAAGAAATCAAAACGTTACCAGACAGTGAGAAATAATGCCAGCACAGCTTTGGATTCTGTAAGTAAGTGCCTATATATATATATATATATATATATATATATATATATATAAATATAGGGTGGGCCATTAAGTTGAGACTGTGCAATATCTCCATAACTATGCGTTGTATAAAGAAATGTCTTTAATAAAAGTTGCTTTATATTATGTGCGAATGTAAATGCCATTAGTTGTATTTTATTTGGAGTATGCTGTGATGGTCATTTTAGAGTCATTTTAAATTGACCCTAATTGTAGGTTCCCATTTAAAAAAGTTAAATTTATCTGAAAATTATAATCATAATATCCTCGAAACAGAACACATCTAACGGCATTTACCTTCCCCCATAATATCAAGCCAGTTTATTCAAGGCATTTCTTTCTACGACGTTAGTTTTGAAGATATTATGCAGCCTGAACTTTGTACAGTCTGTATAAACCTGTATACACGCAATAAATATAAAGTATATAAATAACCTTCCGCCACCAATTCTGATATCTGCATTCATAGCGTACAAATCTCCTATAATAGTGTTTTCCTGGTGCGTTATTAAATCGCTTTGAGGAAATGCTGTGCTTGAGAAACGTTCGCTGCTGCAGCCACCGGCGCTGCAGGACACTACAAAGCGGAAGGAAAGGACAAAGGGCTCTTGAATACCTAGTATCGACTGAGCCACCGTATTACCATATTCCATGAATATTAAAATGGACACAGTGGTTTATTGTTTTAGCGGCAGTTGGACTGGAAACAGCAAAGCTTCTGGTTTACTCTTCCTTAAGAAGATAGTGCATATTAAACCTACTGTACAGGGAGGTACTTTGGTAGATAAACTGTTTTCAGATGTACGAACTCCATTAAACTAGCTTATGTATACGTTATCTCTAAGGAAAACAAGCAATTTATGTTGGCCACTCTTAGTTTCAATGTACTAGTATATCCATACTACAACCTGACTAAATATATAATATAATCTGAAATGCGCCATCCGGTTATGTGGTTCACTAAGTTAGGATGTGTATTGCAAATTTTTATATTGATTTAAGCGTTTCAAAATAATGTTTACATTAGTTGTTTACAGACTTACGCATAACTAGTTAAAATATAAAAAAATAAAAATGAAATTAAAATCTGAATAGAAAATAAATAAAAATACAATAAAAGATTTCGCAATAAAATCAAATTACAACCCACTCTAAATCTTTAATTATGTACCTGCTGAGAGCCAGCAAAAACATAACTGGTATTTAGCTATTACAAAATATACCCAAAAATGTAAAACTAATACTAGTTTATAAATTAATGATATCCACCATATTCTAATAATTTGTCATAATAATAGTTTGTTGTTTCAAACATTCCAAACTTCTTTAAACATTTATTTGTTTATTACTTCATTCTCAATTACTATTAATTATATTCATATACATTTCAATTATACCTCTCAAAGATTTATAATTTGTATCATGGGTCTTAAAATAATACCTCATCATTTTCCCTTGATTTTTCTTATTACCATTATTTAAATTACTCATTTCTCTTACATAGTAACTTATTTATTGGTTAGTTTTTTATTATTTCACTTGTTCACCTATTTATAAATATTTTATTATACCTATTACTCCACTTATCTAATCCTTTTCTTAACTATACACTTTTCCCTCAATTCAATAAACACATGCTATACTGCAATTTTGAGTTTACTACACCTACATCTTTGTAAAAACAATTTTACTCACTAATACATACTTCTCCACTTCACTATACACTTTATCCTTATTTTAAACTTTAATATAAAGCTTTAATATATCTTATACTTCACGTTTAACGCCAAAACTTTTAATCTGTCTTTAATAACTTTTTAGTGCAGCAACTACTACATTTCCGCTTCAATCACTCATCACTAATATTCTCGCCGGTTTTTACCAATCGCTGGTAGTTCTCTTATGTAGTGGTGGTTATCTTTTACTCTTCCCTTCCTACTAACGCACTAGTAACAATAAATAAGGAAACATGAAAAGGTAGTGGATCGAAAGGGGAAACCAAAATGTGTGTAAAGTATAAATCAAAAGTTCGGGTCAGCAAAATAATTATTTATTTATTAAATCATAAAGTCTCCCAAGAGCCAAAACAAAGAGTACAATAAAAATGAAATGAATGTAGCTTGCAAAATTTATGGCCATTAAGTTTTGCATAATTATATTCTAAAGTCATTAAATAGGAAATTCTCTGTGTATTTAGTGCCAAGTTAAACGCTTTTCCTTTCTCAATTTGGCCGACAGTTACTTATGTTCTGTAAACAAATATTATTTAACGGCATTAAACAATCTTGCCTTTTCCATAAAATAACGCTCTTTTGTTCAGAGGCAATCTCTTCAAAGTTGTTGCCCGCGATGTTACGTTATTGGCGGCGATGAAATACCGTTTTCTCCAAAGTACTGTCAGTAACTAGGTGCACCCGCCAAACATAACATAATAATCCCATAATTACTAAACTAACAGCAATTAATTTTAGAATAAGTGCACCTGCAAATCGCAATCGTATACTACACTGTGACCCTGGTTGTGACGTTTCCTGTTTGCAAGCTTCCCTAATGTAACAATAATTCGCCCAATTTGGGTGCTGCTGACTCAGAGTAGACCTCCATATACGAGGGCTGTAAAGAAAGTAGTTGCAATATGGTCCCCACATTCACAGGAGAGCGGATATAAGCCAATAGGATATGGGAGCGATCAGGTGACTAGTGTCAATGTGTGGTGTGCATTGGTCGGGCTGCCAGTTGAGTGTGTGTTGTTGCTGTGTAGCCTTGAAGAGAATAGTGTCAAGTGCACCGCTCTAAAGCATGTTTACCAAAGGCGATCAGCGTTCGTAGATTAAAATCGAGGTTGCCCGTGGCAAAAATGCATCAGCATGTTATCGAGGATTACATGAAGTCGTGGCGGGAATGTATTGCCGTACAGGACGGTTGCACGATGGGTCAAGGCGTTTTGTGCAGGTCGGACTGAGACTGCGAAATTGCACCGCACAGGTCGGCCGTCCATTTCGCAAGATCAGATTGACATCGTGAGTGGTCTCGTTTCCATGGACTGTCGGAGAGTTATCCGTAGAGGTTGGTCTCAGTTATCAAACTGTGTGGCATGTCCTGACAAAATGTCTTCACCTGAGGAAAATTGCGTCCCTTTGGATTCCACATCGACTCACTAAGGTACAGAAATGACACCGGTATGCACTGGCTGGCATCCACCTGGACAGATACCGCAACGAAGGAGACGCATTTCTGCAGCGTATTGTCGCCATTGATGAGACGTGGGCACGAGGCTATGACCCGGAATTGAAGCGTCAGTCGAATGAATGGCGTCACCCAGGTTCACCACGTCCAAAGAAAGTTTGACATGAGACCAGTTGGGTGATGCTGATGCTGATTGTGACATACGACTACGAGGGGGTTATTCTTACGCATGATGTGCCTGAGGGACAAACCGTCAACAGTGACTACTATTGCCGATTTCTGGAGCGACAGTTTCGACCGGCTATGCGGCGCAAACTTCCACGTTTATTGCGAGACGATCACCCCATAGTGTTGCATGACAACGCACGTTGTCATGTCGCAAACAATGTCCAGCTCTTATTGCAACGGTGGCATTGAGAGGTTTTGGAGCATCCTCCGTACTCACCAGACATGATTCCTTGTGACTTCGACCTGTTTCCGAAGTTGAAGGAACCCCTCCGAGGCCGCCGATTTCCTGACGTGGCATCTGTAGTCCGCACAATAGGGCGCTCCGTCGCGGTCATCAACAGAGATCGCCTTGCCAACGGTCCCTAACGGCTACCCTACATTTGGCAAAAGACCAGGGACTTTGCGGGTGACTATATTGAAGGAATGTAATGCAATTGTACTTGTGAGTTCAATAAATATTGTGTTCTATCAATGTTGCCACTACTTTATTTACAGCCCTCGTATGCGATGAGCTGTTCTGCGTTGTTCCTCCTGCGTGTCCCGCCGAGTCCTCGTGCATCAGTTTTTGTTTTTGCCTTTTTAAGTGGAGTAAAAATACATTTACATATCCCATTGTGGGAGTGTGGGACTCTACCCACTAAAAAACCTCCATTGGAGAACATTCAGGTAAGGTGTATCAGTACCGCTTATAGCACCTGCGTATTCAAGGGCCTAAGCCGGGTGAAGGTGGGGTGCCAGGACGTATCCAAGACCGAGGCTCTGAAGACTCCCTGGCGAATTCTGGTGAGGAGATGGGATAGTCTTGAGTGTTATTGAAGGTTCTGCCACGCCGGAGCGCTGCGTCCTCTGGTATTCGGTGCATTGTGCAATCCAAGTCTGCACTTGTACGCGAATGCAGGTTACTGAGCCAGTGGCTGCGTCCCTGAAAAAACTAAGTTATGCATACATATACATAAATTGGTATATCTATATAGATTTGTAGTATATTTATGATTTTCTATTTGCAATTCGTTATAGCATTCATTGATATTACTTCATTTTTTCCATGCGGCTTCGTCGTTATATAGCTGTAGTATTTTCAGTGCTTCACGTAAGGAATAATTAAATTATTCTTTGGTTTTTGTAATTTTCTGCCATTTAGGCATCGTCGTTTCTCATTTAACGTGTCCTTTATCAAGCTTGGTTGCGTAAAGTGCACAACCGGCGGGCTGCTTGCCTGAAGGTGCAGGTGCGAGCCAGTGACACTCGCGGGGTGCCCCTCACCGCTTGGGGCCGCCTTGGATCAAGGACTATTCGAAGGACTCTTGTAATATACATTTCTGTTACTTTATAGGCAACTGCTTGCCTTTGAGTTTCTATCAATTTAATTCGAAGTATCAGTAACATTTCAGGAGTATTTAGCTTTACCCTTTAAATTCATAATAGTAAGCTTATCCGGTTTTCGAATTCATACTTTTGCAAAGGCCAAAAAAAATAATTTAATTTGATTGTTTTCTAGCAGGATATTGGGCATATTTTTTTTTCCATGATTAACCACATTTGTACTAGATAAACCTTCAGCTAGAGTGTTTTGTTCTGATTGTATAATATGTAAACCTTTTGGTTTGTCTAGAAGCAAACTAAGTTTATGTAACAGTTCAGGAATCTTAAGTTGAAATTCTAAACCTTCTGCTGGTGCTAAATATGTTTTCCTGTGCAGTCAATATTTAATTAGACCTTGAAACCAATGTAACTGAGGTATAAAAGGGCTAAAATATTCTTGTAAAGCATTTTCTAACTTAATTTAAACATGTTTCAACTTCGTACTTTATATTTACCACTAAACCTGACCAGGGAAGGGTCTCCTGAGAAGTTTTAAGTGCAGTTAAAAGCAGTTTCTAAAATTTCATATTGCTTACTTCTTTCTGCAAATTAAAGCTCAAGGAGTGAGCTCCCATTCAAACACCTTCCAGTAAAACATTCCAGCCGAAAATAAAGCTCCCCAAGAATGCATTGTCCATCCTAATTTTCGGCATTTATTTTTCTTGTATTTCTTTACTTTTCGTCTCTTTCTAAACCGTTTTCTTGTTTCTTGTTCAGAAAAACTGGAAAATCTGGACAACACATGTAATTCTAACAATAACAACAAAATTTAGCTTTTTGATCCTGCTTGATCGTTAACATATCTTTGCCAAAAGTAACCGGCTTATGCCATCAAAATGTAACTACATATAACAACTTGCTTACATCCTATAAGAAAGCTTATAATAACTAAAACAAAATCCAAAGCAATACACGTAATTATTACTCGAATCCCATAAAGCAGTCAATTCACGTAAACCAGCTGTATTACCAATGGTGGTGGTTTTCTTTTCCTTTCTCAATAGTGACCCCTTCCCACTAACAACCTTATTACAATAATTAAGGAACCATGAAAGGTAATGCACTGAGGGGGGGAACAAAAACGCGTATAAAGCATTAACTAAAACGTTCAGGTCAGCAAAATATAAAATTTCCCAATATCCAAAACAAGGAAATATTCTCTAAACTCATTAAATAGGAAAATTTTCCCAATGTGTTTAGTACCAACTTAAATACTTCTGTTTTCGCAATTTAGTCAACAATTGCTTATGCTCTGTAAACAAGCATTATTTAATGGCATTAAACCAATTTGCTGTTTCTATAAACTAACGTTTTTATGTTCAATGACAATCCTTCCACAGTCCTGTTGTTTTATTCCCCCGCGAAGGAATATCGTTTTCTTCAAATTACTGCCGCTAAACTAATTTTAAAATATCTGCACCTCTCAAGCATAATATAACAGTTGCATACTTACTAAACAAGCAGCAATTATTTTTATAATGTGTGCACCAGCCAAACATAATATATCTGTCGCATACTAGACAATGACCCTGGTTGTGATGCTTCCTTTGGTGTACGGCGGTGTCCAAATTTCCCTAATGTGAAAAATAATTCGCCAAATTCGGGCGCTTGCTGACTCAGAGTAGACTTCCTTATATGCAATGAGCTGTTCTTATTTGTTTCTCCTGCGTATCCCGTCGAGCACTTATCTATGAGACTTTGGCTGGCGCTTATATACACACACGCGGGGGTGAAGCGAGGCAGAGGAGAGTTGGCCGCTAGCTAAGTGATCCACTTGTTGCAACAACTATGCTGGAAGATCGCGCACCGCCCTATTTGGGGAGTGATTTGTAGTAGTGAAACGGTGACGCAACCATATTGGATGTATACTTGGTTACCAAGATAGTTACACCATGCTAATCGACGGCGTCCAGTAGCGGTAGATCTAAGAACCGCTATAGTTCAAATACATTTTTTATTATTATTTGTTAATAAATAGGGCTAACTTTTGTCCTGGACTGCTATCAGCTTTCCCAGTATCCACGGTTCCCAGGTCCTCCAGCATTAGGTTTGTACTTTAATTCAGCAAGGTTTAGCGAAACACAGAAACGCTTCTCTGAGAAGTCTGTCAGAATTCCAGGAAAGAAAGACTACATTTAAGAGGGGTATGAAGCAGGTGCCTGCCTTCGAATGAAGCCTCAGAACTTAGCGGGAGAACGTATACATGCTATTCGGGTAGGCTGAGTCCACTGCTAGCACCTATAGTGAGAGCTGTCTGTGTCGTCGCTAGGAGCCGCTGAGATGTCCCACTGTGGAGGAAAATGGCCCTTGCTCAGGCATGTTTCTGTGTTGCCCACGAAGATCGCTAAGAACTCCAGACGTTGTCTCGATGTCTCTACGGTCACAAATTCGATATGCTGCAGCTTTTTGGTGGAACAGGAATAAAGGTATAGGTGATAAAAGGTTTACGTAGGTATCTGAGGAGAGTAAGGGGTTAGAGAGAAAAGGGATCTTGTGCTGCGGTGACTCAGTTTATTTGAAATTTTTTGGTGAATGTGGTATCCCGTAGCGCCGTAGCACTCCACATGTTCGTGGATAATTACTGCGGGGCGGAATTCTCGGCAGCGGTGATCAGGTAGCTGCCATTACAATTACCTGTGTACTCTGATGTCATTAAGAGACAGAGCGTTGTCATTCCATATCCGATGTTATCTCCGGGATTGGTAGTTGTGTGGTGGTGAAGTGCTGGCAGAAGAGGCTGGTGTGTCTTCCCGATGTGCCTCGTTATTCTGTTCAGGTTTTCTATGATGCAGGTACGAAGGATGTCCTTCGCCTTACCTTTAGCGGCACGTGAGTCCAGGCTGTTGGTTCCATTGCGTGTATTGTTTTTACTTTCGCGTTCTATGGCTCCGAAGACAGCAAGAAAAGTTGTGTTGATGTGATCTTTTAGTACGTTGAGGCAGCTGGGCCACCATGTTTAAACCAGCGGCGGAGGGATGACCTGCGATGATTGGTTCGGGCGGACAGTGAGCTGGACTTGGCTTGGCGTAGTTTGCGTTATGCTGTCGTTTAATTGACTCGGCTGGGTGCTTCCTTTGGCTTTTGTCAGTTCCGTTTGTCATCACACCTTTGGGATGTCCTCAGCCTGCAACTGGTTTCGTACTCTGTTTAGTTTTACACCTTGTACTTTCCTGTTGATGCCATCTGGATGTGCATGGAGTTCAATGGCTGCGCGCTATAAGCGTGCATTCTAGTGGAAATTTGAGGACCGAACATCTGTGTTCTGATAACCGATAATATGCTGCGCTTTCGGTCTCCTTATGCTTTGGACTGTTTACCGAATCCTTGGTTTTATGACGTCCACTTAAAAAAATTTTTGTACATGGGAATGTAAGTTATGAGTCTACGAATTGGAACCTTAGTGGTGCTTTTTTGCTTCATTAAGCTCTAAACAATATCCAGACCATTTCGAATTCACGCTGTAAAGTGACAATTAGGCGTTAACGTCGTTAGTGACGTCAGAATCAGCAGGAAGATTAGTTAAATGGAGATTGTGTATTGTTACGTTTGGTTTTACCTCTATTCTTATTCGAAGTTCAAGTAGGTAATCAACATTTGTTTTTGCAGTACCTAATAAAAAAATTACATGGGTCATCTGGAAATCCAGAGGGTAATTTGTACAACTCATTTCCAAAAATCATTGTTGAAGTTACCTAACATCAGCGCCCTGATTCACATTTGCGTAATATTATTCAAAAACTGAGAAGTGTGAAGTCGTGCCTCAGTATCATTTTTGCAATGGTGTCCTGTGCAATGTTTGTGCAATGTTCCTTGGGAAAATTAAGGTAGAGATGCCATGTGAAGCTATCTCAATTATTTGTACTATAATCATGCATCATTTTGGCGGTTAATTAGGTATTGCTAATACAGTGAACATAATTCGTCACCAAAATATTTGTCAAGGAAATGGACACAGCAATTTCCACCAGAGTTAAGATATGTAAGATTCGTGCTCTCACTAAAGTCGGCTCAATGTACGGTTTAGGGCGAACTGTCTTCTAACCTCGCATCTAAGACGCTCAAGAATACCGTCGTGGATTTTTAGGGCCGTAGGGCATGGAAAACGTACGATCATGTAGTAGGTATGAGTCTTTGAACTTTGTGTGGCTATTAGCCGTATCTAAATCTACTGCATGTGCAGTTACTAAGGTATTCTCAAAAACTGTTACATCTCTTGGAGTACCGCGTTATGCAGTGTCAGATCGCAGCAGTTTATTTTGTATTGGCTTAGATTACTTTGTTTTGAGTAAGCGGTTTCAATATAACGACTACGCCTTATCTAAAAGCATCAGATGCCGAAAGAGTCAGTATTAAACTTAAGTACGCTTTGATAGCCCATCACCATTATCAAAAAATAAATGGGATAGTAATTTACCGAAGATAAAGTTGGCCTTCAATTCGGCGCACCCTGAGTCTCACCTAAGCGTTCGTTCTCAGTTTATGTTCGCTTACAAGCCAAGCCTTTTGGCAAATCTGTGACCGTTAAATGAATATTCTTCCTGCTATAATTAAGGATAACTGAATACACATTTCAGCAATCTGAAGGTAGCAACATAGAATGAGGAAAAAGCGGTATGATTATACTATGAGAATGTATCCATTTGCAGTACTCCAGACTTTCTTGTGTTGTAATCAACCTCTTAATTTCAAGAAGAATGTTTTTGTGGCGATGTTAGCCCCGCAGTACATTGCTCCATCAAAAATTATTGCTATTTGTAAGGGCTTAGCAGAGAAATTGCAAATGCACTTGCCCAGCAATTTAAGCGTGCCCATGTTACGCAATTGAAGCCATTTGCAGATGACCAGGTCATCTAAATTTTTTCTGCAAGGTGTATGTAGTTTTGGTTAATGTTTAAGGTTTGAAATTTCCTTTACATTTTCTCTTGAGTATCAGTTTTTCTTTGTTTGCTTTTAGGAGCTTTATTTGTTTTCGAAATGAGTTGACCGCGCTGCCAACCTTGATTTTGGCGTCAAGTGTGTCGATGCCTGACGCAACTTCCGTTTGTTTTCCGTCTTTCCGGTGTTGTTATAAATGTTACCCCTTTGCCGTTATTCCAAATTTTCCTCATGCATTTATTGTTGTTTTTTCTTTTTGTGTTGGGATATGTTGTTTTGTTATGTGTAAGGTCCTTTATACGTATCTCTGGTCTAGTTTTCCATTAGAATGTCCCTGATCTAGTTTTTCTTTCTGCGTGTCACTGGACTAGTTTTCCTTTGTATATTTCTCCAGTCTGTTTAGCTGTTTTGTCTGTGATAGAATATTGTTATTGGGATGCATCATCTAGTTTGATAGGTATAATGTTCCCTTCTGTTAAAGTATATTCGAAAATTTGTTCTTGTTAATTTGTCTGCATTTTCTAATCAATATATCATTCCATTATTGTTAATTTTATATTTGGATCCATATTGTAGCTGAACATATTGTTATATCTATTAAATTATATTCAGCCACAAGATATTTACTGCTGCTATACTTATAAATTGAGTTTTGCCGCTTTTTATATTATACGCATTATTTTTCGTACTCAGTTTTGGAACTCTCGGTTAATGAGCTTGTAGATGAGCTGGATATTGGTATTGATCTATTTTCCAGGCTGCTACCAAGCCATTTATAATATCCTTTGAACATCCACATATGAGAAGGTTCGAGTCATGTTGGGGGTGTGGCATTTGTAAGCTGTCTCCGGAGAAGTGCTTCTTTGAGGAGCTTCTGGACGAGGAGTGATGATGTTGCTCCAGTTCCAACCCGCTGATCGCTACATCATACGTGTATAATCATTACAGTGTAGTATCATCACAATCAGTAACTAACGAGCAGCTACATCTGGAATTCTGTGTGTGTCGTGGACCAGCCTGAACGGTGATGCACCAAGTGACAGTGATCAGCTTTCTCCTCCTACTTAACGATGTGCCGCTTATTGCCACATCTTGTGACTTCGGAATGATGTGCGATGCAATCCATTATTTCACATTTTTCTCTCGTTTCCTGTGTTTCCTTCCTTTCGTAGCCAGGTTTGGAGGTGTACGTACCTATTGTGTTGTTCGACAGAAGCAACAGTAATCGTTTTAAATAACCGCGCACATTTAATTCCTGTTTACTCCTCGGGCGTAGGTGTGCTGTCTGTTAGTTACCTGTAAGGGTGCTCCCGTCGTGTACCGTTTATACAGGTTTTGGGGAACTTCTGAGGAGTGATTGGCTTCTGGCCATTAGATTAGAAGAGTTCTCAGACCACACCTTGTTACGTCAGATCATCAAAGCCCTGAGAATAAGGGTAATTTCTTATTTTGGATTTTGTTTGGGAAATTTAAGTAATTAACTGTAACTTCGCATATTTTGTCAGTTAAGCCATTGAATATGCGTTTTGAGTTGTTTTAATTCTTCTAAGAAAGAGTTATTTTGTTTGTCCGAGAGTTATAGGTTTTATGCTTTACAATAAAGGTTTCTACTGATAAGGTTTAAAGCGGGCGTGATGCGTCGATAATAAGCGCTCAGGGACAATTCCTTCATAGGTTTTTGAGCCAAGCAAACTGTAGCCGAAATATAAGTAATTGTAAAACACACAAATTTTGCTAGCTATCTTGACTTAGAGTACACGTTAAGAAACTCCATTTTTGCAGCTGAATTTTATGAAGTAACTGTAGCACTTTTAACAATTGTTAATATGTTGTCAATTTAATGGTTAAATTTTCATTAATTTTGTATTATGAATTTTTGTTTAACGGAAATTACATACTTTGATTTGCATGTGATTATGTATTATCTTAGTATGGGCTTCGGTTATATGTTCACTTTTGCAAACATACAAATATATTTTGAAAGAGGCGTCAGTGCTGCAGTATGGTTAAACATAAGGTGAGATTATTTTCTACATTGCGGCTTTGCATAAGTTTCCTCACGAAAATTAAAGAAATCAGAAGTATCCACAAGTAACAAGTCCTTAAGGTATCGATATACTCTTAGCTCTGTAATGAATAATATTTTATATTATATCCTTGACTGCTAAGCTTAAAATATGACAAATATGAAAGTCTATATTTTTATAGTACAAGAAAATATAGAATTTTCTGTATATTCAGCACACTGGGACAAATCGTTTATCAATAAAGGCTTAAGAGTTGCAACAAAATAAAAACATTCGTTTCCAAAAGTACGAAAATGTATGCATTTTTTTCCCAAATGAGTTCATTGTGTTAAAAATTGTTATAATCGCTATCAATGTAGGATACATTATGAATGCAACTTTAGCTTAGCACATAGAAAGAGCTTTGTAACTTTTTTGGTTTTATGACAGTTGTTTGTGATTTAATTTACTACCAACATTTTTGAAAGACAAAAAAATTACAACCGGATTTTATTCACAGTTTGAGTGTATGATATGTGATCCTAGGAACATTTGGTTCTCTAAAAACGGTATATGAATAAGCAATACAGATTTAAAAATCTTACTTATACTTAATAAAAGAAAGTTGTTCTAACTAGTTACAAAAGTGCAACTCTCTCAAAATGTAATCCAATGGTCAAGAAAGGCAAACAACTTTTATGTAAATGTTATTACATTATTGCAATACCGCCATGTTACGATCTTTTTCTAACGTGAAGCACGTGTTTAAGCGAGTCACTGTGTCGACAGAGAAATGTCACATAAACTAACATTCTCAAATTCAGGAAGAAAAAAGGATTAGCGCAGATATGTGAAGTGAAGTTGATATCCAATAACGTGAATTGTAGTGCAAATGCAGCTAACCATAATTGTATTTCAAAATGGCTTCTCTAAAATGGTAATAAAACTTAAGCATACTTACAGAGTTCTTAAAACATAGCACATGACCACTGTGAACTGATTCTGAAAATTACGGCGATAGTAGTAGCAGTTTTTCTCATGCAACATGTAATGCCCTGTTTATCATATTCCGATTCCATTAACGGAACCACAAGTATTCTTAATCGTCCATATTTGCAAACCAAATTCAATTTAATGCATATTAAGTAAACTAGTTTAATAAAGAACATGTTGTTGAGGTTTGTATATAAAGCATTATACAGCAGAAAGATAGCACACCGTTATTTACGTTCAGTGTAGTTAAAGAATACCTGAATATAGGAATCTTCTGTCGCAATGGTACAGACAGTCTTCAAGGCTCCTTAACGCTTTCAGCTCTTTCCTAATATATAAAATGTAAACAAACGCTACTGCATATTTTGACATATCAACTTAAAAAGTTTTGTTTGGAAGTTATAATTTTTTCACACGCAGTGGCACAGATATGAAATTAAATGCATTAACAGAGAACCAACGATTAACTGATATTGCAATATCGTTTATTATTTCAGTTCTGCCCAGAAATGCATTGGGTGGCTGGAACAGAGCAGTAAGTTGCGTGGCCTTCTTGTGCAGGGGTTTAGGTCCTCGGAAGTGTGTATTTATGCAGATAAAAATATAGTGGGCACATGATGAAGCTTGACAATTACGTGACTTGCGCTCTGTTGTTGAGACTAATTGTTTACTCGTGCTATCCTCAGCGGCCATAATACGGGAACAATGTACTAGTTGGTTTGGAGAGTGTCAGCGTGAGGCTAGGCAAGCCCGAGCAAAAGGTATCCAGATAAACAACACCCAACTCATAGTTTTTCAGATCAATTGTTACGGCTGTGGATTTGTAGTCATATGCATGCGTAAAATAGGTCACTACCCTCTCGAGGTGAAGGGTTCTGCAACTAGCTAATACGATCAAGTAGAACTTATGTTTTCAGTGAAGTACTATATCGTATCTGAATTACTTTAAAGAAAATTATATAAATTCCGTTTTAAAACATAAATATACTAATGTAAGAGCCATATTGGCTCCTCTTTCATAGCCATATTTACGCTGTCTAGTATCCAGAACGTCTCATACGAACATCATAGCAATGGATTCCTTGTGCCTGCCTAGAAGGAATCATTATCGGTAGGTAACAGCTCACTTCCTTATTGACTCGTTTACTGTAGAACAATGTTCAGTGGTATAAATGTCGTGGCGCTGTGTGACTTCATGACCTGCGACCTGTGTAGTGTGGAGGCATGAGCTACCCATGTATGGAGTGGATGTAGGAAAGTGAAATCAGTCTGAGCTTGCCGGTCGTACGGAAAATAAGCTTTAGCGACAAGTCTAGAGAAACCATTTCTTGTACACGCTAACATTTCAGCTTTGTCAAAATTCAAATTAAAACACATTTGTAAGTAATTGCAAAATATAACGTTTAAGCGTGTGCTGAATTAACTTGATAAGGAGGAATAGGGTAGGATAGTTCTTTTTTGTTTAAAATTGTAAAAATTTGCACCAAACGGAATTAAGTCAAGAGAAACTAATAACTGGAGGGCGCAATTGCAAATGTACTTCATTTTCACTGCAATGTCGAAGCTTGTTGTAATGTTTGTTTAGGTAAAGGGTATATTAAAATTGTGTGGCTGGTAGATTTGAAAGCTTTATTGAGTTGTGAAAGCCTTATATTTACTTCTTTCCCTTCTTTACCATATTATTTAAATATGTATAATCTCTGAAAATTTTGAGATTCAAATTAATGTTTTTCAAAATTCATTCAAAATAATGTTTGAAAATTTTAAATGGACATCTTTATCATTGCGCATTATATCAGCATAATATAACCTTTCCTTGTACTTCCTAAATATTTAAACTGTTTTGAAAACAAAGTTACAGGGAAACCTTATATTATTGTAACAAAATGCTAATAGGACAAAAATCTATTTTAATATATGGTGATGTGATAACATTTCCATGCATTATTGTAACATATAGTTTAAATAAAGCATCTGTAAATATATCTACAGCAGTTTAAATGCTATACTTTATATTACACATTCAAGCCTGTAGTATAAAGTAATCACCGCAATAGAAACCAACATTAGTAAACCTAATAGTAGATTTGCATTACTATATTATATAAAAATGTTAATTTGAGACTTTTTCTTTTAGGCTGATGGAACATATTGGCAATTATCACTTTTTAAGAACCACTTTATGGACATCTTAATGAAGTTTGGTAGTGAAAGCCGCATAAACTGCTGTACCGAACGTTTCATTTCAGCTGTCTCTATACTCTTTTCCTCTGCTTTAGTCAAAACCCTCATTGCCGTAAACAGGGCCGTCCGTGGTCTCTTCACTCTGAACATTTGCTAACGTCCGTATTATTGACCCATATATGTTCGAAGTAAACTGGCTGCTGCCGGATATACTGTTTTTGTTGAACATTTCGATATATCATTAGAGGATGTGCAGTTAGACGTTTGTCGAACATAATCTCTAAACAAGATGGGCATTTTGTACACACGCCAGCACAGCGGGTGACGATGCATAGGAAACATCCCAAAGGATAGATTGTACTATATAGCCCTTTGCAGGATCCCCCAATATTCCAAGATATTACTCCTGGAGCTGGATGAGAAGTCCTGTTGACCAAGAATTACCTCCTGACCGAGGTCACCTCACAATCAGAATTAGTGCAGTAAGTGCAACTATATCATCTGCAATATTCCGTATTATTGCAGGGCGGAAAGGGTTAATCAGAGGCGTCGCATTGTGAGCAGAGCTGGATGGATCTTATTTTGAGTATTCTTCATTATCATCATCATCATCGTTATCGTCAATCACATTTACGGTTTAAACGCTTCAAAGGTTGTTTCGGTCTCATAGATTTTTAATCAAAAAACTTGAATCCATGTTTTTTGGGTCTACCAACGTTTCTGTTACCCTTCGGTGTATAAGCCATATGATTTTTGGTACACGATATTCTTTCATTTGTTGCAAATTTTCTATCCAATTACTTTTAAACTGATTTATTTTATTAATCAGTTTAAAAGTGTTTAATTGATTTCTAATATCCTAATTTTTCCTTCTATCCAAGTGTCACAGCCACACTTCTCAAAAATCTATATCAGCTATAATCTTTCTTTCTGGTTTAGTTAAAACCAAAAACTGCAACCATGTTACAATATTGGAACTGTCATCGCCTTATAAAACTTTACTTTGGTTTTTTTTTTCTAGTGCTTTTTAACATTCTCTTAATAGTCGCATATATATTGTTAAATTTGCTAATTTTATTAAACAATCCTTTTTTTAAAATAGGAGATATCAAAACCCAGCTGTTCAATGGTCTTTCCATTGGGATCTATTTTCGGCTCTTAATGGCTCTTAATCTTTAAATGCCAAACTTTGGTTTTCTCGAATTGATAATTAAAAGTGTAACTCTATAACATTGCTTAATCGATTTAAGGAGTTTGTAAGCCATCCTCTGGGTTAGGTATAAGTACCCCATCATCCGAAAAAGCAAAGTGTGTAAAACATTAGTCCTTATTTAAAAATGTGAGTCTAGAATTAGCTGCCATTATTATATGGCATCGTGAATATAATAATTAAAAAAGAACGGCGAAAGCGGACATCCCTGTCTTACATCTCCATTTATATTTGCTGTTGGTTTTGCGGTTCAGTTTGTTATCTTTTTCTCTTCATATAAACTTTTTATTGCAGCTATCAAATGTTGAGGTACACATTTCTGTTTCAATATACTTAACATTTATTCCGGTTAACTTAGTCAAACACCTTTTCAAAATTTATAAACAACATAAAATTTGGTATATTATTCCCCTATGATGCTCAATTAATTGGTTAACAGCATATATATATATATATATATATATATATATATATATACAATGTGAACAAGACCTGTCTTTCCTGAATCCGTTTTGGACTTGTAGAATAATATTCGCCATTGAGACCGTTTTTAGTATTAATGCATACATTTTGTAGCAGACATTCAAAACGCTTATTTCCCCGTAATTTTCACAAATTTGACGGCCTTCCATTGTATAAATTGGATGTATCTTCACCATATTCCATTAGACAGGAACATGACCAGTATTTCGAAAAACGCTTAACAGATCTAAGTGAAGCTGTTTTAGTTGAATACTTTAGTGCATATATGTATATATTAATTCATTATGAATATTTATCAGTACCAGGAGTCTTTTGGTTTTTACAATGATTAATAACATTTATGAATTTTTGGAAAGAAATGGAATCTGTTTCCATCCACTAATGTCACAACTGTTTCCTCATTATCTGTTTGCTCTATCCAGAGATCTTTAAACAAGATATCCGTTTATCCTTGATTTTAAGTTCAATTTCAGTTTATGTTTATTACGGTTATTAAAATGTTTTAATATCTTATAGGCCACGTATTGCTTACCATGCACATCATGTCCTAAGTCGCTGATATACTTCTACGTACTAGGGCATTCCTTTTCTATACCCAATTGAATTTATCTGTTCTCAACTCAAACATTTTATGTATGTGTCTTTCGTTTCTTTAAAAGGTTTTGCTATATAATGATTCCAAATACTTAATATTTTTGTAACATACTTTTGTTTCATTTTCTAAATGATTCTGAGGCAGCCTGTATGGTAGTAGTCTTTAATTCCTTACATTCTTCATTAATATTCCAACTTACGAGTTTTGTTTCAGATACAAATTTAGCTGTTGCTGATAAAGAGTTCTAATAAACTCATTTTGTAATAGGTGCACTTAAGAGTTTCTTCTTTAAATTTTCTTGTCACATTACTTATTTTACTCTTTTTTCCATTTTGCTGGAATTGCTGTATGGTAATTAAAACCAAATGGTCCGAACCAACATTAGTCTCTACATACTCTTGTATGAAGAATTAGGTTAAAGCATTTTTCATTAACTATGGTGCAAACTATTTTGAATCTCTGACCTCCTGTAGACCAAGCATACATATCTCTTTGCGGGAAAAAAATTGTTTGTTAATCTCAATTTGTTAAAATTTGCAAAATCAATTAGGATTCTGCCATTTTTGTTTTGTTATTTTTCCATGTTCTCCCATTATGTTTTTATGGTTTTATTGCCTACTCTGACACTCATCATCCCAAACTATTATCAAGTAGTCATTTGAATTAGTTTTATTAATGTGATTCTGGAGATTTTTATCAAACTCTGCACATTCTTCTAATTTACGTTCTCCTGGATTAAAACACGTATCATTGTTACATAACTGCTTGCGGTTCTTGGTCTTACTTTTATTATTCTTTCATTGAAATATTCTAACTGCGTATTCTGTTCTTCCAGTTCCCTCTTATTAATATTAGTATTCTAGCTACTGCTCTTTTCCCTCGTTGTATATAAGTAGATATAATAGGAGAGAACCAGAACAATGGGCTATTGTTCTGGTCAGAACAAAGGAATTAATGACCTATTGTTCTGACTTCAAGCCCCGCCCCCTCCTTTGAGGCCTCACATGCCGCCCTGGTCGCGCGTGCCGCTAGCCCCGCCCCCTTCCCTTTGTGTGCTGATCTAATGCCGACAGGGTCTGTGCTGGCAGGTCCTCCCCCCTCCCCCTGTGGTCTGGTCGCGTGCCGGTGACCGCCCCCCCTCCCTCCCCCATACGCGTGTCCTCCCTCCCCTTTGTGTTCTGGTTGGTTCCTTGTGGATAGATGGGAGAGTATGTATTGATCCTATACGTCGGTCGCGTACCTTCACTAGGTCTAAATCCCTGCCGTGTGATTGGCTTGGGGTAGGGGATGTGCCGCTCGGGGTGAGGGGTTATATGTGGGGGTTCTCGGTGCGTGACGTTGGCTTGGAAATCCATCCTGGCGGTGTGGGAATGCGATTCTCGATGCCTGCCGCACATCGGCAAATCGTTTGAGTACATAATTGTGTCAATCAATTAGGTAATGTGTGTTATTGAAAAAAGAATGCCCATCATATTACTACTAATGCAATTAAACGCTGTTCGTCGAGCAATTAAGTATTTTTGATTGAATCGCGCACACCTCGTCCTAAACCCCCCCTTATATTACTACTATTGCAATGAAACGCGGCTAGTCGGTTGATGAATACATTTAAGTATTTTTTGAATGATTAATGTAATTGACTCGCGCGCAACTGTTCGTTATCGTATATGTGTGTGGTAGCATGTGTATAATTATTACGAGTAATAACATTTATTTAATTCTACTTTTGAGGGAAAATATATTTTGGATTTATAAGAATATTACAACACATAGATGAAAGGACAGACTTGACGTAACACTCGTTATCGCGTGATAATTGCGGTGGAACACCGACCGCAACCTTCCACTGCGAGACGTTTCGCCGGAATGACTGGCTCCGATACTTCCACGGGCGAGTCAACTAGCGCATCCCCTCCACTTGCGTTTCAGTTCGCCAGCTACACTAGCGCACCAAGTGGTAATATGAGTGAAACTCCAGCGAGTGTTTGCTCACAGCGCCCCTGGCGGTCATATCCGAAAGTTGTGAATTCACCATATTTAAACTCATTATGGGTGCAAGACGGCCATCTTAACTCTATATAATTCTGCGAAATATGATTCTGGAAAAAAAAATAAAGGTGAATTAACATTTTATTTAAATAATACTCGTTTAACATGCGAAGTGCGTTCATGTTGGCTCCGGGGGAATTGATTATGAAATAAATGAAAAATAAATAAGGCTCTCACTGATCGATGAATACAATTAAATATTTTTAATAATTAATGTAATTGACTCGCGCACCTAGAGATATCTCACCCAATTATTCATCTACCATGAATATCTCACTTCTAATGAAACGACGCACTCTATCGATTAAAAACAATTAAGTTTTTTTGATTGATTAATGTAATTGAATCGCGCGCAACTGTTCGTTATCGTATATGCGCGATTATTACGCGTATATAACTATTACGGCTAATAACGTGTGTTTAATTCTTCTTTTGAATTGCGGGTTTATAAAAAATATTACATTGCTTAGATGAATTAAAAAGCAACTTAAAGCGAAATTGCAAATAGCTTGTATGAGACGTTAACACGAGAACCCTTTACGAAAAAACAAGACGCAATGTGACAGCAATGCCCCGTCCATCATGAGAGGCGGTTAAACCAGGACGCGTGGGTTTTCCCCACTACCTGCTCTTAATGGCTAGGGGTATCCAGCACATAGGAATACGCTTCAACAAAGCCCTCTATGTCTCTTCTCACACGAGAGAAGTAATAATTACAATTCAAAACAGGCGTACCTGTAAGTAACACGCACGAAGACTTCAAATATAAATTTTATATTCGTTTTAAATGTTCTTTCTAAAGACGTAGCGAACTTTGAGAAATTCAACGAATTATTCACTTGCGAACACTGCTTGAAAGAAATATGGTGTACACCCCTGAAGAATGCATATGTAGACCCATTAGCAGACAACGGCAAACTCTTCCGCAACATTAATTTTCGTCAGAAGAATGTAAAAACAAGGTCTTGTATAGAGCTCTTAGTGAACAATAACACCCGTTTCCAATTCATTAAACAGGCTAAGTGCTCTGAAAAACCACAGACCCTCGGGGTAAATAACAATTACCGGCACAAAAGATTTTCTTAAGAGCTTCCTCTGTCCAGAAATTCCATCATACACTGCTGCATCACCCTGTCTAGACATGTTTTAAGCTTACCACAAAAAATGTTTTCCCGATAATTAATATAATTCTACATGAAGAATATTAATGATTAAGTTTTTTCAATTAAACGTATACTGTATAGATTCTGTACTTAAACATTCGATTGTATCTTTGTCATTATTTAAATACTCGCGTACAAGAAATGCAAACATGATATCAAAAAATTAAACTGATTTTTTTTCGGGATGTTAAACAAAGAAATATGATTTGGCGAGAGTAATATGAAGAATAAAAAGTATTCAGAATGATATTACATACGTTATTAAAATAAGGCTCTCGCTGATCGATGAAAACAATTAAATATTTTTTTATTAATTAATTGTATATGAATTGACTCGCGCATTTGCTTGCTGTCGTATGTGCATGATTATTACGACTAATAGCATTTGTTTAATTCTAAATAATGAAATATGGAGCCTTGCCTAAACAATCCTCGTTACTCTTAATTTATTCCATTTTTAAAAAGATTGGGCTTAGTAAACATAGGACGAGTACGATTTTAAATACCCCATCCATTCGAGAGATATTTTTCGAATATTCCAGCATGTTAATATAAACTTAATACACACACACACAAAAAAATTCATTTCAAGTAATCTAACGATATTGAATAAAATATTAAATGTTTAAGATATTGTAATGAGAAATGAATTGTATATCTCGAATTTTCTGGGCCGCAGGCTGCAGGATCGCTCATCAAATACCGTAATGATTCAGACACCCGAACACCCGAATGGTAAGCATTCTTCAGAGTTTTTAAATAAGTAATGTAACAATTCATATTAACTTCTTGTTCATATTCTTTATTATTATTTGTATTATTATTTCCAGGAAGTGGACTTTATTTTGGTATCGACCATCCATCGAGCGCTGCACAGGCAGCGCCAGGCTTCCAGACCTTCCTGGTACCAAATCATCATGGAAGCGGCTCTACCATCCGTACATGCAGCAACACTCGTAAGGTGAGAATTTACAGACGGGTGTTTGAGGATTTTAACTAAACAATTACATGATAGTAGACATACAATGTCGATTCTGGCACACAAAGGCATGCCTCCGACAGCATAGAGTTCTGGATTGTATAAGGAGAAAAGGATATATTTAAGGGGAGTTTCTCACCCATATGCAGTCACATAACTCTTTCGGTCTCCCATGAATGCTATGTATTTTTCACGAGGGTGTTTTAAAACATGTATTTTTTTCACGTATAGAGTGTAGATTCTTTAGAACTCTGTACTTAAACATGCTATACTATTATTATTTATTTATTTTTTCAGGAAATGGACTTTATTTCGGAGGCGGTATCGGTCAACATGCGACCGCTGCACCGGTAGCATCAGGCTTCGCGAGCGCTGTACCAGCAGGCTTCGCGACCGCTGCACCGCCACCTCCAGGCTTCCAGACCTTCCTGGCACCAAATCAGCAGGGTGGGGGCCCTGCCCCATACATGCAGCAAGCACCGAACGGTAAGAATTTTTTCAATATTTTATGAAGTTCGTTTTACACATTCTATATTATTATTAATATTGTTATTATTTTCAGGAAGTGGACTTTATTTCGGAGGCGGGTTTTTTCTGGGAATGTCTCCAAAGTATTCTTCATTCTGAACGACTTTTGCAAAACTGATAAACCATAAGAGATAGACAAAATTTTACTACACAAAAAATGGAGATCGCGTTTAAAATACATAATTTATAACATATACATTCTTGTTGTTGAGTAAATCGTTTTTCGAGATATTGCTTGTTATTCCCTTAAAATTTCCAATACTTATACTTTTTCTCAAATTCATTATTCTTGTTTTATGTCCTCGATATGCAAAGAGAATGGAATGCACCACATAGCATCCAGCGTTAAAATATTTGACTATCGCTTAAAACCTATCATATTCACATTGTATCGTCATGAAAATTACCAATAACATTGACATCTCGATATCTCGATTAACATGAAGCATATAGGGAATAAGTGCTTGTAAAAATAGTTTGTACAAGAGTAGAGAAAGCCATGTGAAGTGTATCACATCAGATTTTTTGATATTGGTTTTAAATTTTCAAATACTTTTAACTTTTCTCAAGCGGGTAACTCGCTATTCGTTTTTTTCCCGTGGTAATGCATAGAGAATAGAATTATAAAGCCATCACATAGCATCAGACGTTCTTTAAACATCTGTAACGTGTCTATTCACAATCGAAAGGTTGCTGGTTCGAGGAAAATTATATCTACAGAAACAATACATTAGTTTCGCTCTGTGATTAATTTGGTAATGTAACAATAATTAACAATGAATTTTTAGCGGTAAATGTAAAAAATAAAATATATTTTTTATTTCCTAGCGTCATACGCAGAAGCATTCCCCTTAAGGAACGCTGGCGTGAGCGATGGTTTCCCCCATAACGGGTTTAGACTTGCTTACGAAATGTCCCTGTGCGAGGCTAGCATTTCCCTCTCCTTCTCGAATTTTTGGAGTAGCCAATCAAAATTGCTGTATTATATAACGTCACACCTCTCACCCCTTCAGATTTTTATCAGGCGAAGCGATATAAAAGCAGTAGCTTCCCCAGCGATTTCACTGTATTGTGACAACACAGCGAGCTAAGATCTCTGCAAACTTTTCTCTTTCAAAGTGAAATTTCAACGAACATCATGTCTGGTAAGTTGTAACAAAACACTTCATTTACTTTAAAAGTTAAATTATTACTCTGTACATTTAACTTATATTCGCGTTCTTGTTTTTAATGCATGGCATTTATATGCGAATAGCTGAGCATTCTAAAAGTTAATAGCTAGACAAGTGAATTTTCTGAAATGTGAACAGTTTAGTTAAGTATTCATTTTAGGCAAGCTTATTCTACATTTAATAGCTAACTGCGCGAATTCTCAAAATGGGAACAATTTAGTTAAGTATTCACCTTGTTGAGTAATTATTATTCCAGATATTTAAATACAGGATTTCACAGAGTGAATTATATTCCTTTTTGGAGAAAATACAATTATTTGAATACCTTATTAACGTTTTTGCTTTAGAATATTACAAAAAGTCTGTTGCGCGAATCATTCGCTCTAACAAAGTAAATATCTACATTATATTAAAACATTTAAATTGAAAAATACAGTACTTAATGAACTTCATTAGTGAATCAGAACCTCAATTATATTTACACATATTATCATTTTCAGAAAAAAGTTAATAAGTCTGTAACTTTCAAATAAATGAAATTTTTGTTATGCAACACATTCTCTAATAAAGAATATGTTTTTTTCTCTTCCTAATGCAGAAAGTTTGACATCTCAACTTAACACATTGGCTGAGGGTAGCATTTACCCAGCCGTTCAAAGACTACAAGATCTTCAGCCAGAGGAGCCTTATAATATAAAATCCTTAAGAAAAATTGATACTCGCTAGAGTATCGCACTTTTAGAGAATAAGCAAGTGTTTCTCCCGACAAGATATTCAACTCTAACAAGCCAACAGTTGGAGGAAATGCCTGGGAAGTTTCAAATGGTATATCATGGAGTAGTACCAGCCGGCAAGTTTAAGACATGTAAATTGTCTTTTCTTCCTATTAAGGTTTGTAGAAATAATTCAGCTATCCTTTCAAAGCTTCATTTAGAGTTACATTCGTTGAGTTTATAAATTCGCACTTCAGTAGGATAACATTTGTCTAAAGTATACATCAATATGTAAAAAAAATAACGTCCAGGATGTAGTCTGAGCGAGGATCTGCAGAAAGAAGTTTAATAGTCTATTCACTGATTCTTTACCTCAAAGCAGATACCTACAGCAAGTTTCAAATAATTTCCAGCAGGATAGCAGTTGTCAAAAGCATGCATCACTGTATTAAAAAATATGTGTAAATAATGTCTAGATTGTACTCTGTGTGATTTCGTGCAGAAAGAACTTTAATACCCCTTGCAGTGATTCTCCACATCGAAGTATATACCTACAAGAAGTTGCAAATAATGTGAATGTGTGTTACAGGAATGCCCAGCTGAATGTAAATGAAGAGGAAGAACGAGATAGCTTAAAACATCATAAACAGAAATGTGATAGGAACATTCTCAACACCTCCCAGTAACCTCAATCAATGAAGAATTGCACCAGTGCGGAACATACACGGAAAAAAACATCCGCGTGTGTAGAATATAACAATAATATATATATAATTATGTACTCATTATTACTGCTATACCAGCCTATACCATTGATTTCATAAATAATTTCATAATTGTTTAAGGAGAATGCCTATCTTAAAAACATTGATGCTACATGAACTATTACTGAAAGAGACTTTAATAAATGGGAATCTAGAAGCCAGAACCATCTTAATATTGGGCTGTATGATATGAGGTGTATAAAAAGATTAATAAAAAAATGAGGTCTATGTAATATAAACAACATTTATTTTTTATAAACATTTTCCTATTACATTCCTATACAAAAAAACATACATATTTCCTAAAGACAAAGGTGATAGTCTAGACATTCTAAAACACTCAGTTATATAATCATATACATCACACAGAAAGAGACCTGCATTATCCATAAAAACCTAAACATCTCAAGAATGTCTGGATGATGTATTTTATAAGTACAAGGTTTTGATATTTCAAAGTTCCTGTTAACCATGACTGTAATTGATTAACACAATTTCTCGATCCTGTCATGCTATAACTTTAGAAGCTTTCAGCTTACTTATAATCTCCTCAATCTCTTGTGTGTGACTATTATTACCAGCATTCCTCGATGCAATTAGTAACCTCAATATATTTACTAGTCTATTTGGATTTTCAAGCGTAGATATCACTGAATCATCATCATATGAAGATTTCATATTCTCGCGACTCCCGCTGTATCCAGATTTTTCACCATCAGTTGTCTCCAGTGAAGGACAGAGGCTTGATCCGGTATAACATCCCCCTCTATACATCTTCGGATCTTCGAGTGTAGGAGAGAGAGTCGATCCAGTATAACATGTTGCTCTATGAAGCTTAAATCTTGACAAAGAACGATTCTTAAAAATCCGCTCGCATATACAGCATCTAATGACGTGTTTTCCTCCATGTGTAATGTATGAAAAATTGAGTTTCTCATCCGCTAGTTGCACAGATTTTCTCCGGCAGGAGCTCATGCTAAAACTAAAAGAAATTAAATGAATACGGGAATGCTAACGCTCGAAGGAATTAAAAGCGAATGAATGAATTCATAACACGCAGCTATGTATATATTCAGTGTGAGGACGCCGGAGGGAATCGCAATCTTCGCATAGCAGCGGGAAAGGATGCTCTCTGGAAACATTTGTGGAGAAGGAGACTCTCAACAGAACATGGCGAATGCGAGCATGGAAAAAGGATGCTCTCTGGGAACATTCGTGGAAAAAGGATGCTCTCAACAGAACATAACGAGTGCGAGCATGGAAAAAGGATGCTCTCTGGAAACGTTTGTTACATAGCGTGATTCCATTGTTACATAGCGTGATTCCTTTGTTACATAGAGTGATTCCTTTGTTACATAGCGCGATTCCTTTGTTACATGGCGCGATTGCTTTGTTACATACCGCGATTCCTTTGTTACATAGCGCGATTCCTTTGTTACATAGCGTGATTCCTTTGTTACATACCGTGATTCCTTTGTTACATGGCGCGATTCCTTTGTTACATGGCGTGAGTCCTTTGTTACATAGCGCGATTCCTTTGTTACATAGCGCGATTCCTTTGTTACATAGCGTGATTCCATTGTTACATAGCGTGATTCCTTTGTTACATAGCGTGATTCCTTTGTTACATGGCGCGATTCCTTTGTTACATACCGCGATTCCTTTGTTACATAGCGCGATTCCTTTGTTACATAGTGTGATTCCTTTGTTACATACCGTGATTCCTTTTTTACATGGCGTGATTCCTTTGTTACATGGCGTGATTCCTTTGTTACATGGCGCGATTCCTTTGTTACATGGCGCGATTCCTTTGTTACATACCGTGATTCCTTTGTTACATGGCGCGATTCCTTTGTTACATGGCGCGATTCCTTTGTTACATGGCGCGATTCCTTTGTTACATAGCGCGATTCCTTTGTTACATGGCGCGATTCCTTTGTTACATGGCGCGATTCCTTTGTTACATGGCGCGATTCCTTTGTTACATACCGTGATTCCTTTGTTACATGGCGCGATTCCTTTGTTACATGGCGCGATTCCTTTGTTACATGGCGTGAGTCCTTTGTTACATAGCGCGATTCCTTTGTTACATAGCGCGATTCCTTTGTTACATAGCGTGATTCCTTTGTTACATACCGTGATTCCTTTGTTACATGGCGCGATTCCTTTGTTACATGGCGTGATTCCTTTGTTACATGGCGCGATTCCTTTGTTACATACCGTGATTCCTTTGTTACATGGCGCGATTCCTTTGTTACATGGCGCGATTCCTTTGTTACATAGCGTGATTCCTTTGTTACATAGCGCGATTCCTTTGTTACATGGCGCGATTCCTTTGTTACATGGCGCGATTCCTTTGTTACATGGCGCGATTCCTTTGTTACATGGCGTGATTCCTTTGTTACATACCGTGATTCCTTTGTTACATGGCGCGATTCCTTTGTTACATGGCGTGATTCCTTTGTTACATGGCGCGATTCCTTTGTTACATGGCGCGATTCCTTTGTTACATGGCGCGATTCCTTTGTTACATACCGTGATTCCTTTGTTACATGGCGCGATTCCTTTGTTACATGGCGCGATTCCTTTGTTACATGGCGTGAGTCCTTTGTTACATAGCGCGATTCCTTTGTTACATAGCGCGATTTCTTTGTTACATAGCGTGATTCCTTTGTTACATACCGTGATTCCTTTGTTACATGGCGCGATTCCTTTGTTACATCGCGTGATTCCTTTGTTACATGGCGCGATTCCTTTGTTACATGGCGCGATTCCTTTGTTACATACCGTGATTCCTTTGTTACATGGCGCGATTCCTTTGTTACATGGCGCGATTCCTTTGTTACATGGCGCGATTCCTTTGTTACATGGCGCAATTCCTTTGTTACATGGCGCGAGTCCTTTGTTACATGGCGTGAGTCCTTTGTTACATGGCGTGAGTCCTTTGTTACATAGCGCGATTCCTTTGTTACATAGTGCGATTCCTTTGTTACATGGCGCGATTCCTTTGTTACATAGCGCGATTCCTTTGTTACATAGCGCGATTCCTTTGTTACATGGCGCGATTCCTTTGTTACATGGCGTGATTCCTTTGTTACATAGCGCGATTCCTTTGTTACATAGCGCGATTCCTGTGTTACATGGCGCGATTCCTTTGTTACATGGCGCGATTCCTTTGTTACATGGCGCGATTCCTTTGTTATATAGCGTGATTCCTTTGTTACATACCGTGATTCCTTTGTTACATGGCGCGATTCCTTTGTTACATGGCGCGATTCCTTTGTTACTTGGCGCGATTCCTTTGTTACATGGCGTGATTCCATTGTTACATGGCGCGATTCCTTTGTTACATGGCGCGATTCCTTTGTTACATACCGTGATTCCTTTGTTACATGGCGCGATTCCTTTGTTACATGGCGCGATTCCTTTGTTACAGCGCGCAATTCCTTTGTTACATAGCGCGATTCTTTTGTTACATGGCGCGTTTCCTTTGTTACATTCCGCGATTCCTTTGTTACATGGCGCGATTCCTTTGTTACATGGCGCGATTCCTTTGTTACATGGCGCGATTCCTTTGTTACATGGCGCGATTCCTTTGTTACATGGCGTGAGTCCTTTGTTACATGCCGCGATTCCTTTGTTACATGGCGCGATTCCTTTGTTACATGGCGCGATTCCTTTGTTACATACCGCGATTCCTTTGTTACATGGCGCAATTCCTGTGTTACATGGCGCAATTCCTTTGTTACATAGCGCGATTCCTTTGTTACATGGCGCGATTCCTTTGTTACATGGCGCGATTCCTTTGTTACATGGCGTGAGTCCTTTGTTACATGGCGCGATTCCTTTGTTACATGGCGCGATTCCTTTGTTACATGGCGCGATTCCTTTGTTACATACCGCGATTCCTTTGTTACATGGCGTGAGTCCTTTGTTACATGGCGCGATTCCTTTGTTACATGGCGCGAGTCCTTTGTTACATGGCGTGAGTCCTTTGTTACATAGCGCGATTCCTTTGTTACATGGCGCGATTCCTTTGTTACATACCGCGATTCCTTTGTTACATGGCGCAATTCCTTTGTTACATAGCGCGATTCCTTTGTTACATGGCGCGATTCCTTTGTTACATGGCGCGATTCCTTTGTTACATGGCGCGATTCCTTTGTTACATACCGCGATTCCTTTGTTACATACCGCGATTCCTTTGTTACATGGCGCGATTCCTTTGTTACATGGCGTGATTCCTTTGTTACATAGTGCGATTCCTTTGTTACATGGCGTGAGTCCTTTGTTACATAGCGCGATTCCTTTGTTACATGGCGTGATTCCTTTGTTACATGGCGCGATTCCTTTGTTACATGGCGTGAGTCCTTTGTTACATACCGTGATTCCTTTGTTACATAGCGTGAATTCTTTGTTACATAACGTGATTCCTTTGTTACATAGCGTGATTCCATTGTTACGCAGACTTTTCCACAAACGTTTCCAGAGAGCATCCTTTTTCCATGCTCGCACTCGTTATGTTCTGTTGAAAGCATCCTTTTTCCACGAATGTTCCCAGAGAGCATCCTTTTTCCATGCTCGCATTCGCCATGTTCTGTTGAGAGTCTCCTTCTCCACAAATGTTTCCAGAGAGCATCCTTTCCCGCTGCTATGCGAAGATTGCGATTCCCTCCGGCGTCCTCACACTGAATATATACATAGCTGCGTGTTATGAATTCATTCATTCGCTTTTAATTCCTTCGAGCGTTAGCATTCCCGTACTCATTTAATTTCTTTTAGTTTTAGCATGAGCTCCTGCCGGAGAAAATCTGTGCAACTAGCGGATGAGAAACTCAATTTTTCATACATTACACATGGAGGAAAACACGTCATTAGATGCTGTATATGCGAGCGGATTTTTAAGAATCGTTCTTTGTCAAGATTTAAGCTTCATAGAGCAACATGTTATACTGGATCGACTCTCTCTCCTACACTCGAAGATCCGAAGATGTATAGAGGGGGATGTTATACCGGATCAAGCCTCTGTCCTTCACTGGAGACTACTGATGGTGAAAAATCTGGATACAGCGGGAGTCGCGAGAATATGAAATCTTCATATGATGATGATTCAGTGATATCTACGCTTGAAAATCCAAATAGACTAGTAAATATATTGAGGTTACTAATTGCATCGAGGAATGCTGGTAATAATAGTCACACACAAGAGATTGAGGAGATTATAAGTAAGCTGAAAGCTTCTAAAGTTATAGCATGACAGGATCGAGAAATTGTGTTAATCAATTACAGTCATGGTTAACAGGAACTTTGAAATATCAAAACCTTGTACTTATAAAATACATCATCCAGACATTCTTGAGATGTTTAGGTTTTTATGGATAATGCAGGTCTCTTTCTGTGTGATGTATATGATTATATAACTGAGTGTTTTAGAATGTCTAGACTATCACCTTTGTCTTTAGGAAATATGTATGTTTTTTTGTATAGGAATGTAATAGGAAAATGTTTATAAAAAATAAATGTTGTTTATATTACATAGACCTCATTTTTTATTAATCTTTTTATACACCTCATATCATACAGCCCAATATTAAGATGGTTCTGGCTTCTAGATTCCCATTTATTCAAGTCTCTTTCAGTAATAGTTCATGTAGCATCAATGTTTTTAAGATAGACATTCTCCTTAAACAATTATGAAATTATTTATGAAATCAATGGTATAGGCTGGTATAGCAGTAATAATGAGTACATAATTATATATATATATATATATATTATTGTTATATTCTACACACGCGGATGTTTTTTTCCGTGTATGTTCCGCACTGGTGCAATTCTTCATTGATTGAGGTTACTGGGAGGTGTTGAGAATGTTCCTATCACATTTCTGTTTATGATGTTTTAAGCTATCTCGTTCTTCCTCTTCATTTACATTCAGCTGGGCATTCCTGTAACACACATTCACATTATTTGCAACTTCTTGTAGGTATATACTTCGATGTGGAGAATCACTGCAAGGGGTATTAAAGTTCTTTCTGCACGAAATCACACAGAGTACAATCTAGACATTATTTACACATATTTTTTAATACAGTGATGCATGCTTTTGACAACTGCTATCCTGCTGGAAATTATTTGAAACTTGCTGTAGGTATCTGCTTTGAGGTAAAGAATCAGTGAATAGACTATTAAACTTCTTTCTGCAGATCCTCGCTCAGACTACATCCTGGACGTTATTTTTTTTACATATTGATGTATACTTTAGACAAATGTTATCCTACTGAAGTGCGAATTTATAAACTCAACGAATGTAACTCTAAATGAAGCTTTGAAAGGATAGCTGAATTATTTCTACAAACCTTAATAGGAAGAAAAGACAATTTACATGTCTTAAACTTGCCGGCTGGTACTACTCCATGATATACCATTTGAAACTTCCCAGGCATTTCCTCCAACTGTTGGCTTGTTAGGGTTGAATATCTTGTCGGGAGAAACACTTGCTTATTCTCTAAAAGTGCAACGACTCTAGCACCGTATCGAGTATCAATTTTTCTTAAGGATTTTATATTATAAGGCTCCTCTGGCTGAAGATCTTGTAGTCTTTGAACGGCTGGGTAAATGCTACCCTCAGCCAATGTGTTAGGTTGAGATGTCAAACTTTCTGCATTAGGAAGAGAAAAAAACATATTCTTTATTAGAGAATGTGTTGCATAACAAAAATTTCATTTATTTGAAAGTTACAGACTTATTAACTTTTTTCTGAAAATGATAATATGTGTAAATATAATTGAGGTTCTGATTCACTAATGAAGTTCATTAAGTACTGTATTTTTCAATTTAAATGTTTTAATATAATGTAGATATTTACTTTGTTAGAGCGAATGATTCGCGCAACAGACTTTTTGTAATATTCTAAAGCAAAAACGTTAATAAGGTATTCAAATAATTGTATTTTCTCCAAAAAGGAATATAATTCACTCTGTGAAATCCTGTATTTAAATATCTGGAATAATAATTACTCAACAAGGTGAATACTTAACTAAATTGTTCCCATTTTGAGAATTCGCGCAGTTAGCTATTAAATGTAGAATAAGCTTGCCTAAAATGAATACTTAACTAAACTGTTCACATTTCAGAAAATTCACTTGTCTAGCTATTAACTTTTAGAATGCTCAGCTATTCGCATATAAATGCCATGCATTAAAAACAAGAACGCGAATATAAGTTAAATGTACAGAGTAATAATTTAACTTTTAAAGTAAATGAAGTGTTTTGTTACAACTTACCAGACATGATGTTCGTTGAAATTTCACTTTGAAAGAGAAAAGTTTGCAGAGATCTTAGCTCGCTGTGTTGTCACAATACAGTGAAATCGCTGGGGAAGCTACTGCTTTTATATCGCTTCGCCTGATAAAAATCTGAAGGGGTGAGAGGTGTGACGTTATATAATACAGCAATTTTGATTGGCTACTCCAAACATTCGAGAAGGAGAGGGAAATGCTAGCCTCGCACAGGGACATTTCGTAAGCAAGTCTAAACCCGTTATGGGGGAAACCATCGCTCACGCCAGCGTTCCTTAAGGGGAATGCTTCTGCGTATGACGCTAGGAAATAAAAAATATATTTTATTTTTTACATTTACCGCTAAAAATTCATTGTTAATTATTGTTACATTACCAAATTAATCACAGAGCGAAACTAATGTATTGTTTCTGTAGATATAATTTTCCTCGAACCAGCAACCTTTCGATTGTGAATAGACACGTTACAGATGTTTAAAGAACGTCTGATGCTATGTGATGGCTTTATAATTCTATTCTCTATGCATTACCACGGGAAAAAAACGAATAGCGAGTTACCGCTTGAGAAAAGTTAAAAGTATTTGAAAATTTAAACCAATATCAAAAAATCTGATGTGATACACTCACATGGCTTTCTCTACTCTTGTACAAACTATTTTTACAAGCACTTATTCCCTATATGCTTCATGTTAATCGAGATATCGAGATGTCAATGTTATTGGTAATTTTCATGACGATACAATGTGAATATGATAGGTTTTAAGCGATAGTCAAATATTTTAACGCTGGTTGCTATGTGGTGCATTCCATTCTCTTTGCATATCGAGGACATAAAACAAGAATAATGAATTTGAGAAAAAGTATAAGTATTGGAAAATTTTAAGGGAATAACAAGCAATATCTCGAAAAACGATTTACTCAACAACAAGAATGTATATGTTATAAATTATGTATTTTAACGCGATCTCCATTTTTTGTGTAGTAAAATTTTGTCTATCTCTTATGGTTTATCAGTTTTGCAAAAGTCGTTCAGAATGAAGAATACTTTGGAGACATTCCCAGAAAAAACCCGCCTCCGAAATAAAGTCCACTTCCTGAAAATAATAACAATATTAATAATAATATAGAATGTGTAAAAAGAACTTCATAAAATATTGAAAAAATTCTTACCGTTCGGTGCTTGCTGCATGTATGGGGCAGGGCCCCCACCCTGCTGATTTGGTGCCAGGAAGGTCTGGAAGCCTGGAGGTGGCGGTGCAGCGGTCGCGAAGCCTGCTGGTACAGCGCTCGCGAAGCCTGATGCTACCGGTGCAGCGGTCGCATGTTGACCGATACCGCCTCCGAAATAAAGTCCATTTCCTGGAAAAAATAAATAAATAATAATAGTATAGCATGTTTAAGTACAGAGTTCTAAAGAATCTACACTCTATACGTGAAAAAAATACATGTTTTAAACACCCTCGTGAAAAATACATAGCATTCTGGGAGACCGAAAGAGTTATGTGACTGCATATGGGTGAGAAACTCCCCTTAAATATATCCTTTTCTCCTTATACAATCCAGAACTCTATGCTGTCGGAGGCATGCCTTTGTGTGCCAGAATCGACATTGTATGTCTACTATCATGTAATTGTTTAGTTAAAATCCTCAAACACCCGTCTGTAAATTCTCACCTTACGAGTGTTGCTGCATGTACGGATGGTAGAGCCGCTTCCATGATGATTTGGTACCAGGAAGGTCTGGAAGCCTGGCGCTGCCTGTGCAGCGCTCGATGGATGGTCGATACCAAAATAAAGTCCACTTCCTGGAAATAATAATACAAATAATAATAAAGAATATGAACAAGAAGTTAATATGAATTGTTACATTACTTATTTAAAAACTCTGAAGAATGCTTACCATTCGGGTGTTCGGGTGTCTGAATCATTACGGTATTTGATGAGCGATCCTGCAGCCTGCGGCCCAGAAAATTCGAGATATACAATTCATTTCTCATTACAATATCTTAAACATTTAATATTTTATTCAATATCGTTAGATTACTTGAAATGAATTTTTTTGTGTGTGTGTGTATTAAGTTTATATTAACATGCTGGAATATTCGAAAAATATCTCTCGAATGGATGGGGTATTTAAAATCGTACTCGTCCTATGTTTACTAAGCCCAATCTTTTTAAAAATGGAATAAATTAAGAGTAACGAGGATTGTTTAGGCAAGGCTCCATATTTCATTATTTAGAATTAAACAAATGCTATTAGTCGTAATAATCATGCACATACGACAGCAAGCAAATGCGCGAGTCAATTCATATACAATTAATTAATAAAAAAATGTTTAATTGTTTTCATCGATCAGCGAGAGCCTTATTTTAATAACGTATGTAATATCATTCTGAATACTTTTTATTCTTCATATTACTCTCGCCAAATCATATTTCTTTGTTTAACATCCCGAAAAAAAATCAGTTTAATTTTTTGATATCATGTTTGCATTTCTTGTACGCGAGTATTTAAATAATGACAAAGATACAATCGAATGTTTAAGTACAGAATCTATACAGTATACGTTTAATTGAAAAAACTTAATCATTAATATTCTTCATGTAGAATTATATTAATTATCGGGAAAACATTTTTTGTGGTAAGCTTAAAACATGTCTAGACAGGGTGATGCAGCAGTGTATGATGGAATTTCTGGACAGAGGAAGCTCTTAAGAAAATCTTTTGTGCCGGTAATTGTTATTTACCCCGAGGGTCTGTGGTTTTTCAGAGCACTTAGCCTGTTTAATGAATTGGAAACGGGTGTTATTGTTCACTAAGAGCTCTATACAAGACCTTGTTTTTACATTCTTCTGACGAAAATTAATGTTGCGGAAGAGTTTGCCGTTGTCTGCTAATGGGTCTACATATGCATTCTTCAGGGGTGTACACCATATTTCTTTCAAGCAGTGTTCGCAAGTGAATAATTCGTTGAATTTCTCAAAGTTCGCTACGTCTTTAGAAAGAACATTTAAAACGAATATAAAATTTATATTTGAAGTCTTCGTGCGTGTTACTTACAGGTACGCCTGTTTTGAATTGTAATTATTACTTCTCTCGTGTGAGAAGAGACATAGAGGGCTTTGTTGAAGCGTATTCCTATGTGCTGGATACCCCTAGCCATTAAGAGCAGGTAGTGGGGAAAACCCACGCGTCCTGGTTTAACCGCCTCTCATGATGGACGGGGCATTGCTGTCACATTGCGTCTTGTTTTTTCGTAAAGGGTTCTCGTGTTAACGTCTCATACAAGCTATTTGCAATTTCGCTTTAAGTTGCTTTTTAATTCATCTAAGCAATGTAATATTTTTTATAAACCCGCAATTCAAAAGAAGAATTAAACACACGTTATTAGCCGTAATAGTTATATACGCGTAATAATCGCGCATATACGATAACGAACAGTTGCGCGCGATTCAATTACATTAATCAATCAAAAAAACTTAATTGTTTTTAATCGATAGAGTGCGTCGTTTCATTAGAAGTGAGATATTCATGGTAGATGAATAATTGGGTGAGATATCTCTAGGTGCGCGAGTCAATTACATTAATTATTAAAAATATTTAATTGTATTCATCGATCAGTGAGAGCCTTATTTATTTTTCATTTATTTCATAATCAATTCCCCCGGAGCCAACATGAACGCACTTCGCATGTTAAACGAGTATTATTTAAATAAAATGTTAATTCACCTTTATTTTTTTTTCCAGAATCATATTTCGCAGAATTATATAGAGTTAAGATGGCCGTCTTGCACCCATAATGAGTTTAAATATGGTGAATTCACAACTTTCGGATATGACCGCCAGGGGCGCTGTGAGCAAACACTCGCTGGAGTTTCACTCATATTACCACTTGGTGCGCTAGTGTAGCTGGCGAACTGAAACGCAAGTGGAGGGGATGCGCTAGTTGACTCGCCCGTGGAAGTATCGGAGCCAGTCATTCCGGCGAAACGTCTCGCAGTGGAAGGTTGCGGTCGGTGTTCCACCGCAATTATCACGCGATAACGAGTGTTACGTCAAGTCTGTCCTTTCATCTATGTGTTGTAATATTCTTATAAATCCAAAATATATTTTCCCTCAAAAGTAGAATTAAATAAATGTTATTACTCGTAATAATTATACACATGCTACCACACACATATACGATAACGAACAGTTGCGCGCGAGTCAATTACATTAATCATTCAAAAAATACTTAAATGTATTCATCAACCGACTAGCCGCGTTTCATTGCAATAGTAGTAATATAAGGGGGGGTTTAGGACGAGGTGTGCGCGATTCAATCAAAAATACTTAATTGCTCGACGAACAGCGTTTAATTGCATTAGTAGTAATATGATGGGCATTCTTTTTTCAATAACACACATTACCTAATTGATTGACACAATTATGTACTCAAACGATTTGCCGATGTGCGGCAGGCATCGAGAATCGCATTCCCACACCGCCAGGATGGATTTCCAAGCCAACGTCACGCACCGAGAACCCCCACATATAACCCCTCACCCCGAGCGGCACATCCCCTACCCCAAGCCAATCACACGGCAGGGATTTAGACCTAGTGAAGGTACGCGACCGACGTATAGGATCAATACATACTCTCCCATCTATCCACAAGGAACCAACCAGAACACAAAGGGGAGGGAGGACACGCGTATGGGGGAGGGAGGGGGGCGGGTCACCGGCACGCGACCAGACCACAGGGGGAGGGGGGAGGACCTGCCAGCACAGACCCTGTCGGCATTAGATCAGCACACAAAGGGAAGGGGGCGGGGCTAGCGGCACGCGCGACCAGGGCGGCATGTGAGGCCTCAAAGGAGGGGGCGGGGCTTGAAGTCAGAACAATAGGTCATTAATTCCTTTGTTCTGACCAGAACAATAGCCCATTGTTCTGGTTCTCTCCTATTATATCTACTTATATAATTATAAATTTTTATACAGCTTTATAATTCAATTGGTCCTTTTAATTTTTTGTGGGGGGAGTTATGGAATTACAGCGACATTTCAATCATTTTTTTCAGTTGACCTCTAGCTCAGTCTCCTTATTAGTGATACCTATTAAATTCCATACTCCTTTTTTTCTTATGTCATATCTACCTAAATCTATATTCTAGAGGATGTGGTCAACTTTGGAACAGACTTGATTTTTTACTTTTAGTAATAGAATGTCCTCTGAGTACGTTACTGACGTTCTGCAGAGTAAGATGAGTGATGGGTCTGCAATCATAAGGCTAGACATCAGAGCCTCCAGTTGTGTTTAGACCAAGTGAAGTGCCGCCTTGTCCGCTCTTTATATGACCGTTGAGGACTTCTCCTTTGTTTCCCCGGGAATTGGTCTCCACGTTTGTCCCCTGGAGAATGGGTGCCTCCTCGCACATGTATTATGTCTTCGAGTTTCCATAATATCAAAATAGAAGTTACTCCAGCCAACGGAGAGTAGGCAACACAACATTCTACTGAATATCTATCAGAGCCAACTGGCACATGTTTCCACGTTTCAACACATATACAGACATCCTATATCTTCCAGTATTTTTAAACTAACTTTCAACAGGAAATACGCCTGGGGCTTTTACTCAGAGCACACTGCATGCGCATATTTTCACACAGAGCTTACCTCCAAACAAAACACGACTAATGGCATTTACTTTATCTCATATATCAAGCAATGTATATTTAATTCATTTCTTTCTACAACGCTTAGTTTTGGAAATACTGCAGTCTCAATTTAAATGGTGCACCCTGTATATGAGGAGTGTAACTATATATGATGTAATGAAAGCATTGTGGTAACTGTCTCTAAGGAACGCAATATACCTTGACACTAATATAGCTTGGAGAAACTGCTTATATTCAAAGTTCAACAATTAATAATCATGGACTACACTTACACAGTAAATTCAATAACATGCCGAGTTGCCAAAACAGCAGTACATTGAAAAATGTTTTTGAAACACAGAAGAACTTAAAAAATGTGCACGGTAGTTTTCTTCAAAGGACGCATTTAATCCAATAAGCCAATTTGCTCGCAACATTAATATCCCCTACAGTGACACGTAATTAAGTACAATCTATCCATTCTTGGGACCGATTCATTGAGAGCTAGCTTTAACTTTGCATATGAATACTAAAACATATAATGGATATAATATATAAATTTGTTGTTCGTAAAGAAACAAATGTGAACCTATTGGCACGTATAACCTAATGTGAAGGTAATGCACCGGATTTTCTTTTCATTTTTTTAAATTTACCTTCATATTGTGGCATAATTGTTTCATTGTCATTACCAAACGCACTGTTGTGCTGTATTGTTGCTACCAGATGTAGCACTATTGGGTCTCCATAGAAATATTTCGGCTTAACGGTCTTTCCTTTTGGCGCGGACCATGTCAAAGGGAAATGTATGTTTGAAATTGTATGGTATGACGTCATCACTGCCTAGCTTTGGCTATATACAGTTGGTGGAGGCAAGAAAGTGTCACTCGAGTGGAAGTGGTCATTGAAGTCAGCCGTGTGTGTGGCCGGTCCATGGTCTGTGGCATCTCCCCCCATTCTGTTTCCTTTGTTAATTATGTAGAGTCCCAAACGCTTTTCTAAATAAATCCCAGGTAATGTGTGTTATGTAATCCTTGAATGCAATATAAAACGCACGCTTTCCCGTTAATTCTACACACCAAGGTCCCGGATTGTTGCTGCCAGCGAGTTACGCGCCCCCATGTACGCGTTGGGGTGACATAAATTAATTATTTTCTGGAAAGCTTATTGCCTTCACCCTAATATGTAACATTTTTTGTGAAGGCCGCCGTGTTTTTGGTATGTGAGTGTGTATGTGAAGTAACAGTTCTCGATTGTGTGTCCACTGGTGTGTGAAACAAAGTGTTGCACTTCAAGGTAAGTTTCGTGAAATGTAAGCGTGTGTGGGTGTGTGCTGTGGGTTTTTAATGTGACAAAAGTTTTGAGGGATTGCATACCACGCTTACGCAGCATATTGTGGCCTTGTAAGGAAACGGTTACATTTGAAATTCTAAATTGTTCTCCAGAGGTCAGCTTGTTGGTGTTCTTTCTTTGGCGTAGCAAAATCTTTATTTCTTATTATTCATCATTTCGGCCCTGAAAATTCTTAACCTTTTAGCAGGTTTCTCATTTTTTATGTGATAGTCACATAAGTTTTTGGCGTCTCTACACCATTCCCATTACCCCTCTCCTTCTGACCGCTATATTTCTCATTGCCCCTCCCACCCTCTTTTCTTCTTCTTTTCTCCTTTCAATCCCTTCTGCCGCTTTATTTGTTCTGTGTATGTGTTTTTTTTTCTTTTCTGTTTTAATGTGCCTTTGATAAGTATTTTTACAAATGATACAATTTCATTTGCTTATGTAGGTCTGAGAACAATGCTCGCAGCCTGGTGTAAGTTTCATTATGCGCTGCTATGTGTTTTTCAAACAACCATAATTTCCTTTCAGTTTTGCTGTTTTATTTTTTCATCTTTAATCATGCCATTTAGTAGATCAGTTTAAAATGCTCGTGATATCGAGTCAGCGACATTTAAGATGAGTATATTATGTATGTGAGCAGTGTCAAAGTTATTTCTGTGAAATTTCTAGATTCTGTATGCCCGATGCTACTACAGTAAGCCTCATAATATTGACAATATTATGTGTTATGCCACTTACTACTATATCATATGTCTCTGTTAATAATTTGTGCTGATGAAATTATTAAAGGTTATGAAATCGGTTTTCTTATGACAGATTTGTAACTGTATTGCCTTACAGATGTGTTGTATAATCGAAAACTTCTGACCAGTGCTATGATTGAATATTTTTTCTTTATATTCAGTGGGCTTACTGTTTCAAACTTCAGGTACTGTCAGCATTATTTATATATGATTTTAGCACAAGCATTGCTGGTTTATGCTGAATACTAGATTTTCTTTTCATTTACCGAATTACTACGATTTGCTTCATAATAATGCATTTGGCTATTTGTGCTAACTTTTTAACATCAAATTACTAATTTAAACACACACTGTTACTTTGTGTACAATTGTGCAACTGAAATTGCTTTCATTTTGGCCATATTCAGTATCTTTAAGCTTATTCACTTCTAACTTTACGATATAACTAATTTGATTTAATTCAACTGTGATATGAAAATATAATTATTTCTCACTGTCATATATGTTTGTGTGAAAATTGTTGGCCTATACTGCTTCATACGGAGTGATTAATTATTACCTGTGTGTACTATTGACTTATATATTTAGCTTATTGCTAATTTCTTTCATTGTCTATGAAAATTTATCTTTTAACTTGTTTTATTAATGCAAATTACGCCTCTACTACAGCATTGATACTTATGCATTTTGCTCATACCCACTTTTGTTTCTGATGCAATATTACCTTACATGGCGTATGTCTACTCATCCTTTTTATTACAGTCACTGTTTAATAGTATACCTGTGTCTAATTTATCCTTTTTGCCTGCATTTCTGTGTTAATACTATGATAAATATATTCATTATGCCAAAGAGAGGTACCAGACAATCTTTAGACATGCCTTAGGACGAGCCTTATCCTTCGACCTCCACTAGTGATGGGTTATTGACCTTGTTGGCCACCTAAATGATTTAATTACACTTAAACAGGGAGTTGTTCAGAGTACCGCTATCCGCTGTACAATTATCCTCTGCACGACCTTCTGTCGAACTTCCTTTCTTCGATGTTGCATTAGATACTGCATTTGTTTTTCCGAATACTTTCGAAAGGGTAGTCTTTGCTAATAACTGGTCAGATTTCCAAAAAGTGAAGTAAATATCTTGTTACCTTAAAGAAACTGGCATACAATTTTTCAGACCTTTGTCACAGGCATCTGTCATGATTGGGCTCTTTTAAATACTTCTTCTATTACAGCTTTTAAGGTTGTTCGATAAGACGAATTATTACAAATCAAACTCCGACAAAGGATTCACTTAGATTCTGAAACTGTTTTGCAGTATGTGTGTTATGTTTTGTTGTTTGTGATCAGGTTAATCCACGTATGTCTTAAACTGAGCAAATAAGCAATTTATTAAAACGTCTCGAACCTGAGCATGTAAATATTATACTTCCAATGAACCATGTTAACTATCGATGAGCTTTTACTGGCTCTTAAGCGGATGGACGAAGCTCAATTTTATATGACCCAAAGAGAGCACTTGTCGCTGCACAGTCGCATTCTTCTGTAACTTTACCAGCTGGGGCTAGTAAACCTTTTCCTTCAGGCCACTCATCTTTTCCTGCTCTTTCAGCTCCTCCTATTAGTGCTGTCACTGAGTTAGCTGCAAAAGCGGACATTTTGGTCAGTCAGCTACTCATTGAACGCATCCTCTAATGCTGAGGGGAACAGACCATCATTTTTCACACAGAGGGGACAATGGCAAAAGCGTTCACCACTTCAAGATCGGCGGCAAACTGTAATTTATTTCAGATGTGGCAAACCAGGGCACAGAGCGAGATTTTGTTGGCAACAAGTATCTCAGCCAAACAATGAGCAGTGCCACGCCTCACAACCATCCAGGTAGTGTCACCTCGCAGTGAGGGGCAGCAACTTACTGCTGCCAGTGCTTCTATTCCTCTGGTCCACATTCTGTAGTCCCTGGAATCATCGCTGGATAACAAATTAATACTCTTTCGGATACAGGCAGTGCTGTTATCATCATCCATGCCCTCCATGTCCACGACGTTGCCAAACTGGAGCTTGTTGAAGTGCTTCTATGCACCGCTGTAAATAAATTGTTGGATGCTCCTTACCACACTGTTTTGCCTTTCCATATTAATGGTTTTTCCTTCCAGGAGGAAGGAAAAACGATTAGCACACGATTTCATTCTGGGGAATGCTTTCTTAAGTGCACTTAAAGTTACTATTGATTATGCACATAACACAGTTACTATTGAAGCAGGAGATGGTATTTGTAAGGTTCGTATTTTAGAAAAGGATGTTTTGCCTTAGCTGACATAGCTTTAATCCCATTATTGGACGAACCCTGTGAAAATGTACAGATACGGCTTTTGATAAAAGTGATGTCAGAATATATACTTTTTCAGTGTAATGTATCGGTACAGTTCCTAGAGTCCCCCTCTCATGCTGTTATGTTAGAACCTTCAAAAACCATTATGCACAAAAAAGCATATTGCTATTCCGTCTATTGTGTTTGTGAACCCAAAGATGAACTTTTTCTTCCTGTGCATAACACTTCCGCTCAACCTGAAATATTATTTACTAATACTGTTCTTGCTACTGTTTCTACAGAGTAATCCTATTTCTCCCAAGGATGTTTCTACATTGAAACCTCCTAATTTCACTTTAATGTTAATAGTAAACTTTCTAGTAGCCAATCTGACAACCTTCATCAGCTTTGCTTAAATATTCTCATGCATTTGCTACCTCTTTGCAAGAATAAGGAACTACTGATGTTGCTGAATTTTCTATACAGGTCACCGACCCCACTCCTATTAAAACAACGACCCTATAGGGTTCCTTATAAGCAATGCAATTATTGCCCACCAGATATAAGAAATGAAGGATGCTCATTATTATCGAGTACCAGTCTCCTTGGACATCTCCTGTTGTACTTGTCAAAAAGAATGACGGGTCCATGAGATTTTCTGTTGACTAAAGGAAATTAAAAGGTGTAACGGTTACTTCTTCATTTCCGTTACGCATAATTGACGAGTTGCTCAGTTACCTTAATGAAGCCTCCTAGTTTTGTTCTCTTGATTTATTGTCGGCTTATTTTCGGGTACACTTGGAGGAAAGTTCTGAACACTTCACGAGCATTGTCATTCAAAAGCGCAATATCATTAGTTTTGGTTTATCTAATTCTCCACGCTTTTTCAGTTACATTGCTGATGGATTATTACATGACTTAAACTTCAAGAAAGCCCTGGCATATTTTGATGACATTCTGGTTTTCGCCAAATCATTCCAGGAGTTTCTCGAAAATCTAGAGGCTTTGTTTCAAAGACTGGAGTGACATAATTTTAAGCTCAAGAATGAAAAATGTTTTACTGGGTTAAATAAAGTTAAATTGTTAGGCTTTTATCCACATCCGAACAAACGTACAGTCATCCAAAAATAACCCAGACCCAAGAATGCTCGGGATGTCAGTAAGATGTTAGGTTTATTTAATTTCTATAGAAAATTTGTTAACATTATGCACATATTGCTCATGTTTTGACCCATCTCACTAGAAAAAGACAAAGACTTTTCTTGGGGGCACGAACAACAACAGGGGTTTTTAGTTGTTAAACGATGCTTTATCTTTAGCACCAGTGTTAGCTCATTACATTCCTGGGGCTTACACTGAACTCCATGCTAATGCCAGTGGTCTTGGGGTCGCTAGTATTCTCCTCCAACGGCAGGATGGCCATGTTTGACCCGTGGTATATGGGTCTCGGACACCCTCCAAGTGTGAGAAAAACTACAGTCTTCCAGTGTTGGAATTATTGGCCATTTTTGGGGTTGACACATTTCAGATATTTTGATTATGGATATGGAATGCATGCTGTTTCGGACAACCATTCCTTGTGTTATCTCAACAATCTTAAATATGTAACAGGCAGGCTAGCTTGCTGGAGTCTTAAGTTGCAAGAGTTTGATTGCACCATCCGTTATAAATCTGGTAAACTACATAATGATTCTGACATGTTATCTCGTTTCTCTGTCTGGCAGCCTGGGGAACATAAAGTCGAAGAATTCGACGATCTCATTACTTTTTCTTTGCTGTCATCTTTAAAGTTTCTGATAAGCAAAAAGCTGATTCTTTTCTCCGAACTGTCATTGATAATTTACAACTTGGTTCGACACCCTCTCTAAAATTGAAGCGTCAGATGACTACTTATACACTTAAGTCCAATGTCGTTTTGTAGGCAGAATTCTGGGTCAACAGAGCCTCTTCAACTATTAGTGATTCCTGAGTCTCTGAAGTACGAGATTTTGTCTTCATGTCATGACGATCCTCTGTCCGGCCATTTAGGTTTCTCTAAGAAGACCTTCTCTAAGATTAATTATCGCTACTCCTGAGTAGGCATGAAGAAGGATATTGAACACTACGTCCGTTTTTGTTCTAGTTGTCATTTTAGAAAGGCTCCTAAAATCAACGGCCAGCTGGTCTTCTACAACCGATCCCTGTGACCTCCAGAAGTGAACGTTGGGACATTGATCTTTGGGTCCCCTACAACTGTCAAATTCTGGCAATCGCCACGTCATCGTCTCCACAGAGTATGGGGTGGAAACAGGCATCTTACATGTTGCCACTATTCCCCATGTAGCCAAAGTTATTTTACATCGCATTATTTGCCGCCATGATGCCCCAGCAATGTTACTTTCTGACCGTGGGTTGGTCTTCATTAGTGAGGTGACGCAGGAACTCTTGTCAGTCCCGCCACACTTCACAAGTTCTTATCATCCAGCTATCAGCGGCCCCACTGAGTGCTTTAATCCGACGCTGGCCAATATGCTGAGTCATTTTTGCTGAGTTAAGTCAAAGAAACTGAGAGAGAATTTTTCCCTATGTTGTTTTCTCGTACTTCGCCTCTGTCCAGAAAACTAGTACGTTCTCATACATTTTCTTAATTTATGGCCGATAATACACTTTATCTCTCCAGGTACAACAACAGTCATCTTCTAACAATTTGTTTGTCTTAAACACACTATAGAATACACAGAAAGTCAGGGAAGCCGTCATCGCCAATAAAAATCATCTCAACTAAAACGGAAGCTTAGATATGATATGAAACGTCGTGATGTGAAATTTCAAGTGCGCCAAATTGTCCTCGTTCCCTTTGAAATTGTTATGAAAATTACACCTGTCTCCTATGCAATCCGTCGCCTTAACGTTCCCAGCCAGTGCAACGGTCCCGCATCTTTCCTTACTACGATCCCGTAGGACCATATAGGTTATAAACTATTAATTGCTCTCACTTACAGATAACAAGTAGTTTTTTGCCTATTCCTCCATGTACTTTGTGTGATACTACGTTTTGTTTTTGGTAATAAATGCGACATGCACTTCCATGATACTTTTATGCGATTCTTTTAAACTTTGTGAGGATATTTTGATGTTGTGATATGAAGCATATGCTGTATTTGCTGTATGTCCACAGTGATGTAGGATTGACGTTTATAGAGTATATGAGATTGGTTACAGTGACCACGCGGTTCGTGTCCACTGTCCTGGATGTGTTGTACTCTCTCTTCACAGCAAGCTTACGGAATGATGAAAATGGTCGATGTGTCATCCTTCTGTCCGGCGGCTATGTAGCTGTTCACCCTCTACAATTTATTGTTTGGCTGAGTACGTGTCTCAGAATTTGAATATCCTTCAATGTGTTATGTATCACAATGATAATTTCTGATAATTTCTTTCTTTTGGTCAGTTCCAGCTAAATTTATTAGTTTTTGTGTGTTTCTATGAATATATTTTTCACAATCGTTTTGACTGGGGCTTGCTCCACATTTCTACCAATGCACACAAATAGGATATAAAAAGTGTTCGAGTTAGCCGCTTGCTAACTACGCAAAGAGCTTTTGTTTGGGAGTAGGTTCTTAGTATAGTTGCTTGGTGATGGTCCCCCTACCTTTACTAGGTTTTGTAGTTTGTGGGTATTTCTGTAGCTATGTTGTAGTTTGTTGCTAGATTGACTTAACATTTTTTAAGTGCGACATTTTTGGTATAAATTTATAAACGTGTTTTAGGCCTTGATAATACAATTACGCACAGCTTCCATTAAAAGTATCAAGAGGCTTAATTTCATTGTGGAATGTAAAAAAAATATTCAAAATTCTTTTCACCTAACTTTCGTTTGGTTAGCTCCGGTTTTTAAATATACTGATCAGTTATTTCCTAATTACATAAAATAATAAAGCGCTCAATGTGCTTTTGTTTGTTTGTTTGTTTGCTTTTTTTGTTGCAAGGCATTGCTCTTGGTTTGAGTCCAATTGTGCTTTGTGTATACCCTGCCTTTTTGTAACGTTTGTATTTTGTGTCTTCTCTATTTACCTTTGTATATTCTGAAAGCTGATACTTTCCCGAATGTTGTTTAAATTAGCCAGTAGCTCCTGATAATGCTCCCCTACACAGAAGAGAACACCTCCAGCTGATCGAGAGAATGGTGGTTGTTCAGCCGGCTTCACCCGCAAAAGTCATCTAGCAGCAAATCACTAACAATTGGGCTGTCACTTAACCAAGGCATTACACGAGGGAGTACCTTCTTGTCTTTGTCTGTGGCACCGGTCGCGGAACAGGTTTGGAACTGCTTTGGAACAAAGCTCGCTGTGCTTTGCCGCTGTGATTGTAATAGGCTACGTGTTGTGCTACAGCAACTGATATGTTACCCAACAGTTATCATTTGTGCTCTAACTTCTTTCATTCAGTCGGCGGGTGTGGTTCAGTTTTGGTGAAATTCAACGAACAATTCAAGGCTACTACACCATTCTCAAGCTGGTATGTATAGCTTCCCTCAAATCTTTTGCACCACGAAATGTTTATGTACAGAAGAGGATTTGCAATCGGGAGGGGAGGTGCTGCTATGGGACTACATTACCCATTTATAAATTCTGAATTGTAAATTTTCATGTGGGTAGTGATCACAGGCTTACTGTCAATTTAATTCATTTGTATTCATTCAACTTATATTTCAGTATTTTTCTCTGTTCTGTTTCTTTTTTCGGCGAGGACGCCTCATTCTTTAAGTGGGGGGAGATGTGGCATAACAATTTCATTCTCATTACCAGACGCACTGTTACACTGTATAGTTGCTATCAAATGTAGCGTTATTGGGTCTCCTTAGATATATTTTTGCTTAACGGTCTTTCCTTTTGGCGCGAACCACGCCAAAGGGAGAATCTGTTTGAAATTATCTGATATGATGTCAGCCCTGTCTGGCTTTGGCTAGACACGTTTGGTGTGGGCAAGATAGCGTCACTCGTGTGGAAGTAGTCGTTGAAGTCAAACGGGTGTGTGGCCGGTCTACGGTCTGTGGCATCTCCTTCCATCCTGTTTCCTTTCTTAGTTATGCAGAGTCGCCAAACGTTTTTGTGAATAAATCCCAGGTAAATTTTGAATGTAATATAAAACACACACCTTCAACTAAATTCTACACACCAAGGTCCCGAACGTTTGCTGCCAGCAAGTTGCGCCCTCTCCCATATACGTATTCGGGTGACCTAAATTAATCATTTTCTGGTATCCTTAACCTTTTGGCCTTCAGCCCAACATATAACAGTATATAACATCATATCGGCGGTTTTGAGTTCGTTTGAAGGCGATTTCTCATCAGTAGTTTTGTAACTTTAACTTACTGCATTGTAGTATATCTATATGCCGGTTTACTCTTGCAAGGCTACGTACACTCGCGCCCCATCAAAAGATGTTTAATCTGAAAGCCCTGCATTTCACTCTATCCGCCGTACCTACTCATCAGCAATTATGTTAATTTATTTCTTATTTGGTTCTAATTTTTCTCATTTTTTTGTTATTTCTTGATTTTTAATGTTTAATTCTATAAAAACCTATCGACACTCTCACCCATATCCTCAAACTTAATGGATATCAGTGGATAAACCTCCAACTAAAGAAAATTTCCCTCTTACGCCGGAAATCCAACGTTAGCCACCAAGCGCATATTCGTAGAGATGTAAGCTATGATTGATTATTACATACTCTCCGTCAGCGAAATGTCACTTTCAGTTGGCTGCTTCAAGTTCAACGTGGTAATTAGATCTGAAGGGTATGTCAATATGTAATTGCAGTTTAGAAATAAACCTGTTAATCACTAGATCGAGGAGTGAGTCTACTGGAATTGTGCAAACAGTGCCTTAACCTAAAACTTCAATTTCTGTCACTAATGTTCTATGAATTAGCTTTTCTTTCAAATAAGGCTTTTTTTCTTCTCCTTGATAAATACTGCAATGTAGACAGGATTTTTATGAGACGTAGCTTATAAATTAAAATATTACGGATACATTATATTCTAGCTGTTTTAGTTGGTTTGAAATAACGCAGGATTAGTTTATGAAAAATAATCCTCAAGGGATTTTTAGGACTACGAGAAAATAAACACCCCATGAAGTCTCAGTGGCATTCGGTCCCTACGTGATTGCAGCTGAAAAAGCATGGCATAATGAAAGCAGAAACAGGTAATTGTATTGCATTTCCCAGCGGTGAGGAACCCCTGCGAGTAAAATCAGCCATTCCCCCATAGGTGATAAAAATTTCGCAGTGTAGTAGGTAAATAACCGATCCATTTTATCCATGTGGATATAAACAACGTTTGTGTAGGCTTACTAAGAAGAACGGCTGTTCAGTATACAAAGCAAAATTTAGGACGTGGGAATAGGCAAACAACTAGCTTAAGAATGTGAAATTAACTTGCATACAGGTTTACGAGAGAGTGTAGTGTGGCTTTCTACTTCCACCCTTTGCATAACACTAAACGCAAACTAATCACATCTTAATGTTTTAAAAAGATATAACGCATTTGAAAAATCAAAGCAATAACAAGGAATATATCGGAAATACTTAACGATACAAACAATGTTTTTTGTGTAAATTGTGCTTTTAATATATTTTGCGTTGTATGGCATATCTTACAGTTTACCGGTTTATAATATCAACGCAGCTTTCTTCGAAATGAAGAGAATTTCACAGGCTATTTGCCGATTTTCAATTTATAATTTTGTTTCTCATGCACATGTCGTAAACATATAGTACTTTTTTCAAATTCCTTACTGAAATATTCGAGAAACTTAAAAATTATGAAATATGTCTATGTGAAGATCCTTGGAAGAACTTAAATATTAAGTTTAGTATTTATCCTATATTTCGGCTTGGGTTTTCTATTCAAACGCACCCACTCATCTTTTCCTATAAATTCTTCTTTGATTTCAGGTAATCACAAAACATGCATTTCTGATAAACCTTTGATGCCAAGGATGGGATAGGACTAGATATGAAGGGAGACTTAGCACTCAACCTGCGCAGATTTTTGTGGCTAAGTCTCTGGCAGGGCACCCCCTGGAGGGTGGGAGGGAGGAGGTGACAAGAGACAGATGGGCTGGACTAGGAAGCACGGCGAGCGGAGGGCAGGGTCCCTACAGTATGCAGATCTGAACTCTTCGGGCGCTAGCTCATGCAGCCGACTCCCTCTGCCTCGTTAGGCTTACACATCCCCTGGGGTTTTGGGGATCCGGAGAGCGCTTGCAGTCCGGAGGACGACGGTTTCCTTAGAGCGTCATTTTCCTCTTCCATGCACATGCCGAAACCTCCCGCTGACACCTGCAATCCTGAAAGAGACAAAGCAGATGAAGGATGAAGTGAAATGGGAATGGAGATGAAATGGAGGAACAGGAAATTCAGGGATGGTAATTATCCTACCCAGCATTCGCCTGGCTACCAGGGGAAACCCTCGAAAAAATCTAAGGGTCCGGAAGGTTGGCCACGGGAATCGAAACCACGACCTCTCAAATATGGGCCACAGACAACCGCCTGAGCCATCCCGCTCGGATTTGGTTGCCCAAATTTTGAACCCAATAATTTTGATACAATACTTCATCTACGTATTAATGAAAGTTGGAGAGAAAGGAAAAATAGCGGGCATATATCCTTGCAATCAGTTTCAGTGCGAGATTTGTACATTTTACGGAAACCAATAATTAATCCCTGTTAAAAAGGATTTCCCGAGAAGTCTACGTTTAGCATGCTTAGAAATCCTCTCTCTGTTGTCCACGGTTTGGTCCGGCGTAGTATTTGCGTTAGGAAACAAAACACTGGTGGCTTTACGAACGTGCTGTGGTGTAACCAGAGCTTTACCACATATCCTCAGGCGACGTCAGCTCGCTTAGTATGCAACGCATATAAATTAAATAGTTCAGTTACTTGCAGTTTGTATTACAAGTAACAAATTTTGGTAATAACGAGCCTTATGACAGTGCAGTTTTATGCCTATTTACCACGATTCTTTGCAAACAAATAGTGAGTAACTGTCGATAAAGTTTATCAAAAGCATAATTTAAATGCTTGACTTACGATCACAAACTGCATCTTTTACAAATCTCCAAATAGTTTACACAAAGCGTTAAGCACCGTTCAAAACAAATTACTAAACCCCCTGTCTGATAGTCTGTTGGGAATATTCATGAGAATATGACCTATGACAGGAACTGAAGGGGACACCTCACATCTCGACCCAACGTGAATCTTTTGTGTTTACCACCTGGAGACAGGCCCGCGGCACGGCTACTGACAGAGGCTTCCTCCTGGAGGAACTGGGGAGATCTCCACCCACCAGAGGCGGCTGAGAGAACCTTCCATTTGGCAGGACTGAAAATGTTTTCAACGAGCAGGCAGCTGCGCCATCTGTACGACACCGACCGACACTGCGCAGCCCCTAAGCCTATCCGAAATATGAAAGGGGAAGCGAAGTGATAGGAAACCAAGGAAAGGAAATTCGTGGTAGAAGAGAAAGCACCCAATTATTCGTCTTGACAACCACGGAAAACCATAAAGAATAAAGAAACGCCCATGGTCAGAATAGCTGGTCTAGGAGTTGAACCCAGGACCTACCGAATGCGAGCATCGTACGTTACATAACAATGTGGTTGAGATCCTTATGTCTTATCGTTAGACAGCATTTCCAAACTTATTTTCTCGGGAAGCCTCAGAAAATCAGTATCAAAATTATACTGGGTGTATCATATTTTCACTGAGGCTGAGATAAAAATGTCTATATTAAGAGAAGATACAAATAGAAGATACAAGAAGGTTTCACATAACTTTCACGCAGTCTTCAGAAATTATATTAATGGTAAATCTCTCGCTTTTCTTTAACATCTTACAAAACATATGCGTAATATGTATATATTATAGATTCCATATTTCTAGCATTAAGAGACTCTGAAATGAACGATTTTTAAATTTATTGATTAACAGAATGTACACTTATATGTGATTTTTAATTGAAAACAGTAGGTTTATTAGGGGTATAACTTGAAGTTGTTTTCTTTATTTTGAGGGGAAACGATTTCCTGCGTAGGTGAATGTTACCAGATTAATTAAAGTACAGTCTTAAAACGACCAGTAAAATATAAAAATCACTCAAGAATATTAAAGAAATTCTAAACAAATTCTTAACAAAGGTTCTAACAACGAAATTCTAAACTAGTGAAACACCTACCGCAAACATGTTATGATGTCAGCAGAGGCGACAAAATTCTGTTTTGGGCGCGGAAACAAAGACATTAAAATATTGAATATACATACTTATGGTGTGTAGAGCGGGGCTTCACAAGCTCTTTAAGATAGTGATAACCACCAAATTCTAATTTCAACCATGAAGTCGTATACATTTAACAAATAGATGCACAACGTTTTATACACTCAACTAGGTTAATACGATCCTTGAAATAAATATAGTTTTATAATTAGAAAATTTTAATACGCCGCTAAATGTTAAAGTATAACATATAGTCATAACAATCATATCATTTAAAAGAAAAATGTAAATAAGAAAAACAGAGTCAGGAAATATATAACTAGCACAGAAAATAATGATAGAAGAAATAATTTTATAATTAGAACATTTTAATAATCAACTAGATTTTTGGTGGATTATTATAGCTAGATCTGTGAAAAGTATAATTAATTTCATTATCTGTAATGAATAAGAGTTAATTGGATAATAATAAAACAAAAATCCACTACTTGTTAAAACATAATGCATGAAGTAGCTTTCATTAGATGTACAGGAATTATATAAAAGAAAACCATTAGAGGAAATGAGAAAAACGTAGCAAAATATACACCAAAGAGGAAAGCAGTGATGGAAAACGCCTGACCTGTTAAGAAGAAATAGAGATACTGAAAAGATGGGTAGAGTAAGTATCCGGACACCCCCAAAACATACGTTTGTCATCTTAGGTGTATTGTGCTGCCACCTACTGTCTGGTACTCATTATCTGCGACCTCAGTAGTCATTAGACATTGTGAAACAGCAGAATGGGATGCTCCGTGGAACTCACGGACTTCGAACGTGGTCAGGTGATTGGGCATCACTTATGTCAGAAGTCTGTACGTGAGATTTCCACACTCCTAAACATACCTTGGTTCACTGTTTCTGATGTAATAGTGAAGTGAAAACGTGAAGAAACATGTACGGCATAAAAGTGTACAGGCCGACCTTATCTGTTGACTGACAGAGACCGCCGACATTTGAAGAGGGTCATAAAGAGTAATAGGCAGACATCTATCCAGACCTCACACAGGAATTCCAAAGTGCATCAGGATCCACTCCAAGTACTACGATAATTAGGCGTCAGGTGAGAAACCTTGGACCCCATGGTCGAGCGGCTACTCATTAGCCGCACATCACGCAGGAAAATGACAAATGACGCCTCGCTTGGTGTAAAGAGCGTCAACATTACATGATTGAACAGTGGCAAAACGTTGTGTGGAGCGACGAATCACGGTACACAATGTGGCGATCCAATGGCGGCAGGGTGTGGGTATGGCGAATGCCCGGTGAACGTAATCTGCCAGCGTGTGTAGTGCCAACAGTGAAATTCGGAGGTGGTGGTGTTATGGTGTGGTCGGTTTTTTCCTGGAAGGGGCTTGCACCCCTTATTGTTTTGACTAGCACGATCACAGCGCAGACCCACATTGATATTTTAAGCAACTTCTTGCTTCCCACTGTTGAAGAGCAATTCGGGGATGGCGATTGCATCTTTCAACAGGATCGAGAACCTGTTCATACTGCACGGGCTGTGGTGGAGTGGTTACACGACAATAACATCCCTGTAATAGAATGGCCTACACAGAGTCCTGACTTGAATCCTATAGAACATATTTAGGATGTTTTGGAACGCCGACTTCGTGCCAGGCCTCGCAGAGCTACATCGATACCTCTCCTCAGTTCCGCACTCCGTGAAGAATGGGCTGCCATTCCCCAAGAAACCTTCCAGAACCTGATTGAAAGTATGTCTGCGAGAGTGAACGCTGTCATCAATGTTAAGGGTGGGCCAACACCATATTGACTTCCAGCATTACCGATGGAGGGCGCCACGAACTTGTACGTCATTTTCAGCCGGGTGTCCGGATACTTTTGATCACGTAGTGTATGTAAATAATTAATATAATATATGAATATTATTTATACATGCAGAATTGCTTACTGTAAGGTGTAACATTTGCTGGCTAAGAGAGAAACGCAATAATGAACCGGAATATAAGGATAAATGGGAAAATACATCAAAGGGAGTAGGCTAAATAAGTGACTGAAAAGCACAGAGGTTAGGATAGAAAGTTGCGTGAGAGAATAAGATACGTAATATTAGAAAGAGACAAAAATAACTCGGAATTCCTAAACTAGTGACATTTTGCCATATAGAAACACTGAATGATTTTATCCTGATGAGACGCAAAAACAGTAGTCAATGGGAAATCACCTTATATATTGCAGCGGAAAGTTAACGTGTATCTGGCAGAGTACAAACCGCCATTCAATTCTGATCCTCGAGAGGTCCACTTCTATGTGAACGCGAAGCATGTGAACTGAGATGTAAGTTCAGATTTGATCTTGATAAAGTAGTGTGTAATTAAGAGAAAATAGTATGTAATTCGGAGAACTGGAATAAATTTTACCAGTATAGTGTGTAACTGATTAGCAGCTTCAATATTATTGTTTATTTAGCTGGAATAAATCCAGACAAACAGTAGTACGTAGATTTATTGAACTCTCATTATCCGAACAGAGATAAGAGTATTTTGGCAAATGTTGGCACTTTAGGGCAATAACAACCAGAAGAAGAAAAACAGCGAACTTCAAGCCAGCATCCCTGATACCAGTTCAGACAGTATTTTCTGCTGTGCGATTATCACTTTCATAGTCATGTACATTTTATATTTAATTGTATATCCATATTACAGCATCAACCAACTACATGTATCTTATTCAATATTGTGTTAGATATATTTTACCCGTGTAAGAAGCATAAGATTTCCACACATTTTTGACAAAAGCGAGCGAAGTAACACGTTACCGAAGGGAAAGCTGAACACTGAGCAAAAGTCTTTTATGCCTTCTCGTGCTAGAAAGATGTATGCAACTCACCCAGGAATCCCAAAGTAATCTGAAAACCGGGGAATCCTGAATTGTTTTCTCCATTGTGACTTTGAGGGGACGAATCAGCAAAGCCAAAACGCCCTCCAAATTTTGTTGAAGTTACAACTCGCGCTTCTATCAACCAATAGGAAAATTCACAAGAAAATTCAAACCGCCATGAACTAATGTATATAAGCTGATGTAAGGACTTTCAAGTCATCGTCTAGTGAACTCAGTTGGTTGACAAACCTGCGTCACTTTGTAGTGAAGTTCCGCGCCAACAGATGAATTGATTAACACAGAAAATGTTATCGTGTCGAGAAGAAGATATAAAGTAGGATGAGGTGTTATCCAAGAAAGTCAGTGTTACAAGACAATCATAAGGAAATTATTCACCGACGATAAATGGAGATAAAGTGGAAATGTGTAATAAGTAATAAACGCAAGTGTTGTAAAGTGCTCAGAAATTTATTCCGCACATATCCTCTTAATTAAGACCTTCAAATAGTTTTACTTTGTGTCTTCAACATTCCTTCTTACGATTGCATGCCTTCTGAGATCTCCAAAAACAGTTTAATGCAAATTAGTTCAACAGGTACCGCCAGTAACAACAAAAAGGAGAACATGATGCAGCTAGACAAGAAGAAAACAGGAACTCGTTATCTGTCGGGTCCATAATTAATAAATAAACAGTAACCTGAGTCGACATATGCGGGTTCGATAATACAAAAGGACAGCTGCATATTTTGATAACACAAAATAATCCCGCACAGTACCACACCGTTACAGTCGGCGCTTACCCATCACCGCTACAGTGAATAGACACACTACTATTCCGACTTGTGAAACAAGATATCAGAAATGAGAAACAGAACTCTGGGACATATTGTGCTGGCATTAATATTTTTCTTCTTCATGACGGGAGCACCTAATGGCATTTAAAAGAGCACAATGTTGAGAACACCTGATATAGAGTTTCCTTATGTTTTATTCAAAGTTGCAACCATGAAAGAATAACCTAGTATTACCTTATAATATTATGTTATGTGCTAATTCTTCAATAGCTTACCAAATAGTCCTTAAATGTAATGCAGAATATGTGTTTTAACTATCTGAATGTATGGGCCTTACGCTTCCATATAATACGTTATTTACACTTAAGTCCAAGCTAACGAAAAGAAATGGCGATGATCCATTTTTACCATCTCCAACTTACAAAATATATTAATAACCAGTAAATAATAATAAACATGACTTGTTTGTGGTAATTGACTGGATGCTCTAATTTTTGGTTACAGTTTATACATCATTAGTTATCAAAGCAAAAATGTTGCAGCTAGTAGTCTATTCCTTAATATAATTAATTCCATGTTATATTAAATTCAGGTTATTAGCTTCTTTTTGGTGGCAGTTAATTAAAGCTAAGTGGTTTAACTGCTTAACAGAGCACTCCGTAGTGAAAGTAGTTATGGGAACAGGAAATTGTGTTTCAACTTCACTTCGATGTACATATGCCTCCAAGTGTCTTGATGAGATTTCATCATATCGACGACATTCTATAACGTCCTAACGTCTTACTTCATAAGATGGCAGGTGCTATGTCCGTATGAAGTCTCAGTCTTTCACCATTCAAATCGTCTTTGTAAAACACGATCGACTTTTTTAAATATAACGCATGTAAACTTAGAAATAATTGTACTTCTTTAGGAATTATTTTAAAGTCTGAGGTTATCTTGGAGCTCAACCAGCTACGACATATTCAACAACATATATAAAAATCCTGCTGTATCGTTCCTTTGGAACCAAATCATGTCAACCATTTGAAGAGAATGAAGAACATTTCATACTCGTATCTTCTACGCACTTTTCGCTGGCTAGGGATTTGGGGTTCATAAGCTACTACAGTTGACATTTCTCTAGAGGTTCTTCATATACTGAATTAAAGGAATTTCTTTAAGGCAGAATACTTGTATTGTACGGTTTATTACACAGCTTTAATACATTTGTATTGTACTTTGGTCTCTCCCCGGATGATTTAAAACCCTACTTATAAATATTAACGTAATAAACATGTCAGCCTTTTCCAGAATTTAAGAAACCATTAGCTTTCAAACCTCCGTAATTTTTCTCATGATCCTGTCCTGGAAGAAATGCGGTATTGGAAGAAATGCGTAGGCAGTAATTGTGCTATATGACATAAAGGCCTAATAGTACCAAACCAGTACAATTGGTGGTAGCTGACCATTAATGGAGAATTAAGGCAGAAATTTAATAAATTACCCATTATTTTCTAAGAAGCTTGAAATAGATGTATATCTCAAACTCCACCTTGTTGGACAAAATGGACTCAGAGAATTGCGAGCTTGACACAATTTTACCACGTAGTCTCTTAGAGGAATCACGTTACCAGCTCTTTAGTTGGCTATAATGTGACCATTGATTCAATCAAATTGTTTATAAATTCCTGAAATTTAGTGAATATGCCTTATAAAGACAAAATAATGGTTTAGTACATCTTATTTTAGCTTGCAATCTAATGTGCACTCCCGAGACATTACGTTAACGAATTGACCCCTTAAGTCTCGAATACGTATATTTAAACCTGTGAGCATATCTTGACAGCTTTGAGGAGTGTGTGTGTCTACATCAGCTTTTTTCTGGTGTATAACATATCTTAGAAACCGCCAGCTTAAAATGCATATTAATTCATCTAATCGAAAATAAAGCCTTTTCAGTAACGAAAATACTGCTGTGTTGCGCTAAAAATGTTTGAAGAAATGTTTCACTTTAACTTCAACGGAGAACAAATGACCTCATTAGGCAACACTTCAATCAGTTCACTTACTATATAATATTCAACTATATTTTGCTCCTTGTAGCCACGTTTCTAATTCTGGAATATGTTGTGAAGGAAGGTTAATAGCTGGTTTAAGTTTATTTTGTTGTCGGTATTTCCTCTTACTACTAATTCTTGTTGAGGAAGTAAAACTAATTCTGTAAATTATTTTATCAAGGGCCACTAATGATTCCTGCATTGTTGTGTTGTTCAATGGGATTATTTGTGCAGTGATATTCGTTTTCTTTTTCTTTTGCAATGTTATTTCAAAATATTTTGAAGGTGTAAATCACACCTTTTAATTAATAGTGAATCTTTGCGTACTTTTCGTTACAATTAGAAAACTCCACTTGACTAAACACAAAGTTGCAAGCCTTTTCTGATTATGAATCTCAGTTTTTCATAACAGTAGAAATTTTTATCTTCCGGTCGGACATAGTATATACAAGTGTTGTTTCCAAACAATAATACAAAACATCCCTTTATTGGTGCTATTGTTGTCGTCGTCGTTGATAACATCCATTTAATGATGAATTGGTGATGATTATCATGACGATGACGACGATGGCGGCGTAACAATGTCAAAGTGCTGGGCATCATATCAGAGAAGCTGAAAGAAGATTTGCAATAATTTTATTTTTCCTCCTAAATTTCCTCCTGTTCTTTTTACTAATTTAATCACAAAATTCTACATCGTTAATAAAAAATTTCATTCAAGCCCTCAGCGTACGATGTATTGACAACAGGCAATAAGTAGTGGCCTCTCCTTTTGAATTTTATTTTATGATGTTCAATTTGAATATTGAAAAAGAAAATAAATATATAAAAGCTTTTAACAATTGAATAATACTACTTATGACACTTGTGATTCAGGATTGTATGAATACTTATTCTAAATTAAACCTTACCTACATGTTAATTATGCAGAAGATGACAAACAACGATCAGAATACACTAGCTATATTATGTTCTGTAATACTTATGCTTAACATAATCGTCAGAAAATGCATGGTAATTTCTTACCTGCGCCCTAAAGAAACAATTTCATGGACAATTATTTCGTGCAGGTGGCAAACTATGATGTCAGTAAAGGTGTTAATTTTTGTTATTATGGGGACAAAACACATGTTTTCCCCTGCGCCTGTATAATAACGGAAGCAGTAATACCCGTTACCACCATGGAGACGTTGCCTATGGATAACACTTTCCAAAGCTTATTTTTTAGCACTACTGCATTTAAGAATCCTGTCTATGCTTTTATCATAAATAATTATTCTCATTGTGTTCCAGTAGTTTGCAAAGAATCATATTATTGTCTACGTATTGGGAAGATATTTCGCTTCCACATTAACTGATGAAGCATCCTTGAAGCGCAACTAATCCCTGATTCTCAGCTCCTTATCTTAAAGCTTTTCATTGGCAATAGATGACACATTTTTCATCAATATATTTGTTCCTGGTAGTTCCAGAACTATGGAATTGTGCGTTTTAAAGATATTGGAGGGTTGCCTTTGAAAATCTCGATTGACAAACAACGAATATTTTTTATTGTTAACTTAAAGATATAGGGTACTTAAAACAATCACAACGTTATACATTGGTGTGGGTTTGCTTTAAGTCAAAATTACTGTTAACAATCGAACTTTGTTGGTAAGATTTTTAGGAAATAATCATAAATACGTTTTATATTGATCCCAACTAAATATGAAATGTGTTTATGACGTTTATTTAAATGACGATATTATAATTACAAATTTCGTTCTCCGTACTTGTAGGCTATCGTTATATTTCATTTTACGAACAAACGGAAGTAGCGACAGACAAATGGTTGCAAATAGGTGCTCCGTAGTAGTAGCAACAAGCATATACAAAACAAAAGGAAATTAATTATTAAAATCAAAAAGATAGAGTTCCGTTTTAGTATTTAAGAGAACACTAAACTTTAATTATAGTTATTGTAAAGGTGAAATATATTCCCTTCGTAACGCTGTGACAAGAATTCTGAACATACATTGGGCAGACTTGTGCGAAACTACAAACCCAATACAAACTAGATAGCGTGGCGAACAAATATCCGGGGCTTAAAGTGCTCGTAAGTTTTGAGCACCCTCTTACGGCTTAAATTCGTCGCCCCAGATAACCTTTGAGGTTTTCGGGATATGCAAACTTAGATAGGAGTTATCTGGATCATATCCCATGGGAAGCTTAGTGGTTAGAACATCGGCACAGTAATTCAAGGATTTATGATTCGATTCCCGGCCATAACCTCGGTTTTTCTTCACCATCTAATCCCTGTTCCAAACTTTATATGCATAAGATCTGATTAAAGTGTTCTTCAAAAGTTATATGTGTGCAAAAACATGCAAGGCTTGGTCTCCATATATTACATTTTTCTTGTTTGTTTCACAGCTCAAGTACACAGAGCTGGGAATTAAAATTTACCAAGAATTAACCTAGAGAAAGTGTGATTTATCTAACACATACACATTCCAAACGGTTATGCTTATTAAACGTTTTCTAAATTTCAACCAACATTCCATTTCATTCAAAGCTGTTCCTTAACCTTATTTAATCAATGAGAATTATGAATTTTTTAACACAATGGCAAGAAACTCATTCAGACGAAAGCACTTTGTACAAAATACAGCACTTTGCAAAAGCAATCATTAATGAAGGGATTGCAGTGTTTCCCCGTTTATGCCACTTCAGTAAGCTAATCCACTTTTTGTTTTAATTTTATCCCTTATTACAGAATTCTAGATTTTCGCGGCAGGCCATGCTTATTACCTTTGTGCAAATATTATGTGTTAAGGGACTTATCGCTATAATCACCAAAAGAAAAATTTCCTCGTGTAATGGAATGAGGTAGTGATTATAATAAGTAACTTGTGTGATTTATAATATTACTTTAGTAAGAAAAACACCTCTATTGTACAACTCCCATGATGATTGTTATTTTATAAAGTTTAAAACCTTGCTCAAAGCTATACAAGTCTTTACTGGAAGCCGTAATGCACTTACGAGCGAAATGGTAAGCAAATAAACAAACTGTGGTCATAAGAATCAAGTTGGCTCACGTGAAGAAAATCCTACGAAAGAAAAGGAGGGGGGTCGCCGTCTATACATGGGGCGTACATCATCTTTTGTGATGAAATTTTCCTGTCATAGTGCCCTGGAATGCTGTTGATAGTGCGTAAAGACTGTGGGAAGATGGCAGACACTGCACTTCCGGCTTTTTGTTTGCAAACAACAGCACATGTGGTTTGAAAGTGCATACCATGATTTTGAATTTTTTTCTCCTGGCTAGAGATTTTTTCGGGTAAACATTAAAAGGTGTTTATAAAGGTTTCAAACCATCGCATTTTAGGTACAAAATATATGTAAGTACATACTAACCAAAGAGGTTATGAAAATCATGCATGTAAAAGTAGCTCTGGAAATGTAAGTGCTTCATGGAGAAAAGCTGATAGTGAATTTATGCCGATGTGTCTACTGAAAGTAGTGAGTACCGGTATCCAAGTGGTTTTAGAGCAATGGACTTATGAATTCTTACAGACAAGTTCTTCTTGTGCTTGTGCTAACTGTGGTGCCACAAAAGAAATTATTTGAAGACAATGTAGGTTTTGGAATTGTTTCAAATTTGCAACTGCATTGTGAAAACTAAGTATGATGTGTAGTTCAAAACATGGGCTTAAAATAACAAGTTATATGAAGCAAATTTAAGGTTAAATTATGCCATGAGATACTTGGGTGTAGGCAGAGATGGGGCAAATTTATTTTGTGCTGCTGCTGCTAAAGAGGGAATTACTTTCAATTATGAATATGACATAACCACTCATTTATGTGTTTTTTGTGATTCAACTTGGATGAAAAGAGGCCATACCTCACGTTATGGAGTGTCATCAGTAATCAATGTGAACACTGGTAAAATTTTAGACTTCTGAGTAATGGAGTAAATACTGCAGTCAGTGTGCGCTGAAGAAATAGTGTAACACTCAGGAGGAGGAAAACAAGTGGCAGGAGGACCATAGGAAAATATGCTGTAATAATTATGAAGGATCCAGTGCTGGTATGGAGCCAGCTGAAATGAAATTAATTTTCCAGCGATCTGAAGATATATCAAATACCTAAGTGGTGACGACTCAAGTACATTTAAACAAAATGTCAGAAAGTAAACGTTATGGACTTGATGTAAATCTGCAAAAGCTGCAGTGTATAGGGCACATACAGAACAGAATGAGAGGCAGAGTTTTAAAATTGAAAAAAGATATGAAGGGTAAAACACATAGTGATGGAAAGCGATTGCAGGGTGCCAACAGTTATTTGCAGAAATTCATACTTCGCAAGTTTACTATGCTAAGGGACAACATTGGAAATGTAAAGGACATGTTAAAAGCAGTGTGAGCAATATACTTCCATAAATTGTCACACGACGCTGTGCCTCAGCATGGGTTGTGCGACATTTCTTGGCGCAAATACTTACAGGCTAGAGCTCATGGCAAAACCTAAAAACATAAACATAGTTTACCCGAGGCAGTGATGGATGCTATCAAGCCTGCATTCAAATTTCTTGGAGATCCATATTTACTTAAAGAATGTACCCACGGAAAAACCAAGGAACTCAAATAAATGCTACAATAGTTTGTTCTGGAAACGCTGTCCAAGAACAATATTTATATCCTCAAATGTTGTGAAGACTGCTGCATGTGATGTCTGTTTAGTGTTTAACAGTGGAAATACAGGCAGAATTAAAACCATTAACGGACTAGGATTCCAACCAGGAGCTTTCACGGTTAGCACACTGAGGAGCATCGATAAGTTTCAACTCACCAAAGCTCGGAGCAATAGAAAATTTACAAAAGAGCTAGACAGAGCAAGCAGATGAAGAGAAAACAGCTGCAGGAGGAGGATGGGGAGGATGCAGACTATGGCTGTGGCTAGCATTAACTAGTGGAAGTAGAGAAATATCAAAGTTTAAAATCAAGAAAATATTCTGCGCTTTTTCTAGAGAATTATGTTTTTCCACAAAGAATGGCTTTCCTCTGAAACTATTACCTCAGAGCTGCGAAACTTTCTAATATCTGCTAAGAGTGTACAATGAACAATTCTGTGCACCAGTTTTTTATAATTGTAAAATAGTGGTATTTACATTTAAAATATGTGAGTCAGCTGCCACTATTTATTTTCGAATTTATGTAACGTGCTAAGCGACATATTTGGCTTACGCCTTTCTTGAATGCCCTCTAATGGCTGATTTGCATAACACATTATGGAGGAGGGATATATAACTCAGTGCATAAGTTTTGTACAGGACAGGATGCAATCGCTATGTATGTCGAACAAAAAACATCCTACCCTAACACTGGGAGCCGCAGTAGCACTTTTAGCCAGTTTTACAAACTTTTATTATTTAGCATACATTCGTCACACCCTTGAAAACGCCCTGAAGGAACAACATATCACATGCATTGGTTGACAAAACCATTTGAAAACAAAATGGCATATCCACGCAGACCAATTGGATTTAAGCCGTTAGATAACTTTGTACAGTCAAAAAATGCTAAGTATTAGGTATATAATTTCACTTATGTCACAAACTATGGCGTATTTCAGCTCATACAGTAATTGTATGACTGATGCAGTTTATTTGTTTGAATTCAAACTACCAAACCGAGCTCAAAATACTGTATGACTCTGCAAAAAGCATGTAAAGATTCTAGGTGGGGTCTAGTTCTGCGATTACTAATTCGTATAGAAGCCTCAGCTCGCAAGGTAGCATTGTCATGGTTGCTTTAATCCAGTGCCACTTCATTTCGGGTTCAAATCCTTCGGGTTAGGTTAAAAAATGTTATTACGTTTTGTTTTTATGTCTTTGGGGCTATAATTTTATATTATGGTATAAACAACATATTTCATAACATTATAAGTGTGTACAAGATAGAACAATCGCCATGTTTTCCAACGCAAGGAAGAAAAATCGCCAAGCCCAAATCATCTATGGGCACTCATGCGTGAAAAGTGCGGGCCAATTAAACATGTTACAGCCTGCAAAAAGGTCTCTCCAGCAACTTACACAAATGTGCATTTATGAAGGTGGTCGTCATTTTGAACATCTACTTCATTGATAAATCCACGCTATTTAACAAATTATTATTCTGTTTACCCGTGAAATTAGCACATTTACAACTCTTTGTCAATAGAAGAATTGAAACATAGGGCTTAAACATGAAACAAAAACTGTTAGATTTAATATCGCCAATATGGACCCAAAATAATGAAAACATAACACGGTTTACAACACCAGATATGGTACAGATTATTAGGATAAACATGATACACAATTATCTGATTGTAATTATTGTGTCTTTGCCTCACAGGAGAGCCAATAACAAAAATAAATAAATTAAGACACTAAAATACAGACAATAAAACACAATGAGGGTAAACAAAACAATTTGATGTTTGGATCAGATTCGAACCTCCGAAGCTAACCTTTGCTTCACCACATTCCGGGAGCTAACCCACTCGGCCAGAACCCATGCAGTCCATCCCCTCTTTGGGAAAACATTCCTCTATCTCCTTACAAACATTATATCCCGAAACGTCGTCTTTTAGGACTGTCGCAGCTCTTTGGTTCTCATCCAGGCCTTCAATCGTTAATGCTGGTTGCGTATAGTACCGAACAGAAGGGCAGGGCTACAATAGCATTTTGTTTGCTAAAAGGGTTATTGTTTTCATATTAGGCTATAAACTGCGGGTTGCATAGATAGGGATACCTAGGGACAGCTGACTCACCTATTGTATACCAGTGAAATTCAGGCATACTTTTCAAAGAAAAACTTAAAAATGTTTATTAAAAACAATATCTTAATCAAAATTTTGCAGCACATGATTTATTATCACTGCATAAGGAACCTGATTGCATAGTTGTGCTACAATTCCTTGTTAGGATTTTTAGAAGTGGTACACGAAAAAAATGTTTATTTTATCATCTTGTTTTTGCAATGGTGACCTTAATATTCCGGAAACTCATTTGAAACTTTCAGGATTAGTGCAAAACTATATTTTAAACACTGATACCAGGTTTTATTACATTATCTTAAACGCTTTAGGAGTTAATGTCAATTCTTTGTAACCACGCATTATCACCTACGTCCCCCTTACAGAAAGATATCGCATTATTTTAGATATAATTTTCATAGCTGTAAACCGCTGATAGTAGCATTCAGCTATATTTGATTATAAAAGGATTTATGAAACTCAGGGTTTGTCCAAATAACACATTGACGAAATTATCCTCCCCATTAATTCGGATAAGCGAATCTATTGTATTTACACAATCGTTATATTTTGGCGACTCTAAAATTAAACATTCCTTTAGTATTTATGAACATTAGCTTGTGATACTTTACAGCTGGTTCATTCTCAACGCATAGTGATGTAAAAAAGGCGAAATAACTAATCCTAACTCACACAAAAGCATTACAAGGAGCACACCAGATATGATACAATGAAATGGCACACATCGTATTGAACTTCATAGGAATGTTACAATGACGCAGCTGATTCTCATCAGAAGCGCATGACAATGACGGTGGAAAATGATTATGGAAAAACGCAAAACCTCCGGTGTAGTTAAATTAATACACAACCATTATGGGAGGATTCGGTCCACATGCTCAGCAATTACTAACTTTTAGAGAACAGCTCCGCCGCCGACCATGCAGTTTGTGGGCGCTTGCTTTTCAGAGTTTTGTGCCGTACTGAAACTCTAAAGAGTAATTGCGAAAAGTATGTCTTCAATAATAGTATTTCCTGATCTACTTGCCATCAAGCTGTCAAGATGGAAAGCTGAAATTCTCGCATCAGTGCTTGTAACCTGACCTATATGCGTCCTACACGTATGTGCATGAACTATATTATATGTTTATTTAATATGTTTATTATTACAGACATGTAATATAGTAATATTTTAGAAATGAATTCACCTCTTTAAATCTACTAGGTTCTTTACCTCCCTTTTATTCGTTAATACTTACTTACACTTTAATTCATGCAAGAAGTTATTAGCTGTAATGTATTGATCTTTATAAAGTCAGTTACGATGCGTAGATAATCGATCACCACTTTGCCTCTAAAATTAATGTAATTGATCTTGCTAGTGGAACGACAATGTGCAAAAGGTGTTAGTAAATTATTAATTTTGTTTTCGTGTAAATATTATTTCTGTTTTCGCTACCGTCGAAAAATTAGTACGCAATACACATGTGCAATGGTGATTATCGAAAGTAGAAAATGCACGACTCGACTTTGTCTCGTATTCTCAAACTCTTCGTCGTTCTCTAATGACGCATATACCCCACATATATCGAAATATACGGTTATATGCGTTCTTTGGAGCCATCCTCGTTCTCTGCGGTGAATTAGTAAATATATCTGTCATTCTCATCGATAACTCCGTAAATCCCTTTCGCTAATAGATCTGAATCCTTATAATCCTTTAAGCGAGTAGATCGTTGTATAGGAGGTTATTAAACTACAGCGAAATAATTTTACAGATTGTAGACGTGTCTAATATATGCATGGTGTACGGCTAAACGTAACGCAGTTATATCCTGTTAAACATATTGGTATCAAATGCTGTTAAGTCCGTGATTAATTAAAGCCGAATGGAAAATTGACTTAGAAATGTGTTTAAAACTGCTGCATGAGTATAGAAATATAGATTTGTTTTAAAATTCCGTGCAAAGAGGTCGCGATTTTGATTGGCCAGTGCAATAACACTACTATCATTTCCTTGATTCGGCTCACTGAGGTTAGTATGCTGAGGATATCTGTGAGACAACATGGCAAGCATGTACAGTTTAACCTTGCAGATATACAACTTACTCAGTGAATCAAGAGACAATGGTTTAGCCTGCTGCAGAACTGTACAGGGAACGGTATCCCGATAGACGCCACGCACATCACTCAACTTTTCAGGATATCGAAGACGTCTGAGAGAATTTGGAACCTTCAAGATAAACAGAGGTAATACGCGTTTTACACGAATTCGCGAACAGTGCAATTTCAGGGAAATTCTCTGCAAAGGAGTGCAGAAGAGCCATTTACTAGCGCACGCACTATTGCATGTGCACTGAGCACTAACCATGTTAGAGTATGACAAGCCATACGCGAAAAACAACTTCAGCCATTTCACGCTTAAAAGCCCGGGAGACTTTGGTCCTCGAGTACAATTTTGTACTGAATTCTTTTCGTCGGTGTTGTTTACTGATGAGGTTTTCCTCACCGGGGTTGGTCTAGTTTTCAAGTCAAGAAACAGCTATTTGTGGAGTTATGAAATCCACACACTTGTGTAGAAGAGTCACCATCGGACGTTTTCGGTGAACTAATAGCTCGGAACTATTTCAGATCATGTCATTGGCCCATATCTCCTTCCCCCTCGGTTAAATGGACTTCTTTATCTTTATTTGTGGCAGGAAATTACACCTGTGTTTTTAAAAGATGTACCTCTGTATCTTTGTCGTCGAATGTGGCTACAACATGATGGCTCTCCTACCCGTTTATCCTGGCTGTGCGAGAGCATTGGAATCGAGTTTTTCCTGCCCGATGAATCGGAAGGGGGAGTCCAACAGTATCTTGAAAACCAGGCTATCCGGGTGTAAATGCAACTGATTTCTTTTTATAGAGTTTCTTCAAGTCTATGGCATATGCAAGACCTATCACCTAAGAAGAAGACTTAACTGCCCGAATAATAGCATTATGTGACATTATTTCACACACATACCACAAATCTCGATAGAGTACGACAATTGTTCCTTCGCCGCTGTTACCTTTGTTGTTTTCATATTTTTATTCTTTTTTCACTCTTTAAATCACTTTCCATTTTGAAGTACAGCATGTGAATGTATTGAGCACGATTCAAAATTTTGGGTAGCAAGGATTGTAATTAATTATAACATAAACTTTTAAGTGTATTTTAAGCTTACACTTTGGTATAGGTGAAAAAATTGAAAAATAGGTAATAACTTCAAAATACTTTAGTGCTTCTAAATATTATAATTTACAACAGTTTTCTTCGTTTTAGAAAGTTCTTATTTTTTGACTGTTGAGTTTACGACATGAGGATTGAAAAATTTCTTACTATTAATGGTACAATATACACCAAAACAAATATTAAAATATGTAAATCAATTACTTTTAGTTCCTAAAACAATATACAGATTTAAAAGCTGTAACTTAAGAGAGTATTGAATTTTTATGACCCAAATATGAGTGTATATTTCGCAGATTTAAAACCGGATAGTGCAGAAACATTAAGTTCTGAAAGATTCAAGTTTAAAGGTATGTAGTCCCTATAAACCAATCACTCGGAGGGTTGAAACGTGCTACTGCCAATGCCATCTTTGAATGCAGCAAGTAGTACTTTCGGAAGCCTGTAGACTTAATTTACGGATAAAGTAACTCAACTGCTACACCAGTCTTTCGAAAAAGAACGTGCATAACCGTTATTATTGGATGGAATGAGAGCAGTTTCCACACCGGAGAGTAATAAACTTATTGCAATTAATATCATAATATCGACCAGCTTCTTTCTTACCACTTCTGGATGAACTTCGGCTTTAAATTACTCTGTGCTTTTATGATTAATTAGTGTATATGTATAGGATATTCAATGGCGGGGCACACCTCGCGCACTGCACCCTATGTGAGACAAGTTACAGGTACCATACCCCAGGAGGAAGGAATGATGTGAAGGAACTACTGGAAGCTACAGATCGAAGGTAGACAGGCCGCAGAGACGCGCGGAAGTCCCTAACAGTTCCTGGCACGAAGACGCGTACGACTATTGTAGCTGCCCAGAGAGGACGATATACGACCGTCGAACTAGGCAGCTCTCTAGTGTTCACGAGGAATACGCTTTCCTTTGAGCAAGCATCCGCGCCATCTGTCCAGCACCGTCTAACACAACAAAACCTAGAAGCACCTGAAAAACGAGAAGGAAAGAGAACAAAAGTGGAATGTTGGAAAGAAAATCCTGGTGTATTAAGGTACTACCTCAGGATTCACCTATCGACCAGAGAAAACCACGAAAACTTTAAGGTTAGAGTTGACTTTGAATGGGAATCGAATCCGAGACCTCTCGAATATGAGCCTCACTCGTTACCGCGGAACCATTTCGCTCGGTTCTTCATCACTTCTAGTACTACAAGATTTTTAACAGAGTAGAAACCATGATAAACTTTACATAAAAAGACACAAGACATACATCTGATGTCTACTGCTAACGAGAATCGGTTTATAATGATTCAAAAGCGCAGGTATGAACTGAGATACTTTCCAGGGATCTACTATTATTCATAACCAATTAATTTGGTGAGCCCAGTATCTAAATATGGATAAGGCCAATTAAATTCAGCCCCCAAAACACATACATAAGCGCTGAATTAGAAGACTTATTTGACAACAAAACAAATGCGTTTCACAATATGGTGTGATTTTTTATTTTGTTTATTTTAAGCAGCATGTTGTTGAACTCGAAAACATTTTTCTGTAGCCAACAGTGATTAGGAATGTGAAAGTTCAGCTAATATTGTGATAATGATGTTATTCAATCCGGAGAAAATGACTGCTCCTAAGATTAATAATAATTTCAATTAGCTTCTATAGTTTAATTTGTATTATTGAAAGTATACATTTTTTCCAACATAACGTAATAAGAACAGGAACATACAAATCTAAAATAACGATATTGTGAAGTCGTTTACTGAATCTGAAGGTCCATTTTCTGGGTACAAAGCCCTTCCGCCTCCCCCTCCCCCAGAAAAGGAACTCTGTAATACAGGGAAGACTGTAGACGGTAATAAGTAATAACTATTTGGCATTTCGTATGTGTACTAAATTATATAAACATTGTTAGTTTACTTATATATTTTAATACATCAATACAATTTAATGATACTGGTGTGTTCAAGATTATTGCTAATGACACTCCATGTCTATTTATTTTGCTTTGTACAGTGACCCCAAAATGAAATAACGAATAAATGAGATGTTCTGTAGTAAGATTTGTGTGTAGTTGCTTAAGTTGGACATACTGAACTGGTTCAGTAAACCTGTTTGCTAGTGGCCTACGGAAAAGAAAAATACTTTTCCTCCACCTCCCTTCCTCCATGTTATCACAACTGCTTCTGAAATGTCGACTTTGGGCAAAATACGGTTAAGCCTAAGTATTGAAAACCCAATTTTCTTTTCCCGGCTATGGCATTGAATTTTTCAGTCATCTGATTCTACCTTTCCAACCCTGTTCAACACACGGCTTGTGTGAAAGACCAATTAATCCCAATTTTCTTTTCATTTCTTCTAGGACGGACTACAGATAGCCAAAGATTAGACATAGTGTTCTTGCAACACTTCCTTCTGTACAATGAAATGAGCTTGGTCGACATAAAGCGAAACAGCTGGTGCATATGTGAATCCTGACTATGGCTGAAACACATTCCAGCTCAAGACCCGCTGCACTAGAACCCCATCCTGGCTGTCATCACCGCCCTTGAGGACCCTACAGCTCCATGCTCAGCTCTGTGGCATAGAAAGCTCACCATGCTATTACAATCTCATGCATATGCTAGGGGCGACTGAGCAAGTTTAACGCTACTCCAGCGACGTGGGCTTGGGCAAATTTGAATAGGGAGACAAGACCTCCACTCGCGGCGATGTATTTCTCGAAACTTTTCAGCCAACCTTTCGTCCTGGAAACATGACAGAGAGTTAAAGTGCAATTTTTGGGAGAATTAAGCTGGAATCGTTCTTCTACTTAGTATAATGAGCCGATAATGCTGGAGCAAACTAATTAGACACATAAAATAATAGTAATAATAATATTAATTAATAAAATAATTTGTATTGTTATTATTATATTAACTCCAATGAATATACAAATTAATATACGAGAGCATTTCAGCATATTAAAAAGCTACCCTCCCCGTATTTTCAACCCTTTAAAAACAGCCACTAAGTTGATAATTTGTAAACCTGAGCTGCCGGACTTGACAAACATTTTAATGCACATTGCAACTTCAAAAGGTGCCTATATGCATATTTTTAACCTCTTCTACATGAATTAGCATAATTTTCCCAATCTGAACAAAAGTTTGTGAACTTAAGCTTTAGGTACTAGTGAAAACTGTGGGCTGATCCAAATTTAAGAAACCATCGCTGTCTTTATTTTCAATACCTAAAATTAAAGAATGAATATGTGCAATGCAGGGTAAGTCAGATAGTCAAGAGAAAAGACATTTTTGTGTATCATAAATACTCCATAATAATGATTTTCATTGTTTTGGGTTTTAAAACACGCATCAAACAGTAAATTGGATAAAATTCACTATGAGAATTTTGAACGACGGCGTTGCTTTTAATTGTTACTCACCTGTATTACATAGCCACAGTAGGCAACAAACGTTAGCACGAAGATATAAGGAAAGCTGTAGGTAATTAGCTCTTGCTTAGTCTTTTGCGGCCATTGAGTTAAACTACTATAAAAATATAAAGAAGTGTATTATTATTTTAATCTACATCATTTGCTAACGTTTTTAAATAGTTGAACCTACAAAGCCTTCTTAGTTTCCCTGCATTTTTATTAACGAGGATTAACGGGGTATAAATGTTTTCACAATCCAAAGGGATTTATCCTTACATCTGGCTGCGGCTTTACGGCAATGGATAAATATCGCGTATCTCAAATAAGTACATAATTATTTTTCTTTAACAAATATGTCCTTATAGGTATGGATATCCTATCAGCTGCGAGGATATACTCTGTACCTCTGGCATTTATTCCATTTATGAAGAATGCTTAAAATGCAAGATGACTAAATCTGTGGACGTTTTCCGATTTCGCCTCATTCTAAAGAATCGTTTAGGTTAGTCCACTAACAATGCTCCCGTTACGCCAAAAAACTGGGATATTAGGAGCTAAAAATAGAGATAAAGGAAAGTTCAGCTTTCTGGGCATTATTATTGTATCCAGTGAGGCAGTCGCTCTCATATTTTATTGCAGAGTGTAGTGCTCTGGATATTCCTTCACTCTCACAAAAAGGATATAATACACAACTCTTGAAAATATGGCAGTTAGAAGGCAAATAGATATTTCATTGTTAAGCTGGTCTACTTTTCATTAAATGTCTCGCAAAGGTTTTAAGCAATGTATTTTAATGTGTTTCTTTATTAATGTTTACAGGTTTATGTCGCTAAATTTACAATAGTATTAAATTTAATAGACTTTATACTTACACACTCAACTAGGGATATAATCAAATTGCCTTTACCCAGTTTTTAAATTAAGCATTATGTTTCTGAAATGATAACAAGCGAATCCAGTCTGGAAAGATATTACTGAGCTTTTGGCGAACAAAGCTTAAAAATTACTTTAAGTTTTTACGTAATAATATACTTAGAAACCTTGGGGAGGAATTTACACTAATTTGACTGCTCTAAGATTGAGTTTTATTTATGGAGTCTCTTTAATTACTGTGGTCCTTAGAGTCCCATTCTATATTGGGCATAAAGAACGGTAATTTTGCTCAGAGACCTCTTTATCAGGTTTGAGGTTGTTTTACGTGCCGTAAATCTACGACACGAGACCACCGGCTTTACTTCCCTTCCATGCTAAGTATTTTTACGCCCGAACATCGCCCTCCGCCGGGGTTTGAACCCGTGACCTCGGGAACTAGAGGCTAGCATGGTAACCACTACAGCACGAAGGGGAACTTTGACTGCTCTCGGTCTCCTTTGTAGATACAGGAGAATTTTTTAAAAATTCATGAGCCTGACATTTGGTCCTTTCTAGGTTGCGCTCTATGTTCTCATGACTAATTCCTAATTGTTATGATATTCTCTACCATCACATGTCAAAACTATATATGATTAACGTTTAGATTGCAAACTATAGTTAACTGCTATTTCGTTTTTTGCTGAATACGTCTCCTTTGGCTTTTTGTGAAAGAATTAACAATTAAACTTCTAATATTTGAAACTCAATTGTCTATTTACTAATTTGATTCTGAAGGTATCCAGCTGTTTGTGTTTATGAAGTTTTTGTTGTTAGGATTGAGTATATTTGATTTAGTGAAACATAATATACACCTATATGGTCTCGTTAGCATGCTCTAAAGGAAAGGCCTAATAGAACGAAGGGTTTTAGCAGCAGTAGATAGCAGAAACAAGCTCAGGACTGGAATCAATGCGAATACAAAAGATGGTGAGCATGCATCTGGAAATAATGCTTAGTTTATTGATAGTATACATCACAATGTGTAATGTAGTAGATGAGAACAAAGTGATATATAATAATACTAAAAATAGAACAAAAATTGTCTGTTTTCCCATTCATATTATAAAGTACTACACAAAAATCAGATTATATGCTGATACACAAAGCATGTTTAGTGACTTTCTGGAAAACCTAGAATGTCATGGATGTGATCAGAGGTCTTTGACGGTTGAGATTACAGAAAGAAACAAGTCTGAGCTAGCACACATATTTGGGGGCCAATAGAAATAAAGGGGGTAAATAAGTGAATCGTCCAGTTACAAAATATTATGTCCATAGGAACCACCTTTAAGGCTATGTATGAAAATCCAAAACACCAACAGATTTCTTACGATTGCATTGATTCTTTACCATATGCTCGGAATATAAAAGCTATAATGCAACTACGAGCAGCATCAAGCCATTGTTAAGATATTCAATTTTTATTCATAATTAATCACTTGGTAATATGAAATGCTCCTTGGAGCCTACAGTTTATTGTATCTTCCAAACTTATAATTTGAGCTTAGTATACAAACTTAAAGAACTTGTTGTGGTTGTATTGCATAATTTTAATTGGTTTAAGAGAAAAAACGTTTGTTTACATTTTATTGATTTTTCAGCTTTTTAGATGTTTAATATGACACGAAAATTTGTAATTTTTCCTAAACGTTTTGATAAGCTTAACCGGTTAACATTAACTTTTAAATCCTTAATCCCATGTGTCGCGGTATCTTTCGTGTTATCTTATTTGCTGAGCACCTGTTATTGTTTTACTATTTTTAATTTTGAATTCTTTGTCCTCTAGCTAGCTATTATTACACAGTCGAGCAAATCTCTTGAACAGGGTGTGTACACGGAAAGGAGTTGTTACTCAAAGATAACACTGATAAAAGAATTTTTTTACACTTTTATTGGCGTCACACTTAGTTAATTTCACAGATTTACTTTTGATACACGCCCAACTGAAACTGTTATATTTTCGAATGTAACTATACTCGCTTATTTTCCGCACATTATTAATTCGCGTATTTCACATTTTTGTAACTAACTTTACGACGCGAGAGATTCTGTAGAATTACGCGACGTGTAACTCGTCAATGATTCTGTTGAACTGTGCGTTACCCGTCTCTGGCTTCAGAATTTATACTCCCTCACCCCGATATGCCTTAACATTATAACAGAGCTGCTATTGGTTAATAAAGCGCGCCAACATTAGCATCTATTTTATATCCAATCAAAATTACGAACACATATGCTCTAGGGAAGATATTCCCTCCATTTCTAAAGAAAAGCGCGCTACTCCGACGTCATTTGTTTGTCTCTTATAATTGGTAAACAACTCGCCCCCTCGCTCATTGTTATCCGCTCCTATTGTCAGTTTGTGAAGCCGTGTAAACTTATTTCATAACAATGCTTATAATTAACAAACATCTCAAATCATTGTCATACAATAATGTTAATTTACACTACAATCACTCTGGCATTTACATTGTTGTGATATAAGATATTGCCACATATGCCCCACTAGAAACATAATTATAAATATATACACCTTTTTTGGAAATTTTATAATTGGGTTTTTAGTCTCCTGAATCTTGTAACACACGGTATTTATCACTTGCACCTAACACTGCACACGCATTAAATACACGTCATACATCTTGTCTTTTTCTCGCCACTATTCAGTGGCTCGGGTCTAATGTGTTTATATACATCTGACATTACAACTTTTGTTTTAGCAAATAATGTATGCTGAACTATTTAGGCCACTGTTACAAAATGGTTATACTTTTTTAGATTATTGACATAGGAATTTATACACTCAAGATTTTTAAACTGGTTCATCTTGTAATTATTGAACACATTTACCAAAATACTCATTCTCTACACAACTATATTTACATCTCTTAATTCTATACATAATTTCACATTATCTGTGTGCTACATAAGTGTTTTGCTTTAATTATCATTACCCTTTTTTATTGTTTTGTATTTTATATTTACATTACTCTTTGAATTATATCTACATACTTTTACTTTAATATGACATTAAATTACCATTATTACATGCTTTATTTCAAATGTGGTTACAGTTAACTAAGAAAATGTTCTTTTTCCCCTTTAAACATTTATTTTTGTCCTGAATTTATTTATCCTTTCTTATGACATGTTACTTTGTTCTGCAGGTCAGCTTTATTTATCCTGGATTTGTTTGCTTTTTTTGCGGTCATTGCTATTCTCTTTACTGGATCAAATTGTCTATGGCTAAGCATTACTCGTAGCTGTATCGTAACCTTCCAAAGCCTGTTCATGAATAACCTCTTAAAGGATTCATATGAAATTTCGCCCCCTGATACCGCTGGAAACCAATCCAAAGTTTTCTGAACCCCACATCTTTTAACAACTATCAATTTCGATTCTTCCGGTATCTTTTTAATTTGAGAGTACTCTGACAAGTCTGCAATAAACTGTACTGGATTGTAGATTTCATTTTGAATAGCTTGGTGGTTGTTACTTTCAGAAATTAGGTTTTGATTATTTATAGACAAAACTTTAATCACTTCGGACAATTTATTTCTTTGTGTTTCCGACTCCTTCTGAATTTCAGATATCTCCCCTCTGAAACTAACTTCCGCCTGATTTAAATCTGCATTCATAGCCTCATTCATCTCTCTTAGCTTACTTGAAATGCTATTCATTCGGCTACCTAACTCTGTACATTTTACATCAACATGCTCAAGTTTATTATTAACCTCACTTTTTTGGTTAGATATTTCCCTGCTCATATCTGACATTTTCTTTGAAACTTTTCCTATCTCACTTGCTATTATTTCATGATTTTCATTTCTCATTTTTGGCATACTACTATCTAGCTCCATATTTTTTTTTCAATTTCTTGCCCGTTTTGATCTAATTTTTGCTCTAATTTCTCATCACTCTAACCAATATCTTCCCTTAATTGATCTGTAATACTCTTAACAATATCTTCTCTCAATCCCCTATTATTCTTTTCCATACCTTCTCTCAATTTCCTATTATTCTTTTCCATATCTTCCCTGTTTTGATCTATTTTTTTCTAATTTCTCATTACTCTTTTTCATGTTCTGAGTTAGTTTTTCTAATTTCTCATTATTCTTGATTAATGTTTCACCAACATTTCTCAGCATTTCCATCATCATGTCATCATCAAAATTAACATTTCCTGCTATTCTATTCTTACTTTCTTCACTAATATTTCCTCCCTCAAATTCTACATTATTTGGGCTATTTTCCGTAACCTGTATTGAATTACAGCTAACTGTTACATTATCCCCTTATTGTTTCTTCAGTATTATTAGTGGACATTGTTTTCTTAATCCTACCACTTCTCAACAACATTTAATCTTTCACAATTTTTGTTAGGATACACAAAAGATTTACAATTTTCTAACCTTTATGATGCTATCTGATGATGTTGCTTTGATGCCCAGCTTCCTGCCCCTCTCTCCTAAATATATATGTCGTTTCTGCGTCGTACTACTTTGGATCTGCGTCGTCTCGCTGCCTTGGTGTCCTGTAGTCGAATTCCCCTGTTGCCTTCTGTTCTCGTAGTTACTGATGTCCACTCATCCGCGTCGTCGGTCGTTCTGGTGGTTGTTTCAGGGATCTGCGTGTCGTAGTTAATTGCATTGCTCCATTCACTCCACGTTCTGGTAATTATGTCACCCCACGTTCTGGGAGCCAATTTGTCGCGGTATCGTTCGTGTTATCTTATTTGCTGAGCGCCTGTTATTGTTTTACTATTTCAAATTTTGAGTCCTTTGTCCTCCGGCTAGCTATTATTACTCAGTCGAGCAAATCTCTTAAACAGGGTGTGTAAACGGAAAGGAGTTGTTACTAAAAGATATCACCGATAAAAGAATTTGTTTTTACACTTTTATTGCCGTCACACTTCATTAATTTCACATATTTATCTCTTGATACACGCCCGACTGAAACTGTTATATTTTCGAATGTAACTACAATCACTTATTTGCCGCACATTATTAATTTGAGTATTTCACATTTTTGTAACTAGCTTTACGACGCGAGAGATTCTGTAGAATTACGCGACGTGTAACCCGTGAATGATTCTATTAAACTGTGCGACGTTTAATGCGTGAATGATTCTCTTAAACTGTGTGACGTGTAACCCGCGAATGATTCTGTTGAACTGAGCGACTTGTAACTTGTGAATGATTCTGTAGAACTGCGTAACGTGTAATTCGTGAATGCTTCTGTTGAACCGCGCGCCGTGTAACTTGTGAATGATTCTGTAGAACTGTGCATTACGCGTCTCTGGCTTCAGCATTTATACTCCCTCACCCCGATATGCTTTAACATTATAACAGAGCTGCTATTGGTTTATAAAGCGCGCCAACATTAGCGTCTATTTTTATATCCAATCAAAATTACGAACACATATGCTCTAGGGAAGATATTCCCTCCATTTCTAAAGAAAAGCGCGCTACTCTGACGTAATTTGTTTGTCTCTTATAATTGATAAACAACTCACCCCTCGCTCATTGTTATCCGCTTCTATTGTCAGTTTCAATGAGGCCGTGTAAACTTATTTCATAACAATGCTTATAATTAAGAAACATCTCAAATCATTGTCATACAATAATGTTAATTTCCACTACAATCACTCTGGCATTTACAGTGTTGTGATATAAAATACTGCCACACATGAAGCACCCTTGAAAATCTTAAGCTAATATACTATAAATTGTATTCAAGGAGAATTTTGAAGTGAACGTTTTTCAGAATAAGTATAAAGAAAAAATGGGTTTCAGATTTAATTTCATGTTTTACTTAATAGATAGAAGATAAATGAAATAACCATTTGGGGCATTAAAATGGTTGATATCTACAAACCAATTCTGCAGTATCAAATACAGTTTTTAAGTGTAATAAAAAGCAAGAAACAAAATACCAGCATTTTCCACATATTTTTCCAAATGTCACCCATGAAAATAGATTAATACTAGAGGGTATTCGTATGGATTTTCAGCCTTTCACTTTTTACAGTATGTTAAATTTCAAAAAGATAACAATTTATACAGAAGAAGAAAGAATACATAACAATTGTATTACAGTAGTAAATGATTTATTGTCTTTTATTTTGCAGCATTTGTAGCAAACTAATCTAAGCCCATCTGTCCAGTGACGTCCTTATTAAAATTCAAGATAAACACTCTGCTTCCCTTTCATGAGCCATTGATGGTTGATGTCTTAAAATTAATGAGGGGTAAGAGAAGATGGTTCCACGATTGCTGAGCTGCTGGAATCTGAATTTCAGCTTGTTTTAGAAGATGAGCACCTTAGTAAGCTGGAAAAACATAAGCACTTGTTCTTAAAGACTTCAAGGAATGGTCTCTCTTTACAAGGTTGTTCATTAGTTGTAATTATTTATTGAGACTTTGCAGGAACTTCTAGTTTTCTGCTGTGTGACTAGCTGCAGACACCAGTGGTGTAAGTGTTCCATAGTGCATTTTTCTACACATAGCAGATCTTGGCAAACATGTTCTGCATTGCCTTTTTTGAAATCCTGCTTTGAGTTCTTAGCAGCTGAAATGTGTGACATCAATGAAAATACTATTTAAATGCAGGTCTTTATTTTAAAAATTAGGCTTAAAATTCACAACAGTGTAAAAATAGTATTTTTAGTTTTGATGCAGCTTACAAACGTTTGTTTCGTTATTTTCCGACCGTTTCTCGTTTTACGCTTTTCGTTTTGATAGTATGGTAGTGGTGGTGGTGCTGGTAGCGGTAGTGTTGGTGGTGGCAGCAGGTTGCAGTAGTGGTAGTGGTAGTAGAAGATTTCTTTAGCACCTAGACTTAGAATGATTTACATTCTCTAATAAATTATAGAACACATCGACCCTCCTTATTTCTTGTACATATCATTTAACGCAAAATAGCAGCAACAGTAATGCAGTAGGTTACTGCAGGTTATACCAAATGCATGAATTAAGTAATAGTAAAGAAAACGTTGAAGATGAAGTGTAACTAAACTGTTTGAAATGCATATATTGGATACACAATTGACGATTTTAAATGTTTTATTCTATTGGGAGTCTAAACATTTTAGGAGGTCATAACCCATTTTTCCCTCCTGGTTATGGGAGTGAAAAGAATGGTCTTGCATGTAAATTACGTGCAATTTGTTACTCAGGTGACCACTGTTCAAGCCAATATACACAAGTCCAAGAGCCAGGTTTTCCAGAGAAACCAACGCCCTCCTGTTTATATAAGTAAGAAAATTAGTGGAGGAGTTTCTGAGCATGGGCCTTAGGCATAGATTGAAAAAAGTACATTTCCAAAGAAATTCATCCCAAGGATTCTAAAAGTTTAACAGCTCACGTGAATATTCTGGCTCAGAGGCAAATAACTTAATAAAGCCGTCAGACAAAATAAATGAATTCTTGAATTCAATAATCGTAACACAAAAATTAGTATCATTGCAGTTTTCTATTACGGTACCTGGCACAAACATGATCACAACAAATTCTAAACTCAATAAAGTTATTAATAAATGCTTACGTCTAGAAGAAAAATCTAGTAGTAGACATTTTACAGGATCGATTATTTATTATGATATTCTGTTAAAAGCTTTCCGCTACTACCAGAGTGTTGCGAATTAAATGCAATCAGCGAAGCCGAATTCCTCATTTTGCGGGATTACCACATAAAATTGATAATTTAGCAAAAAAGTATGATTAGAGCTCAGGGTCAATGGAAGTTTCCATAGCAAACACGTGGAAGGGATCAGTAAATTACCGCAAAATGAAGTAGCTGAGTATCCTGTCTGATGGAGGTGGCAGGACCCATTAACATCACAATGAGGAAAAACTATATGGCGAAAATATTTACAAAATCAAAGAATAATTGTACAGCATCGAGTAAAAGGGTTGACTTCATGCCTTCTAAAGCCAAAAACGACACCTAAAATGCATGGAACCTAAAAATGGAAACAAGAAGAAACTTTTCCAATCATTATCGCCAAGCTATAGGAAATAATCTCCAGATATTTCTTCATTGAAGAAAGCATTTCTTGCCACTCTTTACCTTTATAGATCCACAGATCAGAAGCCAAAGTATCACAAAAATCCTAAAGGAACGGAGTCCTGGTGTTTCTATAATAGAAACATTGTCCTACATGAGACACCTAAATCCATCCAAACATGTCTGTCCAATTTACTGACAGTATTGCAAAAGAATTTTATGTGTTTACTAAAGATTGGCAAATGATGAGCTACTAGCTAGGTATGTCCTTTGAGAAACTCAGGACATCAATGAAAGTGTGCGCTCTCTTATACGGAGGAAGTGTCCTAAAGAAATTGTTATTTCCAAAAGAAGGCTAGACAATGGGATGTATAATGCAGTTGCTGAGTTTAATATGGAAGGTTGTGCTACTCAGAAAATACAAATCCAATGTAGAGATGAAATTAGAATTATGAATTAATAAGTTAGTGAATGTCAGTATGCTATCAGCCGGCGAGCCAATTTTAGCCAAACCAAGGATTTCAAACATCGTATCAGGACCAATAAAGTTAAACAGAACACTGCTAAGCAGAATGCAGAGAGAAAGTTTATGATCCAGGTGCATTTTAACAATTAATTTCAGATTAACTATGCAATAAAATACGACTTTTCAGAAAAAAATTATTTTTCTTCCAACTATATTTTCGGACGTTCAAAGCATTCCATGTGCATTACATTTTAATTAAATGTAATAAAACAGTTAGCTTATTTTAACAGTTTGATTCACGAATTAATGTTCAAAGCTGGAGCTACCGTTAAAACTATAGAAATTGCGTACATATGCAATAGAATATATATAATACAATAAATATTCCTAAACTTTGAAAATTCAACAGATATATAGTATCTAAACTAAACAACTTATCATGAATATCTCATCGCCAATGAATTTCCCCCGATTATGATTCCGAAGTTGAAATGAGTAATGTCTTACACGCAGTACCATTGTGCATGCAACATTCTCATTTTGTTGTTATGTCTGTACTTTTTCAGTAAATAACTTATATTGTAGGATTAGCTAAAGATTGGTGGATTAAGTATTACTATAATGCCGTATCCACGAGTAACTATGAGTAACCGCAATCGCGCCACGAGGAGGTCCACCTTTCCTAGTCGCTCCGAAAGAGGTGGTATCCAAGGTCCAAAAGCTTAAACCTAAAATATTCCCTGGACATAGCGGCGTCACGACGCCCATGCTCCAGCACCTTACCAAAAAGGCCGTCGTTCACTTGACGCGGAATTACAACGCGTTCCTCCTCCGCCACCTTCCAAATAGCTGAAGTGAGGCGAGGGTGGTATGCATTTTAAAGCCCGGCAAGAATGCGGCCTTCCCTTGCAGTTACCACTCCATTAGTTTACTCACGACCATTTAAAATGTTTATGAACGGTTGCTCCTAGCCTGCCCTACTCCTCTTTTTAAGGAAAGCCATACCCTCCTGGACCACCAGTTCAGTTCTCGTCACGGACACTACGATTGGCCGAGAAGTCTTCCAGGCAAATTTCAAGACGATCGCTGTACTACTGGACCTGGAGAAGGTCTTTGCCACCACGTGGCACAAAGGTCTTTCGTAAAAGTTCAAGGAGGCAGACATCCTTCCATATATCTAGCCCTCTTAAGCAGCTTGCTCTGGAATCGCACATTCAGGGCTTCCTCAGTCAGACCCATAGCCCCCGAAGTCCGGAAGGCAGTGTAGTGTCGCCGCTTCTCTTCGCGGCGTAATTTCAGACTTTCCTACGGAACCCAGGACTGTTACGTGCCATTATGCGGACATTGTCCGCATAATGGCACAGAACAAGTTTGCCCGATTCTGCTTTCCTCCACTACAGCGGCATCTCCGATCCATTGGCAAGTGGAGCGAGAAATGGTGGACGGCCAAAAGTCAGGGGAAGAGCTCCACGCTTCTCCTGGCGAAAGTTCGTAGCTGGCGGCCGGTTCGCTCTCTGAGGCTACGACGGAGAAGAATCCTCTGAGTTACCTCGGCCAAGTACCTCGTAGTCCTCCTCCACCGCGGGCTCAACTTCGCTTCTCATGTTAGTGCAAAGGTTGGTCTCGGCCACAGGCAGTTGTACCGTGAATTCAAATTCATTATGCCAACAGACCTCAAGCTACACCTATATTAGGCGATTATCCAGTTCTTGATCCTGTATGGCTGTGAGTTATGGCAATGGGCGGCAGCAGGCTGCAGACCGTCCAGAACCGGCCACTAGGGATATTCTATGACACCGTACGTAGGTTCCCATCTCATATCCTACACAACCTTTCCGGTCTCCCATACATCGTTGGCATGGTGCGGAAGAGAATCAGCCATGTATGCAAAACTCGCCTAACCATACCAACCAGCTGCTGCACACTCTGGGTCTCTATGACCATAGGGTATCCAGAAGAGGAACTGCTACCGGTTATCCATGGTCGCCTTAGGACCACGGATTTAAGGACTAACACTGCTATCCGTCACACAATCCCCAAGTTAGGTAGTATGGCTTGGTCACTGACTGGATGAATGCCCATTTAGTAGTGCCCGTCCGCCTGCTAACTTGGATATCTCTCAAACCTCTACAAAATTCCTATCCTGCTCCGCTGCCAGCCGGCCTGCTTAACTTGGTAGCCACGTAAGCAGCCGTCCAAGTTAAATAGCATTGGGCCGGTCACCACTTGGACGCATGACCGTACATGCGATTCGCTGAGACCCAGCCAATAGTAGTGGAGGAAGCTAAACTCCGCCCATTGTCCAGCTACATAATAACTTGCGGGAAAACTTTTATTGTTTTATTACGACGTTAGTACTGAATTCAAAGATGACTGCAGTACTCTTGTCTTGTTTCTTGATGTTAAGGCTGCGTTTTATCGGTGGCATAACAGCATTACTCTTTGAGATTTATCATCAGGTTCTTATGCACGCCGACGAGGCAGCTTTTTACCACCACTGTGAAAATATCGTTATGGCCACTTGGCTCTCCGGCGATTCGTTTCCGGGTATCTTGATTGGCTTGCGCTGTTTAAAATTGCGTAAATGCGATTAAATGCAATTTGTTGCTCTTTCATCAGAAACACAAAATTCCTGAGCTTTCTCTCCAGGTGCCTGGGCAAACTTTGCCATGTCGTCGGCCGACGCGCTATTTGGGAGTGTCTACCGATCGGACCCTGTCCTGGTACCCTCGTATCCACGTCTCATGGTCATTTTAGGGTCAATTTCATTTTTTAAAATAGCGACCTGACTTTTTTTTATGTTTTCTTCACTCCTCATAAAAAAACTAAACAGCATTTTTATAAACCACTTTTCAATGGTTCTTACACCAACATAAATAACAGCGATAATTCTGAATGGCTGTGCATGGTGAGCGCAATGAATGGTTGGACCATCCATGTATGGGCATTTGACATTTGAGGGTCAAGTTACGTTTCGTAATTGGGAACCAACAATCTTTATTTTATTTTTATAAGCGATTTTATACCTGGAACATGATTCTTTCACTGGTGCAGACAATTAAACAGTGATGAAAATTTGGGTACACACAGTATCACCTTAGGGTAATAAAGATTCAAAATGATGCCTTATACCTCAACGCATTTTCAGAATTACGTGTGCGTAAAAGCACGTCTCTTTTAGTACATACACAAGATCTTTGTATGCGCGCCTTCATGTTGTCCAGAGTCGTTGGTGTTTCAAAATACATTGTTTGCTTAAGGTAATCTATAAGAAAACGTCTGGTAATGTAAGGTCAGGAGATCGCGCTGGCCAAGTAATGGGACCTGCGCGTCTTATCCAACGGTCGTGGTAATTGTTATTCAAAGCATCCCTTGCAGTACATGCAAGAGCGCGGGACATCCATCGTGCTAGTGCCATATTTTGGGCCTGGTTAGTAATGGCTCATCTGCTAACAAAAATAGCAACTCCTTCGTTAAATCATTTCTGTACTTTGCACCTGTTAAGGTGCCACAATAACGTATGATCCATACACCTTGTCACCCAAAATCCCAAGGACCTCTCATGTTCCACTTCTAGTAACCAATGTGGATTTTCCACAACCTAATAGTGCATACATGTTGTGTCGATTTACTTCACCTGAAAGTACACTCGTCACTACAAAATACGAACTAATCAAAAGTTGTGGTTATTGCGCAGTCTGACTTGTGCCCACCTTCTGAAGTTAGTCTATTTAGAAAATCCTCACCATGTAGTTGGGATGTAATGATAAACGGTACGAATGGAATTTATGCGGTTTCAATATTCTGAGGACAATGCTTTTAGATTTTCCCGCTTTGGTTGCTAATTCGCGGGAATTGAGGGGGTTGTAATTCACTGCAGCTAGCAACGCAACTTCCCTATCTTGGCCCGTATCTCTTCTTCTGCGCTTCCGTTTCTTGTGCTGGACCTTGCCTTCTTCGGAAAATTGTTTTATCACACGATAAAATAAAGCTCTTGATCTAATTTTTCTATCAGGAAATCTCTCCGCATACAGAAGAATAGCCTGTTCCACACCTTTCCTAGATTCACCGTAAATGAGAACCATTTCCATTTCCTCTGGGTGAGATTTCAAACCACAGTCAACTGAGTTCGCTTCAAATGTTAAACGACTCGAATGGAACTAGGGTTGATCCTCGGTGATCGCTAATTGTAGGTACGTACTACCAGTGGATCCACTTGGACTCGAAAGGCAACTGCAATTAATGACGGATACTAGGAAAAAAACGTCCTACCGTGAAAAGCTAACCAAACAACGGACACAATGTCCAAATGCCTCTTCGCCTACTGTTATTATGGTGCACTGTGTTGAATGGGTCCAACTATTCCTTGTGCTCTTCGTATACAGCCATTTTCATTGTTATTCGTATTTACGTTTGTAAGAACACTTGCAAGGTTTGTAATATAAAATTTGTTTAGTTTTTATAAGGAATGATGAAACAACATACGAAGTATAGGTTCCCATTTAAAAGAACTAAATTAACGCTAAAATGAACATCATAACGACCTCAAAACAAAACATGACTAATGACATTTACTTTCCCCCAAAATTATTTAGCAAATTTTATTCAAGACATTTCTTTCTACAACGCTCAGTTTTGGAGATGAAATATAGTCTCAACTTAGATGGTCCACCTGCAGGTTACAGAGTCGTTTAACTTTTCTGTTTACATTTTCTCTTTTCTATACTATAAACAATCGTTCATGGCTAATTTAACACAATTATGCGCATTAAGGCCAGAAGAAGTGAACAGCTGGTGCCCCACCGCCTCTGTTGTGCCTTTAGGCACTCGGAGGAGGCCTGCAGCGCCGCACCAAGATGCCATTACAGTGGGGCAAGGTTGCTAACAGTAGCCTGTTCCAATCACGACCTCCACCGTCGTCGCTACTTCTGCACTACCTACTCCACGCACACTCACTTCATAGGGCAGGCACAGTGCCCCATGTACCCCCATACCCCCAGAGCAGACAGAAACATTCTGTATGCCGTCTGTAGCAAAGGTTTATTCCTCTTCAAAGGCATTACCAAAGCCCCCCTTTGAAAGGGAGCAGACATCTCATGAGATGGACGCTGCATCGTTCATCATCGACAATGCATCAGCCGTCCAAACCCTAATTAAAGACAAGGACACTACCCCTTACGGACAGAAATAAAGAACCTTAGCCTTCAGCTCGAGGCGCTTCGTCTTGGTAACCGCTGTCACCTTATGGTGCTGGAGGCCAAACAGCGCATCTGAACTTCACAGATCACAGCCGCTTGATGAGATATCTACATACTACAGCACACGATTGAGCACTCACTGACTGACGAAGACGGGATACTCGTATCAGTCCAGCGCAAACTGGCGCACTTGAGAGCTATCTTGTCAACCGATGACCTTACAGATGGCAGCGACGACTGACCGCAGCTGGGTGCCCTCGAGACTCGGTCGTGTGGATTCCAGAAATCTAACAAGAAGCAGATATCAACATCAACCAGAATCTCTAGGGATTAGATAATCATTTCCTCCAACTGCAACAGAGCTATATGCTCATACGCAACTTCATGGAAAATTACGTGCTGCCACACCTACTACCACCCAATAACAGAAGAAGACATTTCCATTAACTAACACCATAAACACCAGAAGTTCCCTGTATTCTCTCCTGTATTCCGCTAGGAGGCAGACTGAGCCTCTGGTCTAGCTTTTTCCTAGCAACCAATCCTCACCCCACTGATGAGCACACCGCGGGCCGGTTCTTACCTTCTCCTCGGAATGCAAGGGTGCCTAACCCGGTACGGCTGCAAACCTTCTCCTTACTCCAGTGGAGGGAGTTTAATGAGTATCATCGTCCTCGGATGACGAGTCTTACACTTAGGCCGTGCTAAGTACTTAACCCTATTTCCCCTCCCTTCAAAAAAAAGACAAAGAAAAGCTCTCTGACAAGAAAACAGATAATATTAAACTGTGCATTTTGTATATTGTACTTCATTATTTTAAGGAAGGAATTCTAAAATACTTTAGAAAGAGAACAGGGCATCTTGGTAACATAAGATGTTCTGAAAGTAGCAAAATTGAAAATGGATTTCATTTTCTGAGCGAAGAAGTTAGAAACTGTGACAGACAACATATTAAAGTCTTAAACGAAATGGTGTATTTGAAAGAACTAGGCATAAAAGCTTTAGTGCAATTATTCCTATAAAACATTTATAATGCATTTACACAACTTTACAATGTTTTTAGGTAAAGAAGTGTGTAAAGAAGTTAACTATAAACATATAATAACAGTTAGTACTTGATTTAATGCAGCTTTTAGGGTCGCTGCCACACTTTGTGACAACGAAATTTAAAAATGTTTCAAATTACAATTATTTACTTCAGAATATACATAAAGTTTATTATCCTTAATACCATGAATATGGATATCAAGGGGAATATAGAGATGTAAAATTAAAGTTTCTGATATGTGACTAAATTCTGCATTTGGTGCAAAGCATTCAAATAAAATTAATAATGTGACTTTATTTTAAGCACTGAATTTATACATTTAATAAAATGTAAGGTAATTCCTGAGAACTTTAGATTTTGTATACACAAGTGACATTAAGGTGTTTAATTGGCCAACCTAAGGCAAAGAATCTGCTTTTATTTTGCTTGCGATTATGTGTACAAAGGCACCGATGTGCGTCCGCGAGGGTTGATTTTTTATTCTTATTTCTCTTTGGCTGTAAAATATTATAGCGTAAGACGTTATTGCTTGTCGAGAGAGAAACATTGTTGTACCGGATGGAGTATACTCAGGTTCTCAATTAATACTTAATAAAAGAATTTAACTAAGAACATTGGTTACTAAAGATGATTGGACATTCCACTTTTCATAAAATTTGGCAGTTACATACTGAGCATTTCATTTTAATTCCGCCTAGTGAATGTAAAAATGACCCTGACTTAATCACATTACTTCTTTTGTTTTTATTTCCTAAATAACTTAGCATTACATTAGGATTAGGCTCAGTCAGACGGAGGGAACTTCAGCCACCAGAGCTCAGCACCGCACATACGCCTATGTGGATTTTTTGTGACTTCGTGACCCCTGGGAGGAAGGGAGGAAGGGGAGACCCAAAGGGTGACCATATCCGGCCCACGATACGCACTAGCAAGCACTAACGATTCCTGAATGACAACAATCCTGACGCCAGCGATAGTCCGCCTGTGCCTTCTTCAACCCGGGTCTACCGGCACAGATTAACCCCAGGAAGAGGCCACATTTGACCTGAAAATGAATCACCCCAGCATTCTTCTGCCGGCCTGGGAAAACAACGAGAAAACCGTGCCTGAGAAAGAAAGGGAGAAGACAGAGGGATTAAGAGGGATAATGTGAGCGAAGCTGCAGGTTCTACAATAGTGGTTTAAGAGACAATGATAAAGGAATATATTAATTTTGTGATGGCGAGGAAAGTATATAACATTACTTAACGGAATATGAAGATTTAAAAAGTGGAGAGAGAAAATCTGGAACAAGAAATGGAATAATACGTGGGGGGTGGTTTAGTTGCTTTGAAAATCTTAACCCAAAAAAATAAGGAAGAAACAAATAGGAAACTAGGGGATAAAAATGAAATGGAAATGTATGAGGAAAGTCAAAGAGAAGGATAGGGAGGGCGACAGAGGGGAGTTAAGATAAAATTAATTGTAATGAGTCTTTAGCAAAGAGAAGTATATGTTGCACAGCAGTGGTTGGGGAGCCACTGGGAAGGCTATACTGAAGGCCAGGGAGCTATACTAACTATGATACACAAAGTAAGGTACCATGGATGTACATGAATGAATGAATAATTTATTTGAGCACTAAGTTATTACATATTTAGACTGCCTTCTCTATTTGGCCTTGGCCACTAAGATGAGCAGTCGCTGTGAATTTCAATTACAAGTTGATACATTTAGTAGTTCTTATATTTATTTACATTATTTTTCCTCTTTTAACCGTCCATATCCATTTATTCATTACTTTCATGAAGTATTTACCCATATTTTTACAGTTTTTATCTAGAATTGTATGTATATCTTTATTCCTATTCATTCCATACCATAAACTCTCTTTTCGCCAAATCTCTTTTCTTTGCAATCAAATATAATATGTTGTATATCTTCACTTTCCCCGCATAATGGACATTCACCTTGTGCACAGCCGTTTCGCTTCCCTTTTAGCCTCCATATTCCTGCCCTTAACCATGCTATACCTCCTCTAACTTCTTTATTTGTAGTGTATACACATTTCTCTCTTTCCCAGTGTTTTTTATGTTAACATAAAAAATCAAAGATCTCTTCTCAGTTATCTGACTAAATAATTGTTGTATCTGGATGTCCTCATATGTTCTTCTAATCTATTCTTTCCATCCTCTCTTTGATTCTGTCTACGTCTGTGCTTATTCCTTGCACGTCTTTACTAACATTTTCTTTTATTTCTTCAGCTACTTTATTTAAGTTGTCTTTTATGCGTTGTTCCATTCCGTTCATGTGGTTGATTTTTTTTCTACGAGATCCTCCATCATTTCTTGCATATCCTTTGGACCTGGGTTTAGTTCGATCCCTCCAATCACTAGGAGCATAAATATCACACTTCCTGTTGTCAGCCAATTCACCATCATGTTTTGATCAGTTTTACATTTGGAAAAGCCTTTTTGCCATAAACAGTCCAATTCTCATTCTGTATACTGTAATTTCAATTCCCATTGTCCCTTGCTTCACTTTTCTTCTTCTGTGAGAGAGCTCCCTGCTAACACAACCTTCCTCCTCCCCTGTTCATTTAGCACTCCATGCATGTACATATTAAAGTAGAAGTATGACAAATAAATATAAGGAAATTTATAATTTGTAACTCGAAATGTGAACACTAAACTACATGCATACATAAATACCACACGTAGAACATTATACGGTATAGTGGAAATTTTGCCCTTTGAGAGAGCTTTTTCTGACCTTTAAAGCTGAAAACACGGATGGTAATGGGAAAGTCTGAGTGATGTGGGGATATGAGGTTCTCTATGCAAGTTTTGAGACAGGCAAGGAAGTGAAAGAGGTTCGGTTGTGTGAAATGGAATGTACCAGAAGAGTAGGGCCATCTTTTTGTGCGAACATTTGGCAGTAGTAACCATCCACTCTCACATTTTCTACGACAGTGAATGCAAACACCGCCGCCCCCATCCCTGCAAGTGAATTTTTGTAGCCAAAATGGTCTGAGGAGAAATAGAGAGAGAGTATTCTCGCACTGTGACTCTGAGATTTCGAAAGCAGTTTAAATAATCCCTGGAAGGTGCCAGACGGGTATTTGAATACATTTATACATCCATGTCAACAGCTATCAGATAGACTGTTGTATTTAACAGGTGACAAACTGTATTAATATATACACTCGCACTGTGCAAGGGACATTAAAAAGCATACTGTCTGTAACACTGCTGCCACATAGTAAATTTACTCATAAGTAAACCGAGTTTATTATTTAAAGGGTGATGTGTAATAATAATAATAATAATAATAATAATAATAATAATAATAATAATAATATAACGCTGTATAATACTGTTGCCACTTCGTAAATTTATTTAGACCGAAGGTTGGGGTATGAACACATGCATTGTTTTTCACATATTCCATTCTCCTTCTTATTTTACCGTTTCTCATATTAACTAATCTGGAACATCTGGCAGACCTTATGAGAATATCTATCTCTGTGGATTTCAATTTACATTTCCAATTTCAATTTAATATCTCCATACGTTATCATACTCTGAACTAATGATCAATGTGTTTATTTTTTGTTGTTATTTAAATTTGTTTATCCCAGAAGTTTTCATTTAAATTTCTTAACTATTTTTCTTCACAGAATTATATCTCTTAGTGCAGTTTATCCACAACCATAATTAGTACTTTTTCCTTTCTCTCCTATGTACTTAAGATATGTAGAGGAAGTATTGTATTGCACCCAAAAGTTTGATGTCGAAATTTCACATGAAATACATGTAAAATCTCCCTTGTCCCAAAAAGCACTTTTAGAAAAACATCCGTGTGTGTGTCTGTGAACAGCATATTTCCAAAACGAAAATTCGGTTAGATATCAAACTTGTATTGAAGTTCAGGGCCTTCCAAGGATGCGAGGATGCGACACGAGAATTTTCAAGAAAATCCTCCTTCTCTAAACTACTCTTTAGATGCAACAATTTTGATTCGATTGTTTCTGTGTATTTCAAAAAAGTTTTTAAGATTTTTTATTAAAACACCATATGTTTAAGTTATTTTTAAAATGAAATGTGTACAGGGTGGGCCACTTAAGTAGAGACTGTGCAATATCTCCAAAACTATGCGTTGGTTAAAGAAATGCTTGGATAAACGTTGCTTGATATTATGGGGGAAAGTAAATGACAATAATCGTGTTTTGTTTGGAGGACGTTATGTGTCATTTTTGAGTCAATTTAATTTTTAAAATGAGAACCTACAATTAGAGTCAATTTAAATTAACCCTTCACGTGACCATCACAATGTATTCCAAATAAAACACGACTAATGGTATTTACTTTCCCCTATAATATTAAGCAACCTTTATTCAAGACATTTCCTTCTAAAACACCTGGTTTCGAGATACTGTACAGTCTCAACTTTACTGATTCACTCTATATATTCAATTTTCTGGTATGCGCATGTAAAGTCCTCTTTATTCTGAAATAGTTTTATAGAATTAATAAACCAAAGAGTTAGAAAAAATCTTCTTACACACAAAAAATATGTATATCTCCTTAAAATACACAATTTTTGTAACGTTAGCTATTTCCGGTATATTCTTTGCTATTTGTTTGAATATTCAAACAGTTCATACTTTCTCAACTGCGTACCAAATTAAATTTATTTCTTTATTTTTGGTGTATGCAAAGAGAACCTGAATTTAAACGCTATCACATAGTGACCGAATTTGAAAATATTTTACTTCTGCTTTAGATTAACGCATCCTTTCTAAACCTAAAATAAATGTGCAAATATGAAATGATAATTTATCTGTATTAACAAGAAGTAAATAAAAGAATAAACGTTTGTAAGAAATCTTAGCAGAAGAGTGAGCAGAAAATGGCATGAAAGGGCAATACGCCAGATTTTTATTTCTAAATATGCCGTACACTCACATCCTTCAATCAATTATATTCTTCTATTTTCTTCCACAAATAAATAATTTGTCCCCTCAGCTTCAACTTGCATATGGTTATTCCGTATATTTGCTTTCAATGATAATTTAGTTAAGATCGCTTTAACCATGTTGATCTTATCCTGACCGATTTAAATTTCTTACGTTATACATAAAGTATAGTGTACAATTATAACACTATGATTATAAGCATATAGAATAGGATACAGTAATAACACAGTGGTTACAGGAATAATTAACAATGGAATAAAACCGTCTTCTTAACTATTTTGGTTAAACTTATTTGTTCAATTCAGTTGCTTTGAAAAAATTTATTACATTTCGAATGATAGAGACAAAGGATATTTTTACAAGAATGTTTACAATTATAGCGCTGCAATAGAAGGATGATTTAGTAACAGCGCAATAACAACTGTCTTCTTAACTCTTTTGGTTAAACTTGTTTGTATAATTGAGTTCTTTTAGAAGGTTAATTATAATTTTAATGCTAGAGACGTCACTGACTACTGCATGAATAGTGGTTAAAGTTTCGAATTATCTGAGCTGTTGTTCAAATACTGGACAGCCATTACGATGTGTTCTATTGTTAGCGTCTGACACTACACACAGACGGGTGAAGGACTTCTGTTCAATAGGCAGGAGTATGTAATTCTGGTTATGATCAGTTCTCAGGCGGATTATCACAATTTTGTGTTTATGCTGGAGGCTTTAACCGGGTAAGGTGTGGATGAGGTCAGTTGTACATCGTGAAGCGTCATGCTGGTTTTGTGTATCCAAATTATCCAATATTGGTTGTGTATCTGTCTCTAGAAGCGTGTAACTGCATAGTAGTATGGAGTTGCTGTAGCTGGAGCCTGTGCAGGTAAACGTGTTGCTTCGTTTACTGAAGCATCAACGTCCTCGTTTCCCGTAACATCCTGCTGGGAAGGTATTCACATTATAGTGATATACTGTCCAGGTTAAATAGAGTGGTACCGAATGTATATATGTCTTGCATGATGTCGTGCACTCGTTTTGCCGTGCTGTGGATGGTAGCTAGAGTATAAAAATACTTGTGTTTTTCAGAGTGACCTTAGTTGCTGGGCCTTTTATTTTATCCTGAATAGGTACACACATAGTAACGAAATACCGAAGTAGCATTGGCAAATCCAAGGAAGGAAAGAGTTAACACCTGTACTAATAAAAACTAATTTAATTTGCAGCTGAACAACAATTAAATACCAGTGTTTTCTGAATTTTAACTGAGATTACAAGCAGCTGAAGAAAAGTGAATCAAGTCTGTTTTGATTTCTTTTGTCTTTCTTGCACAATTCAATTTTACATTGTATGTACATAAGGTCTTTAATAGCAACTCGCTCTAAAGCTTACGCACACTAAGAGCACCCCACGCGACCTGTAATATAAATTTAGAACTTTACTTACAAAGATGAAAAATTAAATTTTTTAACTGGGCTGAAAAAACCGTGGACGTGCGGCTTCCCTAAGTCCCGAGCTATGGTGACTTTTCCACCGGCGATCGAGTCTGAAGTAAAAACTTCTTTCGTCGGCCGCTACCTAACCCTAAGCCTTCGGAGGAAGCCATGCTACGTCATCTTCCAAAGCACCATTCGGCAAGCTCTCTGGTTGTCCTTTTTAGTGGCTGTTGGAAACTAGTTGCAGGGCTTAGCCAGGGGCCACTGCGGGTTGCCTATTCCAACTTTTAGGCGATCATGCCGTAAAATGGAGCATGAAGGCGAAATATAGCTTTATCGCCTCCCGCTGGCAAGATGGCTATAGAAAGATTGGAGGGGAGCCCAATATGAGCCAGTATTTAGTAGAAGACATATTTTGGAGAGCTCTTAAAGCAGACTGGGAGTCACAGATGATAAAGTATGCACTGTGATGTAATGTTTCAAATATAAATTCCAGTGCTCTTTAATTGCTTACAATTCACAGCTGAAAGCAGAAAGAAGTGATGGCAGTTTGTATAGAAATGTGTGATCATTACACAGCGCATCCTTACCTTCTTCCCTTTGGAATACATCTGTGTATACACAGAAACTATTTAGGTCTTTTCCATTTTTTTCTTTAATCGGTTGTTGGTAAATCACCGATTTGGTGTTTATCTTTTGGTGCTCATTTAGGTCAATGTCCATGAAGGGTAACTTGTTTTTTTATTGTGGATTACTCAATTTCTTATCTTAAAGATGTATGAGGACCTACAGGTTTAATTCCTTCAGGTATATTTTTATTTTAATAAAGAAAGGCAGGGAGTGTGTTTGTTTCCCAGAAAACTGATCGCGAGCATATTTTGGGAATACATATGAATACATTCTGGATTCCAGCTTTGCTACTATCTTGAGGGTATAGATGATGCTGAGTTATTTTCTACGATATTCGAGAGGAGCTTCATTGGATCCTTCACATTGGGACTTCACATACTGCTTTTAGGGTGGTACGTAGGACACCTAATGCAATTCAGTTATGTGCCGCTAGGACTTTTAGGACGCTTAACATCCTTTGAGCTTCGTTTCTTAGATTTTGTACATGACAGTGCCATTTAAGGTTTTTGTCACATATAACTCCTAGTATCTTCAAGGTGCTTTCAACCTTAAGTTCGATGCCTTTGAATTTTAGATCTGGACTGTTATTTTTGTTCCTAGAAAATAATATGAATTGTGTATTAGAAGATTTTTACTTTGAAACCAGTTTCTGAATGTTATGAAGCGAGTCTTGTGAGCATTCGTGAATTTTACAATAAATAAATAAATAATTAAATCATCTGGGAATAAGCTAGCCTTAACTTGCGGATATATTCCTGAAATAATGTTACGCTGATTACAAAACCTTGAGGTATACCAGTAGACATATTATAGATTCTTGGAGAGTATCCGTTAGCTTTTACTTGTTCTCGTGATCTTGTAAAACGCTATAAAGTGAACACGTTTCCAGAAGTTCTTTCTTCTATTCATGTTTTAGAATATGCTAACGCCATACCATGCCGTAAGCTTTATGAATATCCAAGATAACAGCAGTTATCTATTGTTTGTTTTGGAAGGCACTCACTCCATTTAACTGTTAGATTATCCATTGTTGAATGGAATTGACGAAATCCAATCTGTGCCTTATTGAAAAAGAATTTCTTTACAAGAATCCACCTGAGCGCTTACTTACTATATTCTCCGCTTATTTAGGGAATATGGATGTCATCGAAATGGGTCTGCAATTTTCAGAAAATGCGAAACAAAATATTATTAACACTAAATGTTTTAATAGTTTATAATAAAGTAGAAAGTGAAGGATTTTTATTAGCCTTAGGAAATGGGTTCATTAAGCTGACACGCCACTGGTTACGAAAGGTCTTCTCTGTATATATGTGATTAAATAATGCCGGCAGATATTCTAGTGCTTTAGGAGGTAGTTGCTGTATGAATGAGTAAGGGATATTATCTGGTCCTGATTTGGAGATTCTGAATTAATGAAGAGCATCTTGTAGTTCGCCTAAAGGAATTAATGAGTATTGTACTCAGAGTTGTTATGTAGAAATGCATAAATGTTAAGACTCGGGAGTGGTATATTATAGAGAGAAAGCGAGCGCAGTTTTGCGTTTATATGGGAAAGGATAGGGAAAACGAGGGTAGAAGCGACGGTTCAAGGAGGAAAATGGGTTTATACGGGGAAGATAGGGAAAACGGGGACAGATCCGAAGTAGAGTAGGTGCTGATGAAGGGGAACGTCCTTTATATGAGAGGTGGGGAATACGAGGAGCAGTGCTAGACAGAGTTTGAGATGTGGAATATGCGCTTATATGGGAAAGATAGGAAATACGTGGACATATGGTAGGATAGCCAGATGCTGAAGGAGGAGGGGATCCGCTTTATAGGGAGAGATAGGGAATACGAGGAGAGTTCCAAGGTAGAGCAGGGGCTGAAGGAGGGAGGGAATTGTTCCCTTGTGAGAAAATAACTTCAAGGTGATGTTTGTTAAATTAAAATTAAATTTATTTGTAGACTCTCTTTAACTACTATAGGTCTTAGCGCCCTATTCTATATCAGCGTGAAACACTGGAAATTTTGCACAGAGGCCTCTTTATCATGCTTGAGATTCTTTTACGTGCCGCAAATCTACGACACGGAATCTGACACAGGACTACCGGTTTTACTTCCCTTCCGAAAGAAGCTATGCTAAGTATTTCTGCGCCCAAAAGAATCCATCGCTTCAACCCGATCTCGGAAACTGGAGCATGGTAGCCCTAGACCTCGTAGGTCGACATTGATGTTTGTTGGCTGCATTCTGCAGATATTCATACTGAGGTCGAAAACCATTTAATTCTACTGGAATGGAACAAAATACATTATATATAACTGAATATTATCATCTTAAAGCTCATTTCTTTATGACCTCGGTATCGAGTATTTCATCACAAAGATTAGCTGCTAGCAATGTCTTTTCGATTCGGTGTTTCTGATTTTAATGCTGGTTTCCTTATAATGCGGATAAAGTTTCCTAAGTGTCTCAATCCGAACGTTAGTGTCATTCGTGTAACTCTTAGCAACATGTAAAACATCTAACACCCCATGAATTTTAGAAGAGGCTCTTCAACTTGACGAAATTTAATACCTAACCTTCATGGGATGATTCTATCGCGTTCTTTACGTGCTGAAGTAGCTCATGTATGGGTTGAAGATTTTCGGTTCTTTCGGGTTTCTTACTCGGTTGTTTCAGCTGCAGCCAATCTTGGCAGGTTAGTCTGCTAAATGTATATCATTTTTCACTGCTGTTCTCTTGGGTTTGGAGGAAATGTCAGATTAGGAGCTGACATCTGCGTTACTGCTGCTAGCAGTTGACCCTTTGATGTGAGTGGTCGTTTACTTCCAATAACAGAAGTTGCTGGGTTTTGAAATCGTCGGGATTTCTTTTGGGTGTATACAGTTATCATTTTGTGTGGTTTGTGCAGGATTGAGGTCAAGAAGGGAGCTTAGATCTTGAGTTTCAGTTCTGAGAAGTGTGTGTTATTCTTTTGAGACCGATGTTGCGTTAGTTTTTTCCCTTCTAGTCCTGGAAATTCTTAATAACTTATTATCTGAGGAATCTGTGTGTTGTAAAGTGATTCTGCTTTTTTCTGTAGAAATGGAAGCACTTGAGGTGCACTGGCGCGCCAAGTAGCATTCTGCTTTGCAAAGAAATCACATAGATATATTAAATGGCACATAATCCAGTAATTTGTCACCTCCTATGCCACCTGAACCGCCTCTGTTAATAATGAGAAGTGTTTTGACGTCAGTAAAACTGTCGCGGAAGCTGAGAATTTGGGAGAAAGCTGTTGTGGCAATACCTGATTTGATGTGTAAAATCTTTGACTTTGGGGTTATTCCTAGTTTAAACAGCTGTGCTTGAATTTTATTATGAAGTTCGGTATTACTGGGCATACATTACAAAGTATTGCACGTTTGTTAGTGGTGATTAGAGATCTCAATGTTAGGCTTTTATCATTGATATTTATAGTTGGATGATTAAGACATAGTTCCTGTGCGATAAAATTAGTTGATAAAAACATGTACACTCCAGAACTTGATATTCGCGAAAAATAGCGAATGTTGACAGGGTCTATCAGTTTTCCTATGCCTAAAACGTAATTCTGTTTGAAAATACCTTCATAAGCATAAATAATGAATACTTGCTCCTTATTAGGGGTAAATTGGGTTACTGTAGCATAACTTTGTAATGAATTCATTTTAGGTTCATTAGCAATCATGCGCTCAGCAGCCGTTTGTTTAGAGGCAACTAAAACAGTTAACTTCTACTCATAGGTTACCTAGAACGATGCATAGGTTAGAACGTACAAAAAACTCGTGAAGCAGATATTTAGGTATATTAAACACTCACCAGACTGTATTCTGCCTTCTGTAGTTTTTAAGCTGAAGCAAACATTTAAAGCCAATTTGCATAAAATCTACAACCGTTTATTCCAAGTTCAATTGACTTCCATGTTTTTATAACTAGGCAAATTCTTGTATTTTTCTGTAGGTGTAATTGTCATATATATAAAACCTTCTAAATAATAAAATATGACGAATTAATTATCCATAATGCAGCACAATCTTCAGCAAGCAAAGTGAATCACTTAACTTGCTGAGTAACCTCCGCAGTTCCTCTTGGTTCTCAACCTGGTGGGGGGAAATTAATCTGAAAGAGGAGTGATTAATTTGGGATCTTATGGGGAGAGAATTATATGAAAATGGCACACCTAATGTGTACCAAACGATTATTCAGCAATAAATATGTATATAATAACTAGGAAACGGATTCTTATGTAAATAAATATTTTTCCTGTAAACACATAAATGCTTACAAACAGGAGTAAACTAAGAATAAAGGATCATGAGTATAAATATGAATTTTCATTTCACATAAAAGTACATATTTTTGCGGAAAAATATGTAAATACATATTTTCATATAATCTTCCATAAATATATAAACCTTGACTAAACTGTGATTTTTCCATTATTTATCCGGCATAATTTATAACTGATTCTATTACAAATATCTACATACGGTATACTTACGAATTACTTGTATTGCATTACAAGTATCATAGAATGTTCACCACATCATGGTGCCTAAGGTAAATGGAAAACATTAGGCCGTTATCAAACTTGCTGACACTCTGGTTATTCCCCATTAGCTATTTGTATATTTCATATGTTTATACTGCTAGACCGAGCGCTTGTGATAGAGTTTGTGAGTGGTGCGTACAGACCGCGTTCATTCTTCAGTTCTTATGAACGTTTTGTGTAACTTGTGCGTCTTGAAAACGTACCAAAAGTTCAATCAAGTGTTAAATCGTGTCTTCAGCAATATGTAGACTATTTAAAAACATGTTTACCACGGACAATAAAGATTAGTTTTACCAACTATGTGTAAAAACAGTAAGTGAAGTCACTCGAACATTTATCTGGAAATAAACATATTGCTGCTGCGACTCTTGTTAGTTCAGGACAATTATTAATAGATTAACTGTTTATTCAAGTGTAGGATAATCAAAGAGTTCCAGTATTATTTAGGTTTATGCAGAGCGTTTGTGGCAACCAATATCCCACTCAAAAATTTCAATAATGTTCAATTTAGTAACTTTTTGATTAAATATATCGGCACTGAGCTGCTGAAGAATCAACATTAAGAAACAAAACTAACTTCCTTAATGTTATGATGAAACTTTGCAAAAAAAGATTAAGGCAGCATATGAAAATTAAAAACTTTGGGTGAGCATTTACGAAACCCAAGACTAAAGTTTTAGAAAAGCAAGAAATGTTGTCGGTGCATTGAAAATTACCAAATAGTTAGTGAGCAGTCATATAGCGACGTGTAAAGAACTATCTGCATCAAATAATATAACAATTATGAGGTTATTCAATAAAACTATAAGATAAATGGTACAACATATGACAATGTATTACTCTTTCTCACACATGGTGCATCATACATGATAAAGGCATATCAGGCCTTTTCCGTGAGTTTTCAAAAAATTATTCATGTCACCTGTGTAGCTCATGCTCTTCATAGATTTCAACGTGTATCTCAACGTGGATAGGCTTTTATCGAATCGAAAAAAGCTCTTAAATCAACATTGATGATTTGTTTCTTCAGAGAAAAAATCCCAATCTTCCTCTTCCCCCTGCACCAGTTGATCACGCGCTGGGACACTTGGTTAAATGCGGTTTTGTACAATGCAATAAATCTTTATAGTTTTGCTTGTGTTGTAAATGAGTTGGACAATATAATCTGTCATCTATGTAGGATTAAATATGCAAGTCTAACATCCTGTGATGTGGAAAGATCATTTTCACAATAAAAGGCGCTATTTAGATACAATCGCCATGCACATGTGCTGGACAATTTGAAGAATACTTTTGTTTTCGCTGGAATTTTAGGGGATCCTGCTACGAGCTGCTATCCATTTAAGAGTGGCGAGTACCTCTAACAAAGTAAATTAATAATTTTCTCTAATTTCTGTGAATTTAGTTTTATAATTTTGCAAAATATTTAAAAGTGTTACCAATTATTTTCTTCTTTCTTAGCACATAAAAAGAAATACATTAACTTTTTTACCACATGGAAATCCGCTTCCTAATAATAACAATAACAGATGTTATTGTACTGTACTTTGAACAAAGGACAATTAAATTGAGAAAACTGAGCTGTGAGCTGCTTACAGATGAATGTGAGAACGTAATAATAATTTGACAAATATTTTACAGCATTCCTAATGCAATGCTACAATGTCATCATCAACTCAGTAGCCAATTCAAATCATGTTTTTACAAATACTTTTACAAATCAAACACTCACAAATACAATTAAAATGGACGCCCTACATACATAACTTACATTCGCTCATCATACGCGAATTATCTATGTTGTCTTCGTAATTAACCATTCGGTTGTAATGAAATGGGATGTGTATCGGAGAGGACTCGGCAGCAATCCCAAGTGGGAATAACAACCTACGCCTCCCAAGGGCGCCCCCTCGGGAGACATGAGGAGAGCGGTGACACCGGGCGGCCTGAACCAGGAGTGACGGCAAAGTAATGACAGGGTCCAGATATTTTCCAGATTGAGATGCCCGGCAGCCGGACAGGCAGACCGGGGACCCTCACACAGTGTGTCCACAGCTCACCCCAAGGGGCGACTCCGTATACCTCGGCAACTAGCCGAAGGTCGAAGGAAGTATCACTTTTCCTGCCACGCTGCATCGGAACACCATCATCGACACTTCGAAAACTGCAACAGGCCTAATGGGGTGAAGAATGAATGAAATGATTAATGGGATAATGTGGAAAGACAAGAAATTTGTGGCACAAGAGATATCATTCAGCATTCGCCTGACGACCCGAGAACCCCCTCCCCCCCACAAAAACATGAGTTAGAGTAGGCAGTTGCCGGGAATTGAACCAGGGAGCTCCCAAATGCGAATCCCACGTTAGAGCGGCACCACCTTGCTCGGTAACAACTCAATTACAGCGGAGATTAAGCTTGAAAATACTTTGATTACAGTTCGCGGGAATATACAATACAAAGTATCTATATTCTCTTCGCCGTATTCCTCAATTCAGTTTTTAAAACTAGTAAAAGCTGAATGCTACTCTAACTTTACATTACCACATCCAACTGCTTATCTGCATGACAACCCTCTGATTTTGCATTTATCATATGGCGATGAAGAAATTCTCGTTCTCGCCGGATCTTTTCACTGAAATCCTCTCTTATAAACACACCTGTACCTTTAAAATACTTACTATCTCGGAGAATGGCGGATTTGCACTTATATGACAGGAGCTTACAATTGGCCGCCTGTTGCCTGCTTTACCGACACGGTGCAAGTGGACCTATGGGGAGGAAGAAATTCAAAATGTTAAACACTTCGATTACTTAGGAGTAAGGTTTGATATGGGCGGAAAATGGAACAAGAACATGGAGTTTATAAAACACAAAGGGATTGGACAACTTTCTGAAGTATTAAGGATACTGACACGGGTACCAGATATGCCAGTAAAAACATTACAGACCATGTATGAAGCAATGGTTAGGTCCTCATTACTATACGGCAGTGAAGTGTGGGGCTGGGGGAGGGTGGATAATGTAAATAAAATACAATGCAATTTCTGGAAGCGCATTCTAGGGTTGGGGAGGGGTACTTCAAACTACGGAGTTCTTCGGGAGGTAGGATGCTGGGAAGATGCTGTATTTGCTAAACTAAACGTAGTTAGGTACTGGCTGCGAATAATTAAAGGTGATCAAACAACTCTGAGAGCAATATGTTATCCTCATCAAATGAACAACATAGAGCATCCAAAATGGTAGGTGGCGGGGTTGCAACGCGAATTATCAAAAATTGGCTTAAATGATATCTGGCAAAGGGGTAATGAAAATACACACAGTGCCGTGAGAAAGGTCAAAAGACGACTATGCGATATAAACAGGCAGAAAATAGAATCTGAATGTAGATAAAGATCAACATTGGAGCTACAAAATGAAATAAAAACTAGGTGGGGTAAGGAAACATATATTTTGGAATTGAGTATAAAACAGAGGACTGGAATAGCATGGCTTAGGTTGGGAGGGTGGAAAGCTCGCAAGATTGTTGATGACGATGGCAGGAGGATTTGCCCATTATGCGGGGAACAAGAAGACTGGACGCATATTTTGGCAGCATGCGTGCAGACTGAGGGCATTAGGAAAAAACTATTACCGGAAGTATTTTTGGCTTCCAACAGACGGAGGACAGCATGCTGGGACATGATTCTAAACAGCCAAATCTGGCCAAGCTTGAGCACATACTAAATGGAAGTACGTGTACTAAGGGATAAGGTGTTTATGTAATTTTTCTTTAAACATATGTGGTGCTTGAGTACTTGTGCGCGACTGTGTGTGTGTGTGTGTTTCAGTGTGTGATTCGGAGTGTTTTTTCAATTTTATATGTATGTATATAGTGCGGTGATTATAAAAAAATTGTTTTCTGGTTGATACTGCAAGTCACGTATACAGACCAGGTATTTTTCTAGAGAGCATGTACGGTCTTATGACCCATGTGACTGTGTTATGCAATTAATGTAATACTAAATACTTAATAAATACCACCACTACTACTACTGCTTATCTGCAGCATACAACTCATATACTTACAAGGGGTGATTTTTTAGTTAGTTCTGAAAACAATTTTATTTCTCGTTACATTGCATATGAACATTGTTCTAAGTTTTAAAGGTCTTCGATGTAGTCACCAACGTGGCATACAACATGTTCCCAGCGATGCGGACGCCGTAAGTCCCCGTCAGCACTACCTAATCTCTTGATGGTGCGAAGAGGGTGGTCGGTTGCCTGTAAATGTATTCAACTGTACGGAAGCGAAACCCGCAAAGTGGCTCCTTCATCTTAGGGATGAGATAGAACTCGCAAGGGCTTAAATCCGGAGAGTATGGAGGGTGATAGAGCACCTCCCAGTCCCCAGCAATTTAACAATTGGGACACAACTCCTGTTGTATGCGCCTTAGCATTGTCATGCAGAACAGTGAATGGGTTATCCATTAAGTGTCGCAATTTTCTTTTGAGAGCTGCTAGCAGATTGTTCTTCAAAATGAACAGCAGTAATCTGCATTAATGTTCTGCCTTGGGGGAACGGTATGCTTCAAGATCACACCATCCTAATTATAGACAATAATCAGCATTGTCTTTATATTGGATAGGTTTGCCGAACTATACATATTGGAATTTAGAAAATTACTAAAGAAGGAAAATTCTAATCAGAGATATACTAACTGCTTCTGTGTAGAATAATTAAAACCCAACATTTTACCAAACTGGAATACACTGGTTTCATTCAGTTCGGCGTGTTGGATGCCGGTTTATTAGCAAACGTATTAATTCCTTTATAATACGCAACCGAGTAAATATGACAATGTCATACAGCTTACCGTCTTCAGATTGTATCTCTGTTATTTAGTGCAACTTGTGTTATATGCAAAACATCTGCATAGCTATTACTTGTGTGAACACAGCGAAAATAAGAACTGCAAGGTGCCCACTGTTTCGCACCCAACTGCGGGTCTCGTTATGCGATCGATTTTCTAGGTACGAAACATTTCTTTAGACCGCATAAAGATGTGAGTATTTTCTTAAAAAGTGCGGCATTCACTTTTCCGCTGTTTAATAATGGCCTGTGTAGTAAAACGAGAAACAGTAAAAATATAAACACTAAGATGGAAACTAAAACCAGATGCAGTTGCGTAATATTTCTTACTTTTACCGAGTAGTTTTCAAAGGCAATTAAGATGCAGGTCTCTCCTGAAAAGACAAACTTTGCTGATAGACAAAATTGTATATAATAATATTACCTGTTTAAATTCAGTCAACAATGCAAACCAGCCTACTTGCAGTAGTTCCTCGAACCTGAGAGCTGTAAAAGCTACCGTGGAGAAAGAAAAGAAATTTGATTACGCCACAAGTTTAAAATGACCAAAGCTAAAAAGAACCTTCTAGATATAGCATTGAAAATTCAACCTAGTGAAATAGCTGTGTAGTAGTATGTGAGGCTCGCGTTCCAGAGGTCCCTGGTTCGATTCCCTACGACGGCCCATTCTGATCATGGGTTGGATTATCGTAGTTTTCCCGAGTCGGGAGGCAAATGCTGGGATGGTTCCTCTTCTAGTGCGACTATTCTGTCTCTCATTTTCTGTACCCATTATTCTCTTCATCATCATTATTTGTTTCAGAGACCAAGTCACGTTGTTTGTCGTGTTGCGGCTAGGTGGTGGAGGTACGCTTTGTGAAGGTTTCACCCTGACGTCTGTTGGCCTGCACACGGACCCGTCTCCGGGTATTCTCGAGCAGGTTCCCCTTCAGGGAACCTCGCTTCAGGGGGTTAAGTGTCTTTGGGTGGGCTTGAGCGGCGTCAGATGCCTTCAATCTGACCCATCCATGCTTGCGCATATCGTCTCCTGGATCTGGTTGCCCTTGGTGTCTATCCCTTCAGCCTTCCCTCTCAGGGGTCGCGTTCAAAGTACAAAGGGCCACATGGCCTTCATGCTGTGCACCGACCCATTTTCGAGGCCCTTCCTTAATATAGGATATTACCTTGCAGATGCAAAATCAAACACCATTTTAACACATTCAAGAAGGTTTGTATCGCTTAGAAGAGAGGAAAACAAAACAGAGAATTAGGCATAATAGACACCATGTTCGCAAATAAAAAAGTAATGAGGTGTAATAAAATGATAAATTTCTCCTGTATTCTCTAGTTCTGAAAACAAAATCCAAGGGTTATAGACACCGTTTAAGCTATGATTTGCTTCCATTAAACTTTTGGTATCAATGAAGAAAATTAATAGTCTTTAAGGAATTATCCACCATTGTGCAAATGCAATAGGACTTTTTTTTATCGAAAATGAAGAGAATGATGTTAATTTTCGATGCGTTAAACTAGGGAAGAAATGCATTTTAAAACAAATACACTGGTGACGACCATCCGTCTGCTGTTGTCTTTCTGCACCCACACATGCATCAAATATGTCTACATACCTGCAGCTCTTAGTTCATCTAAAGGTGAAAATTACTTATGGGAATCTGAATTTCCTCTTTGCTCCTTCGAAACAAAATGCGTTCTCTTACAAAATTAACTGAAAATGAAAATTCTGCAGTAAGGACACAAACTGAAGACCAAATTGAGATTTTTGGCAGCAAAGTTCATATTCTAGACTGGAAATAGATATGAGTTGGAATGGAAAAAGAAGTGTAGAACGTAACTGAAATTAGTGCTGGAAAAGAATGCTTTATTATTTAGCTGAATATATGTAGGATATGCGTAAAAATAACATGTTTGCTGTGTTCCACCATTTTATGTTCCAAATTAACAGAAACTGCACCTGCTTCTCTAATACTAATTAAATCGATTGTAGCAAGCTGTTCGAATCGCACGTGTTTAGGAAGTTCTATTACGTGTGAAAGAAAGCTGTCTCTGAAAAGTTATCCTGTGGAAACAGCTTGTGGTGCGATATATTTTTTTGGAACATCTGGATAGCTTAAATGTGATTTAAATGAAGTGGCCGCAGTTAGGTTACTGGGCAGAATATATGGCATCTGTCTTAGATTGTTAACTTTTCATTATATGAAATGTAGGTTTTTCTTCAGTACTAAAGAAGTTAGGAAGGAAATTACTACACCTAAGACTACATAATATTCTCCGAAATAGTCGAAGATTTGCGGTAGATGATGTCTAAAAAACGTACGTTTTGTAATACGTATGTAATTAGTAGCGTATGCATGGTTTCGTTTCGCCTCAGGATCAGTGGTATCATCTAAACCATGGATCACGGCAACTTCGGGACAGCGCATACTTCTTCTTTACGCCATTGTGTACGTATATTCTCTAATCATGAAACCCATTCTGCTACATTTTGTCTTCCATTCTCTGTAGATGTTTTAATCTACATTTTAAATAATGGATCCTTTGGCCTAAACATTATGAACAAAATGGTACATTAGCTAATCGTGTTCCTATTTTACTTTCGATTCTGGAATTATACTGTAATTTCTCGATTTTATTTATTATTTTTAATTATTATGTTTTTCAGATCTTGTCATGACGTTTTAATCTGATCACTGTACTACATCATTTCTAAATCGATAAATAATAAATGTGTATTTTTATATTTTGTAAGTTTTTCTTAATTATTCGTCTAACACAAAAATAATGATCAACAGTGGATTTTTCCACTTTTAAAACCTGCTTGCCCGTGATTTTGCATGCCTTATTCTCTTCTTCCAAATAAATTCTAAATAACTTTTCCATAAATTCTGCTTAATTTATTAGTAACAGCATCATTTCTCTAATTACTCCACTCATGTCTTTTGTCCTTTCTGAGTATTGGCAATAAATATCTAATTTACCAGTGTTGAGAAATATGTTCTTACGGGGTATATAGTCAATTAGCTTTTAAGGTTTTCAACCAATGCTACAGCAGTATTTATTTTATTTCTTAAGTATTTTAATTAAAGTTTCTAACAGTTCCTCAGTTAGCCAGGTTCTCCTCTCTCTTCAAGATCGTCTTCATCGGAGATACTAAATTGATACAATGCAGCACCTTGTGGTTCTCTAGTTACTAGGAAAGATCTAGACAACAAAGTGGTAAGCGCTGGATCATCCTATTTGCAGAGCGATTCGCCAATAGTGGGGCGGCAGCACTGGGACCGCCAAAGTTGGAACTACTCACCTCTTCCAGTTTTCGGTTGGATTATACGGACAAAGAGATGGAGAGATGCCGAGAGATTTCTCGGCAGGTAGCAAGTGGGTTGGAAAAATCTAATGTAAGGTGCGTCATGTTCTGGCCTTTTTAAAATCCGTGCCCAGCAAGGTTTTGGTGAGTAGTTTTCAAAATGAATTATCATTCAAGTACAGCTAGTACGAAGAAAAACCAAAAGAGAGATTCTTATAATATACGGATGCTTACTTGTTAAAAACGGTAATTTATCTTGTGGGAACGTTAAAATCTTTAAAGTTTAAAAACAGAGTTATTAAATGTTTAAGATACCACTCCAAGCTCATTTTTGGGGGGTTGGGCAGAATGAAGGATTACACTAATAGGCACTGCCTCACCTATTAACCTGTGTTGGACTTAGTTTTTTTAAATCATATCTTCAAGGTCATTACGAGCAAAATATTTTGCAACGTTATGAATAAATGGTAGGAAAGCAAATTATCTTTTGAATATTTTCTTCACGAATAACTCCTACCTTACCAGTTAGGTTTCTATCCTTTTCTCAACACGTTTAAACTTCTTTCACAATATACACACAAACTAAGGAACTGGTAAATAATGATAATGTTACAGATAATGTTACAGCTACTTGAATCTCTCTCTCGTCATATTTATGAAATGTTTATGTATCTTCGTGTTTAGAGGGATATGTAATAAAATGTGTTCAATTTTTTTATACATTTTGAGGTTTTTTTGTGAAAATCTGGAGTATTTATTTAATTTGCATAACATTTGGCCATTTTTCGCTTCATAAAAATGTGCAATTGAAAGACTTGTTCAAGTGAAGAATATAATAAAGGAATCTGTAACTCATGTGTCATTTGGAATATATCACACTTTCATCAACTGTTCATATTTTAGTTAAGCTTCAAGCACAAAATTCGTGTCCTACTGCTGCTAAACACTGAAAAAGTATAACGATGCTTAAAATGACATCTGAGATTTAATTTCTCTAGCTTATTAGACAGGTAAGTGCCAGGTCTAATCATCTTTGGGTTAATGGGAGTGCAGTTAACGCGTTATTATTATACATAGTAATATAATAGAATGTTATTCAATAGAGGTGGAAATGCACTTTCATATACTATAATCTCTGTTGTTCCCACATAAAGGAATTTAAATTTATATTTAAAAACGTTAGTGGTTTACTCATTGTATAATTAACAAGTCTGTTAGTCTTTCTGTAGCTGTCGATGTAGAAGTTGATCAAAATCATAATTTTTAGGCAGATGTTTTGTAGAATTTAATATTATGTGCCGCAAAGTGTCAGAGGAAATTGGTAAAATGGTATCCTTATTGAGGAGGCAAAACGCTTTAAATTAAATACCGGGGAGCTATAAAAGTACGCCCCAAAGCTGCAATGATAAATTCCTTCATATCAGAAAATATAAAAGTGGCTCTTGAAAATGGTTAAAAAAAGCTGTCCAATTCTTAAAATAGCATTAAATTAAAGTAGTCTTTTTTCTAAAACAATTCTCGATCACTAACTTGTTCACTAAATCCCTCCTCTTTTTCTATGCTTATTACAAATTGGTTTACTGTTATTCCTAAAAACTAAACCAAGGAGTTGTATGGATAATTGCTTAATTTCGATTTCAGTATATATTTAAGGGGTGTATAAAATATGTGCATGATTTTAAAGCTTTAATGCATAATTTGCAAATATATATTTTGATATCTTTCCTCCATGTAATTCTCCGTCTATCTGCTCTAAATTAATCTTTGAAGTTTCATGTGTTAGAGTGATCATTGGAATATTTACCCAATAGGTCTCTGTAATGTCAGCTGCTTCTATTCTTTCAAGCGCCAAAATAACGCCAACCTCATAAATATCACTTTACGATAACATAGTTTCAAGTAGTGTATCTTAAAAACAGAGCAAAACCCCAGGTTCAAATAAGTGGTAGGCTTGTCTTGTCTTGTTCGACAGAGATTTCCATCATTGCTCCCGACGCACTTCAGTCTTAGGTTATTGTGTTACCTATATCGTTTTAAAGCCAACTCATTACGCCTGCCTTTTTTACCAAGAAATACAGTCGCAATAACAGATATGATTTCAAATTCTTCTGGTCCTAAAACATATTCCCAATATATCTCCTGTGACACAAAGCCTTTGTGCTGGGCTAATTCAGTTTTTGCTTGCACAATCTGCAATATAAGTTATTCTGAAGCACTCCCATTTTGTTAAGATGCTTTTTCACAGCAGTGAAAATGTGTTATATAGGAGAGATGGGGAATACGAGGGTTGAACGCTAGACAGGGTTGAAGGAGGGAAATGGATTTATATGGAAGAGAAATCGGAGAGGTGTTAGGCTAGACAGACGTTGGGAAGTAGAGCATGGTTTATAGGAGTGGTATAGGAAAACGAGTAGAGGTGTAGGGCTAGACAGAGTTGAAAGCTAAATTATGTCTTTTGTATGGAAGAGATAGGGAATACGAGTGTTGATGCTACGCTACACAGGGTTTGAATGAGGGAAATGCGTTTATATGGAAGATATAGGAAACCTCAGAGAGATGTTAGGCCAGACAAAGTTTGAGGAGTAGAGTATGCTTTATATGTGAGGTATAGGAAAACGAGGAGTGGTGTTAGGCTAGACAGAGCTGAAGCGCAGCGTATGTCTTTTATATGGTGGAGATAGGGAATACGGGCGTTGATGCTAGGCTAGACAGGGTTAAAGCAGAGGGAAATATGTTTATATAGGAAAGATAGAGAAAATGAGAAGTGTTAGACTAGACAGAGGTTGAGGAGTAGAGTATGCTTTATATGAGAGATATAGGAAAACGAGGAGAGGTGTTAGGCTAGACAGAGTTGAAGGTTGGCGTATGTCTTTTATATGGGAGAGATAGGGATACGAGCACTGATGCTAGGCTAAACAGAGGTTGAAGGAGGGAAATGCGTTTATATGGAACAGAGAGGAAACCGTGGAGAGGTGTTAGGCTAGACAGAGATTGAGGAGTTGAGTACAGTTTATACGAGGTAACCCCCTCACGCAAAAGGTTACCAACTCACACAAAAGGGTAACCCACTCACGCAAAAAGGTAACCCACTCAAGCTATAAGGTAACAGAATGACGCTAAAAGGTACCCACTCACGCAAAAACGTAATCCACGCACACAAAAAGGTAACCCACGCACACAAAAAGGTAACCCACTCACGCAAAAAGATAATCCACTCGCGCAAAAAGGTAGCCCTCTCACCAAATGGGTAACCCAATCACGCTCGAAAGGTAACCCACTCAGACAAAAATCTAACCCACTAGCGCTAAAAAGGTAAACCACTCACGCAAAAAAGGTAACCCACTAACGCAAAAAGTAACCCACTAAGGCAAAAAGTAACCCACTCACGCTAAAAGGTAAACTACTCGGAGAGAGAGAAATGAGAGATCCACTGGCGGGGGGCTCTTATTTAGCATACGAATACACATTCCTGAATATTAAGTGGGCTGGATCATATCATTTCCCATCTACTATTTAATCGCTTATATCTCCCGAATAAAAGAGATAGAACAATGCAAAAACAACTAATTACATCCTTGGAATGTAACGCGTCATAGACGCATTGTTCCAGGTTTACCAGGATGCCTGGGTTCTCACCCTAGGAGTGATTACAAATTCACCTTCCAATAACTCCGGAACTAATTAAGATAAAGACGGCAAGTAAACTTTATTACATTTAGGTTATTAGGCAGTTTCTTGTGGATGTATACTTGGCTACCTGTTCTCCTGGGTTTGATTCCTAATTTTTAAATATCAGAAACTAAGAGAGATAAAGGATGGACCAAAGCATGATTGATAGCCCTTGTGATGTTTCATGAATACAATATATAATTGCTGATCATGTTTGCTTAATTCGAATCCCGATCTTTCAATGACTTCCATAATTTTTCTCTATACTCTAGAATATATCTCTGAGATTGGTACTGTAACTCCATACTACTCTGTTTAACATACCAAACTAATATTATAAACAATTTTGTTCTTAGTTTTCTGTGTTAGAATACCGATTCAATGAAATTTACTTATAAATTTAATAACTGGTGATATAATTTAGATAGACACGGCAAATAAAAAATAAATGGAGCACCTGGTCCCGAAATATTGTTATGACAAAAATTGATTTAAAGTACTCAGATCGAATCCTGAAGAGGTGCTCTCATATATCTTAAATACTATGGATCTTACTAGGTTCACGTAAATATTAAATGGTATATGCTGATGCGGGAGAGCTAAACTTCTAAAATACATTTATTGAAGTTATTACCGGGTTCGATTCTAGAAGTTTGAAATCTGCGTAACTCTAGAAAAATTATTTTGCCCCGTGATTGTAGTGATATGTAATATTTTTTCTGCGATAACTGAGTATTCGGCATATAGGAATACCATATGTATGCTGATTCTTTGGAGAATACAGGGAAGATGGAAAGAAAGAATTGAAAATGGAATGAAAACATGAAATAATGCAGTACATATATGGAGTAAATTAAATAAGTGAAAAAATCTTCTACTCACTTTTTAAGCGTTTGCTTTTAAGTATTGTGGCAATAGAGATGGTGTTAAACTTGGTGCAATGGGTGATGGTAGTGGTAGTTGTGGTGGTGGTGGTGGTGGCGGTGATGGCGTTGGTTGTTGTAGGTTTTGAATGGAAACATCTGTGGAATGAGGGTAATAATACTTCTCTTGTTGGTGTGACAACATATACAGGTAGTTATAGGACGAGTTTGAACGTGTTTGATACAGTTGGACATCCTGCCTCTGGGTGTGACGTCATAGACATCCTGTCACTACGTGCAAGGTTATATGGCTCAGGTTAATACGCGCAAAGCGACCATATACAGCTAGTTGTGGAGCGAGGTTAAAAGTGAGTATATTATTGATCTAAAAAAGGTCCGTGCACCCTCTATAAATAGGGTGGTCTCGGACACTGGGCTTCATTGCGCTAATTGGTCTTGAGGTGTTAACAGCGTGCTCTCTCCAAGAATAATCAGCTTTCTAAAGTGTTATCAAGGTGAAAAGGTCTACATTTCCTTGAAAAAGGATTAATATGTTATTACATAAAAAATAAGGATGAATAACTCTACATATAAGAATATCATTCCTAGTGCATCAGGATGCGCTTACGAAAAATGCGGAAAGAAGTTCCTACGACGCTATCACAAGAGAAGACGTGAGAAGTCTTGTAAGAAGCTCTTCAAATGCAAATATTGTAATGTAACCTTCAATGATGGTTATAAGGGTCAGCGACACGAAGATGCATGTGACATAAGCAGTCCTGAGAAGAAAAGCAGATTGGGACCTACTAAACATCAGTTACTGTCAACAATGAGGGACTGTTATATGAAAGAATATGAAACTTCATTCGATGGACGACTGAAATCGTAATTTATGCGATGCAAATCACCTGAGGACCTGAATATGTATCTGCATTAGGCAAAACAACGGATAATCTAGGATATGCATAAATAGCGTGGTATTCACAAAAGTGTGAAAATTAATCTGTTGGCTGAGTGTCGATTTGTTAACAGTATTGGAGAAACTTGTGACAAAACGTTTACAACACGGAATTAGGCTGTGTTTCTAGAAAGGAATCTGGAGTCAACGTTGGAAGCAAAATTCAAGAAATTGGTGACTGAAATGGAGGATTCTCAGCTTCAGAGTAGCAGCTGGGCTTTGCTTGCTGTGGAAGGAGTTCGACTTCGTATCAACAAGTACTTCCTCGTTACGAGGAAGTAGCTGCATACTACTACCGCCATCTGTCGTAACTAAAGAAGCGTGCATAAATATCCAGAACTTTGGCGATTAGAAATGCACTGACCAAATTCGTCATCACTAAGCCTCCAGGCGTCAGCAAATACAAAAAACTTCAAGATAAATATGACTTCAGCAGTGTTCCCTATCCTACTCCACTTTCTCAAATACCTAAATTTGGGAAGCATAACAGTAAGTCTATCAGCGTTTTCGGGCTGGATGAGAAGCATGAAGTGTATCCAATAAAGGTTGTTGAGACTGAACTACCTGAACAACGTGACCTGCTGCTATTCAGTGACAGTTGTGCTAAACACACTATGTATATATAAAGACTTTTGAGAAACTCGTTCGACGTCAGATAACCAAACGTAATGGACGTGTTTATGCCCGTACGCCATAGTTTACACATTTCGATGATCAGAGCGGGCGAATTGGACTAGAAAAACTACAACATGCAGCCATCTGTATTCACATGGTGTTGTAAGGGTAGTTATGCCTACAAGGATAAATTAATTGTACAGTTTAAAAATGTTGAGAGGATGCTGAAAATACCTTATGGCATCTATGCGGATTTTGGGAGTAGTCTGACTCCATGCCATACGCGTATACCCAATCCTGAAACTTCCTATACAACCCCTTATCAAGAGCACACGCCAATGAGCTTCTGTGTTTACGTGAAGCCGTCATCCAGTGTTGAACATCTCTAAACTGGTCTTCCTAAGCATCCCTATGAATATCGTGGTTATGATGCTGCTCAGAAGTTTGTTGTACCTGTCATCCCTTGCAAATAAGATTGGTAATATATACAAATCTACTAAGACTATGAAACTTACGGATCAACAGCAAAGGGATTTTGAGCGTTCTATAGTATGCTACCTGTGTGGAAAATCCTTTACTGAAGAGAACTACAAAGTACGCTACCATGATCACATCAGCGGTGAATATCGTGGAAGTCTTCATAATGAATGCAATTTAGCCTGAAAAACACCTAAATATATTCCTGTCTTCATGCATAACCTTAGCGGATATTGTTAAGGAGCTGGGGTGTACAAGTGAACGTGTGCAGTTAATTCCCAGCTCTGAAGAAAGCTATATCTCATTCTCCAAGTATGTCGGAAATACAAAGCTCCGGTTTTGTGGATAGGTTTCAATTCCTGAGTACAAGCTTGGATAAGGTGGTAAAAATCTAATCTCATATTCTGAAACGCTAAAGTTTCAGAAGACAAATTGAAGTTTGTGACACGCAAGGACGTATTTCCCTATGATTTTGTTACTGCATGGGATGTCCTGAACAAGAGCTGTCAGCTTCTAAGGATTGCTTCTAAAATAGATTAAATGAAGAATAAATTAGTAATGCTGACCACGATCATGCTATAAATGTATGAAAACTGTTTAATGTTAGAAACCTGGGCCAGTACAGCGACATCTACTTAACTTCAGATGCTCTTCTCCCAGTAGATGTCTTTGAGACATTCAGAGAGCAAACCCTCAAAACACACAAAATTTATCCAGCACATTATTTCACCTCTCCAGGACTTTCATGGGACGCCATGTTACTGTATACTGGAATTAAGCTGGAGCTGTTACAATATTATGATCAACTACTCATGGTGGAATCCGGCATAAAAGGAGGTTTACGCCAATTTACTCATCGGTATGCAGAGGATAATAACACTTATATGGAGACGTTTGATCCGTCTAGACTAACGCAATTTATGACATACGAGGACGCCAATAACCAATGTGGTTGGCAATGTGTCACACCCTTCCTATCCTGTAGAACTTCACGATTTACACAACGATGCACCTTTCCTGCTTGAGTGTATGCAACCTAAGGAGTCATCTACAAAGAAACTGATACCCCAATTTGGACCTCGGAAGAAGTATGTAGTACATTACATAGCTTTGAAGCAAGCTGTTAATCATGGACTACGACTAACAAAAATGCATCGTGTGGTATAATTTCGACAGTCACATTGGTTAAAACCTTATGTGGAATTCAACAAGTCTACGATAACAGGCAAGAAATGACTTCGAGAAGGACCTCTACATACTCTCTAACAATAACATGTTTGGAAAAGCTATACAGAACCTACGTAATCGTATGGATATACGACTGGTGACAAATGAGAAGGCACTGGAAAAGTTGATTGTCAAGCCTACATTTATCGGTAGGACAATATATGGTACCAATCTAGATGTTTTACATATGGCCTCTCGTCAGATAGTGTTAAACAAATCTATATACATCGGTACGAGTGTGTTGGGCATCTCCAAGACATTAATGTACCACTATCACAATGATGTGTTGTTGCTATATTATGAGGCTGAAAATCTGAAGCTTATGTATATGGACACTTATTCATTCATTCATCGTGTGACAACTGAAGATGTGTACCAGGACAAGCTACGTTTACTTGAGCATCTAGATACAGCTGATTATCCTGCAAGCCATATATGCCACACTACTCAGAATAAAATGTTGTTGGGAAAATTTAAAGATAAGACTAATATCAAAATCATCCTGTGCTTTGTTGGACTACGACCTAAGATGTATTCCTTAGATATTCAAGGATTGGTAATAAAAAATATTAAAGGTATAAAAAGTAGTGATATTAAGCAGTACATTACATTTGACAGCTATACAGACTGTCGTAAATCCTGTGAAATCATCAGAATGCCCACGAATCTAATCCTATCACGAGAGCACGCTGTTACCACAGAGCAAGTGAATAAAATGACATTGAATCCCTTTGATATAAACGATTTATAGTCGAGGATGGGATAACTACGTATGGGTACGGGCATTACAGTATTACAAACAGACCTTAGGAGAATGTAAGTCGAAGATGAAGATTTTCTCCGTGAGTCTACAATTTTAAAACTGGAAGTTTGTCCATGTGATGTGTATACTCCTAGCATACACCTGATGTATAAAGAAGAAGATGGAAGGTGAGGTGTTAACCCTGCCATTAGGAGCAATCCTAGTGCTATTGTCAAGCCTAGATACCAAAAACGAACTAAAATAAGGGTATCTTATCCTAATCCTTTTCAATTTGTAAACCAACATGCAGCTTATCCATCTTCGTCTCGCACACTGTATAACATATAAAAAGGAGTTTGTAAGATTTAGAAAAAAGTATATAAAAGTGTTGTAACGTTGGATGAGAAATATTTATAATCTAATTACTGTCTGTATTAGCACGAATAGCTGTGACGATATCTGAATTAGCTATTAAAAAGATTTAAGTATCTGTGATACTACCCGAATCATGGGAAATTACCTTAAATAGCTCTGGTGCGAATCCCTGCTCGAAATTAGCACGACCATCTGTGATACTATCTGGTTTCCCCTAAATATCAATTATACTAGTTGAATTACCCGTTAAAATGACTCAAACACCTTTGACACAATCTGAATACCTGCAATTGTCTCAAATAGTCGTATACAAATCGCTGATCAAAATTATCACGATTATCGTTAAAACTATGCTGATTACCCCCAAATCATACGACAATGCCTGAATTAGCTGTGAAATACGAAACTATGTTATAACCAACCCCAGGAACTTACCCTCCTGTAATGCTAACAGAATCACTCCAAACACCTATGATACTTGAATTATCCTTAATGCCTACGATACTATCTTAATTAGCAGTGGAATCATACGGAACTATGCTATATCCGCTTCCCGGAATCTGCCGTACCCTGTGATACTACCTGAATTAACCTAAACAGCTATGATACTTGAATTATCCTAAATACCTATGACAGTCTCTGAATTACCTGTGAAATCATACGGAGCTATACACAGCTAAACCATGAAATCTGTCCTACCCTGTGATACTACCTGAATTACCTGTGAAATCATGCACAACTATACTGCACCCAAACTGTGAAATATGTTCACCTGCTTAATCTTGAATGGTGCTTTCCTGGAGAAGACTGGACATTACATAAGCAACAAGACTAACCTCCCTAACATCCATCATTGTTTTCCCTACCTCTCAAACATAAACGCATTTCCCCCACCTTCAAATCTCTCTCTCTCTCTCAGCATAGGATCTCTTTCCATTTTACCCGTCTCTCGTTATAAACGCATTCTCTACCATTCAAGCTCTCCTAGTCTAATACCTCTTCTCGGTTTGCTGTCTCTCCCATACAAAAACCTTCAAGTCCTGTCGGTCTAGCACCTCCCCTCGTATTCGCCATCTCTCCTGTATATAAGCCCATATTTCTCCTTCATTATCTGTCTGGCCTAACATATCTACTCGTTTTCCTATACCTCGCATACATATAAACGCATACTCTACTCCTCAACGTCTGTCTAGCCTAACACCTCTCTTCGTATTCCGTATCTCTCCCACATAAACATATTTCCCTCTCCTTCAACTCTCTCTTAATACCTTTTAGTGTGAGTGGGTTACCTTTTAGTGTGAGTGGGTACCTTTTTACGTTAATGGGTTACACTTTTACGTTAGTGGGTTGACTTTTTGCGTGAGTGGGTTACTTTTTTAGCGTGAGTGGGTTACCTTTTTGCGTGAGTGGGTACCTCATATAAACCATATTCTACTCCTTGATCTCTGTCTAGCCTAACACCTCTCCATGGTTTCCTATCTCTTCCGTATAAACGCATTTCCCTCCTTCATTCCCTGTCTAGCCTAGCATCACAGCTCGTATTCCCTATCCCTGCCATATAAAAGACATACGCAACCCTCCAAATCTGTCTAGCCTAACACCTGTCCTCGTTTTCCTATATCTCTCATATAAAGCATCTCTACTTCTCAACCTCTGTCTAGCCTAACACTTCTCCTCGAATTCCCTATGTCTCCCATATAAACATATTTCCCTCTCCTTCAACCCTGTCTAGCCTAGCATCAATGCTCGTATTCCCTATCTCTCCCATACAAAAGACATACGCTACCCTTCAACTCTGTCTAGCCTAACACCCCTCCTCGTTTTCCTATACCTCTCATATAAACCATACTCTACTCCTCAACCTCTGTCTAGCCTAATACCTCTCTGCGGTTTCCTATCTCTTCAATATAAACGCATTTCCCTCCTTCATTCCCTGTCTAGCCTAGCATCAACGCTCGTGTTCCATATCTCTCCCATATAAAAGACATACGCCACACTTAAAATCTGTCTAGCCTAACACCTGTTCTCGTTTTCCTATATCTCTCATACAAAGCATCTCTACTTCTCAACCTCTGCCTAGCCTAACACTTCTCGTATTCCCTATGTCTCCCATATAAACATATTTCCCTCTCCTTCAACACTGTCTAGCCTAGCATCAACACTGGGATTACCTATCTCTCCCATATAAGACATACTTTAGCCTTTAGCCCTACACCTCTCCTCGTTTTCCTATACCTCTCATATAAACCATACTCTACTCATCAAACTCTGTCTAGCGTAACACCTCTCTGCTATCCTTCCATATAAACGCATTTACCTCCTTCAACCCTGTCTATCCTGGAATCAGCCCTCGTATTCCCTATCTCTCCCATATAACACATTTTCTTCCCCGAATGCTCTCTCAACCTGGTATCTACCGTCGTTTTCCCTACGCTTTTCCATATGTGTCCAAAAAAGTGGCCTCGGTCTTTCTATTATAAGCTACTGACGAGTTCTTAATGGTATCTCCATCGAGATGTTCCTAGAACCAGCTCTGGCCCCATAAATTGTAAAACTGTTCCTTGTCTTGAAGTTCGTGAGGTCTTTCATTTCTCTCGGTGTCACTATGACCCGACACCCCGATGAGTTGAACGTCCTTCTGTTCTGCCAAGCTTGTGAGCATATTTAGGCAATTTAAAACCAGTCCTGACGTTACCTTATGACAACTTAAGAGTCTTCTTAAGTGTAGCCTGGCTATCTGAAAATATATGTATCCGTTTACCAGTATAATCTCATACCTACTTATGAGGGCGTAGGGACATGTGTTAACTACTCGAGAAACATAGAGTATTTTAAACATTTTTCCAGTCTCTTATGTCGCCATTAGACTTGAGTTCTGCACCACTAGGTTTTTCCCATAACCAGAGGTGTTAAATTTTGTGGAAAGGACTATTGCGTAGCAGCTAGGAATTGGAAAGAATCACCGCCACATATGTTAACAATTGATTATAAAGTTTTGCATTTGTTAACAATTTCACAATCAGCTTGCTTTAACATTTTAAAGGTTTCTGAATTACAAATAATATGTTCGGAGACGACAATATAATATACTCGTACACCTTTTAGAATTTAAGTTGCCCTAAAAGCTGAGAATATTTCTCAAACAAGGAATAATGCAATGCAATGTTAAACGAAGTGAAAAATGTAAATGTATCTCCCGTAAATGTTAATTTAGAGACACCAAGAGTAAAACGCTTAAATTTTGCAGCTTACCAAACAGTTGAGAATAACTTGGAAAAGCCAAAAGATTACTCTTGATGGTTTACGCAAAATCTCACAGTTACAAAACCAAAACACGAGTCTGGGTGCTATCTACTCGGTCCCTGGCCGAAGAGTGCTGCCCGCTGCAACCTGCTCAGGAGTTGCTGAAGTTGACTACGTGCGTGATGGAGCTGCCGTCAATGGCGAGAAGCAAACCAGCCAATGGAAACTTTGCACGACGCTTTGAGTTGTGGAATGATGAATTACGTCATGCATGACGATATATTTCTCGAAGCTTCGAACATTAACTGCTTCTATCGATGATGCACGTCATAATTTCCGAAGGATTGGGCCGTTCTTGAGCTGAATGCATAAGCCATGACCAAGGGGGAGGGGGAAAACGGCACAGTTCCAAAGATGAAACTAATGATGTAGTGAATGATGACCAATCAAAGGTTGTATGATCGTCAAGTTTAGTAGAAGGAAGTTTTTCAAGGAATTATTGAATTACTGGAGTCAGAACGGTATTTAAATTGAATATCTAAACACTCTGGAATTCAGAAGTCATTGAATTGGTAGAAAAGCTATAGAGAATGTAATGTTTTGTGTTGCTCAAACTGAAGCCAGTACAAAGCATTGAATGATGGTTTAATGCCATTCAACGGACGGTTTCATACAAAGCGAATGCAGGCTTTATCAGCTCTTCGAAGTTTCAGTTAAATTAGTAAAAGGATGTCACAGTAATCAGAATGGGGAATCACCGGTAGGTTTATGTTAGAAAGTCGTTGATTTATTTTAATAGATAGACAATCGCAACTAATTTCCTTAAACACATGCGTGACTTTCAAATTCTATTTTAAATATTGATTCATGTGTGCTTAAAACGTTTTTCATCCTGCTATTACACAGGATTTGCCTGCTGAACTATAATTGTTTTTAAATATAATTGTGTTTGCTTGTTGCTTTGCAGGATTGAATTTTAGTCCATATTTCAGTGATCAGGTTGGTAAGGAGTTTTACTACCTATTCATAAATTTAATTGATTCGCTTAGGTTACCAAAATCGAAGTATAATTATAGGTGTAAGTTTTCAGAAAATGTGGTCAGTAATGTCATTACTGTTACCTGTAAACAACAGTGGTCCAAATACTGATCATTCTGGCACTCTAGCCTTAGCTTTTCTCCAAACATATAGGCTGATTTTACTTATACCTAAAATTTTTTCCTGGCACTCGGATAATTATGATTTGGACTATTGCGTAACACTACTGGACAAATTTAAATCTGAAAGTCTCCTTATTAGTAAATCAATACCGTTTTCATAAACAACTGTAAGCCTCATGCGCCATCAGACTCCCGCCTAATTACTCTGATTTATTACATAATATCATATTAAAAGCGATTGGAATACCAGGGTCTATAAAACCAATTAACGCCATATACATTTCTATCTATGTATCTATGTACGTTCATCTGCAAAACGCTTTACCTAAATTCCGTCTTTTTACAAAATCTCAGTCTATTGTTGTTTCTCTTCATGTACATAACACTAAGTTCAGCCGTTGTTCTGCTGTATTAGTATTCTTTCATTCTGGATCAACGGGTTTGTGTCTGGAAACATGTGTCCTTTACTCTCGGAACGTCACACCTAAAACTTTCGGTTGCAAAGAAAAAAAATCTGATGTGTTACACTCACATGACTTTCTCTACTCTTGTACAATCTATTTTTACAAACGCCTATTCTCCATATACTTCATGTTAATCGAGATATCGAGATGTCAATCTTATTGGTAATTTTCATGTAGATGCAAGGGGAATATGGTAGGTTTTAAGCGATAGTCAAATATTTTAACGCTGGTTGCTATGTGGCGCATTCCATTCCTTTGCATGTCCAGGACATGAGAAAAAGTATAAGTATTGGAAAATTTAAGGGAATAACAAGCAATATCTCGAAAATGGTTCACTCAACAAAAGAAATGTATATGACATAAATTCTGTATTTTAACGCGATCTACATTTTTTGTGTAGTAAAAGTTTGTCTATCTCTTATGGTTTACCAGTTATGCAAAAGTCATTCACAATGAAGAATACTTTTGGAGACATTCCCAGAAAATTCGAGATATACATTTCAATTCTCATGACATTATCTTAAACATATGATATTTTAATCAAAATCGTTAGAGCCATTTTTGAGAAAATTAAACTTTTCGAAAAATCTTCCATGCAAAGGGTACTCTGGGGTGGGGGGATTTTCTTGAAAACCTTCGTGTCGCATCTCTGGAAGATACTGAACCTAAATACCAAGTTTGGTGTTTATCCGACAGTTCGTTTTTGAGTTATGCTGTTCACAGACACACAGACACACACACACACACACACACACACACACACAGACACACACACGGACATGTTTCCAAAAATGCTTTTTTTTGTATTCAGGGGGTCTCAAAACATGTATTTCCGGTGAAATCTCGGTATCGAATTTTTGGGTGGAATGCAATACTTCCCCTACTTACTATACGTAGTAGAGAAAGTAATAACAACTGAACAGGAGAGCTCAAAATAACCCTGTAAGAGAAGCACGGAATTCGTAAAGCAGTCAGTAATAATGACTAAATAGTTGTTACACGATCACAATGCTCAAATCAAACCAAATATATTTATTAGACAGCCATGTGCAAGGCGAAAAAAATAGGATATTGTGCGTTTCTACTTTTGCATGTTAGGTTTCTTTCTTTCTTTCTTTCTTTCTTTTTGAAAATTATGTTATCAGATGTAATGGCTTTTGCAATATTTACCCATATGTCCTTTACCGTTAAAACGCATACATTATATATGCTATATTACAACTAATTTGTGTTACATAATATAATTTTTTCTTCTACTTTAGATTTTAGTTTTTCATGTTTTAGCTCTAGTTTGAAGCGTAACTAATCCTTTAATAACTACACACCTAGATATAGAGAATGTATACGAAGGCTATGAAAGGAGAGGATAAAATATGCTATTGCTTCCGAAAGGGCAAAGGAATTCCCGTTCATTGGAGAAGAATATGAAGGATGATGGTGATGATAGTGATGATAGCAATAATAATAACAATAATAATAATAAAAAGAACAGGAAAGAAAGAAAGCCCGCAGCCAAACAATGAAAGTAATATGAATTCAAAGAAAAATAAAGAAACGTCTCTAAGTACTTTGCGTAGTTTTCCGGTAGTAGCTGTCGCAATTCAAAAAAGTAATACCAATAACAACAATCAGAACAATAATAATAATAATAATAATAATAATAATAATAATAATAATAGTAATAATATGGTGTTTCCAAGTTTTCCCAGCTGGCAATTCTCTGCTCTGCAATTGCCGTGCCCTATTGACAATGATGATAAATAGTTATTTGTCATAAGCAACTATAATATAAAATTATTTAGAATAGCCAAGAATATCTGAAAATCCTTTGTGGTGCAGTAACTAATTTTAAGAGTAACTACTAGATGTGTAACTGATATAAGAATGTATATTTATATATCTAATAATTACATAACACGTTAACAAATTTTCAGTATGAAGCTGTTAAGTCAAGTTTCATGTATTGAGTCGAAAATAAGCTTAAATGCATAAGAACTTAATCTTATGCAATAATTTTACTTATCTGAAAATATTTAAAAGTGATTTGAACAGGTATTTTATCCATTGGCATACATTTCCAAGTGATATGAAGAACAGATCGGCGGAACGATAGGTGACAAGCCATTTCTTAAAATTGCTGTTTTGTGTGTTTTTTCCCAGGTTTTAAGTTAGACTAATCGTAAAACCATGCTAATAGCACGAGAATTAAGCATAAACAACAGACATAATGGGCAATGTTATGTGATTGTGAAGCATATATTTAATCAATTGCAAATATATGTAACAATATCGTATTGTAATTTAATATATAGAGTTAAATCTCAAATCCATTAACTTTGTAGGTGAAAGTGTGCGGCAGCTTAGTGCGTTATTTGATTTGTATATTTTGGTAAATAACTTATTCCTTTAGCGGATTTCTGCGACTATCGCAGGCCCTCCGCACCCAGCGTCTTTTCCTACGGTATTATCTGTGAATTCTTCAGGCCTCTCAACCTTTCTTAGCTCATTTGCATCATCTTTCCGTGTTCGACGAGAGTAACCTTTCTGATTACGTCTAATGGGCAATCCCCTATTGCCATTTCTTTTAATCCATCTCATACACGTGAAAGAACAAGGTCAAGGTTTGACCTCGTCCATAAAACCTTTTGTATCCCATTATTTCCCTTATTCATGAATTACGAGCCCTATCCATTCTAATTTTCCTCAACTGGTCTTAAGAAATGCGTTGCATTTTTCAGTACCTACCCGTTCTCCTCTTACTTACCTCAACTGTAATTTGTCATATCTTCATGAAGATACAAATAATCATACTCACTACAAACTTTTAGTAGGCACTTTGTTTAAACAACAAAAATTTCCTGGTCGTATTTGCAGTAGTTCGCCTAGAAATGGTAAACTTCTAGGAGATTTTATATACAAACTACTCATTTGTGTTCCAATTTAAAACAAATCTTAAACGTAACATGCAATTGCACATTAAATTGGTGCCGTATGTATCGTTTTTGTGTGCCAATTTAAAACAAATTGAAATGTAAAATAAAAATGCACATCAAAATGGTGTCGCATTAATAGGAACGGGAGTAATAGACTATTAAAGAAAAAATAACAAAAAAGAGAGCTTCGTGCACAATTTGAACGAATAAAACAATTTTAATACGCACTCCGCAGTTGTCAATATACACAAAAGTCAATTATGCATACAAACTCTAGGTTTCACATGGATGAATTTGTAGTATATAAGGGTTAATCAATATGTGTAATATATTGCTAACTGATTTATATGTATCAAAAACATAAATTAAGGTTAGTATTGACTATTTATTATTATTACTATTATCATCATCTCTATTTATCAGATTATGCTTTCCTCGTCCGACACGCATCAACATGGAGCAGATCCCCAGGTTCCTAGCTGCTGAATATAATACAAATGCATTATTACTTATAAAATAATGTTATGGGCCAAACTATGTTAGAAATGTAGGCAGTTTCATGTCTGTTAAGGTCTTTATAAGGTAAATTAATGATCATAGTAAAATATTAAAAAATCTGCGATTACAGTATCAAGATTTTCTCTGAACATTTTTACCTTCAGGTCTATCTGTAAACTAATCGCAAAAATGTTTGATTTGCTACAGCGCGTTATACTTTCTATGTTTTCGGAAAGGCATTCAATCCAGATAACTAACACGGAAGCATATAGGAAGCAAGTGCGATTGCCAAGTAATTAAAAAGAACTTCGTTATAAACAACCAGCTGAACTTAATCATTTGAATATTCTTTGCTTTGCATGGTGGAAAATAAAAGAAAGGACATAATATTTGAGAATTATATACATCAAAATACCGGAACTTCCGAAGAATAATAGGAAATATTTCCTAAACGGCAAAAGCTATATATCTATATAAAGAAGTGTTATAACATAAATTGCATAGTATAAAGTCCTCTAAATTGTAAGCTGAACTCAGATTTGGTCTACGTGCTTTGACCGCATAGTTATGTAAAATTCTCTTTAAATTAGCAGTATACAGAGGCTATTCACAAAAAATTCAGAATATGTATTTTATTCACTATTAAGTTTGTTATTTATCCGACACACAAACACACACACGCGCACACACACACACACACACACACACAACGTGACGCAGAGGAAGATCGGCTTTTACAAATATTTTGATTCAGTGGACCTCAAAACGCGTATTTAGAGTAAAATCTTCATACGTGGTAAGGAACGTAAATGGACGACGAAGCGAAATTTTAAACCTTACTTCTACAATATGTTATGTCTACTTTCATAATTAATTATACTTGCGTATAAAGCTTGCAATTCGCTTTAACATATTCGTACAAACAATGTCCCTTCAAGCAAGAATAACTGAATACTAACAACATTGTGTTGCCAGAAGCTTTATTATTTTCTTTGCTCCTCGCTTTTCGCTTACTTACATCGAATACAAAATAGAGCCTCATAATAAGAAAACACAAAAGCACAGCGATATAGATTTGATAAAAATTCCAATGAAAGCAGGTTAGAGCCCGAAGCATATGACCGAGAATAGAAACTAGGGCAGACGGATGGGTTTCCATTATCTGCTCTCATGCGCGGGCTAGGTTTCCACACAAGCGCCGCACAAACTCAAAATATGCAACACGCACAACGAAATACCACAACATTTTGTGAACTGCGTGGAGAATGCTTTGCTGTTGAAGGGGTAAGCTAAAATGAAGTACATCAGAGAGCAGTAACAGGTGTCCTACACCTTTAGTGCCAGACTGCGGTACGTTTCGAAACACCAAGTGTAATTAAGGTGTTTTCATACCGAGCGAGGAGGCGTCGTAGTAACTGTGCAACTCACATTCAGGAGGTCACGGGTTCGATTCCCAGCGATCCCTACTCTGACCCATGGATTTTTCGTGGTTTCCCTGGGGTCGGTAGGCGAATGCTGGCGTGGTTTCTTCACCACTTTTTCCTTTCCATTATTTTCCTTTCATTTCCTTTCCTTCTCATCTTTCACATGTGCTAAGTTTTGTGGCGTATGGTGGTGCTAGAGAAATGTCGCAGAGGCATGCTCAATTGAAAATGTATTCCCCTGCACACAGAGGGCCCCTTGATTGATGGGTCGTTCATCGCCCTCTCTCGGCGGCTGCAGCAGTGGGACAGGTCTGTAGGCTTAGAAATATTAGAAATTTGATCACTCTCAATGGCCTGTCTACCTACGGGCTGTGGCCTCCTGTGACTCCCACCTTACACCTTCCTCCTTGTGGATGGTAACCTCAATAGACCTGTGCAGGTACAACGCTCGAGGTGTCTCCCTCCGCTGAATAATCTATACCTATATCTACGTCTTTTAATGCTTGATAACATATGGCATCTATATTGCAGAGGGTGATTAATTAGAGAACCGAGAAAGGTGTTTCTGTCAAGAATAGTTTCTATATTATTTTCTGGACTTCTTCGATTCTTACGTATTTAATGAACTATAAATAAGAGGGAAATTATAGATAAGGCGGCGCCGTGAAGAAAATGCTCGCCTCTCACCAAGGCGGCCCGGGCTGGATCCCAGGAACCCGCATGTGGGATTTGTGGTGGACAAAGCGGCGTCTGGGCGGATTTTTTTCGGGTTCTCCGGTTTCCCCGCAATTCATTCCACCAACTGCTTCATCATCATCTTTCCTTTCATCCATTTCATCACCATTTCATATCATCTATTTTCTTGCTCTCATACCATGCATCGGGCTGATCACCCATCTTGGATATTCTATCTGATCCAAAGCGCCTGCTCCTCGATAGGCATCTGACCCCAGGCACCCGCTTGTAATTCCTGAGGGTGTAAACCCTACATATGAAGAGGGTAGACAGAGTCAGAAGAAGATGGAAATTCTAGATAGACATTTTTATAAATAATCGAAGTTGGTTTATTTTTATCTGAAGATTAAAAGTAATTTATCCTATATCAATTTCAAAAACATTTTGTCAGCTTCTACCAAAAATAGCAGCTAAAATCCTCAATATTATTTACACAGGTACTTTATACAATTTTACTCTTTATTCTGTTTCTTTCTTTTCTTTTTTTTTGGGGGGGGGGGTAATTTGGCTAAATTTGAAGTACCTCATTGAAAAATACATAGCATAAAACTTTTAGTCAAGAAATGTTTTAACACATAAATGAAAATACTGTTTTCAATGCATTTGATTTAAGATTAAAGTAATGTATACATTTTCAGTCTGTTAAAGGTTCCATAGCCTTATCATATTTTTGAAAATTTTATGAAGAAATATATCCTAAACTGAAAGTGCAAGAGGGCATTTTAGGTTCCCATAACAGATTTGATATTTTAAGAAATAGTATAACTCATGAAATAACAAATAATCGAAATAAAAGGGGAACAAACGTTTAATATCTTCAGAAATAAACATTTCGCTGGTGTCACCCGGCTTCGGCTCCGAAATGAGTTGTAAAATTACTTTGGATAAATAACTTACATTCTACCAAAAGCAAATCTTCAGGCTTTGCTTATTATTTTTGCTCTAAACTATACCGATATTGTAGCTAATAGAATGAAAAGTCTACAATCCTGGTGTACGTGGTTGAACACCGTGGCTTTAATACGTAGTGCTTAAGTGTGACGGCCTCGTGTCAGCAAATTTACCAGCCAGAAAATAACTTTAGAGCAAAAACATTTCGATTCTCAAATTGCTCTGATGTGAGCCTGGTGGTTGATAGTGTCGTTAAACTAACTTACCTGACAATGTTATTCATTTGCTCCTGCAGTACAGGAGGCTAGGAAGTTTAAGTCAAAACTTTAGCAGCCGCTGTCTGATGCCATCAAAACTTTTCTCTGCAAGCTTTTACACGGCAGTTTTCGCTTCATTTTCGAACACTTTCCTGTGTGCGAATTATCATTAAACGCAGAAAATGGGACATATGTGAACATAAAGGTTTACAATGCGCATTAGACGATTTTACCACCTCTTTTGAAAATCTAAGGCGAAATCATAATTCTAAATTCGTCATAAATCTAAACGAATCATAAATTCCACTAGGAGTTTGAAGTCAACAAATTTTTACAACTAAGTTTTCTTGCATTCATGTAACGACAGTTGTACTGTTCACAGACAGATACACACACATACACACAAACTAACCTTTTTCTAAACCTGTTGTTCTTTATTCGGGGAGTTTCAAATTGTGCATTTGTGGTGAAATTCCGGTATTAAATTTTTGGGTGGAATACAATACTTCCTCTACTTGATATTTGTAATTAGTAGTGAAAGTAAAGATGATGAAAAGAGGAAAGAACATTTGCATCCGAATTTTAAATATCATTAATGTCTTCGTGTTTGTGATATCTATACCATTTATCACACATAGTATTAAACTTCGCCTGCTCTCTTATGATGAAAAGGCATGCCACTGCTTCCTTAAATGATGAATACAATGAAAACAGTTCTTCAGAATGAGGACACGGTAGCTATACAGAAGAAAGGGAACGAATGGTTTGGAACTCTATTTAGAATTCGTGTGCCCCTTTACGGACTTCGGTAAACTTTCCGTTAATTGCAAAATTGCTCAGTTTTAACACCGATCTCTTCTAGATATTTTTCCGTGGTCATCTCATTTTGGTTATCAACCTGTTTACCTGTGGCCCAGCCTTTACATCTACAAGAGTTTGGCTATGGAAGCATCTCCCCACAAAGGCTCTATGAGCATACAAATGTGTTCGCGCATTCCACGATAGGAACCTATTATTTCGAAACCGTTGATTTTAATTTATTTTCCTTTGGAATTTTAGATCTCTACAGCTACAACCAACGTGCGGTCATTTCAGTGTATCGATTCAGATCCGGTCTTTGTCCCAACGGCAGCGAACACCCTGGGAAAGCTTTTAACTCCGATCCCATCAATTTGCGTTCAAGAAAATAAAGGGGAAAAGTTATCTTTGAATACCGTTTGAATAACAGGTGAATTTGCACAGAGTTGGATTTCAAAGGCAAATTACTTCCCTTTAACATGCCCCTTTTCCCCCTCTTTCGCATTGAAATGCATTCCTTTAGAGAGAGCTATGTGCTAGAGTGAATCGATTCGATGACAGCGAGTCCTGGTGACATTTCTGTAAACAATTGCCTCTGGCATTGCTATACCCTATTTTATGCTTCAAAATCTTGATTGCTTTATATTATCAACAATGGTACTGCAGTGTGCTTTCAACTATTGAAACATACTATTATTAAGGAAACACTATATCTTATGAGGAGGTAATCGAATTTTTCCGAGTGTTTCCAAATGCATTTCTGTTAGTTGAATGCTTTATTAAGAGTATAATCCTCTTGAATGCATATTCATGAATGTATTTAAGAAAATATAACAGAAAACTAAAGAGTTGTTTACACTGTAAACTATGGCCTCAGCAAGCTAAGCCAGGTGAACCTGTTGATTACCTCATTTCATTAATGAGCCGCTGAAATATGTTAATTTGGATTATAATTTGAGTACGTAGGTATTTGTGTTTTATCCAAAGTGTTACAAAACATAATCACAGCATTTACTCGTATCTCTCTATTTTGTGTTTTATTGCTATGATACCAATTTTTCTTAACGTTTTGAGATGAGTGATGGTCGGTGGGTGGGAGTACGTGTGGGTGGAAGTATGGATGAATGAATGAATGAATGAATAAATGAATGGAGGGATGGAGGGGTGGAAGTATGGATGGATGAAGTTTAGAGCCTGTTTTAAGAATTCAGGTCTGTAGTTACAATGAATGAAATCTGTAAAATAAATTTGCAAGTGTGTTAAGCATTTCCGAGAATTTATCATATCGGAATAAGGGAAGAATGGAATTTTATCTAATCAAATGCATTCCATTATAGGTTCAAACACGAGCCCTCTGTGTTATGTACTTATTATTCTGCCCATAACAAGAATATGTATTTATTTAAAATTGTTGTCGTGTAATTAGAAGATTTGTCCGCCATCACATGCAGTAACTTTGTTGCCAACGAAGTATTACGTCGAGTTTAGTCTATGGGACTAGTACTTCAAATGTTTGAGATGCCTGAAACATCTTGCTTGAGCCTTATTGTGAACTTTTTTATGATAAAATAGTCACTGTTCAAGTGAAAACAGTTCCTTAGCGCCGTAAGGGAACAAAATCCGAATGATAGCTTTGGCCACACCTCCGGTATTACTCTATTCTTTCTATTGAATTGCAAAACTTAACACGTGTTTTCATTAATTTTCTTTTACATTTTGTAGTTTTTAAATAACGTTTATCTGACTAATACCTTGGTATGGTCTTCTCTGGAGGCTATTGTCGTGTTAAAAAGCAACTATTCTGTTTGATCTGTATAAAGACGGAGTGGGTTTAACCTATTCTTAATACTGAAATCTTTGAGCTTTATTGTATTGTTCTCCTATCTTCGAGGAGCAGTAGATTTTAAATATTTTATATGAATGTCTTCTTCTGGGTTACAATGCCCAGCAGGTTGTGTCTTTTCCTACTTTGCATTTAAAGGTTATATGAAAGGCAATTTAGATTTTTTCATTGCATAACCTACATACTAATTCTTGCTTAAAGGTTCTCATTGTATGTGTTCCTTAATCCACAATGTTCCATTAATAGCCAAGTTAATAGGTTTATTTGGAAAATATTGAGTTTTAAAATATCTTTAGTACTAAATGATGTAAAATGAAAAATTAAGTTCGCCTTTTCTTTTATCTCCCAATTGGTACCTTTTCCCGTGGACCTCAAATGTAATTATAATATATACTGACATAATTTATAATGGGAAAATTAACAAGCATTATGTATGTTTGAAGAACATACATTTTTCGTATTTATTCTCTTGTTTAAATTGTATATATACCAAACAAAATGAGTGCAAGGTTTACCGCATATCTACTGCAATGGTACTCCTCACAGCAACAAAGAAACACTTAAGGTGTGGTATAGAATAATCTCTAAAAATTTCAGATAATCCTCCAACAAAAGCGGAATTAATGAGAGGGTTTTACGTATAAAATTTTGGTATGAGTGAGGGGTATCTGAGTGAAATGTGACAAGAGAGAAATTCGTAACCATAAAACATTGTCGTCCAGGCAGAACTCTCTCAGGGACGTTGAACCGCCGAGGGCTTTAATGCTGCCATTGCTGTCGACTATCACAGCTGTCATCGCCTCTTCTTTGTTTCAGTCCTCTTACTGCACTTCATGCTTAAATGGTAATCAGATTTGCGTTAATCATAATGAAAGACAGCAATGAATTTCACACCGCTTTTGTGGCCATATTATTCTCAAAACCCCAGTTGTCAGAAGCGGGGAAGAGGAAGCTTGCTGCAACTGAAGCAGTAAAAGAAAAAATGCATAGAAAAGTTCAACAGGAATTTTACAATCTCGGATATTAAAAATGAAGAGTAGATTGAAAACACAGATTTGAAAAAGTAGTGGCAAGGGTGGGAGAATTAATTAGTCAACGTGATGCCATCCATCTATTTACATAATAAAAGGTGAGAATAGAGAGGTATTAAATCTCATCTCCAACACAGAAAAGTGAAAACAGCGGTCACCTATATACTGATAAAACACTCAACTTTTCCTCACTGTCGAGAGTTTATTGTCTCCCCTTATTGTGATATAACATGGGATCACAATGAATTGCACGTTTTCTTTCTCAAAGCGATACTGTGTCTTGCGATTGTGCTCTCAAGTGTCCCGGCATGTTTTATAGTGCTCTCTCCTGCATTAAATACGACGATGCACTCCACTCTCACGTTTTCCAAATTAAATTTACTAAACTGAAACTTACTCTCATTGAGGTAGCTCTTACAGCATAAGTGATGTTTTTATTGATGACGAAATGCTAGTTCTGGCTAGGGGCCTATGAGTTGTGCATTGTTTTTCGCGCAAAGCGGCGTTATATACTCATATTTTCATAACGTAACTTCTATTAAATATAAATGTTCAGAAAGTCCACAAACCTTTGGAGAATTAAAATAATTTGGCAATCAGGGCAGCTAGTAATTTCCTAAATACAATCAAGCCATTCAAAAACACATAGATATATAAATGAGAATGGGACGGATACGATATTAAATACAAACGGAATAAATTTCAGTCTAAGTGCATCATTGCACTCCTGTATTTATTTTATATAGGTTATATCAAACCGGAAAATGTTCGATTTGTGCCGTGGCATGTTTGTCTATCTATTGCGGGGAAATTTGCGCCTCAATAGCTTGCGGCAACTTAGTTGTTACCTGCCTATCGCTCTGTTGCCGGAGAGTGTTTTATCCTGAGAGGTGGTGGATATTTTGGCAGAGCTACTAGAGTGGTTAGGCGGCGCCGTGGCCGAGTGGTTAGACCGCTCGCCTTCCACCGAGGCGGCCCGGGTTCAATCCCGGGGACCTGCATGTGGAATTTGTGGTGGACGAAGCGGCGTCTGCTCCATCATCACCTTTCCTTTCATCCATTTCACCAACATTTCGTTTCATCTACTTCCTCCATCCCATACCAGGCATCGGGCTGATCACCCATCCTGGATGCTCTGTCTGATCCATGAGTGTCTGCTCCTCGACGGGCCTCTGACCCCAGGCACCCGCTTGTAAGTCCTGGGGGGTGTAAGTCCTACATAAGAGGAGGGTAAACAGATAATGCATGAATGAATACTAGAGTGGTTAAGTGTGCTGGTCGCGCGCTAGGTGAGGGAACATGGTTATGATTACAAAATCAACACTTGTTTCATCAAATAAAAAAGGCAATTTGGTTCAGATCGCCTGGTGCCTTGTTTTATAGACTGTTTTTGTGAAGAGCGAGGAACGAGAAATTCACGAAGAGCTTTGGTTCTATCAGGATCCACTCGAATACCATTCGATGGCAAAATGTGGCCCAGAAATTGCAATTCAGAGTGGCATAACTAACCTTATGTATTAACAGTTAAGCCAGCACTCCTAAGTCGTGACAACACTTTAGAAATGTGTTGAATAAGCTCATAAAATGTTTCCGAATAAATGCACAAATCATGCAAATAATGGAAACGAAATTTGCATTTTAACCGTTGAACATCATGTCAAGTAAACAGGTCAACACTTGAGCACCTACTGCAGTTCCAAAGGTTACGGATGTAAATTCAAATAGATTAAAATCTGTTGTAAAAGCACTGTATTTCCTCGAATCTTTAGCAAGATGGATCTGATAATAAGCAGAGTCCAAATCAATCATAGTAAGGTATTTGGCCTTTGAAAACCAATGAAAACTATGGTGCAGGTAAGCAAAAGGCACTTGCTCTGTTTCTATTTTCTGATTCAGTTGACGGTAATCAATTCTAACTGGCTTCGAAACTAGAAACGCAAGCGATGAATAATTCGATGTTGAAGGTCTTACTGCAACCTTCTCCAACATTTTATTACATCATTTCATAATCTTCGTCCTATGAGGAGCAAGCCTATATAGACGTAATGCGCTGGTTTCTGATTAATTAGTTGAATAAAGTACTCCAGTAAATTAATACGCCCAAGTTTAGAAGTAGTACATCCGGAAATTGGGACAAAAGCTGTTGCAATTCACGCATTCTTACAAAACTAAAATGTGACAGTTTGTTATCACAAGTATCTGCGTTAACTAAAAGATTCCCTGCAAACACTTGCTCTACAAACAAACCATTAATTGAAAACGGATTAAGAAGATAAATACTAATTTTCACCTCAGGTCTAAACGCGAAGGCAACTTGCTGATAAGGAGCTTCAGTAATCATTTAAGAACGTTGAATGAATATGTTCCTAATATCAACTGTCATGAAAGATCTTGTTTCACATAAAATATAAAATTCCACATAAACTTTGCTATTTTAATAGGAATTATAGAATGAACAATAAAGTTTAAGATATGCAAAGACACACTCAAACATCTTACATTAACTCGACAAGTTTCATTTTAAAACATGCAAAGAATTGTGCATTGAAAAGTGAACACACTTCCTGTGTCAATTAATCCCAAAGATAGCTACTTTGCAATAAATATATTAATGCAGGGCAATTTCTGAGATTGTATTCCTATCATAGCACAAATTGCATTACCTAATGAAAGTGACAAATCTGTCATGATGCATCACCAGTATTATTCGATTACCTTTAACTTTACTTTTCTGATTTAAATATTTAAAAAAACTACTTTGAATATTACCTACCTTGCCACAAAAACGACAAAACACAGCCAACTTAGCTCACTCATTTTTAATTTTAACAATCGTAGGTAGAGATGCTACTAAAATAGTATTATTCGTCTCTGGCAAATGGCCAAACTTAACAACAAACTCTTGTAATTGTGCAAAGATAAAACTTCTAGATGCGAAATACAAATCTATAACTTCAGGATGAATTAAATTCAATAACATATTGTGAACTATTTGCTTTTCCGTATCAGGTATTCAGAGCGCAGAAGCTACTTTGCGAATCATTTCAACAAAATCAAAAATGCTTTCATTTTGAAACGCTTACGGTAATAATATTTAACAAGAAGCTGATTGTATAAAATAGGTAATAAACACAATCTAGTAGCTTCGCCATTGAGCCAATCTGCACCTCGCTTATAAATTAAGCGCTTAACATTGCCTGTGCCACCGTAGATTTTACATAAGTATGTATTATTTCCAATATGTTTATATCTGAAACACTATAAACGATTATTTTCTGCTTTTAAATCCAGAAGTGTCATAAAAAGTGACAAAATTTTATTGCTATTAGTTGTGGGTATAGATTTTAGTTTGAAATAATCTCCTCCAAAGATTAGGTAACGCGCGGTGCAAACTTCACTTTTAAATCCTCTAAACCAAAACGGTTCTCATCCCTACTAATTCAATTTTCTTTATTTTATTTTATAAGAGAACCAGCCTCAAACGTGAAAAGCAGTACCCTCATTCTGATCATAATTACGTTTCTTCAACTGATCTTTAACTGTGGTAATTTAAGACAAAGTTCACTCCACTAATCTTTAAATTCAGTGGGGACCACTTCTATCGCATTATTTACTCGGCTTAACCAACATTTATTTCTAGCCTCCAAACGACGTAAATGACTTAAAGTGGGTCCTACTTTATTCCATTCTTGCACTCCTGAATCCATATTTGTAAAAAATACTTTCACATTGGTAGCTTCCTGCCGGCAATCAACAACAAAACCTGCATCCGTAGACGCCGGTGTTCCTAATGTCAGCTACTCCTTCAGGTGTATTTTCTGCACATTATCACCTGCCTCGGTCATGTCACCAGGAGTAGTTATTTGTAAATCAATTCCTCCCTCAAGAGAAACTCAATCTACAAGACTAAGTCCATTGTAATTACTAGCAATGCAATTTTCAAAATATAATCAATACAGAAAGAACTAGCATTTTGTTTATATCTCTCTCGCGTTCAAATAAGATTCTCAACTTTCTAATATTTTAACCTATACTGCGAAATTCATATAACCACATCCAAATCGTCCCGTAAGGCAACCCTCAGCACTCAATAATGCATGATTAATTTGCAGATATCAAATACTGCAATATTTAATATTCCATTAATTAATGCAAGCATTATTAACACAGTTACAGTAATAACACAAACGCACAGTTGTTACCATCTACCATACAATGCTAAAACGAGCACATTCTGCTGCCATAATTTCTGTAGCGCTAACATGAGCAGGCTAACTGCTACAGTAACTTCCCCGTCTTCGGGTTGGGAGATGTAGATTGGAATCGTACTAAATCCAGTTACGGGAAGCACTACTAAATAATGACCCCATGGAAGGGTACATGAGTAGATTGCAGATTATGGAACCTATTGCATATATACAATTAAACCATTTAATTTAAAACTATATATAAAAAGTATTAACATTTATTTTAAAATAGTCATAATTAGGATGGAAGCACACGTCCAAGAGTAATAACTTCTGTGTTGCTGCTAGCCTTGAAGCCATACTCGCATAATACTAAATGTTAAACTGATTAAAGTTGAAATTAGACGCACAATTTAAATTTAAATAATCACTAAGCGAGCACGAAATGTTACACTATTTAGGAGTGTGGCAGAACAGACATAGCTAAAGCTATTACTTAAAGATATTCCACAAATGACTACCTAGTACATTCTAGAATTTTAAAGTATCGACTTTTAGAAAGCCTTAAAAACACAACACATTTACTGCTACGCTCAGTGTTTAAAAATTCTTAGCAGTATGCTCCAAACCCCGGTTTTACATGAATTCAGCCGCGAGAGAGAGAGAGAGAGATAGAGATAGAGAGAGAGAGAGAGGTATAGGGGGGAGAGAAAGAAAGACAATGCAAATACTAAGACATGCGTGAATTTAGAAAATACGTATATTACAAACTCTAATGAAAGTCTTACCTCCAATACCCGAATCCAAGTACTATTTACAACCAAAATGTATAACCCATAATACTTAGCTTAACATATAGTCTTAGATGTTCCATGGAAGAATTTACAACGGCTCTTTGGCACAGCATATGGCTAATGGCCCTTCTTCGTCGAAGTTTCATTCGAGACCCTTTGTTCACTTTGGCTGGCAAGCTTGCTCAGGCTGACTGGATAGATGGAAAGCAGAACAACACAGCACGCCGCGTAAACTCAACCATGTAAACTGCGACCAAACCTAGCGGCTGTTCAGAGAAACCTGCTCTCGTCGCAATGTACCAAACATTTTAGGCGTAGACAGAGATGAACAAGTCTACTCTCCAGTTCGCTCTGCTAGTAGCGAAGCGACTTAAGAAGTACTGGTTACTCTGATTGCATTACAGCGAAGACGCGTCCAGTATAGTAAGTGACAAAATTAATGAGTCGAAATGATATTAAAAGCCTTCACTTACATCATGATGGTAAAAGATGAACGATCGTTTCGAGGTTATCAAGACCCCATCATCAGTGGGAGTGTCGACTATACCCTGCTCCAAAAACACAAGATCTATGTACCCATGTAATCAACTGGAAGGACCTCAGGTGATAGCCTTCGTAACTGCTGAAGGTGAACCAGATGACTGCTGTACTGACATCTCTTGTTGTGTGGTGGAACGTGAAGCAGGATGGGATCCATATTGGTCCAATTTCTTCTGAGGTTGAACCAGAAGGCGGGTGACGTCAACCAACGGCGGAATTTCAAAGTTTAAAGCTTGGGAATTGTTTTTAATAAATATTTTGATGAATTATATATATATATATATATATATAGGTTTTAACAGTTCAATGTCTTGACCAATTTCATGTTGTGTGTTCTAAAAATAGTGTGACGCAGCTGATTTGTCAGTTTGTCTTAGTTTGATATTTCTTTGATGTTCTTTAAGACGAATTAAGAGGTTACGTTTTATTTTTGCAATGTAAAACTTGTCACAATGATCACATTTTATTTTGTAAATACCAGAAAGAGTTTTCTTATCTTTGATATTGACATTTGGCTTATTTAACAAATTACTAATACTGAAACTATTCTGTGGAGCTAACTTTATTCAATAGGTCTTAAAAATATTTCCAAATTTCTTGAATAATTTAGGATGATAAGTCCATTTTTAAACACTGATATCTGTTGTTTGATGTTGAGAGTGCTGATTTCTTGTAATTGTGTATTATATTTGTAACATTTAACCATATTGTTAATTGTATTGAGATCAAAGCCATTCTTTAAAGCTGTCTGTTGAATATGTTTCAATTCTTTCCAATATTATGGTTTAGATAATGGTAAGTTGTGAATTCTATGAATCAAGCTGTGAAACACAGTATATTGATGTTGTACAGGATTAAAAAAGTTATTGTTAATGTAATTGTTAACATGAATAGATTTTCGACATACACTGATTATTAATACTTAAAATTTTAATATCCAAGAAATGTAAACTAGTATTTTTTTTTGTTTGTATAGTAAGCATAATAGAGGTATCTTGATCATGCAACAGATTCAAAGCTGTGTCAATTTGTGACTTAGGAACAATAGATAGTATGTCGTCTACATGTCTGATCCAAAACTTAAATAAGTGTGTGAATGTACTAGTAACTTTTGTCTCAAAGGAACTCATATATAAATCTGCTATTATAGGTGATAAGGACTCCCCATAGCCAAACCCCATAGTCTGTTATTAAATTTCTGTGTCAAAAGCAACAAAGTTTTGATTTATGCAGATATCTCTTAAATTGATCATTCTTTAACTATTTATTCTTCAGTAACATAAGTATAAAGCCAATTTTTATTCACTCAGGTAGTTTTCCAATAGGTACATTGGAAAAGAATGAAGATACATCAAACGAAAATGAGGAGTCATCTTCAGATAGTGATACAGTTTTCAGTTTTGTAGTAACCTCTAATGAACTTTTAATACTTAAGCTCTCAAATTTTGCAAGCCATTTTGCTAGTAAATAGTTAGAAAAACCTATATTGTTAATGATAGGTCTCATGCTGTTATTTGCGTTGTGGATTTTTTGTAAGCAGTATAATCTAGGCAGTGTAGAGTTATTGACCTTGAGAAATTTTTTCTTGGGCACTAGATCAGCATACTGTTAGAGAGAGCTTTGGTCACATCTTTTACACATTTATTAAGAGGGTTTTTCTGTATTGTTTTAGTAAGCTTCTGAGCTTAGAAGGTTCATTACTCTGTTGTGATATTCACCTTTGTCTAAAATTACTGTTTTATTGCCTTTATCTGCTTTAATGTAAACCACAGCTTTTTTGTTGAATTCTTTAACAAGTTTTAAGTAAGAGCTGTTGTTATTACATGCTTGTAATTCTTTTACTATAGCAGCACATTTATTTTTAATTAAGGTTTTATCAAAGTCAAGTAAACCATTAGTAGTTGTAAGTATATCGGCTATATAATCATCTGGTCTTTTTTTTTTTAAAAATCGATAAGTTTTTCCACCATAATTAAGCAGTTGCAGTTGTTTCTCAGAGAAAGAATAACTGGATTGCTTTACTACATTTATGTCACGTTTTAATCTTGAAGAATAATTGTACCTAGTGTAATTAATGTTAATTTTTCTGAGTTTAAATAATTTCTTCTTTAAAGTGAAAGTTTGGTTTTGCATGACCTTTTGTAGTTTACTGTACATGACAGATTGAAAATCCGTCCATAGTATATGGCCCAGTAGCTTTGAAATAATTAGGTGCAATTGATAAATGTGCAAATCTAAGAAATTTAACTTTTTACAATGGTTGTTTCTTTCACATATAATAACTTGTGTCTCCGGCTTTTTCTGTGCTTGGCTGCGTGTATTGTCTTTAAATATCTGTCTTACAAAATTTGGAGTTACATTGTATTTCAAACATAAATTCAGAAATTGAATATCTGCATTTGTGAGTTAATTTGTGAGTTAAGAAACATTTTTAATTTAGCAGTTAAAACGTGAAGATTTTCATTAAAATCCATTAACGGATCAAGTGTAAGTTGCGCCATTATAATTGTCATAGGAATAAAATTTATGAAAGTCCCTAGCCTTGCTTGCCACATGTTTATCAATGTTAAAATTGGGACAATATTAATAGTGAAGTGTCAATTGATAAAATTAATGAGTCGAAATAATGTTAAAAGCCTTCACTTACATCATGACGGTAAAAAATATACAAACGTTATGAGGCTATTAAGGCCCCATTACCAGCGGGAGAGTCGACTAAACCCTGCTCCAAAAACACAAGACGTATGTACCCATGTAGTCGATTGGAAGGACTACAGGTGGTAGTTTTGGTAACTGCTGAAGGTGAACCAGAGGGCTGCTGTACAGACATCTCTTGTTGTGAGGCGGAACTTGAAGTAGGATGGGCTCCATATTGGTCTAATTTCTTCTGAGGTTGAACAAGAGGAGGCGTGACGTCATTCAACGGCGGAATTTCTAGTTACTAGTACTTACCCACACTTATTTAAGTTTTGGATCAGATATGTGGACGACATACTAGCTTTTGTTCCTAGGTCACAAATTGACACAGCTTTGGATCTGTTGAACAATCAAGATACCTCTATTAAGTTTACTATGGAAGCAGAAGAATATAGTTCTTTACCTTTCTTGGATATTAAAATTTTAAGAATTAATAATCAGTTAGAGTATGGTATACATCGAATAATCTACTTATGTTGTAATTACATTAATAATAATCTTTGTAATCCTGTACAACATCAACATGCTGTTTTTCAAAGTTTGATTCATAGACTTGTCAACTTACCATTATCTAAACAATAATATTGGAAAGAATTCAAACATATTCAACAGACAGCTTTAAAGAATGACTTTGATCTCAAGACGATTAATAATATGGTTAAACGTTACAAATATAAAAAAACAATTACAAGAGATCAGCACTCTCAACATCAAAGAACAGCAATTAGTGTTTAAAAATGAACTTATCACCTTAAATTATTCAAGAAATTTGAAAATAATTTTAAGACATGTGGAATAAAGTTAGCTCCACAGAACAGATTCAGGATCGATAAGTTTGTTAAATAAGTCAATTGTCAATGTCAAATATATGAAAACTCTTTCTGGTATTTATAAAATAAAATGTGATCATTGTGATAAGTTTTACATTGGAAGAACAAAACGTAACCAACCTCTTAATCTGGCTTAAAGAACATCAAAGAAATATTAAACTAAAACAAACTGATAAATCAGCTGTGTCACATCAGTTTTGGAATACACAACATGAAATTAGTCAAGACATTGAACTGTTAAAACCTATACATAATTCATCAATGTTGGATGCTCGGGAAAAAATATTCATTATTAAAAAAATTCACAAGTTTTAAACTTTGGAATCCCACCGTTGGATGACGTCACCCGCCTTCTGGTTCAACCTCAGAATAAATTAGACCAATATGGATCCCATCCTACTTTAAGTTCCACCACACAACAAGAGTTGTCAGAACAGCAGCCTTGTAGTTCACCTTCAGCAGTTACGAAAACTACCACCTGAGTTCCTTCCAAACGACTACAAGGGTACATACATCTTGTGTTTTTGGAGCAGGGTTTAGTCGACTCTCCCGCTGATGATGGGGCCTTGATAGCCTCGAAACGATCCTCCATCTTTTACTATCATGATATAAGTGAAGGCTTTTAATATCATTTCGACTCATTAATTCTATCAATTGATACTTCACTGTTTATATTATCCTAAATTTAACATTGATAGTAAGTGACGTACAACCGTCACAGTGATTATCCATTGAGGTCTTCTTCAATATTGCTACCTAGTAATGTTAATTTTATAAGTCAAGTTTTAACTCTTGCTCTTTATTAAGCCTGGCACAATCACTGTCAGTCAAAACAAGTAGTATTGTGCCATTCTACATCAGTAGAATTAACGATTTCTTGTTAGAATTTGTTAAAGACACCTGGCCAATACAGTTTAACTTGTTTTCGTTGTGCATAACTATACCTTGGATTTAAACATACAGAGTTTGGTTCTAATATCTTTTCACATCAGTTTTAAGTTGATTATTTCTGGTAATAATTTTGTTAAAGGTATGGCCATTATACATTCTTTATTGCTTAAAGTCACAGTCCGCATCTAACCAAGATTAGTTGGATTGTGTTTAATTTTCACAGCTGGCATTAGTAAAGTATTGATGATTACAATTTGTTAAATACATACCTAGCTGGCCACTATAGCTGACTTTGCTCACATTGTTCACAATTGCATTCTGAATTTAACCGACTACATTTGGGTTCTGACATAGTTTCACGCTAAGTTTCAATAAATTATTTTTGTTAGCATTTGTTGAGGTTATGCTAATTGGCATTATAGCTTTTTTATTCTTCATGATCACGGTCTGTATCTAAACAAGAATAGTCGTTCTAATATACGTTTTACATCAAGCATTAGTAAAGCATGGCGACTGAGCGGGATGTCCCAGGTAGTTGCGTCTGGGGCCCCCATTAGGGAGGTCGTGGTTTTATTTCTCGCTGCCCAGCTTCGTGACCCTGGATTTTTCGGAGTTCACTGGGACGTCAGGCACATGTTGGGAAGTATCCTGATATCCCTCTAATTTCCTGTACCTCCATTTCATTCCATTAATTATTTCCGTCATGCTTCATCCTGTTTGGTCGGTTTCAGGTTTGGAAGTGTCAGTGATGGAGTTTAGATGCGGCGTGACAGGGAAAAAGGATGCTCTCCGTAACTTTATTCGGCCTTCGCTCGTTGCCGGCGTAGGACCGCCACAGGTGTTGGACCCCATGTGGGCGGGGTCCCCGGTCTGTCTGTACGCCTGCCGGGGCGTCTATATCTGGAAGCTTTAGGGACTCTGTCATTGCTCTGCCATTGCTCGTGGTTCTGGCCACTCGGCGTTTCCATTTACCTCACACCTTACTCCCGGGGGCATCTCGCCTCTTGGGGGCGTACAGTACAATCTCCGAACTTCTTGCATCAGTCAGCAACCCTCCACTTCTCATTTTGATTCCATTCCAAAGCATTGGGACTATAATTTGTTAAAGGTATTCCGAGCTGATCATAATAGCTTAATTTGTCAATATCCTTCATAACCATAATTTTATATTTAACCAAGTACAGTTGTTTTGTCGTACTCTTCACATAAGCTTTAAGTGAATAATTGTTTCTTATGGTTCGTGGTAGATGTACCTGGCCATTAATATTTTGACTTGGTATGTGACGTGTCAGATCATCTTTTAAAACAAAATTAGCGTTGTGGCTTAAGTATGGTATAATTAAAGGTATTACTTCAATGAGCTACACAATGTGAAACCTGTAAGGAACTTCTGCATTCAAGGTTGAAATTAATTCTGCAATGAATGACCTGGGGATGGCATGGAAATTAAGTCCAGTCATTTTTGAGTAGAATTTAATCCAATGTAAAAGTTAGCACAATTTGCTAAATTTTCTATTGCGAACACAAAGCTTCTCAAGGAGAGAGAGAGAGAGAGAGAGAGAGAGAGAGAAACCGCGTTGTTAAGTTGGTGAGTGAACATTAATTACAATAAGTATTTACATTGATTAATGCATTAGAGAGGTGAGTGCATAGCTATGTCTTTCTGCGCGTCGAAGTCTGTAATTCCTACACGCTAGACAGAAATTTACAGATACATGTGTTATTAAGATTACATGGACCAATTATACGAATCATACGGCAGCATAGCATACAAATAGCATGACATGGAAAACTGTAGTGGAAAACAATATTAACAGTAAATGGTGCCTGTCTTCATGCACGATGTGTCTTTATCAGGTTATGCACATGAATTTGAAGGTTTATTTCTTCCGTTCTCAAATGCTTAGTCAGGTCATACTCATATCTAAGCATATCTTAATCGTATATTTCCATTCTACTGTAAGTCTGGAAATGTTGATTTATTTCACTAAATTACTTATTGTTTCATTAACCTTGTTCCAGCAACCTGAATTGGCATTCAGGGCTTCTAGCAAGCTTCTGATCCTGCTAAAATCGGTATGTAGCAAATATTACCTATGGACTCTGACCGGCGAACGATGCCAAATGAACGCATACGCATTAGGCAATCATAGATCGAGCATGATGGTGTGATCCGCATCAGAGACGGCAGCTTGTGCCATCCAGAGAGTATATGCCGCCCTATACTCTCTGGTACTGTCATCCTAACAAACATTTAGCCCCAGTATTGACCTGACAACGTGATTGGCTAGCAAGTTTATGTCACGACAGATGCTAGATATGGAAACTGTAAATGGAATAAAAAAGAAACAAGATGCTTGTATCTCTCACATGGAGTTTTATTCTTGAAATAGCTCAGTTTTGAGTATCTTTAAGTTATCATTCAACAGGGAGAGAGAAATGAACACCCTCCGGAAAGCTACCACGACGTAAACTCGTTAGGTATGTAAACTCTTATCAACTGCCTCAAATTCTGACGAACTACGACTGAACCAAAAGTTCGTTGACATGCCAGAATTTACAACACAAATGCGGTCAATAGTTCTTACATGCTCAAACTTAAATCGATCATCAAAAGTGCTACAAATGTGTGTACTAAGTATAGAAATCCATAGTAACTGTTGAAAAAATGTCGAGTATATTTGAAATTCGAACTAAATGCAGTGAAAACTTGTTTACTTGTTTCAGAGAAAAAGAAACTCAATTCCGTGTAATGTTACGAAAACGGTAGAAATTGCGTTATGCGTGAAATATGAAGATTCCTAGGTGTTACTCAACTGCCGAGTGAATTCTAACCTTTACGTGAGGGATTTGCCATCTCCCTAATAAGAGACAAGTTTCTCACCCTTTTCCTCCTTCTTATTCGTTTTGGTATCATGGCGAGTAAAGACTCCAAGACGCCTTAAATTATTTTATTAATACCATGCAATGAAAGCTGTGGCCAGTTTCAGCCATTGAGCTACCCCTCAACATTGTTACCCCTCAACAACACTGGTGTCAATGGTGGCTATCACTTACCACCCTAGCGGATAGGTTATGAAACACAAACAGGGACTATTCAAACTTTCGACTGCTTAAGTCAGGAGTCGCTGATAATATAATTGTGGTCATATTGTGTTAATATATTATATGTGTATACATTTATTGTTTATCATAAGCTTCATCATGATCGCCAATATGTCTCTAGTGTTAAATTTCAGGGGCGTTTAGTTTGTGGAAAAATGTTTATTTAGTACTGTAATATCTAATGTTATGGATATTTTGGAAAACATTCCTAAAATATAATCTAACCTTTACCTTGTGCCCATTTAAAGCGAGTCAAAACATGTTGCAATTCCTCATATAGAAACAACTCCGTGTCTGCAATAGACCGTTTAAGGTTCGTAATTCTTTTGAAAGATCTTTATGTAGGTACTATGTATAGTTATATAACGATTTCAATCAAATTCAGAATGCATCGACAAGTGCTGCTGAAAATCGTAATACATAACATCACCAATAACATTTACTACATCCCTCTTTGAGTTTTCTCAACATACATTATACGTCCTTTTCATCTTGAGAGAAGCCTGTTCGTCCGAAAAGAAAAGAGTGAAGAGTATCGTCATGTGTCTTTATTCCTAAGCCTCAACATTTCCTGTAGCAAACATCCAATTCTTGCTCCAAATAAATGCAAAACAAAATGTGCGACATTCTACATCCTTATTCTAGACCGTTGTCAGCTAGAATATTTCAGTTTAACTTTCCCAATTCTTATTATTGCTTTCTATTTCTACATAACTTTTTGGCCTAATTAATCCTAATGATTTGAAACAAATTTGAATAAAACCAAGTCCATGATTACCGAACATAACTCGATGAATATAGAAACAGTAAATAAAATCTTGTATCAATTTTAACTATCTGGCAACTAGAAAACGTTCTTACGGGGCATTTGACGTATACTCAATACATAATAGCGTTTGAGAAATAAGAGGGTTACCAAAAGCGTTGTGTGAAATAATGTGGAATAGTAATGTTACACAAGATATTAAGAACAGAATATTTCACAGCGTAATGATAAATATAGTTTTATTCGAAGCTGGGATGTGACCTAAAGCAAGGAAAATTTTAAAATGATGATGGGCTAAGACAATGCTTGCAGCTTACAACGTAGGATAGGGCACGAAATGTGTAGCTATTGAGGAGAATGGAAATATCATTCGTAACCAATTCATTGGAGAACAGAGTGCTTAAGGAGTACGATCACGTACAGAGAATGCGAAAGAAAATCTTGAAATTAGTACCCCAGGAAGAAGAATAAGAATTGGAAGACCAGCGCTAAGATAGGTGAAAAGCATCCAGAAAGCAATGTCAGATGGATACTTAGAACCGGCGACTGGAATGAAAGAATGTTTTGGAAGTCGAGAGCGCCTAACTCCTTAGGGGAAATGCCTAAGAAAAATGAAAAGAAGAAGAAGCAGTGGAAGAGGAGGGTAAGAGGAAGATATAATAGAATCTGTAGACGACGCGGTTGATCTAAAGGTCTTAAAATGTTAGAAAACTTGTCATATGAATATAGACTCCGTACATGCACCACTTCGTAAGATGTTGCCTACTTCCCGATAGACAAGAATGCTAAAAGCCGTTCCCTAATCCTTCCCCTATAAATATACATCCCTCCGAGTGTCAAATTCTGGCTGCACCGTTGGACATATTAATTATTGTTTTGATTAATTTGGAAGTTTTATCGAATGCTTTAATTCCAAATTCTATATGTGGACCCTGAATGACGAAGGAATTACTACTCGACTGTAATTTCACTCGCGGTACTATTCAGAACAATCAACACTAGTTTGAAGTGAAGGTTACTGCTGCACCAAGTTTTCATAACCGGCATTTACTTTTAGTTGAGAGAAGAACATATAATGAATAGAATGGAGACATGCAGAATACGATGAACTATAAAATTTTCAGGTCTTGCCTAATAGTGAAAAATATATCAATAAAGCTTGAGATTTATTTTGAAAGGCATAGCATGGTAATGACTATAAACATTCCCTTCTATTAGTAAGTATATGTTAAAACTTCGAACCTCCTTACAAAAAGACTTACATGATAAACCAAAGGAAGAGCAATAAGCTATGTAGTTTTTTTAAAGAACTAAAAATATTTTTGAACACCATTCTCAGCTGGGCTTATTATCGTCTAGGGCAAGGTTGGCGAAAACACCTTCCTTCCGTGAGTCACCAAATATGCAACACGCACAGCATCACTCAGCAGCATGTGAAAAGCAAATGGAATGTGGCAAGAGAGGGAACGACGCCTGCGAGTCAAAATGATTCGTGAGTCTCGTTTTCGCCACCTCTGGTCTAGGGATTCAAGCTTTTCTTTGTGAAAAGCCTTTATGTGGGTAAAGTTATACCGTCAGTTCCATTAATCTCCGTTCAATGTGGTACACGTGATTGATTTTTATGTTTGAACCCCCACGAAAATTAACAGGCATCGGCGTCAATTTCAGGTAAAACCGCTTAAGCCTGCCAACTTGTTTATTTCATCATTATTGGTTTCTAATTTATATTGATGGTCGTATATAGCTGGAGACTATGTATTATGCATATTATTGTCGTAATCCCATAATATTTTTTGTAGTCATATATGTCTCATATATCAACACTGACGACACCTTCCATTTTCCTGTTACAAACCGATCCCAAAGTGACGGTTAATCCAAACGTATCCCAGCATTATTGGGCATTCAGATGGACCTTTGTGTCATTTGGGCATATGTTTACTCACCATTCATTTCTATTCTTCTGAGTTCGTTTATGACGTCCTTGTATTAACAAATAATATTTACCTTTTATACTCCCTACCTGTGTTGTGTACAGCGAGTATTGCCTTTCAACCTAAATGCAAAGTTCAGGGAATTCCCCGTAATATGTACGCAGCGTTTTACATACGTTTCCTCACAAATGGCGAAAGATGTCCAAGAAGCACTCTTTGCTCCTATGCGAGTTTTACATCACTGAGAAATAAAAATTGCCAACAATTAATACAGGAAAGTGTAAAGCCCATTAAGCTATACAGCTTATATCAAACAAGTGTTCTTTTGAATTTGCTTTTTATGAAATATTTACTGCACGTTTTAAGTATTCCTAAGTTGAATACGCGTTAATGAAAATATGTCATTCTTCCTTCTTTCGCGTATGATCATTACTAACAAATAGTACTTTTGTTCTAAGCATCCGAGTGTTGAAAATAAAGCTTGCATTACCTGAAACGAAGGTTAACATATATAATGGCTAAATCAGAGTAGGTAGCATAATCCCTTTATTATCTATCAAGTATGGATCGTGTATCATAGCCTGACAATATTATTATTGTTATTATTATTATCTTCATTATTCGTTAATGTCGGTAAGGTTCTTTGAAAGCTTATACACCAAAATATTACCACAGAGAAGACTTACGGAACTTATCGAATATTGTTATATATTGTGGCTGTGCGTACTAAGTTGCCTGCGGGCCGTCGGTGAGAACAACCGGGCCAGGTGTCTGGGTAGGACACTTACGCCCTTTAGAATAATGGCTCGCGCAGTATAATGTTTATGTGCCGCCCCCCCGCAGTTTGGGTAACCGCTGGTCCAGAAAGTTTCTTTCCGCAGGTTCGAGTAGTCTTCCCTTCGAGAACGTTCCGTTTTGTATGCGAGGCATGCATAAGGGGCTGCTCCTGCCCGAACAATGAGTTAGTAAGTTAAGAAGTTATGAAGATTTTGGACAGTTAAAAGATAAAGGTAACGAGTGCAGTTCAGTTGTAATTCAGCGGTTTATTTCTGAATTATGCTTCCACGAATCAGTTGTGTTCTGCCTTGAGTATTATCAAAGTACTCAAATATAACGTGCTGTGCTACGCTAAGGGCCCATGTGATAAATATAACCTAAACAATTTATGTTCGCATTTGTTATACTGGTTTCAAAGTAGTGTAGACTAGCCAAGAAACTTAAAAACATTTTGGGCCAAATGGAAGAAATGAAGAGTGAAATAAAGAATGCAAATTTCGGAATAGATAGATGGGAAGTAAAACAATAACAGTGAATTCCACAATGAAGAAGCTGGAAGTGAAAATGCAATCCTGGATGAGAAGATGGAGATTGAAATGAAGACAGATATGTCCAAGATGAGACGAAGCTATTGACCAAAATTGACGAATAGCTGCTCGGCGTGAAGAAATATATTGAAGATCTCGGCAGAAAGGTGGAAGATCTCGGCGTCCTAGAAGGAAGAGTCGACGACAGCCTCGAAGAACGGAATGCCATGATGGATGAAATATAGCCTGGAAAAAATAAGGACATGAAGGTCGAAACGCTGGGACGCGACACAATACTTGCGCACTTCAAGCCATTCAAACGCAACAGAACTCAAATTTCCAAATCCTCCGCTGAAAATTTCCCGCCATCGACGCCCACAACTCATGGTCAGTAGAGCAGAAAGCCACACAGCTGACAAACAGCCTCCAGAACGACGGCAGAAGTTATGATTGTGATTCCGACGTCGATAGTGTCCAGAGATAACTGGGAGACCCTCATAAACTGGTTTATTAAACATCCTTTGCGGTAGCCTATCTCAGTTAGCTCAAAATTGAATTTGAAAGTGAGTTTTATTTATGGACGCTCCAGCTTAAAGATCAGCAGTATTCGATACAACTGTTGGAGTATCAACCCAGGGACGTCAACGAACAACTTCAAGTGGTATATATTGGGTATATGGACATTTATTGAAGGACTGCTCATACCAAGCTGGTGAGCAGGTGGGAAGGAAATATACACCTGTCGTGGCGAGAGGTAGATCGGTGCCGTCATCACTACCTTTGAATGGCAGTGAGTGCCTTAGGCCGAAGAGTGGATGACAGTCTTATCGCGGAAGCTCAAGAGAAGCTGTACTGGGCATTATTGTACATTAGGTATAGCCATAACCGTAATCAGACCTGATGTGGCGAAGGAATTTCTGTCAAGGAAATTGAATTGGCCCTAAATTCTCAGCTGTGGAGAAGGTTATCCTGTTGGAGTTGACCCTGATGTGGGCGTTCATCGCGGGGGCGGTTGAGAATGCGATACTGGGTCTATATGCTCACAGGAGCCACAAGACAACGGTTGACATAGGCAGGAGGTTCTTGCAGCTCGGCCGAGTCCAGGTAACGGTCCGGAGTCCCAACATAAATTTGGCGATCTGCAGGGTGGTCCTAAATTCCAGCATCTAATGGAGTCAGTGATGAGAAGGTTGACTCACGACGCCTGCCTGCTCTACCTGGAAATCATCGTCATTGGCAGCACCTTCAAAGACATACTCCCACCAATGTCTTATAGAGATTGGAGGCAGCCAATCTGAAGCTGAAGGCGAAGAAGTGTGAACTATTCTGTAAGGAGGTTAACCACTTGGGCCACATAGTCCCATCAACTGGTGGTGAGGGACCGGAAAAGACTCTGGTGAGAGATTGGCCTCGTCCGAAATATAAAAGAGACTTGTATAGCTGATATCACCCGTTCGTCAAGCTTATCCAACATCGGGAAGCCTCTCGCTTGTCTGGTGGAAGAACAGCGGTCTTATATGTCGACAGGGGAAACTGAGGATGCGTTTCCCACGCTTAAATCAGCATTCTGCAGTTCGCCTATTTTAGGCTTTCCACAAGAGTGCGGCAATCTTATCTTGGACATCGACGCCAGAGACAGTGGTGTGAGTGGCGTATAATCACACCTTCTGGATGTGCAAGAGCGGATAAAGCCTACTAATGCATGATGTCTTCCAAGGGAAAAAGAACTATCACGTTACACGGCGGGAGGTCCTGGGTGGTGAAGATGCTGGAACGCTTCCATAAGGATCCGTACGGTCAGCTATGCCACCTGAGGACTGATCCCTCCGCCCTCACCTGTTTGTTGAGCTTTAAGAATCTGGAGGAAGCAGTTGGGTCCATAGGCTCCAAGAGTAAAACTCACATCAGAACATCGGAGAACAAGAATCAACTAAAATACAGATGCCATAGCAAGGCGACCCTGCCCAGAGGAGTGGAGGCACTTCACTAAGGTGAAGGGAAAAGAGCATGCCACAGCTGTACGTGTGGTTCGGCGGTGTCTATAGATGGATGCAATAACACAGTTATGAGGAGGGTGCAGCAGACGGACGTCGAATTGGGCCGCTCCTGAGAGAAGTGGAGGCAGGAACTAGGCCGAGATGGGGAAACCTCGCACTCAGATGTAGTGTGTATAAGTCACACTGGGCCCATTATGACTCGCTGATGACCAAGGAAGGTGTGTTTTCCTGAGTTTGGGAAGACCTGACGGGAATATTCATAGAGAGCAGTTGCTTGTTGCAGTGAGTAAGGAAACGGAAGTCTTAGAGGAAGTACATATTCAGGAAGTGCAGGTTTGGAGGTTACCTTGGACCTAACTGAACAAAGAAAAGCAGTACAAAAGTACTACTATTAAAGATTCGTGCAGACGCTGAAAGGTGGTGCCGCGAATGTCATGTATGCGACGAGTCGTTAACAGACTAGGAACCGAGTTCGGATATAGCAAAATAACATGGGAGTAGCCTTTATACGCATCGCCATTGCCATAGCTGGACTGTATACGATATGTATGTGTTGGTAATCATGGATTAATTCTCCAAATGGCCGGAGATGTACGTCATTCTAAAATCACGATGCCAAGTTGATTGCAGATTGACTCGTAGAAGAGCTGCTGTGCCACCTTGGGTTACCATTAGAGTTACACAGCACCAACTTCGATAAGAACCTAGAAACACTGGAGCGACTTGGAGTGCATAAGACACGCAAAAGCTCCAAACTTTTTCAGACAGCATGATTAAGCGATATATCAAGACTCTTGAAAAAAGCTGACGCACCTATGGCCAACCACCAGAGGGACTGGGATGACGTACCGCTTTGTGAAGAGGATCCAGGTGTAATCTGCCGTATTCAGAGGCTGCCCCGAGGGAGGATCTGGTGACACATTTCGGTCGTTTAGCCCGCTATAACAGTGCTGGTTTGAGACCTATTCTGAGGTGGAATGGTGTGACTGCCCGCGCGAAGTTACTTGCGGGACAGGGCATCGCTTCCCGTCGCCTGGTTGGGGTTTACAACCGGTCCTTCAAAAATGGCTCGCGCTAAAAATCCATTATATGCTACCTCTCCGCAGTTTGGGTAATTACACTCCAGAAAGTGCCTTTTGGCAGGATATAGTAGGTTCCCCTTCGAGGAAGTTCCGCTTTGTATGCGGGGTATATAAAAGATCCTGCTCTTGCCCTGACAGTGAGTTAAGAAGTTACGATGAGTTTGGACAGTTATAAGGAGAGTGCTGAGTGCATTTTAGTTGTGATTTATGACTCAGCAGTTCAGTTGTGATTTGTTATATGTGTGATTTCATGAATCAATTGTGTTCTGTTCTGAGTGTGTCTATAATGACTCGAGTGTAACGTTTTGGGCTACGCTAAGTGCCTAAGTGGTAAATAAAGTGTGTTTCGCAGCAATTTACTTTCTTATATACTGCCATGCTCATGGCGGCCCGTAACGCATACGACGCTTGTGAGAGCCATTGGAGCTGAAGAGTGCAGTGGTAGTATTGGTATATGAATACTCATTGATTTCTAATTTCCTGCCAGGAATTTCATACAAGTACGAAACGACAATATTAAACAACCGCAATGTATAGTTTTATAAGATAAGTTTCATGTTCTTACACTCAGAGCTCTTGCAATTGTAGTCAAAGTGCCGAATTAACGTCCCTTGGCTAGCAATGAGAAATGGGGTTCGCTACGGTATATTTTATAACGGTAGAGGATTACTGGTGAAGTTATGTTGTAGTAAATGGTGTGACTATGAAATTGGTCATAGTATGGGTTAAAAGCCTTTCCATCCATTTCTTTGTGTCCAGACAGTGGTTCTCATAACTGCATCCGATGTCCCTTTTGCGCTTAAATGACACATTTTCTAAAATGATTTCATGCATAATTTTATTCTTAAACTGAAGAATATATTTCTGAATGATGAGCATACTGCATCCGTTACAAGCAGACTTCCGTTCCGTTTCCGGCGTATTCGTTCGTATCATTAAGTCTGCCACTCATTGCTTCCGTCTGTCAGAGAACCTAGCTTGGAGTGAGGGATTTGTAAAATAATGACGTTCAATTCAACCGCTGGGAACGTATAGGTATATCTGGAAGGCACTGGTTCCCAAAAGTTGAACCAAGTATAAAGATAAAACGACTTCTCCACTGATTGTCTATTCTCATCTTCCCCATATACATTATTAGGCGCATTTTTGAACACGTTTTGCTTAAATCTATCTACAAGTGTTCAACTTAGTCTATACATTCTTTATAATGTGCAGAATACAGACGGGACACTTAAACGTTTTTCACACAATCGATGCGTGCTTCAGAATAGTTGACTCTGAACTTGTGTGAAAGAAAACAGTTTCTAATTTAAAAAATAATAACATTCAAAATGAACGATGTTTCGAGGCAAGTTTAAACTAGATGAATTGATTAAGAATACTGACAAAGATACAATAAGAATAAAATACTTTCTAAAATAGTGAATGCTACGAAATCAAATTGTAAGTAATGAGCTGTATGGCCTTAGCGAGTATATGGCAAGTTTTTCTGTTTTGTTGTTACCTTCTCTACTAATTATTAGAGGAAGTATTTCATTCCAACCGAATATTTGATACCGAGATTTCAGTGGAAATAAATGCTTTCAGGTTCCCTGAATCCAAAAAAGCATTGTAAGAAAAAGGTCAATATGTGTGTGCGAAGAGCTTAATTGAAGAACGATAATTTTGTTAAGTACCAAACTTGGTATTTAGACCCAGCGTTTCCAAAGATGCGACACGAATATTTTAAATGAAACCCTCCTTACCCCAAGCTGCAATTTATGTGGGAAATGTTTCAATTTTCTTTATTTCCCCAAAAACGGCTTTAACGATTTTGATTAACGTACAATATATTTAGGATATTTGTGTGACAAATTAAATGCGTACCTTGAATTTTCTTAAACGCTCTTCTTTCTGAATAACCTTTGTATAACTGCTAAACCGTAAGGTTAGACAAAATCTCATTGTACAAAGAAGTGCTGAGCCCGTTAAAGCATGCAATATGTGTCAAGTGAAATATTTTGTTGCGTTAACATTTTCCAAGAATTTTTTTGTTATTGCCTTAAATGTTCAAATACTTATACTTACCTTAAGTGGAAATTCGTCATTCCTTGGTCACGCAAAGAGCATGGAATTTCAATCATCGGTGTCATAATGATCCTGATTTTATAAATCTAACTTTAGCCTTGTGGATCTTACTTAGGTATATCTACAGCGAAATGTCTAAATGTGCAATAAAAATGTTATCTTGATTAATACAAATTGCTTTATAGAACAGGCTCTTGTAAGAATAATTTGTAGATGAATGAGCAGAGAAGTGATATAGTGTAACACATTATATTCTTTTCCTTGTTTTCAATTCAAATAAGATTCAAGAACCATAAATAGCACCTCATGAGTCAGTTGGAGAAAAAGAAAACAAATATGCAATTCTTCTATACTTAATCTAAATGATTTGGTATTTTAATTAAACACGTTAAAAAGTACTTTGAGAAAATTAAAAGTAAGGATACGTTTCTAATGCAAAAACTGTTGAGTCGAGGAATTTCCTAAAATCTTTCGTTCTGAATTGTTACAAGATAACGGAGCTTAAACCTATCACAGGACGTTTAGTGCTAACCACATCACTTCCCTGTACAGAATGTATTATTGGCCATGTCTCGTATACATGAAGACATGAGGACGGGAAGGAGGTAGTCTTAAGCCTTTCACATGTTTTCGTACCACATAAAAATAATAATATTTGTTTTATGAGCGTTTATTTATTCAATTATTTCGTTTATATATATTTGATTTCCCTTAATTTATTACCAACATTTAACACCTTCCTACGTTTTAACCAGGTTTAACGTTTCATCACATTAAGGAAACGTCCCCAAGTAGAATCGTGAATCTATTTATTGCTTTTCATACCACATAAAAAACACAATATTTATGTTTTTAAATAAATCTTAGCTAAAGAACGCGAGGTATAAACATGTCAAAATATGAGCGTTTTATATATTCATTTATTTCGTTTATATATATTTGTATTTCTCTTAATTTATTACCAACATTTAAGACATAAAGTACTCTTTCCTACATTTTAACCCGGTTGAACATTTCAACACAATAAGGAAACGCTCATAAGTAGAACCGTCAATCCATTTATTGCTTTGGATATGTCCAACTGCATGAACTATAAACATGATGTAAGGTTTTCAGCTTGGCTGCAAATCCATTTCACGCTCAGATGACAAACTTATGTTTTCTACACATCTGTAATCATTTTTTATGATATAAACACTTCATTTAGCTTACAACGTAAGATGCAGTGCCTGTTATTTTCACCATATTACATTCTTATCAACAGAAAATACACTCCTGTTTTTGGAATAGACCTAAATGTATTTGATGCAGCAGCTATGGCCAAGGTTATTGGGAGTTCGACGCCGGGCATTGGGAGATAAACAAAGATAAGTAGCGCTCATCAGTATAGCCACCGGAAGCACTATCGTCAGATAACCAGAATATTCTAAATGTTTCTGCCTTTCGAATGTTTGTGTAAATTTCCAAAGGCTATATAAGCAAGCGCTCTCCCAACGAACGCATCAGTTAGGAGCGAGTTAGCGAGTGGGTTTCTGGTAAGCGTTTTACTCCCAGGGTGTTTGTGACGACTGCTGTGACGTGCAATGGGCAGTGCTGCAGGAGAGAATGGACAAATGTTATGTTAGAATCCCGCGAGTGAACCGTCCGGGAGAAGAGCCTAAGTGGTGCGTATTTCGTTATGCCGCTACGTCACAAGAAGGTGAAGTCATCGTAAAAATTAAGTGTAGTGACAGTGAATAAATAATTGAACTAGTTCAGGTTATTAAGTGACATTAACAACTTAAAGAACTGACTGTAAAAACTTGACAAAGTCACACCTGTGACCGCCACCGTGGAGGAATACTTAAATATTGGTCAGATTGGAGGAGAAAGGAACTGAGGTGAAGGAAGTGAAATCTAGAATGGTGGAGATGAGAAAGTAAATTAAGGCTGTAATGCAGAAAATTAAATCGGAGCTTGACCATGAAGTTGAGAATGGAATGTTGAAAATATAGATGAGAATGAAGTTCAGAGTTGAGGAGATGAGAAGTGAATTGAGGAATGTGAAAATAGAAATGAAGACTGAGAAGGAGAACATCGAATCCCAACTAGATTTTGATAATGACACTGTAAGATCTGAGATAAAGCCAATAGTGAAAGCCCTGAAGTACGACATTGAAAAGGAGTTAGAAGAAACCAATCCAACATGGAAGATAATCGTATTAATGGCGTGGAGGAGAAAGAAAACGACTAAACCGGAAAACAAGAAAAAAGAGGATGATGATGGAGGCCGCAGCGGACGAGCGCGACAGGCCCAGCAAATGATGGAAAGTGCCTCATCTCTACGCTCAGTTACGGTGCAAGCTACAGTTGGTTAGGACGAGCAAAACTTCAGGAGGGCATATCTGGAGGATTGAGACATTGCCCCGATCCTGAAGCGGGATTCCCTAATGGTCAGAAATTGTGTATTAAAGAGAATGTCGGAATTCGCAAACAAAAGGACTAGGGTGGAACAGCTGATGCCCCGAAGAGTACGGAGAAGGAAGTCTCGAAGAAACCCATGCCAGTATTTCTAGGGGGTAACTCAATGCTAATAGGACCATGAGCTACGTTGCAGATCCTGTTGGTTGCAACTTAGAAACGACATGAAGAAATTGTGCCGTCAGTACGACATCTACGCGACAGAATCTTGTCCCTATAAAGCTGTCGGTGATGAGTGCAACGTAAAAATATCGGAGCGCCAACGGAAAATCTACACAACCACCATCTGCAGGACACCTGAAGCTGCAAGTGACTGGAGGAGGGCCCGCTACGATCGTCTGGCCACCAGTGCAAGATTCTAGGAATGGCTCTATCGTCCCAAGAGGACTCAAGGGCAGACGTCGAAGCTACAACGTTCCTGTATCAACAATGAGATATGCCGCATTCGTAGTCAACCACGAGGAAAGCTGTTAGTGGTTTATCTTCATCGGCTTGGCCTATATCGTGGAGCTCCTCGGGCGACTAGCTCTGAGGAGGGATTTGTATAACGCAGTGGCTGTGGCCCAAGGTATGGGGAGGTCGACGCCGTGCATTAAGAGATAAATAAATACATACATTCCAGCAGTCCCTTTTAACGCCTTTTGTAGGCATTGGATTCTAAGCTATGTCTCGCACAGAAGAAAAGTTTTGCGACTTCCATGGTTACTTAAGTTTAAAGCATCTTTCAGTCAGAATTCATCTTTGACCCTCCTGAAATAAATAACACTACTATAAAGCGCCAGTAAATAACAGAAACACCATCGTCAGATAACCAGAAATGCATTTTTCCCTCAAACGTTCTAGAGCTCTGAAAATTTCCAACAGCACTATAAGCGAGCAAAAAGTGAACGAGTTAGCAAAAGTTTTTCTGGTGCGACGGAAAGTGCTATTCTTCTACTAAGTTTGTGATGACTGTTGTGATGTGTAGCGAGTACTGCTGGTGCAGGAGAGATTGGACAGATCTTGGTTCGACTCTCCAGTGAGAAGAAGCTATATCGTGCATATTTCGTTACCTCGCTAAGTCACGAAGAAAATGAAACGATCGCAAAAACTAGCGAAGTGACAGTGAATAGTTCAACTAGGTGAAGTTATACACTGATATTGAGAACTTAAAGAAGTGACAGCAAAAACTGGACACGGTCGCAATATTTTTTTTTCATTTAAACAAAACATAAAACATACCCTTTGTGTGATCGTCAAAGGGCAAGTAAGCAGAGCAATATCCACCTATTTGACATCAGGGTAATGCAGGACTATGTTGAGTATAAAGTTTTCTCCAAGTCCAAAAATAATTCCACTTTCACATGACATATGTTAAAAATGGAAAAGGTAATTTGGAACTTTGGATTTTATTTTATTTTAAGAAATTCTTTGAACATTAGGTCAGCGGTTACCCTATATTTCCATTATTCATTCTATATAGTTTAGTTTTCGCCTTCTTATAGACTACATCATCTCATTCTTTGAACCACACTGGATTTCCAATGTGCTCTTGGCCGTCTAGGCTTCTTCTGCTTCTGCGATAGCTGCTTTGAATGTTTTAAGGACCAGATGTTGGGAGTTGTTGAGCTGCAGACGCAACGTAAACCTTGGGCTAAATATTTCATAGAAAACCATCCGAATAAAGCACCTGATGAGGCATCTTTAAAAATAAGTGTTCCTAGAGGGAGAGTTATATTTTATGTTTGCTTCAAATTGGGTCTTGACTTCACATATCCACATTCCTGAGCTATATTTTCGGCATCCCTAATGGTATATGTGATATAATATATCCCATTAGGGATACGAGTGCATCACGTGTGTGTGTGTGTGTGTGTGTGTGTGTGTGTGTGTGTGTGTGTGTGTAAAGAATTTATTGTTTCCCTTTTTTATGCCTCAGTGCATTTCATTGTAAGTTATTATACCCGTTATTTTTCCGCACATTTCTGGCGTATTAGGTTTTTGTATAATTACTTTCTTCGTGTAACACTTAAATACTAATTGATCCATTCCTTTTCGGAGATACATACAATTCAGTACATGTCTTTCTGATTTTAAGTGTCTCATTATTTTCCATGCTTAATTTTGCCTGCTATAAATATTATGTTCTGTTGTTCCTATGAATTTATTCCACAACTTCTGATGACTTTCTCTTCCTTTTATACTATGTTTTGTTTTATCGGCTAGGTATTTGCAAAGTATTTCAAATAAGCAATTTAACCTCCTTTATTGCCATTGCCGTTTCTTCATCCTTTCCTTCTTTCAGTATTTCTTCACGTTTAACGTGCCCTATGGTACAGACCAAGAAGATGGAAATCGATTGGAAGACCTAGGCAAAGATAAGCTTTACCAACTTCCGGATTTGAGATCGAAACACCCAAAAGTTATAAAGAAAGTTAAGAAAAGGAAGACAAAGGTATAAATGAAGAAGGACTAGAATTTAGAGTCTACCAAAGTCGTTTTCTTATACAGGTGTTGGTTTAGGTGTGGTGAAGTTTCGAAACTTTTTTTTTATGTTTCTTACGTTTTTTCCTTCTTCTTATGTTTCGAATCTTATGTATTTCGATTTATTCCCAAAATTTGTGAAGTCGAGTGCATGCAATCGTCCCGATATAATTCGCAGTGGTTTATGTAGGTAAGAAAATACTAAGTCGTCTCTGTCACTCCCAGTCCCCACTATATCTGGTTCTTGTTCTCCACGTAATGCTTATCTTACTCCCACTTTTTCTTCACTCCTGAGCCTAAAATCGATCTGCGTTTATAGGTTAATGTTTTCATGCCAGCATTTTGCCATGACAAAATACGATACGGACTCACCTGGGGCTGGTGTGGACCTCCTTGCGAAGAATGGCTTCCAAACACTCAGGTGAAAGTTTTCTATACTCCTCTCATTTCGCCGTTCACCTAGGCCTAACCTGTGTTCATAGGCTAACGCATTTAGGAATTGAATTAAAATCAGTTTAATTCATTCAAGAGATGTGGAAAACAGATTATAAGGAGTTCCTGTCAACACTGAATAAAGCAAAGCACTATAGGAAACCAAAAGCATTGGCACGTTTCTTTGCACTCTGTGAGGAGCCATGCAATTATGATGCTTTAAAACTGCACTTTTGGGCTTTAATGTGTACAAATTCGCTTGCAACAAGAAAATGCTACTGCCCACCGATCAGCAAAATATGTTTTGAATTCGAGGAAATAAAGCACAGTAATTGCGCCTTCTGATGGCGATTTGATGTGCTAGATGGCAACATTTCTTCCAGAAATGCAGTTTGGCGATGAATATACGAAATACATATATACTCAGATTGCTTATAAGTTACTGTCGGCAACAAACTTGAATTCCGGTTGAGAAACGGAAGAAGTGGTCCACAAGTTTCCAAAAAAAACAAAGAAAGCTAATAACAATAATTATATTAACGATAATAATCACGTGTCTCCTGTTTTATGTTAGTGAAGCGTTTAGGGAAGCGCTTTTCTTGAAAATCTAGTATTTTGGAGGCACCTACTTGCAAATTAAACCAGGGAAGCATGAAACCTGCAAGGAAAAGTGTAACATATTTAATTCTCATTTCTTGGTTAAATATTTTCTGATTTACTGCTCATTTACGGAGGGGATGCTCTTAGTATATGAAAGAAGAGAGGGGACCAATATTCTGCTTTTCAAAGCAATATGCAGTGTTTGAACTACACAGAATGGTACAATATAAGATGATTTTCACAGATAAAACTAAAGAAAGAAGAGCTTTCTAATGACACAAAGGGTATGGAAAGTAGTAGAGATATTGTATAAAGCTCAGCGAAGGGTAACATCTCACTCTGACAGCTGAATATTCTGGTTTTCTTTCTTTTATTTACATACATGGTTCATTTATTTCCATTTTTGTTCAGAAAATCACTCTATTCCTAGAAACGAAGAGTGTTATTTAAAACGTGACAGGCCGAAGTTTGATTTCATGCTGGAGTCTTGTTCCTTTAATCAATACTTGTTACAGCGGAAGAATTACAGTTTTGTTCTGGTTTTAATAACAACTGAATTTAAAGTTACAGCAAGTAAAATTCTCCTAAGAAAATTCTCCCTATATAAAAAGCTAGTATGAATTTAATACGTTTCATTATTAAGCAGTGTCAGCTAATTAGAGAAGTCGGAAAAGAAATTCCCATTCATTGTGAACTTTCTAACGACTCAGCAATAACTTCATATTTATGTCAGGCATTTTCAAGGATGCAACACGCTTTTCACAAAATTATTCATTAGGCACATCATGATTTAAATGGGAAGCTTTTGGTAATTTCATGCTTTTTTTCCAAAATGGTCAAAGATTTTGATTAAAATTACAAGTCTGAGAAATTGGCATGGCAAATAAAGTGCACATTGTGACGTGGCTATGTCCTAAGGTTATCGGGAGGTCGGCGCTGCCCCTGCCGAGTAAACAAGATAACTGCCGCTCGCCAGCGTAAACACCGGGCGCGTTATCGGGAGTAACTAGAACCTTATGGAAACTATTCACCCCTCCTATTTCAGAAAGTGAACATCGAAATAGTTAAAGAGAGTTCGAGAAACTTATGGAAAGATTTCTCCGTCCATATAAGCGAGCGCTGTCGCGGGAGTTAGTGGAGTGCGAGTCAGTGCAACTCGAGTGCAAGTCGGACATTTGTTGAGTCAGTCAGTGAGCGAGCGAGTTAGCGAGTGCATTATTAGTGCGACATCAAGAGCGATTCACTGAGCGAGTTGATGACGACTGTTGTGACGTGCAGCGAGTGCTATTGTGGAGCATCGGTTGTGCACGACTCCCGAATGCAGTCAATCGTTCAGCGTGAGGAGGCTATGTCAGAAGAAAGTGAAGTGGCGGGAGTGGAACTAGTTCACCTTAGTGAAGTGACATTAGTGAAGTGAACTCCTAGAGATGAACTACATAAAAGCGAAACAGTGACAGTGAGAACTGAGAGAAGTGAAAACCTTGGGAAAACTTGACAATCACAATAACCTAATTTCTCTCTAATGGCCCGTGAAATCCTCTTCACTTTTATGTAGAAATGTTTGGTAATAATTAATATAACCAGCTTGCATCTAATAATCTGATTGTCAAATTGGAGTTTTAGGAAGTACTTCATGTTTTTTCTTTAAATTTTTTAATATTTTGTGGGAATACACTTTTGAAATATAAATGTTCTTTCTTTAACTGATATGCAAAGTATATACAACATGTAGGTTTGCACATTGCACTTGCGTTTTAAAGCAGATAACTCCCCAATTCACCTGTATATGCCAATGTACTTACAACAGGATAAAGCTATTTTTTCCAATATTTATCATAAAGAGATTTGCATGCAAAAGTACCTTTATATGAATAATTCCTAGAACAGTTATATAAATAAATTACAACTTGTAGAGAAATTCGCGTGACTGATGCGCATTAGATTTTTCCATTTAGTATTATATAGCTGCGTTCTGCTCGCGTAGAGCTTTAGCTCGATATATTAAATACGCGGAAATAATACATTTTGTGTTGCAGATCGGTTTCATTAAAGGTGCTATGATGCAAACGATTAGCTGTAAATTTATATTGATCAAATTACCCATTTTAACTACAGAAACCAGTACTTGCAATAACTGACTTCCTTGCACAGTTTGATTGTCTGTTAAGGTCAAGCTTTGAGCAAGAGGGTTGAATGACATGAAAATATAGCTCCACTCAATTTCAAGCAGGAATGCACACTTGTATTTCCTGCTGTGCTAGTGTTGCAGAAAAAACAATTATATTGTTTTTAAAAACCTTTAAGTTGCATTAAGAACAAGTTGACAACTAATTACCATGTGAGTTTCTTGCAAACGTGTATATATATATATATATATATGTATATAAAGTTTTATAAATTGCTAACATAACCCTTATTACGTTATGTTAAATTCGAAGATTCTTTCCTTTCCTTCTCTCTTCGTTCTTCTCACCATTCTCTCACTCTCCCCGCATCTCCGCCCCTCTACCTCTTTCTTTGTTTCCCCTCATCCCTTTAACTTCCTTCCCATTTCTCTCCATCCATCGTCTGCATCTTCTCTTTCTGTGGGCTTTACATGCCATTGGAATACCTGCAATAAAATAATTTATTTTCGTTATTTATTTACTTTTATTTAATTATTTGTTTATTTATTCTGATGGAAATAGGGGTATCAAACATTGTCTTACATACCACCACAAACACAACAAATAAAGTAAAATATTTAACAGCACACAAACACGTGTCCATTTCTTAAGTTTACATGTGGTCGGAACTGCATCGTTTCTCGGAATAATAATAATAATAATAATAATAATAATAATAATAATAATAATAATAATAAATATAGCTTTGTGAAAAAACCCTTAATACTAAGGGAGATAGTTATATTAATGGTTGTGCTAACCACATTAGAAATACCGTATGGACATAAATATATATATATTTTTTTTTTTGCTTTCGCTCTTAACAAAAATGGGAGTATAATTTAAAACAAAAGATTCAACATATTTTTCTACTTCATCGAGAAACTGTAGTATCCGAATGGAGCAGTATGATTTCCAAATGTATCGACATTAACTTCAACTTATTTATGAGCCAGATATGGCTGCCTACCTTACAGTGACATTTTCTCTGCCTGGTCGAAGTATCAAGCGCCTACTTTCAGTAGCTGCAATGCCAGCCAATGCAATACTTCACCTTTTGTCTGACCGAAGGAAGATACTAATGATGTTACTGCACCTGCATTACCGGCCAGCGCTTCTTGTTACGCGCAGTCAACGGATGGCAGGTTACGGGGATCGTGGTGGCGCTGCAGCTGACGATTGACGTCAACTCAGTGAATATCTGGCTTAGGTCGACTCCGGGTAGCTGCAGGGCCCGAGAAAGGAGAAAAGTCGTCTATAACCGAGCGTCAAGTAATAAACACTTAATTCGGGCTCTAGGGAAGCGGCGTTGCACACACGTAATTTCGGCCAAATCTACATTCCACATATTAACCTTTTTGGCGCAAGTAAAGTTCCTAAGTTTTAGCCATGTAGTGCGTGTGGCGAAATAGAGCGAGTTGTCGCTATATTAAATAAAACTTTTAAAATGTATTTCACGTGTATCAACAGTGCAAGGGAGACTAAAAATTATACATTTAATGCAAAATGTGGTAAAGTCAAGCTCTTCAATTGTAAAGTTCAATTCAATTTGTCAAAGTTAAAGGCAATATGCTGGGTTGTATATAACTGCAAGATATATAAATTTCATTTGTTTTAAGCAGATATTGCTTTAAACCTTATTTTTATTTCCTTTCCTTATTCACAATGAAATTATAACGCTACCACATCCTTTGGGGATACTTCATAATATGAACTATTTAGAGTTAAATGGCCCCAGTACTTAAATACATTACAGCATTTAAGTATTTGTAACGATGCAGCTTTGCCACCAATGGTAACAGAACACATTACATTTATCATTATTATAATAGGGTGTTGAACACCATAACGATTATTTTTACTTATGGTAAATTCAATTTATGATACGTTGAATCTTTTTCAGATTTTGACAAAAGCTGCGTTTGCGAAATTTGGTTAGAACTGGTGCTACGGTATATTTTGTGTTCACACTGTTTCGCTTTTATATTTTAAGTTTTAAAACCGTTTTGTAAAATGTTTTTTATCCTGTGGTAGACGATGACATAAATACATTTATATGAATGAAACAAGCCTTACATGACTTTCTGAGCTCGTTTCCATATCCCAAGCTCTTATACATTAATTCTTCGGACGGCTGACTATGGAAGCCATTCCAGCGCCAGATTATCTTTTTCCGGCGAAGTCCAACGTAGCTCAAGTAAAGTTGAAGGCTTATTTGCAGCATTATGCCGCCGGAAATTAGATTATAAGTCGCCAGAGACCGACGTCAGCTAAGGGTCCTCTTCTTCAAATGGTACTGAATCTTTTTCTTTGTGTTCCCCTAATGTCTGAGATTCTCTCCCGAATAAATAAAAAACTCTGTTGTTCCACATCATAAAATAACTGAATATAGTAAAGTAATTCAGGCTTATACGCTTTATATTTTTACACATTAAATTCAATGAGGTAATAGTACTTATACATCTAGAACTTATCGCTTTAATTCCCATCTATTGACCATTTATGATTATATGTTTTCTGGTTGTTACTTCCTCGACTACTCCTGGGTAAAAGAAGATTTGCTTTCGAGTACTTCAGGGTAGACGCTTCACTGAGAATACACGTTTTCAGAACTTAAGAATTAAAATAAAGAGAAAAAAGTACTTTCGGAAGATTTACGTGCGTTATTGTGTGTGTGAGGGAGAGAGAGAGAGAGAGAGAGAGAGAGAGAGAGGAGAGAGATGGAGCAGAGAATAGGGATCATAACACAAATAGGAAATAAGTTTCACACTTCAACTTAAACACATAGCTGTGTTTAAGGCGATCATAATTTAAAGGTCTAAGCAGAAATTTTAAAGGAATTTTCTCTATTCTAAATAACTCTTTACACTTAAAGAGGCTGCACAGGCTGTTTTTGTCACCACCTCGTAGCGTTGGATATATCTATCAACAGAGCTACGGATACAATGCAATGCACGTAGATGTTGCATACAGGAATAACAAATATTGCCTTACTAGTACTTTAAATATAAACTTTAAATCTAGCAATTCATTTGCTCAGACGAGAAGTATGATAATATATAAGTATGCTTCTCTAATGAACTATTATCCAAAATTAACAAGACTTTGTCAATTATTCGTAACTATACAACACAGAAATTATTGAATAAGAAATACTATCTGAGTAATGGTTTCATTAAAAGTAATTTTTATTCTTAAAATAAATTAAAGTTTCTAAAAAAATATTTTTAGATAAAGTTTTACTGTAATAAATTTATATTTAAAAATTATATTTTGTCAACATTTAGTTCATGAAAGAAGCTAAGGGTGTACCAATTAATTTATTTATCTGTAATCATTTATGAAAACTAGGTGCATTAATTTTGCACTATATTCTCATCTAAAACTAAAGCTCTACTGGGATTCAATTTTCAATAACTAAAAATAATATCTATATCGTTGTTTATGCAATAATTACATATAATATTGGGTTATAATTATTAAAATTGGTCCCTTAGTTCTAGTTATTCATGTTATTCATCCTTAAATTGATGGTGACCAAACAAGCGCGCGCACACAACATTCAGTCCCTTAACTCACTATACAAATCTTATCTTCTGTTTTCTCGAAAACTGGTTTTAACGATTTTGATTGACATGCGGTAAGCGCGAGATACTGTTAAGAAAAGTAAAACCTACAACTTAAGGAGTATTTAAACAGTAAATGAAGTATTCTCTATTCTCATTGAATTGTACGTATCACTGAAACCATTACAGTACAACTACTTGTCTTTAGAGAATGCATTTAACGTATGCCGATTTGTTTTTCGTAAGACTTGGGCTAATTCCAAAAGATTTATCAGTTGTACGTGTAGCTTTTTATGGATTTTAAATTATCTGTTATTTGAAACGTTGAATGTGCATCTTCCCCAATTCACGGATAATACGAGTTATTTTCTATGCTCATCGTCATCTTACTTCCCTATGCTTTATAAGATGCGTACTATGCTTGTATTACTATAACATTCAAACACTAGAAATAAAAAGAGTCATATGTACATTTGACTTTCTAACAATTGATTTCCTCTATAAAACTTTCAAACATTAACTGTTGGCAGTGGAAATGTATTACTAGTAAGAATATTGAGATGAATAAAAAAAAACTGGGGTGATGCATGTACATTACTTTCTCTACCTTCCATCGTTTATTAGTGGGTATATGAAATAGCCTTACTAAATCTTACTTTTGTATTAATTTCATTTTAATTCAAGTAACTTTTGCAGAAATAGCTGCATTACACATTTTGTTATAGATACCAAGCGAATAGTAATAATCAAATGTTTTAAGAATTGAATGTTATATTCTGGCCTTAAAATTCCATCCCCCCAGGGGCTCACCTTATGTGAGTACGGGTTAGGCGCACCCGGGGTACCCGAGCCATTCATCGCCATCATCATCCTTCCACCCCCGTCCGGTCGAGGTGGGTTCGTTCTCGTGACCGGGGGACTCAAGGTAGGCTCTCGTGCGTTCTGTGCATTTCATTCCATGTCGCCCTCGCCATCGTTTCTTTCTTCTCTTTTACTTCTGCACATTTCGCACCACGTCCATTCATTAACGCATCTCTTTTTCTTTCTCGCCGGCCTACCTTGCATCCGAAACGCCCACACAGTTTTATTTCTTTTATCTTTTCTTTTAATCCTCCGTGGACACAGCCTGATGGATACCCGCGCACTGGGTGCGCAGCTGGGTGAGTGGGTAATGGCGTCATTCCCACCGCCCGGGGTCGTCATGTAGGGTTTGTGTTCGTATCCGCTGTTCAGCTGTTCATGCAATGGCGGGGGGCCATTGCATGAGCTGCTGACTTCCGACGGCCATTGGGTCCCTCTGTCTATGTTCTGGGAGGTGTGACCCTGGGGTGAGCTAGGTATAGATAGGCCACTCACCCAAGCCGGAGTAACGCCCGGGAAGTCAGAGCCCGAGGTCGGAGACGGTTGCAATGATGGAGGATTTATTTCGCTATGGAGCACCCTTCCTCCATTAATACCAACAAGCGCCGAAACGTTTATGTAACAGAAGTGACACCACCGACAACTGGTTGTTACTTGGTCATTTCAGGAACCGAAGAAGGACAAAGTTTTGAGAAGGTGAACCCTTTCATCATTCAAAAGGGCATTGGTGCTATTGCTGGTGCGGTTCAGTCCTGCACTCGTCTACGGAATGGTTCCTTACTAGCACAAACGAAATCCGATGACCAAAGTAAGACCTTGTTGCGCGCTACGCTTCTCCACGGCTATCCCATCCGTGTGGAGAAGCACCGCACATTGAATTCCTGTCGAGGCGTCATCACCACCCATAGCCTCGATGGTATGTCGGACGATGAACTCGTAGACTATCTTTAAGACCAAAAGGTGACAGCAATGCATCGAGTGCAGGCCAAACGCGACAGAGTATTGGTACCCACTCGTACCCTGTTTATTACATTTGATGGCGTCGATCTGCCCACGAGCATTTCAGCAGGGTACGAACGCATTGCGGTGAGGCCCTATATCCCTAGACCTCTGCGTTGTTTCAAATGCCAACGTTTTGGGCATACGCAAGTCTCATGTAAGAGTGCCGTTACCATCTGTGCCTCATGTAGCCGGCCGTCACACGAGGGTGCCTGTTCCACAGCCCTCGTCTGCGTTAACTGCAAAGGGTCTCATTCCGCGTCGTTTGCCGACTGTCCGCGGTACTTGGACGGGAAGGCGATCCAGGAGATCCGGGTAAAGGAAAAACTCTCCTTCGCTGAAGCCCGGAGGCGTTATCATGCGCGCCAACGTTCCCTCCTGCGATCTGGCACCTTTAGTTCTGTTGTTGCCCCGCCAGTACCACGAGTAGATGCCGAAACTCAGACCTGGACAATGACTGCATTAACCGCCACTACCATCCGGCCGTCCATTAGAGCTACAATTACTAAGCCCTATAAACCTGGTCTAAAGTCAATGAAGTCGCAAGCCGCTGAAAAGAAACCCAAGCAGAAACTTCGTAGGGAAGATTTTCTGAAAGACCCTCCGCGTGCGCGCGGTAAGAAAAGTTCACCTTCTCCTCCTCCTCGGAGGTCGCTGTCCCAGGAAGCTCCTGGGACAAGCCGCGCTCAGCAGCACCCCTCACCCATCACCACCCAGAACCGATTCACAGCGCTTGAATCGGTTTCTGGCACTGAGCGCGTGGGCCCTCCCTCCGAGGAAGCTATGGAGTCTGACCAACTCCATACAAAAAGCCCGAGCCCAAAGGTTAAGCAAAAGATTCTTTTAAGCCGCCCTTCTAAGTAGACAGTTTATCTCTTTTATTCATGGCTATCCTGACCTGGAATGTACGTGGTGTACGATCGCATAGGGCGGAACTGCAACTTTTATTGCGTTCCCATTCACCTATCGTCGTGTGTTTGCAGGAGACCAAGCTTCGCCCTCACGACCCTTTCGATCTCCGAGGGTACACTCCGGTTCGCTACGATCTTGATCCTGAGGAGGGTGCTCCTGCTCATGGAGGTGTCATGTTGTTAGTGCGTAACGACGTTCATTTTCAAACTCTCGCTCTTACGTCCGACTTGCAAGCTGTTGCCATTAGATTGCAGTTGCCCGGTTTTTTTCTTTTCTGTTTGCTCTGTATATTCACCTCCGTCGTCTCCCCTCGCTCTCGCGGACCTTCGAGCTCTCCTGTCCGCTCTCCCAACACCATTTCTTCTGTTGGGAGATTTTAACGCCCATCACCCCCTGTGGGGTTCGCCAAGGGCTTGTGCGAGGGGAACTCTTTTTTCTGACATTTTTGACCAGTTCAATCTCTCTATTCTCAATACAGGCGAGCCTACGTTTCTTTCTGATTCTTCCGGTACATTTTCTCATTTAGACCTTGCCGTTTGCTCACTCCAGCTTGCTAGTCGTCTGCAGTGGAACGTCGTTGCTGACACCCACTCCAGCGACCATTGCCCCTGCATCGTTTCTCTTCTGTCACACCACGTACAGCATTCCAGAGTACCTACCTGGATATTCCCAAAAGCCGACTGGAGCTTGTATTCCAGCCTCGTGCATTTTGACGCCCAGCCCTTCACAGACATTAACCAACTAGTGCAGCACCTTACGTCTGCGGGTTTCTCTGCCGCCGAACGCGCAATTCCCCGTTCATCCTCTCAACCTCGGCGAATGCCTCTTCCATGGTGGAACGAGGATTGTCGGGACGCCGTTCGTGCCCGTAGAACTGCACTTAGGGTGTTTCGGCGTCACCCTACACTTGATAATTTAGTGACTTTTAAAACCGCGCGCCAGGGCTCGTCGCATTATTCAGGATAGCAAGAAGGCATCTTGGGCTCGTTTTGTCGAGTCTTTTAATCGCTTTACGCCTTCATCCGTTGTTTGGGATAAACTTCGTCGCTTCTCAGGTAAAGTGTCGCATTGTACTGTTTCTGGCCTTCAGGTTTCTAATGCCACCATAGTGGATCCAGCTGCCATCGCTAACACTCTGGGTGCTGCCTTTGAGGCGGTTTCCAGTTCAGACCATTATTCCGCCGGCTTTCGCTCTATTAAAGACCGGCTGCATTCCGCATCATATAATTTTCGGTCTGCTAATAATGAATGCTATAACGAACTATTCACAATGAGATAGCGGAGCACGCTCTTCATTGCTCTCGGCACTCCGCTCCTGGGCCGGACGGCATTCATGTCCTGATGTTAAAGAACCTTTCAGCCGACAGTAAACTCTTTCTCTTACAGGTCTATAACCGTATTTGGCAAGACGGCCTTTTTCCTTCCGTTTGGCGCGAAGCCACCATTGTCCCTATACTTAACCCTGGGAAGGATCGCCAACTACCCTCCAGCTACCGCCCTATCTCCCTCGCCAGTTGCATTTGCAAGGTGATGGAGCGCATGATCAACGGGCGGTTGACATGGTGGCTTGAGTCTCAGAAACTTCTAGCGAACGCTCAGTGCGGATTTCGTCGCTATCGCTCTACCGTCGACCATCTGGTGTCGTTGTCGACGCATATTATGAATGGATTTCTGAGAAAGTGTCAAATCGTGGCTGTATTTTTTGACCTGGAGAAAGCTTATGACACTTGTTGGAGGGGCGGCATTTTACGTACACTTCACGCATGGAATATCCGCGGTCGTCTTCCCATATTTCTTCGGGAGTTTATGACGGACCGCGTCTTTCGTGTACGTGTGGGCTCGGTTTTATATAGTCGTTTTATTCAAGAGAACGGAGTAACGCAGGGCTCTGTACTCAGTGTCACACTTTTTGCGATTGCTATCAACCCCATTGTTGATTGTATTCCACCTGGCATTTCATCGTCCCTTTTTGTTGATGATTTTGCCATTTATTGCGGTTCACGGAGGACCTGTCTACTCGAACGCCGTCTCCAGAGCTGTATCGACCGTCTCTACGCCTGGAGTAACGCTAACGGCTTTACTTTCTCCGGCGAGAAATCCGTCTGCATCAACTTCTGGCGCGGAAGGCTTTCCCTCCGCCCTCTCTCCATCTTGGGTCGGAGGTCCTTCCATTTGCAGACGAGGTGAAATTTTTGGGGTTGGTCTTTGACCGGAAGCTGAGATGGACCTCTCACGTTTCCTTTGTAAAAGCAAAGTGTGACCGTTCTCTTAATATTTTACGTGTTTTAAGTGGCACATCCTGGGGAGCTGATCGGACCGTCCTGCTTCGTCTTTATTGCTCTTTGGTCCGATCCACGCTTGATTACTGGTGTATTGTTTATTCGTCGGCACGTCCATCTGTGTTACGTCGATTGAATGCCATTCACCATCGTGGCATAAGAGTCGCTACAGGGGCCTTTCCAACCAGCCCTGTTCTTAGCCTGTATGCTGAAGCTGCAGAGTCTCCGCTGTCCTTCCGGCGTGAGATGCTCTTGTGCAGCTATGCCTGTCGACTCTCCAGCTTGCCTGACCACCCGTCCTTCCCGACATTTTACGAGGATTCGCTTGATCGGTAATATTTAGTTAGCTCCTCTGCATTGCTCCCTCCAGGGGTTCGATTTCGACTGCTACTTCGGCATTCGGACGTTACGCCAGCGCCGGCCGTTACCCAAGGGGAAACGCGTTTTCCTCCATGGTCGCGCGCTGAGGCCCACATCCACCTTGGGCTAACGTCGATGCCGAAAAATTTGACCCCTGCCTCTGTGCTTAGATCCGCCTTTTAGAACTACAGGCGCAGTTCGGGGACTGTCATTTTATATATACTGATGGGTCTAAGGCTGATGTTGGAGTAGGATGTGCCTTTGTTTTTGGTGTACAGAGTTTTACTTTTCGTTTACCTGGACAATGTTCGATTTATACCGCCGAACTTTTTAGTATATACCAATCTGTTTTATACATCCAGCGGCACGACTTACGGCACTGTGTTATTTGTACCGACTCTGAGTGCCCTTCAGGGTATTGACGCGCTGTACCTTTACCACCCTCTTGTACAGCGTACACATGACCTGCTCCACTCGCTTGGTGCCTCTGGCATCAGCGTCTCCTTCCTGTGGATTCCAGGTCATGTGGGCATCTGAGGCAACGAGTCTGCCGACGCCGCAGCCAAATCGGCCATTTTATTACCCAGATGTTTACCTGTGTTGTTCCTTCCTCAGATTTTTATGTTCTTTTACGTTACAGTATCCTCTCGCGCTGGCGCGATGAGTGGGCGGCTCTTAGGGGGAACAAGTTGCGGGAGGTTAAACCTCTTCCGTTAGTCTGGGGTACCTCTTCTCGTTCTTCTCGTCGGGAAGAGGTACTTTTAGCTCGTTTACGAGTCGGACATTGTCTTTTTAGCCATAGATACCTGCTCAGTGGTGACCCCGCACCGCTCTGTGAGCAGGGTGATGCGCTCTTAACGGTGCGTCACATTTTAGCAGAGTGTCAAGTTTTAGCTCCGTTGCGCGTTCGTGTTGGTCTGCCTGTTGGCATAGCCAACGTTTTGGCAGACGACGCGCATGCTGTGGAATGTCTTTTACGTTTTATCAATGACAGTGATTTTTATCGGCGCATTTGATGCGCTGAGCGCCTTTTTAACATTGTGATATTATGTTGTCTTTTTAATGGGGGCTCTACTCCCCAGTGGACATATGGCGCTCATGTCCCGTACGTTCTGCAGCTCTTGACACGTTGTTTTACGCTTTTATTGACCATGCTTTTAGTGTGTTCGTATTTGGTGTTTTGTTTTTTACTTTTTGGACATCGCGGGTTTGTGTCCCGTTTTTTAATTTTGCGGTTTTTTATAGGAATTTTATTTTTGGACTGTCACTTTTATACTTTGTAAGGGCGCTGATGACCTTAGCTGTTTAGCGCCCTTAAACCGCATCTCATCATCATCACTTAAAATTCCATACTGTTTCCATGCAATCGCGAGAAACAACTGAATATTGACAGGACTTTAAAAGAGTGGCTAAGTATTGAACAATTCGAAGCATTAATAATGATATCTCGGAAATGGCTGATGCCACAAAAAAGTCCTTTGAAATAGGTTTTGTGTTTTAAAGAGATCTGCATTTCTTATGTAGTACGCTTTTTTCTATCGCTTAACGTTTACCAGTTATACAAGATTGTACTACAAAGATCCTTCCGAATGAAAAAGGACTTCAAAGGTTATTCGCAGAAAATTCGAGAAACACATTCAGTATTAATGTAAATATCCTTAATACATGGTATTAATGAAAATAATTAGAGCCAATTTTAGAAAATATAACATGTGAAAAAAAATTCCACATAAAGAGTAGTTTCGCATGGGGGATTTTCCTGAACATCTTCGTGTTGCATTATTGGAAGGCACCAAGTTTGGTGTTGATCCAGGTTTTCGGTTTTGAGTTATGCTGTTTCAGCAAACACAGGGACCTTTTTCTAAAATATTTTAGGTTGCCTGAAAACATGTATTTTCTGGAAATCTTGGTACTGAATTTTTTAGTGGAATGTAGTACCTTCTCTACCTACTATGTATATGGTATATAATGTAAACATGAAATAATTAGAGCGTGTAAGTTAAGAGTATTCTGGAAGAAATATCAGCACGGCAAATAAAATGGTGCGAAAATATAATGAGAAAGTTAAAAAAATTAGTTTATTAGTGGATTACAGTAAGAATCAGAAAATAAGGACAACCAGTAACAACATGGAGAAATGACATCATGGACTCGATGGAGGGAAGGCTATTAAATGGACAATAATTAATGGTTAGAATAGAACGTTTTTGTGAAGTGAGAGAAATTTATAAATCACTGAATTAATACTTGGTTTTTACAAGATTTCAAAAGTATTTTAATCTGTCTGATTAAAAATTATCCGTTGCGTTACATTTATATGACTTTCTTTATCAACTCTCGTTTAGTATAGCATCTACAAAGCATTGTTATGTGACTTTATTTTTCTATTTAATTTATATTAATGTGATACGTGATAAACGTTTTCAGGAATAGTTCCATACATATTTTATTATAGGTCCGGGGTGGTTACAGCAAACCGATGGGAGTTGGTTGCTTAAAAGCAGGCCGCTATATACTGGCCTTTAATATTCCATTTCATCGCGAGAAACAGCTAAATGTTGAGCACTTAAAGAATTATAACTGGTGAAAAATTCAAATCATTAATGCCTGATATCTCGGAAATGATGAATGACACAAAAGCTTATTTAAAATAGATTGTAGGATTTAAAGAAATCCACATTTTCTCTGTAGTAAGTTTATATCTATCTCTTATGGTTTAACAGTTATGCAGAATTACGCAAAGTTCATCCGCAATGAAAAGGACGTCACAGGCTGTTCTTTGAAAATTCGAGATAAATATTTTATTTATCATGTAAGTATTTTAAATCTGATATTTTAATGGAAATCGTTACAGTCATTTTCGAAAAAGTCAAGCCTAACGAAGCATTTTCCACGTCATCATTATACATACCTGACAGTTAGGTAGTCAGGCCTCATGCTGCCGAACAAATAGTTCTGGAGTATTCATCACCAGTAAGATATTGATATTGGAGGATCGCGGGGAAACTGTTGTTCCTGGTAAAGGGCTGCAAAGTAGGACAGGAGAACTAACTAGGGAACGTGTTGTATCGAATAATATAAGATAACGACAGAAAGGGTGTTGTTACACACACAAACACACACATATATTTTTATAAATTTTTTTTTATTCAGGGAACCTAAAAATATATATACTTCCTAAAATTTCGATATCGGAATTTTGGATAGAATGTTACTGGTTTGAATTTCGTAATGAATTTTATTTTCTAAAGACTGTCAATTATTTCTCGCGCCATACAAAGTTCATGGGATTTCAAGACCAGAGTATATTGATCAGCTGTTAAACATCCGACTATCCCTTTGTACTTTTAACGAATTGTGTAGCGAAACCATTTATGGAAACGTTTATGGCAATCAACTTTAGGTAGAGAGAAGAATACGCTTAACATGATTAGTTTTCAGAAACTGTATAAAACTAATGTTAGTGGAAAGAGGAATTAATGTGAATGTAACACATCAGCTTTTTTAATCTGTCCTGAAGGAACTCTATATACTCATCTTAAGAATTGTGCACTTTCGGCTTAAATGTTTTTTTCTATACGTCAACGTTTCACTTCCATATAATCTAACCGGCTGATTTCGCTTAAATGCGAATACATAGCTTTCATTGATCCTGTTTGAGAAATATTTTACAATGAAACTTAAATATGTTATATTAACAAATACGGTTATTTTCAAACAATGTCCACCTACCATGCAATTCCAGTATGTTGAAGAATCCCTTTGCTAATTAGTCACAATATTGTTTCAGAACCTCAATACATTACAGCTTGCCTGAAAATATATTATTACTATTATGTCCAGCTAAACTTTATATTTTGAAATAAGTTTTATGGGCACCGATTATAATACATTAGATCGATGAGAGCCTCTGTTAGGTGTACCATAGTCAAAAAGAATGAGAATGCGATGATGGTCCTTAGTGCGATTTCTGGAAATTATATATATATATATAAGTAGTAAAAAAAAGCCGGTTCTGGCGCAAAGGAAGATGCCGACAGCTGATAAGGGTAATTACATGTGTTTTAACATATGTAAACATATGTAAACACATGTAACCCGCTAATGACCGCTGCTAATGTCAAGTCTAATGGATATGTGTGGTAATACATATGTAAACATATGTAACTCGCTAATGACCGCCGAAGATGCCGACAGGTTCTACCCCCTCCCCCAAGCGGTCTAGTCGCGTGCCGTGGCGTCCTGACTTGAGGGATTTGTTTTCTCGAGTCCTGCCGCCCCTCGGCAAATTAATTAGGTAATGTTCGTCAAACATTTTTTTTATGATTACTAAGGTCTGCACATTGCATCCTCGAGCAATTAAGTTTTTTGAATAATGAATTGTTGACTCGAGCGTGAGTATAAGTAGTCTGCTCACGGGGACAGTCTGTCATGTAATGAGAACACGCAGCCTTCTTCTATCTGGGGAAAGCGCTTGTCCATTAGCTGAACATGTTAGACGCTTTCACCACATTAATAGGCTTTTAAGTTTACATTCCGGATCTGTTTACATACATTAGCGAACGACCTACTTCTGCCCGGATGTAACGGTGACCTCCATTAGCTGACCCGTTAGACGCTTTCACCACATTAGCGAACAAGAGCCCGGCATGTAATGAAAAAACCCGTAACCTACTTCTGTCTGATTGTAACGGTGACCTCTATTAGCTGACAACTTTAGACGCTTTCACCCCATTAGCGAACAATGTCAGTAATTGTTTTCCTAAGTGCTCTACAAACTCTCACCACTTCAGCTTTAGCGGGGGAAATTATATAAAAGCAGCAGCTTCTCCAATGATTTTCACAGTATCGTAAGAACACTGCGATCTAAGCACTCTGCAAACTTTATTCTTTCAACGTGGAAATTACATCGAACATCATGTCTGGTAAGTTGTATCACCAATTCATCTTCATTAAAAAGTTAACTTATTACTTAGTACATTTAACTTATATTTGCGTTCTTGTTTTTAATGAAGGCCCTTTATTTGTAAATAGCTGAGTATTCTAAAAAGTTAATAGCTAGACAGTTGAATTTTTTCTGAAATGTGAACAGTTTAGTTAAGTATTCATTTTAGACAAGCTTATTCTACATTCAATAGCTAACTGCGTGAATTCTCAAAAAAATGTGAACAATTTAGTTAAGTATTCATCTTGTTGAGTAATTATTATTCCAGATATTTAAATACAGGATTTCACAGAGTGAATTATATTCCTTTCTAGACAAAATACAATTACTTGATTACCCTACGATTCGAATAAAGAATGTTCTGTATAAATATTCTTTCGAGGATAAGCGGCGGTATTCGATCCTGGGACTTCATGTTTGCATGCATTGATCGAACATTCATCAGTTAATGTTTCATTCCTCTTATGCATTTTATTTAGTAAAAACTTCCAGCCTGTTTCCAGCACGTTAAAAAAGAGATATTTTCCATGAGTGTGTCGAATAATACAAGTGCTTTATTTTGTCATAGAAATTTCTCAGGTGTTTAAAATACATCGACATTTCCCTGTATAAGCAATACGCAATAAAGTAAATTAACTTAATAATATAACTTTTCTTAAAAAAATAAGTAAATAAATAAATAAAAATCTAACGCGTAAATTAATTACGTTTTCAGCATTCAGTTCTGCTAACGTAGCTGAGGCATACATCCAGCTCCAGCAGGATACCCTCCACAGGCTGCAGGATCGTTACTCAAATACAAGCATGATTCAGGCACCCGAACACCCGAATGGTAAGCATTCTCCAGAGTTTAAAAAAAATTAATGTAACAATTCATAATACAAGGACGATTCTAGGATACAAAGACCTACCTACGATAGCCTAGAGTTCTGGATTGTATAAAGAGAAAAGGATATATTTAAGGGGAGTTTCTCACCACATATGCAGTCACATAACTCTTTCGGTATCCCAGAATATCATGTATTTTCAAGCATATGTTTTTTCACGTATAGCGTATAGATTCTTTAGAACTCTGTACTTAAACATGCTATACTATTATTAATATTATTTATTTTTTCCAGGAAGTGGACAATATTTCGGGGGCGGCATCGCTCAACATGCAACCGCTGCACCGGTACCTCCAGGCCTCGCAACCATTGCACCTGCACCACAACGCTTCGCGACCGCTGCACCGCCACCCCCCGGCTTCCAGACCTTCCTGGTACCAAATCAGCAGGTTTGGGGCTCTGCCCCTTACATGCAGCAAGCACCGAACGGTAAGAGTTTTTCAACATTTTATGAACTTCTTGCTTTACACATTCTATATTATTATTAATATTATCATTATTATTATTTTCAGGAAGTGGACTTTATTTTGGGATGAGTCAGTCATCGTCCAGTACACCGGCACACCCTGGCTTCCAAGCCTTCATGAGGTCAAATCAGCAGGGTTGGGGCTCCGCCCCTTACATGCAGCAAGCACCGAACGGTAAGAGTTTTTCAATATTTTATGAACTTCTTGCTTTACACATTCTATATTATTATTAATATTATCATTATTATTATTTTCAGGAAGTGGACTTTATTTTGGGATGAGTCAGTCATCGTCCGCTGCACCGGCTCCGTCTGGCTTCCAAGCCTTCATGGAATCAAATCAGCAGGGTTGGGTCCCTGTCCCATACATGCAGCAACCACCGACAGGTAAGAACATGTTTCAAAATTTTATGAAGTTCTTTTACACATTTTATATTATTATTATTAATATTGTTATTATTATTTCCAGGAAGTGGTCTTTATTTCGGAGACGGGTTTGTTCCTCACGCACACTCTGCACCACAAGCTTTCCCTGCATCAAATCAGCAGGGGTGGAGCCCTGCCCCATACATGCAGCAACCACTGAATGGTAAGAACCCTTTCAACATTTTATGAACTTCTTTTACACATTCTATACTATTATCATTATTATTATTAAATTATTATTTCCAGGAAGTGGACTTTATTTCGGGCGCGGTATCGCTCAACATGCGAGCGCTGTACCATCAGCCTTCCCTATTCCAAATCAGCAGGGATGGGGGTCTGACATATGTGTGCAGCAACAGTCGAACGGTAAGAATCCTTCAACATTTTATGAAGTTCTTTTACACATTGTATATTATTATTAATAATAATAATAATATTATTATTATTATTATTCCAGGAAATGATCTGGGTGACGCTGGAAGCCAGCCTATGGATCTGGCAACACAGGGGTCAGCATCGCCGGAGATTGGTGAAGACTCGACCGCTGCACGGTCCGCCTCCTCATCGCTCGACACTCTGGAGGAAGTTATACAAGGTGAACCATCGACCTCCTCAGTCGCAAGCAATGAAACCTCTGCACCATCGACCTCCTCAGACGCAAGCGATGAAGCCGCTGCACCGTCAACCTCCTCATCATCATCCAATGATGTAGAACCAGTTAATAGAAAGAGAGGACCGACATCGAATGGGAGGGAACAGCCTACAATAAAAAAAGTCAAGGTTAGTGCTAGCAATTGCCAGGGTCTAGAGTGCAATACCATCCAATCGGCATTCAAGGGACGTATTTTTAATAGTAGAATAGAAAATATCTTAGAAATACTCGAGCCCAGAGTCTTTTTAGATGAGTGCAAGGAGCTTATTATTAAAGAAGCGGAAAACGTTTTACAGAAAAGCAGGAGTGGATTAAAGATGCATTGTTCCATGGAACTTGAATATTTAATCCAGAAACCTGAAGAAGAGAAGTGTCTTTCCACTGGCTTTAATTCTAAGCCTGTACTGATTCTTCCATCAAGCGACCTCAATCAGATCTTCTCTTCAATTGCGGGGGATATTTTGGAAAACATTTCTACATTTGAGGGGGGAGCATCGTCAAAGTCCTTGTCAAAGATACTCAGACTGGTGATGGGCTTTACACACTACGATCCTTTACATGCAGGTTCATACATTGAACTACCACAGAAAATTGTGAAAAAACATGCAGTCATAAACATAAAGAATGAAGACAACTTCTGCTTCGCATGGTGCATGCTTGCCTCTAAATACCCTGTTAAACGCGACGGTCAGAGAACCACAAAATACCCTGAGGAACTGCTTTTCGAGGTATTCAATTATGAAGGTATCGAATTTCCGGTACCCTTACATCAAATTGAATGCTTTGAAAATCAGAATAATGGAGTATCCATCTCACTGTTTGGTATAGAGGAGAATGACAACATTATTCCCCTATACCAAACAGCTGAAAAGAAGCAGCACCATGTAAACCTGCTATATATTGAACAGAGGGAAAAGTCCCACTACTGTATAATTAAAAACCTGTCCAGACTAGTAGGCAGTCAAGCCACCAAACATGAGCATAGAGTATGGACATGTGAGCCATGCCTCAAGAGATGCACCAATGAAAAGGCTCTGGAAGCACATAGGTTAAGATGCGGGAAATGCCAACTGCTTAAAATGCCCCAACAGGATGAACACCTTGAATTTAAAGCATTCTCTAAAAGCGTTCCTGTACCTTTTGTTATATACGCAGACATTGAATCTGTTCTGGCGAAGGTTCACTCTTGCGAGCCCTCAAGCAGCTCGAGTTGGACCCGAGCCATTCAAGAGCATGAAGCAATGTCTATTGCCTTGAAGGTGGTATGTAGGCATGACGAGGCCTTGTCAAAATTCTTTCTCTTTAGAGGCCCAAATGCCATCGATGACTTTATCAAACAATTAAAATCAATTGCTGATGACGTCATCGATGTGTATTCCAATCCTAAACCCATGGATTTAACCCTTGAAGAGCAACAGAATTTTGACAATGCTTCTGAGTGTCATATATGCCTTGCTGCTTTCACTGTGAGCGATTTGCGTGTGAGGGATCACGATCATGTGTCAGGGGAATATCTGGGTGCTGCTCATAATAGATGCAATTTGAATAGAAAGGTCCCTGATTTCATACCGATCTTTTTTCATTGCCTATCTAATTATGACAGCCACTTCTTGATAAGACGCCTGACATATGATAATAAGCCCATATCGTGCATCGCTCAAAGTGGTGAAAGGTATATAGCGTTTAGCAAACGGTACAGGAACATCAGCTTCAGGTTTCTGGACAGCTTTAAGTTTCTTGACGACAAGCTGGCCAGTCTGGCTGACATGCTGGAGGAAAGTGACTTTAAAATAACAAGGGCAGAATATCCTGTTGAGGAGCATTTTAAGCTGGCGAAGAGCAAGGGAATATTCCCGTATGATTATGTTTCAAGCCTAGACATACTCAAAGAAACTTCTCTACCACCGAAGGAAGCCTTCTACAGCACTCTCACTGACAGACACATCACAGACGAGGAATACAGGCATGCTGAAAAAGTCTGGGATACCTTTAATATCCGGAATCTCGGAGAATACAGCGATCTATACCTGAAAACAGATATACTGCTCTTGGCGGATATTTTCGAAAAGTTTCGAGATCTCATCCTGGGAATGTATAAACTTGACCCAGCATGGTTTTATACATTACCAGGACTCGCCTTTGACGCTATGTTGAAGATAACAAAGGCGAAACTTTCCTTAATATCCGACAAGAGCATGCTGGAATTTTTCGAGTCGGGAATTAGAGGCGGACTGTGCACAGTGGTGAAGGGCTATACCAAAGCTAACCACAGGTACATGTCCAACTTTGATCAGCATGCTCCTGTTAAACACCTGTCCTATTGGGACATAAATAACTTATATGGAGCTTCTATGGGGTCTGCCCTCCCGTACAAGAATCTGAGATGGCTCACCAGAGAAGAAATTGATAGTATAAACTTTGCTGAAATCAAAGAAGACTCAGAGACTGGTTATGTGCTAGAGGTTGATATCGAATACCCCGACCATATCCACGACGCCCACAACGAGCTTCCTTTCTGCCCACAGAGTGCGATACCACCGAATGGCCAATACAAGAAACTGCTTGCGACATTAGAACAGAAAAGCAAATATGTCTTGCACTACAGGGTGATGCAGCAGTGTATTGAACAAGGTCTAACTGTGAGACATATTCACAGAGTGGTATCCTACGACCAGTCTAACTGGTTGAAGACATATATCGACGTGAACACAGAGAAAAGAATTCAAGAAAAGTCAAAATTTGGCCAAAACTTATGGAAAAAGATGAATAACGCCGTATATGGGAAATTTATAGAAAATGTGAGGAAATACAGTGATTTCAAAATAGTTGGATCCTGGGATCAGGCAAAGAAGTTGATAGCACGCAGCACTTACCTACGTACCATAATTTTCGAAGAAAATCTTGTAGGAATCGAGCTGGGTAGAGAGGAAGTGCATATGAACAAACCAATCTACATAGGACACGCAATTTTGGACATTTCAAAATTTATCATGTACGACTTCTTTTACAATATCATGAAACCAAATTTAAAAGACTTGCTGCTGAATTACATGGATACAGACTCATTCATTTTTGAAACGAGTTCTGATATCTATGATTTCATCAGGGAGAACCCCCAATATTTCGACACTTCAAACTTCGAAAAGGATAATGCATATGGCATTAAGCAAGCCAATAGGAAAAAGATTGGGTTGTTCAAGGATGAATTGGGTGGCTTGGTTATGGAGGAGTATGTCGGTATAAGAGCAAAGTTATACGCCTACAGATACGGAGGGCAGACAATTAAGAAAGCTAAGGGCATCACCAGGGCAGGCATGGATAAAATCGATTTCGGCCATTATTTTGAATGTTTAAAAGACCATAGCCTAAAAATTTATTCGGTACAAAAAACATTTCGGAGTAAACACCACAAAATTACAACAATTGAAACAAACAAATTGGCTTTGAAGGGGGGTGACGATAAGAGGAAGTTGATGGAAGGAAGCTATAAGACTGTAGCGTGGGGCCATTATTCCCTTAGACCCGGTGATTGCTAGTGCCTAAACTTTTAAATAATGTATGTATTGTGTAAAATAGATATCAAATGTGTGAGGGTTTTTTGTGTAACACTTTTCCCTCAAAAAAAGAAAGAAAAATATGAATGCTTTTTTAAAATAAAAATACTCATGATTTTACAATCATAAAACTTGTAGTCTTTATTAATTCTTCACATATTACACCAAGTCCTTTATATCAATCCATTGAGTATCTGGAAAACCATACCACTTTACAAGAACTTTGTTTCCACGTTTACGTATAACCTTTTCTACTAAATATGTATTAGGATAGTTAGTCTTTTTAGTTCATGTCCATAAGAGCCACCTTTTATGATTTCACCATTCCTATCCTTTAGTATGTATGTTGTAGGCTTGGTACGGTTCACACGAAATACTTTGAAGATTTCAACGCTCTAGTTAGATTCATAACCCTTTTCAAAATGTCCTTTATGTTTAGATATCCTGACATAATCACCAACACTAAACTTCCTTGAAGCCTTCTTCTCTCTTCGTTCTTGATTATAATTATACACAGTCAGAAGAAGATCGTTGTTTTTCACTTCATTAGGTTTCATGCGGATAGTTGAATGAAAAGTATCATTGTACTTTACAAGGATTCTAGGTAAAAGATCTAGCCACTTGTATGAACCTTGGACTAAAAACTCTCGGTACATCATATTCTTCAAGGTTCGAATTAAACGTTCAACAGCCGCAGCCTTCACATTGGTATAGGTGCTGTAGTGGTTAATATTATACTTAAACATTAGCCGTTTAAAGAATGTGTTATAAAATTCTTTCCCGTTGTCACTTTGAATATTCCGGGGAAGGACATCCATTTCTTGTAATATATCCTCCATTGCCTTTGCAACATTAACTCCGCTCTTATCCTTTAAGGGTTTTGCATATGCCATTTTAGAGTAAAAGTTGACTGCGATCAGAATGTATTTGAAATTTTTGTTCACTCTTGCATATGGTATCATTTCAATCAAATCAATTTGTAATAAATCGTTCATACCTTTGCTGATAATTTTGCGTCGTAAATAATTCCTCCTCGCCGACCCGTGAAGCTCTCTGGCGATATTCTGTTTGGCTGTCATGCTATAACTTTAGATGCTTTCAACTCCCTGATAATTTCCTCAATCTCTTGAGTGTGACTATTATTACCAGCGTCCCTCGAAGCAATAAGTAACCTCAGCCTATTCACTAATGTGTTAGGGTTTCTCCAAAAAACGTAGTCAACCTCCTTATCAGACTTATGCTCCTTCCATGTCAGTCCTAGACCTGAATGTGTATTGAGCAATGGGCGTATTATATTCTTGTATTTATACGATTTACCAGATTTCAAACGACCGTGTCTGGTGTAACCAGATCTATGAAGAAAAGTACTTTTCATAATCTTAGCGTACGTCTCCAAGTCTTCACTGGTGTATGCAGAAATCTGAGGCGTTCGCTTAAAGATGAGCTCCGTCAAACCGTCTGTAGACTCATACGTTTCATCACCTATCAATATTTGATTATTTATAAAATGAATATCTTTATTTCCAAGCATATAACTTCCATCCTGATATCTCACCCCGTACAATGTATCAATGCGGTCCTTGTCTTTTGAGCGAACGTGTTGAAGGAAAGTAGAAATACTTGTAGAATCATCATGTTCATTCTTGACTGTCTCCACAGCCAACCCTCGTTGACTGTCCAAAATATCCTTGAGGGGAGCGGTTACAGGCTTCAAAGCTTCGGACATGATATGCTGAGTCTCAAACCTGAGGCCTTTTAGAGCTCTCAGTTTTTCTTTTACAGCCCTGGTATGCTCGGCTACAGACTCTTTAAGTCTTATGCTTTCAGTATCCATCTTACAAATGACGTGAAAATAGACCATTACATTCAATTTATAGTCTGCGTCCACCTTGAGTTCTCATCGTATCGATAGCCTTAGCTAACATCTCTATCGAAGTTCTCAGTTGCTCGGTTTCTTTCTTATGTTCCTGCGTATGTGACTTGAACGCTTCAGCAAAGATTGCCGTATTAGCGTACAGGCTTCTGGTTGATTCTTCTAGACTCGTCATTTGCTGCACATTAGTTTTGTAAGCGTCCATCATCATATTTACATTTTCCTCCACTTTCTTAAGTTTATCATTGCATGAATCAGTTTTGAGAGTATTCAAAACCCCTGTCTTTAACTGTCCGACTGTAGCCTCTAAATCTGAAACTCGCTTCATCGCTAACTTTTCTAAATTGCTAATTTTCTGATTGCAAAGATTCTGAAGATTTGTTTTTTCTCTATCAAGCTCTGCGGTAACTTGTTTAATGGAGTCCATTACAGAATCCACTCTGTCTTTTGTAGAGGTTGTTAGAGTATCCACTTTACTCGTAGTTTTATTCAGATTTGCTGTGATGTCTAGCAGCTTTTTACCTATTTGCATCTCGATTTCCTTTGGTAAGTACCTATTTAACTGCTGTCGCGTCTCGTTCGATTTCCTAATGATCATAGCTCTAGCATATCTTTTATTTACAGCATCTGTATCTCCGAGAGGATCTGCTATATCAGTGATTCTCTTATTGTCGAATATAATGTTACCATTACCATCTCTCGTCTGCGTGCGTGAATTGACATATCCAGTGATGAACTTTTTATTCACAACATCGTTATCGTGAACAGGATCTAGCAATACCTTCAATCTAACTTTATCAATCACAATGTTATTTTCCTTATCTCTCTTGAGGATATATCTTGAAATCAATTCATCGAACAGGGTCTTGGCCATAACCTCAACATTGTTAGCAGCTTGCTGAGAGAAATCCTGCATTCTAATTTCGAGAGCATCCACATAATTCTTATTGGAAGCATCATGATTATCTTCAGGATCGTGAACGTTACACAATCTCTTATTCTTGAATTGATAATTTCCTTTGACATCTCTATTTATGATAAAACGATCAAACACTCTTCTAACTGGACCAGTTCTCTGAGAACCGAACCTGTCGATGCTCATGGTTAACTACGAATGATCATTTTCTTTTTTGTCGAGCTTAATATATACATCAAAACCATTCCTATATCGTCCCTCATTCATGTGAAATTCAGGAACTATCACAACAAAGGGTCTTCCTTCTGTAGAGCTCTCCCAAACGTTCTTACATAGATCTTTAAATTCATTGTAGGTCATGTCGGTATTTACATAATCTTCGTAAATGTGCTTTAAGTTTAAATTGTCTTGCCTGAAGAGTATTATCATGTTTGTATTATCGCGAATTAAATGTTTTGGAACTTTAGCATAGGACTGCGCTAGATATACAGAGTCGACATTTCGATGTCTACCCATACTGTAAAAGGATGCTATCTTTTCCTGCTTTTCAGTGATGACGTCATCAAATATAAAGATTGAATTTTCTTCGACTTCAGAAGGATGCAAAACATCATCCCCGTTGTCGAAGGTGTTCACTTCTATACCTTCGATGTTTCCGAGCACTTTAATTAGATATTGGTACTTTGGTTGATAGAGAGACTTTGAATAAATATACAAATTTTCAAAACGTAGTCCATTCTCATGGAGTAGCATATTGAGTAATACGTTTGTTTTCCCTGCACTGGAGCTCCCTAAAATAAGAGCTCTGACATTAGATGGAAATAACTTGCCATGACGATCACTTCTAAAGTCACTTTCAAAGTCTAATACCTGAATAGGTAGAGAGCAGTGCTGCTTAACAAGCTCCATGTTAACAACTAACTTATAACATGTATGTGCATTGTTTATATATATATATATATATATATATATATATTACCGTTTGTAAAAGTAGTTAATGATTGACTGCAATGATATAAAAGGGCTAATGCATTCAATTACTCGTTTAGTCTATCATGAGAGCTAAGAGAGGGAGGTCGTTGCAGTATAAGCGCGGCTCTGGAATTATTAATTCCATAATTAATTCGCTCCCCTTTGAAGCTCACTTACCTGGATATAGATATTGCGGGCCTGGTACTAAATTGGAAAAACGTCTAAAAAGAGGAGACCCGGGAATTAACCAATTAGACACAGCTTGCAAACAGCACGACCTCACGTACGCTGAGAATAAGGACACCGCTTCAAGACAAATAGCGGATAAGATTCTTGCAGAGAAGGCTTGGAAACGTGTGCAGTCATCCGATTCAACTTTTGGTGAAAGGATAGCTGCAAGGTTAGTAACTGCAATCATGAAGGGAAAGGTTGCAGTGGGAGCCGGAAAGAGGAAGAAGAAGAGAGGAGGGTTTTTACCGTTGATACCCATCATTGCTGCTTTAGGCGCTGCAGCAGGTGGCGCTGCTCAGATAGCCTCTGCAGTCAATAAAAAAAAGGCTGCTGATAGACACATAGCAGAAGTTGCTAGGCATAACAAGGCGATGGAGACCCGAGGAAAGGGACTCCAGAAGAGAAGGTGTAAGAAGAGGAATAAAGGAGGATTCTTACCTGCAATGCCGCTGATGTCGTCTTTAGCCGATGCATCTAAAATAGCAAGGTCTTTGAAAAAAAGAGGATCTAAAGGCGAGGGTTTAAAGAAGAAGGCAAAAAACGGAGGAAGAGGATTGTACATATACCGGAGGAAGCCCTAAGTAACGTAGCCCTCGAATATTACGCTAAACGTTTAAAAATTCCTTATTTTAGAGGGGTTTATATGATTGACAAACTTCCTTTAAAACCGCACTGCAAAGAGAGACTTATTACCAATCTCGATACATCAGATAATGAAGGAACACACTGGGTTGCTATAAGGAAAGAAGGTGATGTCGCATACTACTTTGATAGTTTCGGTAATTTAAAGCCGCCTCCTGAGATTGAGAAATATCTACAAGACGTTAAAATCTACTATAATACACAGAGATACCAGAATTTCGATTCAGTCATCTGCGGGCACTTGTGCTTGCAATTTCTTTTATCCTAGAAGCTGCTTCATCGTCAAGATGAGTTATACAGTTACAGTGAGTGGGTCAGACACTGTTATTTCAACGTATCTAAACCCTCCTCTACAGCTAGATCCTCCAGGTCATTATGAGATTGCTCTCTTGAATTTTGAAACATTCTATTCAATACCAAATGTCGATGAAAGTAATAATAGATTTCATTATATTCATAATGGTAAACCTGAAACCATTGTCATCCCTCATGGAACCTACGAGATTGCCGATATCAATACATTTCTAAAGGGTAAACTAGAATTGAATGATGAAGTCTTCTTCATAATGCCTAACAATAATACAATGAAGGCTGAAATTAAATGTCCTTATACAATAGACTTTTCTAAGGAAAGATCTATTGGTTCGCTTCTAGGATTCACAGACACTAAAATAATTCCTGCTGGAGAAGCGCTCGAATCTGACGATCTTGTGAATATATTTAAAGTGAGTATCATACGTGTGGAGTGCAGTATTGCAACAGGCTCTTTCATTGACGGTAAAAGCGGACATTCGCTCTACGAGTTTTTCCCTTCTGTTCCGCCAGGCTATCATATCTCTCAAGAACCTTCGAACCCAATATATTTGCCGGTCATAGATACAAACTATATAGACCAGATCACTATTCGAGTGGTAGATCAACACGGGAAGGCCATCAACTTTAGGAACGAAGTTATCACTACAAGACTCCACATAAGACGTAATGGCAATACATTTTAAAAGACACCTCAAATACTATAATAGACGACGTACACAGCGATCGAAGCATACTACCTCTCCAACTTCCGAGGAGTTAACACGTGCTAACCGCAAGTTCCTCGAAGAGTTAGGTTACAGGACGCTATAATGGACATCTTAAACGTGACAGAAGTTCCAGCCTTTGACGACAAGATCACCAAGGAGGAGGAGCATATTTTTCTTCCATACAATACCTCCGCTCTGGATGTAAACGATGAAATTAGAATACCATGCCAAGCTGAAGATTTGTATACGCTACCTAACAAGAGTTATCTCTACATCGAAGGTGCTCTCACCAAGGTAGATGGATCCCCTACTACTACATCGAAGCTTACTAATAATGCTATAACCTTCATGTTTGATGAGATACGTCTAGATATGAATGCTACAACTATAGACAGAACAAGGAATCCTGGAATTACTACAACTATACGAAATTATGTGACTCTCAACCCTATGGAATCGAATCATCTGCTGAATGCTGGATGGGCCTCTCCTGGTGAAGAAGTTGATATAGTACACGCGACGAATGGAGCTTTGAATGCTGTAGTCCCTCTCCCGATGCTCCTAGGATTTGCTGATGACCACAAGGAACTTATACTCAACAGCAAGTTTGAATTGATTCTCATAAGATCCAAAGATTCTAGAAACTGTGTCCTGAGTTCGAATGGAGAGGAAGCTAATGTAAAGTTAACTAGAATCGAATGGAGGATGCCTGTAATTCGCCTTTCCGATGCTGAAAGAGTTCACATTCTAAAAATTGTCAAGTCTGATAAACCTCTACACCTTGCCTTTCGATCTATGGATCTTCATACCCAGCCTGCTGTACCCCAGACAAGATCTTTCACGTGGAATGTAGCAACAACATCTAAGCTCGAGAAACCTCGCTTCATCATAGTGTGTGCTCAGACTGCAAGATTGGGCGATTATAGCAAGAACAGTTCCGAGTTTGATCACTGCAACATTACTAATATGAGACTATTCCTCAACAGTGAATGCTATCCCTACCATGATTTGAACTTGGACTTTAAAAATTCAAAGTTTGCTTCACTATATGAAATGTACTGTAAATTTCAAAGTTCCTATTATGAAAGAGAGAATTATCCCCTCTTGAAGAGAAAGGATTTTCTTCACCGTGCACCATTATTCGTAATAGACTGTTCTCACCAACCCGAGGAGGTTATAAATGGAGCTGTGAACTTCAGAATCGAGATTCAAACATCTGTAAATATACCAGCCCAGACGTCACTGTACTGCCTGATTCTACACGACAAAGTATTTACCTACAAACCTCTTTCTCACGTGATGCAAGCACTTATATAATTATGCATACGTTTGGGTGAATGGTTTTTGTAAAGGAATGTACAAGGATAAGTTTTATGAATAATAAATTGAATTCATATACTAAAACACTCTTTTATTGACTTTAGCATACATTTCAAGCATTTTCCTTCTTCCCCTTCTACTCCCTGAAAAACTAATTGCTCCTGACTTGCAGAAATCATTTAAAATATTCAAATGTCTTTCAATATAGGGCGATAGCCGTTTTAGGTTCCTTACACCCTCAATGTCTAAAGATATTACATTATTATTTAAACGTGTATTTATGAAATGAATTGAAGTGTCAAAAAATACTATAATATTGTATGCATAAATTACATTGTCACAATATTCATCACATGCAAACTTTTTTTCTTGACGTAGGTAATCTTCAATCATTGAAATGTTTTTGGATATTATATCCCAGTCTGATTTTGTAATATAAACAATTGATTTATCACTTTCACAATTTATGTAGAGGGATGGAATGTCATAGTATAGTCCAATGTTCACGGAATGGGAGGGGGAGATGCTGACGTCATCAAACGCCTGTGATTGATTCTCCATGCTCCTCCGGAATATCTTCAATGAATATGAAGACCCTTGGACCTTCGTTGAGGATTCTCCTCTTACACCTTCTCTTCTGCTTTCTCTTCGCAGTCTCGTTCTGCCTCTTCCTCCGCTGCCTCCTCACACCCCTGCAACATATATTCAAAACAATGTTAGAAATAGGTTTAGTTAATGATTTCATGTCCTCTGAAAGAGAAAAATACATATATTAGAAAAATCCTCTACCCTTGCCTCACAAAAAAAGTACTATCAAAGTGTGTCATACTCACTTCAAGGGTTTGCATGATTCTGCGTGTATCTTGGGTGAGCAATCTGGAATCGTCTGATTTACCCCCTCCTGTACCCTCGTTGCTTTATCATCATCAGTGGTAGTAGTAATGTCGGGTAGTGGAGCAGCATCCTCGTCCATAGACTGTGTATTGGCCTCTGCGATTGGATATTCCTCTATATTGACAATACGTCTCTCACGATCCAGCTCCTCTATTGGCACGGGTACCTTAGGCTCAGTCATTCGCAGTCTGTAATAATTTAATTTTAGGTTAGACATAGAGTAGCATTAGAAGCAGTAAATGAAAATGTAATTTAACATTTCTTCTACTTACTCGAGTTTTCTCCTCCTGCGCTGGTAGACCTCGCAGTTGTCGTTACATAGGAAGAAGGATGTCATGCGTTCATGCTAGGCCGGTTTAGTACAAAGTACAGAATGCATGTATCCCGTGCACGACTCTGTATCACATTCAGTTAGATGTTTCGAGACGAAGACATCGTCATCTTCATTGACATCGCTAAGATCCTCCACATCATCACCCATGCGTTTTCACTGAAAGAATAAAATAATTTCAAGTTAGTTTTCATTTAACATACGTACAATATATTACCGAGTTATAGAAATATATATATTACTTACATGTTCGCTCCTCGATAAACAGGACAGCTCTCTGTACACACTTCCAGTGTAGTCATCTGATCATGATGCGATGGTTGAGTACACAACACTGAATGCATTAAACCATTGCATGTTTCGGTATGGAAGTATATGTAGTGAAAATAATCTTCTCCGCACTCGCTCCAGTAATCATTCATCTCAGATGCATGATTATCACCAGTCATTTCGATTAACACTGAACGAGCAATAAATTGTTCGCTCTGGCTGCCGACGTTCCTTATATACTGTTGACTGTGACGTCACGCGGCTGTGGAGGGGGATGAATGCATGTTGAGACCTGTTATTCGTCTCCAGGCAGAGCCCAGCTGTCTATTTTTTGAATACAAACACCTTTTTAATAACATTTATAATATTTATCTATAATGTTATCCGTATTTATTTTATTTTTAATAACATATGTAGTATTCACTAATCAATGAGACGCTTCTGAATTATGAATACTTTATTCGCAATATTTTAGTGAAAGAAATAAGAACTATGAAACTTAATTATTAATTATCAGGGAAAAATTGTCTAGACTTGGGTTTTTCCACGGTTTGCGATGGAAATTCTACGAGCTAAAAGGTATTTACATTGAGTGTCTGGGGGTTTTTCAGAGCACTTAGGAAAACAATTACTGACATTGTTCGCTAATGGGGTGAAAGCGTCTAAAGTTGTCAGCTAATAGAGGTCACCGTTACAATCAGACAGAAGTAGGTTACGGGTTTTTTCATTACATGCCGGGCTCTTGTTCGCTAATGTGGTGAAAGCGTCTAACGGGTCAGCTAATGGAGGTCACCGTTACATCCGGGCAGAAGTAGGTCGTTCGCTAATGTATGTAAATAGATCCGGAATGTAAACTTAAAAGCCTATTAATGTGGTGAAAGCGTCTAACATGTTCAGCTAATGGACAAGCGCTTTCCCCAGATAGAAGAAGGCTGCGTGTTCTCATTACATGACAGACTGTCCCCGTGAGCAGACTACTTATACTCACGCTCGAGTCAACAATTCATTATTCAAAAAACTTAATTGCTCGAGGATGCAATGTGCAGACCTTAGTAATCATAAAAAAAATGTTTGACGAACATTACCTAATTAATTTGCCGAGGGGCGGCAGGACTCGAGAAAACAAATCCCTCAAGTCAGGACGCCACGGCACGCGACTAGACCGCTTGGGGGAGGGGGTAGAACCTGTCGGCATCTTCGGCGGTCATTAGCGAGTTACATATGTTTACATATGTATTACCACACATATCCATTAGACTTGACATTAGCAGCGGTCATTAGCGGGTTACATGTGTTTACATATGTTTACATATGTTAAAACACATGTAATTACCCTTATCAGCTGTCGGCATCTTCCTTTGCGCCAGAACCGGCTTTTTTTTACTACTTATAGATACAGATTTTATCCATGTAAACCATTAGAATTTTTTTGATGTAAAACAAAGCGAGGATAGTCTATAGTGCAATAGCTTCCGCTAATGGTGCTACATGTATAAACAAAGCTTTTTCTGTTTTGCATATCTTAGCGGCAAACCTTATTGGACAGGCCATGCTTCTCACCTGGTTGCATGATCATTAGCAAGTGAGTTTTTTCTTTCCTGAATGAAATAAAATCCTTTGTAAATAAGTTATTTTCTTGTAATATAATTAGCACCATAAAAGCTTCAAAGACTACAAAGAAACGTGGCTCTAATGTCAATTAAGCAGTAAAATACACTAAGTAAATTCATTGTTTTCAGTCAATCTAAATTTGCTACGAATCACGAATCCGTTGTAGTTATTATTATTATTATTATTATTATTATTATTATTATTATTATTATTATTTATTTATTTATTTATTAATTATATTAGTTAGTCATTATTGTAGTATGTTATATTATAGTTAGTTATAATTTATATTTCATTCCGGTACTTTCGAATCTCCAATCGAAATGGTACAGATCGAAAAGGTTAATTTAAATTATGAGAAGTGCGCGTATACATTTATTATATTATTCATCCGTGTCATGAGGCTTTGTTTCCTTGAGACATAAAAGACGTAAGAGCTATGACGGCATGTTTATTGCTTCCTTATAATTTTAAGCTGGTGTTTTAAGGATCCTGTTATGTCAAAAAATTAATTTAAAAAAGATCATCCTAATAGTAAAAGTTTAAAAATTTTCAAGCCACCAGACTTTTGATTCTGAAAAGAGAAATTACATCCCTTTTTTTAAACGCGAGCATAAGTAATTTCAATGAATTTACTTCTCTCAAAGTTTCAAGGTAGTATAAACGCATATTCTTCTATTTAAGTTTTACTTATTAGCCGAGATAAACCTTCATTACACATTTCATTTTAGGTTTAAGTAGGATACACTAGGCTAAAGGGTCAGTCAGATTTTTAAAAACGTTTATCTGAGGGATATCTTCGAAATTCCATGCTCTTTGACCACGTAAAGAAACGAATAGTGGCTTTCCACTTCAGAAAAGTATAAGTGAATTACGTTCAAACCAATAACAAAGAACAGTATCTCGGAAATGGTTAACAGCACAAAATATGTTACTTGGCATAAATTCTGTACTTCAACATGATTTAAATTTCTCATTAGTAACATTTTGTCTATCTCTTATGGTTTACCAATTATACAAAGTCATTCAGAATGAAGACGCCTTCACAGCCCATTCGCAGAAAATTTAAGTTATTATACTATTCATCATATAGATATCTTAAACATACTGTGTTTTAATTAAAATGGTTAGAAGCATTTTTGAGAAACTAAAACTCCACGAAATATTTTCTATATAATTGCTAGCTTTCGGGGGAGATTTTCTTGAAAACCTATGTAGTATACGATGCTCAACTTAAATACTAAAGTTGCTATTTATTCGAATTGTCGTTTTTGAGTTATGCTGTTCACGGACACACAAACAGAAACTTGAACAACTAGGGGAACACACAAAAGCACCTTTTCCTAAAAATGTTTTCTTTTTGGTTGGTTCAAGAGGCCTCCAAACTTATTGCTGGTGGAATTGAGACCTCGAAATTTGAGTTTAAATACCAAGCGAAGTAGGTAAATCTAATGTCGCATTCATATGATTTCCTTCACTCACTGTCATTAATTTTCATACAGACTTTACAAACTAGTCTTACAGAAGGATATTTGTCTAATTCATGTTACTCGATTCAAATATTTGCAGAAATAGCTTCTCAAACATCTTCTTGAAGGTTCATTGGCATTAAAGAATCTGAATCGATAGTCAGATATTTAAAGTCCGATCGCTATATACTGACATAAGAATTCATAATCTTTCCATTATATCACAAGCAACAATTGAACAGCAACAGTATTAAAATATGATTAAGTACTGAAAACCATTAACAACAGATATCTCAGAAATTTCTGAGTCACTAAAATGTTATAAGAAATGAAATAAACTATGTATTTTAAAACAAAATCTACATTTCTTCGTCTATCGTTAAACCTTTACCAGTTATACAAGATTATATAAAATTGCTTCAGAATAAAGAGGACTTCACAGGCCATTCCCAGAAAATTCAAAAATACAGTTGGTTTGTATACCGTATTTTAATCAAATTCATTAGAGTAATTTTTTAGAAAATAAAAAGTTTCGAAAAATGTTCCATGTAAAACGTAATTTGACGTGGGAGAATTTTCTTGAAAATCTTCATGTCCATCTTTGGAATGCTCTGAACGTAAATACCAAGCTTGGTATCTAACCAACTTTTCGTTTTTGAGTTACGCTGTTTACAGACACACACACACACACACACACACACACACACACACACACACACACGGGCGGTCGTTTTTCTAAAAATCTGATGTAATGCATTCACATGACTTTCTCTACCCTCTTCGTTTATTAGTGGGTATACCAACTATTTTTTTTAAAGATTATTTTTTTATATACCACATTTTGATCTAAATAAACCTTTGCCAAAATAGCTGCATTACACATTTCGTTACAGATTCAAAGGGAACAGTGATAGTCAAATGTTTAATAACTGGCCGCTATATGCTGACCTTAAAATCCCATACTGTTTCCATGCAATTGCTACAAACAGCTTAATACTGAAAGGACTTTAAAGAATGACCAAAAAATAAACAATTCGAACTTTTAATAACGGATATCCCAGAAATGGCTTATGCTACAGTAAAACTTATTGTAAGTAAATTGTGGTTTTAAAGGGATCTACATTTTTTGTGTAGTACGTTTTTGTCTATCCCTTAACGTTTAGCAGTTGCACAAAATTCCTTCAAACTGAAGGGGACTTCAAAGGCTGTTCCCAGAAAATTCAAGATATATATTTATTTGTCATGCAAGTACCTTTAATATATTATATTATCAAAATTGTTGGAGCCATTTTTAGAAAATAATAACATTTCGAAAAATGTTCCATGTAAAGGGTAGTTTCGGGGGATTTTCTTGAAAATCTTCGTATTGCATCCTAGAAAAGTACTGAACCTAAATACTAACTATGCTATGTATCCGACTTTTCATTTTTGGGTTACGCTGTTCAATGAAAGACACACCACACACACACACACACACACACACACACACACACACACACACACGGGCGATTTTACAAAAATGCTCTTTGTGGATTCAGGGGGTCTCAAAATATGTACTTACGGTGAAATTTCGGTATCAAATTTCCCCTACTTACTATACGTAGTAGAGAAAGTAAAATCTTAGAGATGAATTGTGTGTTTCAAGGAAATCTAACTTTCTTGTACAGTAACTTTTTGTCTATTATTATTCTTTCATTTGATATCCTCCTATACAAGTATAAGCTGTGAAAGACAAAGAGTACCATTACAGCATAATTATATAAAACAATAACAAAAATACAAATTTTCCAAAAATACATTAAAATTAAAGAGATATTCAACAATTGAATTATATTATCCTGAGCACAAATGAATGTCCAAGAATAGAATGAAATTATATTAGTACGCGAATCATGAGATTTATAAACTTATGGGCTGAACGTGTGATTTCTAAATATAGATATTGAACCTCGGAATGCTGCCAGACTAATAAGCATATAATCAGTTTCTCTGAATGTCAAAGGTTTTAAGGAAATCAATCAACAGGCGTGGGAGAGTAACTCGGGCAACCAAACATCAATGCTTTGACCTGAAATGACTGTGGTATTTACCGTTGAAGAAATCTACTGTTGGTCTGAAGATATTCTTCTCTTAATCCATTTATATAGGCTCATTTTGTTGATCTCAAATCATGGTGGGGTCCATGATGTAATCATGAGAAGCAGTGAATTTTAAGGTTTGTATGTCTATTCTATGCCTACTACCTTCGTTGGGGAAACCATATACTTCCTCAAAGACAGTATAGTCTTTTCCTGTTGAAGCATTTGTCAATATACATCTTATACTGTGATAACGTGAGTTTAGCAGTAGTTCACCGTAAGGGCAGGCTCCTAGGACGTGTACAAGAGTTTCGAACGCTCAGTGGCAACGCCACTGTTGTCCTGGTACCTACCTGGTTTATCAGTTGATGAAAAGTAGTACAAAATTCATTCCGATTGAAAAGGACTCCATACTATTTCAAAAAAACTTAAAATACTCATTTTATTAGTCTTGTAAATATCATAGGGTGATATAATCAACATATTTAGATATATTTTTGAGAATATGGAAAATAGGAAATTTTTCTGAGTGCAAGTAAAGTTTAGTTTGGCGCGGAGAATTTTATAGAAAATCCTCATGCCTAGTAGGTAGAGAAGGTATAGCATTCCACGCAAAACTTTGATGTTGAGATTTCGTCAAAAATACATGTTTTGAGGCCACAAAATCCAAATACAAAATATGAATAAAGAAAAGCGTTTTTAGAAAAATGTGCGTGTGTATGTGTCTGTGTGCCTATGAACAGCATAACTCAAAAACGAAAACTCGAATAAACACCAAACTTGGTATTTAGGTTCACTACCTTTGGAAGATGTGGCACGAAGATCTTCAAGAAATTTCACCTACTCCAGACTACCCTTTAAATGGAAAATGTTTGAAAATGTTTAATTTTGTAAAAATGGCTGTAAGATTTTGATTAAATACCATATACCAAAGTAGTTACAAGACAAATAAAATTTTAATGTTAAATTTTGTGGGAATAGCGTGTGAAGTCCACTTTAATTGCGAGAAATTTTATATAATCTGGTACAACTGCTAAACGTTAAACGACAGAGAAAACTTACTATACTTCCAATACGTTTTTATACATGAGCCATTTGCAGGATATCCGTTATTAATGGTTAGATTTATTCAATACTTTGTCATTCTTTTCACGTACCATCGATTTTCAGTTGTTTCACACGATTGCATGGTGTGCAATTTTAGAGTCAGCAGATGGCGTCCAGTTCTTGAACATTTGACTATCACTATTCCCTTTGTATCTATAACCAAATGTGTAATGTAGCTATTTCTGCAAAGGTTTATTTATATTCAAATGAAGCAAATAGAAATGTATTTGATGTGTTTCACTCATATGACTTCCTCTATTCTTGTACAGACTATTTTTACAAACTGTTATTCCTCCACTGACTTCTTGTTAGTTGAGATAAATATTTGCATAAATTACCTTATTGCTAATTTTCCTATAGGTACAAGGGGAATATGGAAGTATAGTAGGCTTTAAGCGATAGCAAATCTTATAAAAGCTGGTCACTATGTGGAGCATTCCATTCTCTTTGCATGCACAGGACATTAAAAAAAGACGAATAACGAAGTCTCATTTGTGAAAAAGTATAAGTATTAGCAAATTCAAATCGATAACAAGAAACATCTCGAAAATGGTTTATTCGACAAAAAAAGTATATTACACAATTTCTGTTCATTAACGAGATCTACATTTTTTGTAAAGTAAATTTTGTCTCACTCTTACGGTTTATCAGTTATGAAAAGTCATTCAGCATGAAGAGGACTTTTGGGGACATTCCCAGAAAATTCAAAGTATTCGTTTCCTTTACTGTGAAAATATCTCAAATATATGGTATTTTAATCAAAACCCTTAGAACCATTTTTGAGAAAATCAAAATTTTTGAATAATGTTCCGTGTAAAGGGTAGTTGGGGATGGGGAGATTTTGTTGAAGATCCTCATTTCGCATCCATTGAAAATACTAAATTCAAATACAAAGTTTGGTGTTTGTCTCAATTTTGGTTTTGACTTATGCTGTTCACAGACACACAGACAGATCTAAGGACACAGCCAAACGCAGACACACACAAGAACATGTTTCCAAAGATGCCCTATTAGATTCAGGGCACCTCTAAACTTGTAATTCCGTTGAAATATCAGTATGCCATACTTCCCCTACTTACCATACGTAGCAGACAAAGTAAAATGAATAACGAATTCCCATTGAGAAAAGTATAAGAATTGGAAAATTCAAACAAATAACATGGAATACCTATATAATGGTTCACTCCACGAAAATGTGTACAGGACATAAATTCTGTGTTTTAACGAGATCCACATTTTTGTGTAGTAAAACTTTATCTATCTCTTACGGTTTACTAGTTATGCAAAAGTCATTCAAAATGAAGAGGAATTCTAAGGATATTACCAGAAAATTCAAGTTATACATTTCATTTTTCATGAATATGTCTTAAATATATGGTATTTTAATTAAAATCGCTACAGCCGTTTTTTACAAAATCAAAACTTAAAAAAAAATTCCATGCAAAAGGTAGTTTGGGGCGAGGATTTTCTTGAAAAACTTCGTGTCACATTTTTGGAACACACTGAACCTAAATACCAAGTTTGGTATTTATCCGACATTTCGTTTTTGAGTTATGCGGTTCATACGGACCGTTTTGTTCTAAAATTCTGTTTTGGGATTCAGGGGTCTCGAAACATGCATTTCCGATGAAATCTCGGTGTCGAATCTTTGCGTGGAACGCAATACTTTCTCTACCTACCAAGTACGTGGTAGAGAAGTAATAAGCTTTATAAGAACGGCTGATATTCCTACTCATCGATAGAGGGTAGAAAAGGCATGTGAATGCATCACATCAGATTTTTTCGCCTACATTTCTATTTTTTCTTGCTTTATTGTTTGACATTCGCTCTTACATCATACAGCAGAAAATAGCACTGTGATACATTAAATGAAACGATTCTTGGGAAAGGAAATTTTGGAAGGATACGTTGCGAGCCTAAGTTCAGGGTACCTCCCGGCATTCACGCACATATGATAGATACACATACGCGCACACACACACAATCAAAATTTTCCATAAATGAAACATTTTTAATCAAGAGACTTCAAAATTGAATTTCTAATAATCATCTCGATACCAAATTTTTAGGTGGAATGCTTCCTTTACCTGCTATAAGTAACTTCTGGATAAAATAAAAAACAAACAACATATCACGAGAGAGAGAGACGGATACTTCACGTCTAAACCGTGATAATTTACTTTAATCTCCCATTCTGAATGTAAATTTCATAGGTACCCTATAGCTAAAGCAATTTACGCATGAATAGTTTATTAACCGTAAGAGTCAAAAGGATTTGATGTTTTCACGCTGTGATAGAGCGTTAATTTTCCTGTCTAGATGAATAAAAATGAACCACAAAGGCTGTAAAGGTCAGGAACTCTGACATAAATTACTCGCTCTCTACTACAATGAATTACTGTATATTTTAAACATTATTAGGTAGAGCCCGCTTCCAAGCGTTTCCCCCTTAATATACCTTCAACATATATTTTAGCACTGGAAGAACTCCTGCATAAAATCCGAAACACGTTACTTAAAACGTCTACTTTAGTGTACGTTTACCGATTTTTGAAACAGCACTATGTATCCTATAAAAGACGTAGCATATTTCCAAACGAAGTACTATCGCTTACACGACAGCAGTTAATGACCATAATATAATTTAAAATCTACAAATATGTAGAAGAGCAATTAAACATAATAACCTTATAAGGACAAACATTTATATGTTACACTAGTATGAAACAATTAAGCTTTGTAATAAAACATATTGTAGCCCTGTGTTAAAGATATATTCGCTGTGGAGGAAAAATATTACAAAAGAGACATTCTACCCAAAATTTATCCAGGGAGGAGAACAACTAAGCTAGGAGTTTTTCGTATTCAATAGTGAAGGTGAACTTGCATTGTTTCCGTTATAAATAAACTTTCACGACAGCGTGACTGAAGAGATAATCTGATCTCCTTAACAAGGGAATTTTCCCAAAACGTTGCGTAATTGTACCACGTGATTGAGAGGAGTGATCAATTTAAGCGTGAATGACAATTTTCCCGCGAAAGCCGTTCTGAGACATTGTCAGTAACGGATGAATAAGAATAAGATAACAATGTTGACCTAGTTTTCCTAAACTGCACATATGCGGGTATAAGATCTAAGAAATGGAAGGTATAGTTTCTAAAATGTAGTGATAAGGAAGGTTTCTGTTTTGAAAATGCATCGATAGAGTGTTCTCTCACATGACTGTTACTCTGTTCACATCTCTTGTAATATGACCAGTTCGGTGAAGAGAACCGAGGAGAAGCCGGCCGTTCGATCTGCCGATCCAAGATCCACCTGGAGTATTCTAGTCTGGGAATGTAGCCCGCTAGACCCAAAGCCTGCACCTTAAGCAGATTATAGGTACAGTCGTTCTTGCAGGACACGAACGCTGGATTTACTTATAGTCGTGGCCCTTGCAAATATACAGGTGCTAGTGGAAGACTTCGTCCAAATCTGGTAAGCATGCTACTACAAAGGCAGGAGCATGACGACTTCTTGCACTATATCGTCAACAATTGAACGCCAATAGACAACTTGTCCACATTTTTTGATCAGTGCAGTATAACTTTAGATATTTAGCCAGTAGTCGTTTCGCCTATATTTATTTTAATCAAGAGAATTAGTTTCATAAGGAATTTTCATCAAATACAACATTTCTGCAATGCTCTACCTTGCGACTGGTTACAAAAGCGAAGAGCCGAGGACGTCGAGCCTGAGCAAAATTAAGGGATCCTCTCGTTTGTAGATTTAAACCAAGGTTACGCTTGCGATTAGTGTGTGTGTGTGTGTGTGTGTGTGTGTGTGTGTGTGTGTATTTACTTATATTACTATAATTACGTTTCATAAAACCGCATTTCCTTCGCTTTCCATCTACCCAAGAACCTATCCAAACATCACCAATTCTAGCAGCTAATTTTTTACAAGAAGTTTTCGGTTCCTCTAGAAGTTCATTACTGAAACAAGCAGTTAATAAGAATGCTAGGGAAAAAATTGAAAAATGGTTGCAAGGAGATTCAGGTTTGCAAGAACTGAGTAGGAAAAATGATCAGATGTAAGCTGTACAAGTCAAATTTCCGTTTTACACTTTATTATTTCCATTACTTCTCACATTTTTCAACTAGCATTCCCAGAATATTGTCGGATTTCAAATTTGCTAAAATATTTCACGGCCGAAATATTCGTTTTCAAGATTCCCCTTATCTAGTTTCTTAGTTTCCAAATGCGGCATGGTTACGAATTTCACAAAAAAAAATTGTGTGATGAAATAGTTTTTGACGGATCGTCCGCTAATCCTCAAATCTATTGGAATCCTTCTCCTTTGTACTAAAGAGGATCAGCTTCTTTAATCTAAAATTCGTATGTAAATAGTTGCATAATTCAATTTCATCTAAACATCTTTCTATGTTGTCCTACTGAGTTACAAATAGACCTTCCTTTTGTTCCTTATCTAAACAATTGTATTTCCGGGTCAAAGCCTCATACCGCGGTTCCATACTAATCACCTGTCCATTAGTAACGGTCATCTGTCCACTGTAATGCGTAAGATGTTCTTTGTGAGCACCAATATTCTATTGTTTACAAACCAGTGGCATAGCGAGCTATTCTGTCCCCCTAGTCCGCAGAATCGAGAGTAGAGATCCAAATATTAGTGTATGATAAGTAACAATAATAATACTAATAATAATAATAGTAATAATAGAATAAAACATGTATTTCTTAGTACTCCTGAATGCTGAATCGCCATTTTCTTGCAGCATTCTTCTTAGCGAAGACATCCACTAGCACATAAAGATTTAATGCGCGTGCTCTTTCCACTCCACCGTCTATAATATTAAGAGAAAACGCTCTTGCTTTAAAGAACTGGCTAAATGAATCTTAATTATCTTTAATTTTGAGGAGAGCCCTTCTGTTGAAGCCATTGTCACAGGTAGGGTTATAAATAATTTCAGTGCCACTAAGACATCCGTGAAACTAGATATAATTATATGGATTTTATTAGGATTAGATCTGCATATTTAGATCAAGATTAGGTCACTCTTTCATACCTTTTATATGGCTGTAAATATATTACTGACTATCAGTAGTTGGTAAGGGAATTGTGGTGAAGTATCATTTGGAGAGCTCACTACAAGTTTTTCTGCAATTGAATAAAGTTCACTGTAACTAATATATTGGACTGAAAACACTTGAACTTTTCTGTATGTCCACCATACATTAAACTTGATTCCCTATGTGTTTGCGATTTCTTCATCGCCTTTTTTTTGCATTGCTAAAGCCATTTTTGATTTATTGAAGTGATAATACCCAGTTACCAGTAATTCTGTAGCACTTTGTACTCGTATATCTTAATTGGGCGACTCCGTACACACTTTGTTTTGTATTACCGTCTGAACCACGAACCCGTAGGTTTACATTAGTTTTCTTAAGGAAGTTGCTTCATTATCTCACCTAAAATTTTTAGAGGTAACTATTATATTGCTTAAATCTACATTAAATCTCGATAACGGAAACGGACGGATAACCAAGCATCATACGCTGGAGACCATCTTGTTGGACATAGTTTTCGCGACTGTCATTTATTCTAACAGTTACCACCCTTTAATAATGGAGCTGCAAAATATAGATGTAAAGTGTAAAAGTATGTTATATGTGATATCTTTGTTGTGCCTCTTAGGACTAAATTCAAATTGTGGACAGCACAATGTACATAATTGGCATTCGGCTAGAATTTTTTTATCCACTGTTGCACTCCCGAGTATGTCCTACTTATCACTTTTGCTGCATTGTAACCTTGTCCTACGCATTGTTGTATAAACATTCACTTCTTACAACTAATTGTAACACTCTAGCAACTAACCCTTGTGAAATTCCATCACCAACTCTAAAAAAACATAGAAAACTTTCTTGCATCATGAGTTCTAAGTAGGTTATTTAGGAGAGATCGAGCGCAGTTTTTTGCGTTTATATGGGAAAGGATAGGGAAAACGAGGGTAGATGCGACGGTTCAAGGAGGAAAATGCGTTTATATGGGTGAGATAAGGAATACGAGGGTTGATGCTAGGCTAGACAGTGGTAGAAGGAGGGGGAATGCGGTTTATATGAGACTGATAGGGAATACGTGGAGAGGTGCTAGGCTAGACGGAGGCTGAGGAGTAGAGTATGGTTTATATGAAAGGTATAGGAAAACAATGGGGGGTGTTAGGCTAGACAGAGTTGAAGGGAAGAGCATGTCTTGTATATGAGAGAGGTAGGGAACAGGAGCAGGGGTGTTAGGCTAGGTAGAGGTCAAGAAGTAGAGTATGGTTTATATGAAAGGTATAGGAAAACGAGGAGTGGTGTTAGGCTAGACAGAGTTGAAAGGTAGAGCATGTCTTGTATATGAGAGATGTAGGGAACAGGAGCAGGGGTGTTAGGCTAGGTAGAGGTCAAGAAGTAGAGTATGGTTTATATGAAAGGTATAGGAAAACGAGGAGAGGTGTTAGGCTAGACAGAGTTGAAGAGCAGAGCATGTCTTGTATATGAGAGAGGTAGGGAACAGGAGCAGGGGTGTTAGGCTAGGTAGAGGTCAAGAAGTAGAGTATGGTTTATATGAAAGGTATAGGAAAACGAGGAGTGGTGTTAGGCTAGACAGAGTTGAAAGGTAGAGCATGTCTTGTATATGAGAGATGTAGGGAACAGGAGCAGAGGTGTTAGGCTAGACAGAGGTTGAGAGTAGAGTAGGCGTTTATATGTATGAGAAGTATAGAACAGGAGGAGGGGTGTTAGGCTAGACAGAGGTTGAGGAGTAGAGTATAGTTTATATAAGGGTATAGTAAAACGCGGAGAGGTGTTAGGCTAGACAGAGGTCGAGGAGTAGAGTATGGTTTATATGAGAGGTACAGGGAAACGAGGAGAGTCGCTAGGCTAGACAGATAGTGAAGCAGTAGGAATATGGACTTATATACAGGAGAGATAGGGAATAGGAGAGGAGGTGCTAGAACTTGAAAGCGACTTTAGATGTGAACTTAGTGGAAAACTGTTTCATGTCAATGTCCTTGGCATGCCCATCACGTAACCCATTCAGGGAAAAGGTAACCAGCAAAGGGAAAAACGTGACCAGCAAAGGGAAAAAAGTGACCAGCAAAGGGAAAAAGGTGACCAGCAAAGGGAAAAAACATGACCAGCAAAGGGAAAAATGTGACCAGCAAAAGGAAAAATGTGACCAGCAAAGGGAAAAAGGTGAACAGCAAAGGGAAAAAGGTGAACAGCAAAGGGAAAAAGGTGACCAGCAAAGGGAAAAAGGTGACCAGTAAAGGGAAAAATGTGACCAGCAAAGGCAAAAAGGTGACCAGCAATGGGAAAAAGGTGAACAGGAAAGGGAAAAAGGTGACCAGCAAAGGGAAAAACGTGACCAGCAAAGGGAAAAAGGTGACCAGCAAAGGGAAAAAGGTGATCTGCAAAGGGAAAAAGGTGACCAGCAAAGGGAAAAAGGTGACCAGCAAAGGGAAAAAGGTGACCAGCAAAGGGAAAAAGGTGACCAGCAAGGGAAAAAGGTGACCAGCAAAGGGAAAAAGGCGACCAGTAAAGGGAAAAATGTGACCAGCAAAGGGAAAAATGTGACCAGCAAAGGGAAAAAGGTGGCCTGCAAAGGGAAAAAGGTGACCAGCAAAGGGAAAAAGGTGACCAGCAAAGGGAAAAAGGTGACCAGCAAAGGGAAAAACGTGACCAGCAAAGGGAAAAACGTGACCAGCAAAGGGAAAAAGGTGACCAGCAAAGGGAAAAAGGTGACCAGCAAAGGGAAAAAGGTGACCAGCAAAGGGAAAAGTTGCCCAGCAAAGGGAAAAACGTGACCAGCAAAGGGAAAAATGTGACCAGCAAAGGGAAGGGGTAGGGGAAAGGCGACCCTCTCACGGGAAAAGCTAACCCACTCACACTAACAGGTAAGTAATTCAGTTAGTATCACAGGGTAGGAGAGATCCCGGGAAGCGGATATAGCATAATTCCGTATGATGTTACAGATAATTCAGAGAGTATCGTAGGTATTTAGGTTAATTCAAGTATCACAGGCGTTTAGAGTAATTCAGCTAGCATTACAGGAGGGTAGGTTCCAGGGGTTGGTTATAACATAGCTTCGTATTTCACAGATAGTTCAGGTAATATCGTAAGTATTTGGGTAATCAGTATAGTTTCACAGATATTATTGATAATTTTGATCAGCGATTTGTATCACAGCTATTTAGGGTATATGCAGGTGATTCAGATTGTATCAATGGTATTTGAGTCATTTTAACAGGTAATTCATCTAGTATCATTGATATTTAGGGCAAACCAGATAGTATCACAGGTGCTCATGCTAATTTAGAGCAGGAATTCGTATCAGAGCTAGTTAAGGTAATTTCACATGATTCGGGTAGTATCACAGGTATTTAAGTCATTTTAACAGGTAATTCAACTAGTATCACAGTTACTCATGGTAATATAGAGAGTAATTAGATTATAAACATTTCTCATCCAACGTAACAACAATTTATATACTTTTTTCTAAATCTTACAAACTTATTATATGTTAAACACTTATTGTACGATGCGGAGAGGGATAAACTGCATATTGGTTCACAAATTGAAAAGCTTTGCGTCAACATACCTTTATTTTTTAGTTCATTGTAGAGATCTCTCCCCTTTTATCTAGGCTTGAGACTAGCACTAGGATTGCTCCTAATGGCAGGGTTACCACCTTCCCTTCCATCTTCTTCTTTCTTCATCAGGCGTCTGCTAGTTGCATATACAGCACACGGATAAACTTAATTTTTTAAGATTGTAGACTCACGAGAAAATCTTCATCTTCAACTTACATTCTCTTATGCACTACTTGTAATGCTGTAATGTCCATACGCATAGGTAGTTATTCCATCCTCAGCAATAATTCGTTTATCATCAAAGGGATTCAATGCAATTTTATTCACTTGCACTGTGGTAACAGCATGAGTAGGTTATTTAGGAGAGATCGAGCGCAGTTTTTTGCGTTTATATGGGAAAGGATAGGGAAAACGAGGGTAGATGCGACGGTTCAAGGAGGAAAATGCGTTTATATGGGTGAGATAGGGAATACGAGGGTTGATGCTAGGCTAGACAGTGGTAGAAGGAGGGGGAATTCGGTTTATATGAGACTGATAGGGAATACGTGGAGAGGTGCTAGGCTAGACGGAGGCTGAGGAGTAGAGTATGGTTTATATGAAAGGTATACGAAAACGAGGAGAGGTGTTAGGCTAGACAGAGTTGAAGGGCAGAGCATGTCTTGTATATGGGAGAGGTAGGGAACAGGAGCAGGAGTGTTAGGCTAGGCAGGGTCAAGAAGTAGAGAATGGTTTATATGAAAGGTATAGGAAAACGAGGAGAGGTGTTAGGCTAGACAGAGTTGAAGAGCAGAGCATGTCTTGTATATGAGAGAGGTAGGGAACAGGAGCAGGGGTGTTAGGCTAGGTAGAGGTCAAGAAGTAGAGTATGGTTTATATGAAAGGTATAGGAAAACGAGGAGGGGTGTTAGGCTAGACAGAGTTGAAGGGTAGAGCATGTCTTGTGTATGAGAGATGTAGGGAACAGGAGCAGAGGTGTTAGGCTAGACAGAGGTTGAGAGTAGAGTAGGCGTTTATATGTATGAGAAGTATAGAACAGGAGGAGGGGTGTTAGGCTAGACAGAGGTTGAGGAGTAGAGTATAGTTTATATAAGGGTATAGTAAAACGCGGAGAGGTGTTAGGCTAGACAGAGGTCGAGGAGTAGAGTATGGTTTATATGAGAGGTACAGGGAAACGAGGAGAGTCGCTAGGCTAGACAGATAGTGAAGCAGTAGGAATATGGACTTATATACAGGAGAGATAGGGAATAGGAGAGGAGGTGCTAGAACTTGAAAGCGACTTTAGATGTGAACTTAGTGGAAAACTGTTTCATGTCAATGTCCTTGGCATGCCCATCACGTAACCCATTCAGGGAAAAGGTAACCAGCAAAGGGAAAAAGGTGACCAGTAAAGGGAAAAATTGGGCCAGCAAAGGGAAAAAAGGTGACCAGCAAAGGGAAAAACGTGACCAGCAAAGGGAAAAAGGTGACCAGCAAAGGGAAAAAGGTGACCAGCAAAGGGAAAAAACGTGACCAGCAAAGGGAAAAAACGTGACCAGCAAAGGGAAAAATGTGACCAGCAAAAGGAAAAATGTGACCAGCAAAGGGAAAAAGGTGAACAGTAAAGGGAAAACGGTGACCAGCAAAGGGAAAAAGGTGACCAGTAAAGGGAAAAATGTGACCAGCAAAGGCAAAAAGGTGACCAGGAAAGGGAAAAAGGTGACCAGCAAAGGGAAAAACGTGACCAGCAAAGGGAAATAGGTGACCAGCAAAGGGAAAAAGGTGACCTGCAAAGGGAGTAAGGTGACCAGCAAAGGGAAAAAGGTGACCAGCAAAGGGAAAAAGGTGACCAGCAAAGGGAAAAAGGTGACCAGCAAAGGGAAAAAGGTGACCAGCAAGGGAAAAAGGTGACCAGCAAAGGGAAAAAGGCGACCAGTAAAGGGAAGAATGTGACCAGCAAAGGGAAAAATGTGACCAGCAATGGGAAAAAGGTGACCAGCAACGGGAAAAACGTGACCAGCAAAGGGAAAAAGGTGACCAGCAAAGGGAAAAAGGCGACCAGTAAAGGGAAAAATATGACCAGCAAAGGCAAAAAGGTGACCAGCAAAGGGAAAAAGGTGACAAGCAAAGGGAAAAAGGTGACCAGCAAAGGGAAAAAGGTGACCAGCAAAGGGAAAAAGGTGACCAGAAAAGGGAAAAAGGTGACCAGCAAAGGGAAAAACGTGACCAGCAAAGGGAAAAAGGTGACCTGCAAAGGGAAAAAGGTGACCAGCAAAGGGAAAAAGGTGACCAGCAAAGGGAAAAAGGTGACCAGCAAAGGGAAAAACGTGACCAGCAAAGGGAAAAACGTGACCAGCAAAGGGAAAAAGGTGACCAGCAAAGGGAAAAAGGTGACCAGCAAAGGGAAAAAGGTGACCAGCAAAGGGAAAAGTTGCCCAGCAAAGGGAAAAACGTGACCAGCAAAGGGAAGGGGTAGGGGAAAGGCGACCCTCTCACGGGAAAAGCTAACCCACTCACACTAACAGGTAAGTAATTCAGTTAGTATCACAGGGTAGGAGAGATCCCGGGAAGCGGATATAGCATAATTCCGTATGATGTTACAGATAATTCAGAGAGTATCGTAGGTATTTAGGTTAATTCAAGTATCACAGGCGTTTAGAGTAATTCAGCTAGCATTACAGGAGGGTAGGTTCCAGGGGTTGGTTATAACATAGCTTCGTATTTCACAGATAGTTCAGGTAATATCGTAAGTATTTGGGTAATCAGTATAGTTTCACAGATATTATTGATAATTTTGATCAGCGATTTGTATCACAGCTATTTAGGGTATATGCAGGTGATTCAGATTGTATCAATGGTATTTGAGTCATTTTAACAGGTAATTCATCTAGTATCATTGATATTTAGGGCAAACCAGATAGTATCACAGGTGCTCATGCTAATTTAGAGCAGGAATTCGTATCAGAGCTAGTTAAGGTAATTTCACATGATTCGGGTAGTATCACAGGTATTTAAGTCATTTTAACAGGTAACTCAACTAGTATCACAGTTACTCATGGTAATATAGAGAGTAATTAGATTATAAACATTTCTCATCCAACGTAACAACAATTTATATACTTTTTTCTAAATCTTACAAACTTATAATATGTTAAACACTTATTGTACGATGCGGAGAGGGATAAACTGCATATTGGTTCACAAATTGAAAAGCTTTGCGTCAACATACCTTTATTTTTTAGTTCATTGTAGAGGTCTCTCCCCTTTTATCTAGGCTTGAGACTAGCACTAGGATTGCTCCTAATGGCAGGGTTACCACCTTCCCTTCCATCTTCTTCTTTCTTCATCAGGCGTCTGCTAGTTGCATATACAGCACACGGATAAACTTAATTTTTTAAGATTGTAGACTCACGAGAAAATCTTCATCTTCAACTTACATTCTCTTATGCACTACTTGTAATGCTGTAATGTCCATACGCATAGGTAGTTATTCCATCCTCAGCAATAATTCTTTTATCATCAAAGGGATTCAATGCAATTTTATTCACTTGCACTGTGGTAACAGCATGCTTTCGCGATAGGATTAGATTCATAGGTGTTCTGATGATTTCACAGGTTTTAAGACAGTCTGTATAGCTGTCAAACGAAATGTACTGCTTAATAGCGCTACGTTTTATACCTTTAATCTTTTTTATCATTGAGCCTTGAATATCTAAGGCATACATCTTAGGACGTAGTCCAACAAAGCGTAGGATGATTTTGCTATTAGCCTCATCTTTAAATTTTCCCAATACCTTCTTGTTCTGAGTAGAGTGGCACATATGATTGGCATGGTAATCAGCTGTATCGAGATGCTTAAGAAAACGTAGCCTGTCCTGGTACACATCCTCAGTTGTAACACGATGAATGAATGAATCAGTCTCCATTTACATAAGCTTCAGGTTTCCAGCTCAATAATAAGGCAACAACACGTCGTAATGATAGTTATACATTAATGTCTTGGAGATGTCCAACACACTCATACCAATATACATGGCCTCTCGTCAGATTGTGTTCAACAAGCCCATATACATTGGTATGAGTGTGTTGGACATCTCCAAGACATTAATGTATAACTATCATTACGACGTGTTGTTGCCTTATTATGGAGCTGGAAACCTGAAGCTTATGTATATGGACACTGATTCATTCATTCATCGTGTTACAACTGAGGATGTGTACCAGGACAAGCTACGTTTTCTTGAGCATCTCGATACAGCTGATTACCCTGTCAATCATATGTGCCACTCTACTCAGAACAAGAAGGTATTGGGAAAATTTAAAGATGAAGCTAATAGCAAAATCATCCTACGCTTTGTTGGACTACGTCCTAAGATGTATGCCTTAGATATTCAAGGCTCAATGATAAAAAAGATTAAAGGTATAAAACGTAGCGCTATTAAGCAGTACATTTCGTTTGACAGCTATACAGACTGTCTTAAAACCTGTGAAATCATCAGAACACCTATGAATCTAATCCTATCGCGAAAGCATGCTGTTACCACAGTGCAAGTGAATAAAATTGCATTGAATCCCTTTGATGATAAAAGAATTATTGCTGAGGATGGAATAACTACCTATGCGTATGGACATTACAGCATTACAAGTAGTGCATAAGAGAATGTAAGTTGAAGATGAAGATTTTCTCGTGAGTCTACAATCTTAAAAAATTAAGTTTATCCGTGTGCTGTATATGCAACTAGCAGACGCCTGATGAAGAAAGAAGAAGATGGAAGGGAAGGTGGTAACCCTGCCATTAGGAGCAATCCTAGTGCTAGTCTCAAGCCTAGATAAAAGGGGAGAGACCTCTACAATGAACTAAAAAATAAAGGTATGTTGACGCAAAGCTTTTCAATTTGTGAACCAATATGCAGTTTATCCCTCTCCGCATCGTACAATAAGTGTTTAACATATAATAAGTTTGTAAGATTTAGAAAAAAGTATATAAATTGTTGTTACGTTGGATGAGAAATGTTTATAATCTAATTACTCTCTATATTACCATGAGTAACTGTGATACTAGTTGAATTACCTGTTAAAATGACTTAAATACCTGTGATACTACCCGAATCATGTGAAATTACCTTAACTAGCTCTGATACGAATTCCTGCTCTAAATTAGCATGAGCACCTGTGATACTATCTGGTTTGCCCTAAATATCAATGATACTAGATGAGTTACCTGTTAAAATGACTCAAATACCATTGATACAATCTGAATCACCTGCATATACCCTAAATGGCTGTGATACAAATCGCTGATCAAAATTATCAATAATATCTGTGAAACTATACTGATTACCCAAATACTTACGATATTACCTGAACTATCTGTGAAATACGAAGCTATGTTATAACCAACCCCTGGAACCTACCCTCCTGTAATGCTATCTGAATTACTCTAAACGCCTGTGATACTTGAATTAACCTAAATACTTACGATACTCTCTGAATTATCTGTAACATCATACGGAATTATGCTATATCCGCTTCCCGGGATCTCTCCTACCCTGTGATACTAACTGAATTACTTACCTGTTAGTGTGAGTGGTTTAGCTTATCCCGTGAGAGGGTCGCCTTTCCCTTACCCTTTTCCCTTTGCTGGTCACCTTTTTCCCTTTGCTGGTCACCTTTTTCCCTTTGCTGGTCACCTTTTTCCCTTTGCTGGTCACCTTTTTCCCTTTACTGGTCGCCTTTTTCCCTTTGCTGGTCACCTTTTTCCCTTTGCTGGTCACGTTTTTCCCGTTGCTGGTCACCTTTTTCCCATTGCTGGTCACGTTTTTCCCTTTGCTGGTCACGTTTTTCCCTTTGCTGGTCACGTTTTTCCCTTTGCTGGTCACGTTTTTCCCTTTGCTGGTCACCTTTTTCCCTTTGCTGGTCACGTTTTTCCCTTTGCTGGTCACCTTTTTCCCTTTGCTGGTCAACTTTTTCCCTTTGCAGGTCACTTTTTTCCCTTTGCTGGTCACCTTTTTCCCTTTGCTGGTCACGTTTTTCCCTTTGCTGGTCACATTTTTCCATTTCCTGGTCACCTTTTTCCCTTTGCTGGTCACCTTTTTGCCTTTGCTGGTCACATTTTTCCCTTTACTGGTCACCTTTTTCCCTTTGCTGGTCACCTTTTTCCCTTTGCTGTTCACCTTTTTCCCTTTGCTGGTCACATTTTTCCTTTTGCTGGTCACATTTTTCCCTTTGCTGGTCACGTTTTTTCCCTTTGCTGGTCACGTTTTTTCCCTTTGCTGGTCACCTTTTTCCCTTTGCTGGTCACTTTTTTCCCTTTGCTGGTCACGTTTTTCCCTTTGCTGATCACCTTTTTTCCCTTTGCTGGCCCCATTTTTCCCTTTACTGGTCACCTTTTTCCCTTTGCTGGTTACCTTTTCCCTGAATGGGTTACGTGATGGGCATGCCAAGGACATTGACATGAAACAGTTTTCCACTAAGTTCACATCTAAAGTCGCTTTCAAGGTCTAGCACCTCCTCTCCTATTCCCTATCTCTCCTGTATATAAGTCCATATTCCTACTGCTTCACTATCTGTCTAGCCTAGCGACTCTCCTCGTTTCCCTGTACCTCTCATATAAACCATACTCTACTCCTTGACCTCTGTCTAGCCTAACACCTCTCCGCGTTTTACTATACCCTTATATAAACTATACTCTACTCCTCAACCTCTGTCTAGCCTAACACCCCTCCTCCTGTTCTATACTTCTCATACATATAAACGCCTACTCTACTCTCAACCTCTGTCTAGCCTAACACCTCTGCTCCTGTTCCCTACATCTCTCATATACAAGACATGCTCTACCCTTCAACTCTGTCTAGCCTAACACCACTCCTCGTTTTCCTATACCTTTCATATAAACCATACTCTACTTCTTGACCTCTACCTAGCCTAACACCCCTGCTCCTGTTCCCTACCTCTCTCATATACAAGACATGCTCTGCTCTTCAACTCTGTCTAGCCTAACACCTCTCCTCGTTTTCCTATACCTTTCATATAAACCATTCTCTACTTCTTGACCCTGCCTAGCCTAACACCCCTGCTCCTGTTTCCTACCTCTCCCATATACAAGACATGCTCTGCCCTTCAACTCTGTCTAGCCTAACACCTCTCCTCGTTTTCCTATACCTTTCATATAAACCATACTCTACTTCTTGACCTCTGTCTAGCCTAACACCCCTGCTTCTGTTCCCTACCTCTTTCATATACAAGACATGCTCTTACCTTCAACTCTGTCTAGCCTAACACCTCCCATTGTTTTCCTATACCTTTCATATAAACCATACTCTACTCCTGAGCCTCCGTCTAGCCTAGCACCTCTCCACGTATTCCCTATCTGTCTCATATAAACCGCATTCCCCCTCCTTCTACCACTGTCTAGCCTAGCATCAACCCTCGTATTCCTTATCTCACCCATATAAACGCATTTTCCTCCTTGAACCGTCGCATCTACCCTCGTTTTCCCTATCCTTTCCCATAACGCAAAAAACTGCGCTCGATCTCTCCTAAATAACCTACTGTTCTACCGATGTGTTGTCTTGTCTTGTTCGATACAGATTTCCGTCATTGCTTCGGACGCACCTCAGCCTTGGGCTTATTGTATTAGGTGTATTATTTACTGAGATGTATCGCAAAATTAAACTTAACTGCTCATGTTTCGTTACAGTATTCTCAGTATTAGGGAATATAAGCAAGCTTCATGTATTTCTGAAATTATTTTATTTTCTATTTACCATCACAGCATTTTATTGAGTTCGTTTTGTATTTCAGGGCTTAAATAGGTGTTTATCTCTCATTGACTAATCGAGACAAAATGAGATTGTATGCCCTCGAAAGGCTGCATCATCAATGTCTGATGTCAGCGACACGTCTATTACTCTTCTCACTAATTATTTAAAAACGTTTACCTCCTCTTTCATTTCAGATACTAGAAATTCTCTCACACTAATAATAGTTTTCCATATTAGGTGCATAATGCATGCTTGCAGCTGATATTGAGCTCCATTTTTCCCTTACCCTTGCCAATCGTTTATTACATTCACCCTGATAAGTGAAAATCAGTAGCCTTCTTGTGTGTCAAGAGCCAACGTGGCCGCATAGGAAGGATACGCTACCGGACTTCATAACACACCTGAATATTCGCCGGCCGCACAAATAATTTATAATGGAAATGGTGAAGACTGGAGTCCTGCCGTTTCTCGACATCACGATTTAAAGCCAATGGAAAACTAAGCCATGCAGTCTACTGGAAACCGATCATACGGCCCGTTATCTAAACTCCAATAGTTTCCATCGCAAGTACCAAAGCGCAGGTGTATTGAACATCCCTACTCACAAATCAGTCGGTATATCGGATCATAGCCATCTACAAGAAGAGCTGAAACATCTCGGCTACGGTTTCGGGCAGAACGGCTATATACTAGACGATATCAAAGCCTCCGCCAAAAGAGCCACATAGAATAAGCCCACCAGTACAGGATTGACTACAGAAAAATCAATCACTATAACTCGTATTCCTCTTATTGGCAAGTTATTAAGTAATATTAGTCGATTTTTGGATACACACAACATAAATACGATGTACTTACCTCCGCCCAAAATCAGAAACCTTATCAGACAGGTCATAGACAACCTTGAATTGAGAGTGCCGTGTGTTTACCACATTTCCTGTGGATGCGGTGCCGCCTACAGAGGGCAAACTGGAAGAACAATGTCCACTAGATTTCTGAACACAAGAGAGGCATACTTCTGATGTAGCCAGAAAAATCGGGTCTAGAGAAACACTATTTCGAACAAGATCACAGGGCCAACTTGGGCGAACAACTGAATTATCCAAGTGTGCTGGTTACTGGTAACGAAGAGTGAAGAAAGCTTTAGTCATCTCGTCAGAGAAATACAATCTGAATCGAAATTCCGGATTGCAGCTCAGCACGTCCTGTAAACTTGCCTTAAAATGCATCAACACAGAAACACAAAATCATCGGCTCTTCACCCGGCCACTTCCTACTCTCACAGTTGATCATATTTCCGACACTTAACATTTCTGTACTGACGGAAGTGCTTATCGGAACTTCGACATATACCGTATCCCTTTTCCGTAATCTTTCGGCACTCCTCCTTCCTATTATCGAACTCCCCCTAAAGGAATAGCTACTTACCTTAAACGGCTCCTTGTAACGTCTGAGACTTTGACAACCTCAGCATACTCCCTCTATTTTATAAGAGGTCGGAATGAAGCTCCACATATATTAGTATAAATATGGAGTACTTCAAGGATTCTTTTTCGGGACTACACAGCAGCAATATGGGTAGCTCTAGGAGATAGGCTGCCAAGGAACAATCATTCGCCGCAGTTACTTCTACTGCCGCTGAAGAATCGTCGCCGCAGCAGCCGCGTACTAACTAACCGCAGCAACACACTGTCCTGCTTCTCCTTCGGAAGCATGCCAGCCGCCACCACATTGCAGCCTCTTCAGCGTGATTATCGCTGGTGTACTCTGGGATCTATCGGCATGTTTGGTACTTGGCACTGCGCAGCAACAGTGGCCTTCTGCAATAAAGGCCACCAGAATCACCTCAGCGGGACCAACGCCACTAATTCGTCTGGAGCTAGCCAGCCGCACGAACCTGGAAGATTCCGCTGCGCCTAGTCTCCCCCTTTTAGGGCGGCTGTTACGCGTCGAGGCCAGTAGCTAGGAATGGCTAACTACAAACCGCCAATGCTTGCCTATGAACACACTTAAGTCGACGTGTGAAGCGTCCCCGAGATGCCACTACTGCGGCGCCTGCATCCACCACAGCAGCGTGCAAGTAGCACCACCTCCGCCGCCCCGGCATGGTGTTTCCTTGCACTTCACATGACAGGCCAGTTTGCCGCGACATCCAATGCGGGAAGAGGCACAACCACTACAGCTTCAACAGACGCCACCGCCACAACCGACGTAGACAGCACTCTTCAACCGATTACTTCAGACAGCAACAGAGAAGTCCAGGATTTAAACGACTTCGTCCAGGACCTCCACGCGGAGTTTCTGAATTTGGCGGCTAAGCTGTCAGCCTTGGAGGACCTCATAAGGGAATTTCAGGCCTCAACAACCACCTCACTTCAGTAGCACCACACCATCAATCACAACACTCAGTAGCAACTAGTGTACATAGACTGACTCTTCGGTTGTTATTGGACTCCAACTCGCAGAATTCCAATAACAGTTCAGAAAACAAGACACATCGACCTTGGGACGGAAGGCTTCCAACCTCTACGTGGAGCAATTAAGAGCCACGGTGCCACACTGCTGACATCTTCCGGTCGACAAATCATCTCCTCAGTCCCACCCTCCAAACTTTTCTCGTCCTAGATAACATCTTTGAACCTCTAGGATACAGTCAGGTCATTTGAGCATGTTTGTAGCCTAGAACCTTACCCTTACGCCCGCTATCGCCCATTGGGTGGCAGCTCAGTGTCTTTCTTCGAGCAATGCGTGTGCTATGTGACGGCACTACCTATTCCGCGTATTCCTATCTTATCCTTCATTCTAACCGGTGTTTTTAGTGGGTATGGCCATGTACTGGCGAGTCCCGTACTCTGTCTCCAAAATGGGCTGTGGACAGTACGTAATTGTATTTTCTCCTCCGCTCGAAAAAAAAGGAATCCCAATTTGCGTCATTCAGCTTCCCTGAAGATCGGAACAATGCACGTTCCCGAAACGCCGGCTTCTAACCAATTTTACACCTAGCTGGAAGCCCTAGAAAATCTAGAGTATTCACAACGCCAAGAAAGCTTCAGAGCTTTAAAGAACTCTGAAGAACGGCTTACTTTTTCCGGTTAATATAGCAGCCATTCGCGTGTAATTGTGCCATTTTGTGTCACATTTAAAATAAATACAAAAGAGCAAATACTTTATTTCTTATTTATAATAAAAGGACCTAATTGTTTACAGGGGGCATAACTCACTATAGGCTTCTTTAAGGTATCTGTAATTTCTTTATCAAAATGACCTCGATCATAGCGGTTCTTGTGAGATAAATCTATATAATTTTCGACACTTGTTTGAAAAATGGAAGTGCAGGGAAAAGCGCTATGTTCACATGCTATTGCACTCGCCCATAAATTTAATGGGATTATAGATTTTAAAAAAGTTTTGCACCTTTATCATTTAATGCAGTTTCTATTAAAAACTTGTTCACCTACTTTTATGCGTTAAAAATGTGAAGACATTTTTGGAAATTTCATTACCTTTTTGTAGTTAATTTTTTTAATTTATTATTTGCGCTTTAACATTAAAGTCATATCACGACAACAATAGATTTTTAAAGTTGCAATATTTGGAAACAAATTACAACTTTAATTATGTAACATTAAACCAGTTCTTTTAAAAACTTAATTATGTTGTGACAGATGGTTGGATCACTTAAGGCCACCGAGAGGTTAGCAGGAATACCACACTGAAGCCAATGAACATCGTACATAGGGCACTCTGCAATTATGCTGAACTGTGAGAATGGAGTGACAGGGCTTGTATGTAGGCTGATGATCTTTTCCAAGGAGATAAGAATGTGTAATTGCAGTACGTCCGATACGTAGCCTGGTGAGAAGTACCTGGTCACGACGAATTAGATGTTTTGAAGAAAATTCTAAATGAATGAGATCATATTTCCATTAACTCCAAATTCCGTTAAGAAATTGAATGATGCAATTTCTCTAAATGGAATCGTATGCCTTTTCTATGCCAAGACTGACTAAAATCATATGCTGTCCTCTACCAAATGTCGCTCCAGGTATACATTCTTGCATGACAATATTTCAGTAAGAGTGAGTACTCCGCTTATTAAATTAAAATACCGATAGGTATATATAATTACTTTTCGCATTCCAAATAAGGTTCTTTGCACTTTTCACGATATATTGTTGTAATGATCCCCCACTCACTCTTGCGCTCACTAATCACTGATACATCAGATTGACACGAGGAACAGAGGAAAACTTTTTGGTTTTGGTCGTTGATTGTTCACCAGTAAATTCAAGTAACAATGAAGAAAATAATTCTAAACACCGCCCAGTTCCTTTTGTTCCACTAATACCGTTATTTTTGCCAGTGAAAGTTTAGAAATGTTCTCATATTCCTCAACACTCCCAAAACTCCAACAAAAACATTTTTCTCCCATAATTTGCAGTCTTAAGAGAGCTACGGCCTAAATTGCGAGGATAAGATATATGATGGTTTATGTTGATAATGGAATGTTAATACTGCCTAGCTCGTCCGCACTGGTTCAAGCAATTCACATGAACCTTCTCTAACCTCTATCGTTTATTAGTGGGTACCCAAACTAGTCTTAATAAAGCTAATTTTTATAATTACTTTATATTAATCGAAATAAGCTTTTACAGAAATAGCAACATTCACATTTCGTTATAGATACAAAGTAATTACGATAGTTAAACGTTTTTGACCTGGACGCTATACGCTGCCCTTATAATTCCATGTTTATTAGAATCGCGCGAGAAAGAATTGAATGTTGATAGGATTCTAACAGAATGGCTAAGTATTGAACAATTCGAACTATTAATAACAGATATCTCATAAATGGATGATACAACAAACAATTTGTCAAATAAACTGTGTATTTTAAAGAGATATACGTTTCTTCTTAGTAGGGTTTCGTCTATTGCTTAATATTTACCAGTTATAGAGGATTACATAAGGTTTCCTGCGAATGAAGAGGATTTCAAAGGCTATTCCCAGAAAATTCTAGATATGCGTTTCATTCGTCATGTAAATATCTTTATGGTATGCTATGGTACGGTATGTTAGTCAAAATCGTGAGCCATTCTTTAGAAAATAAAGATTTCGAAAAATGTTCCACGTAAAGCGTATTTGGTGGCAGGACGATTTTCTTGAAAACCTTCATGTCGCATCTTTGGAAGATATTGAAGTTACATATTGTGTTGATCCGACTTTTCGTTTTTGAGTTATGCTCTTCACAGACAGACACATGCACGCAGATGGACACGGGCCTTTTTATAACAATATTTGTTGTATTCAGGGGGTGTCAAAGCCTGTATTTCGGTGAAACCTCGTATTGAATATTTGAGTCGTATGCAATACCTTCTCTACCTTCTAGGTAATTCTAGAAAAAGTAACAACTCAGTGGAGCGGATTAAGTAATTTAATGTTTGTAACATTTCATATAATGAACAGTAATTACAATAAGATAATTAGCAGCTCCTAAATTATTTCTTGTAATAAAATGGAAAATCTGTATATCTTGTATGTTGTTTTGTACACCTTCCTAATGTATGTTTAAGATATCAAAGTTAGAAGTTAAGTACTATGGAAGTTGAAAGTTTCGCTATAGGTGATCTAGTGCAAATCTTTTTTTCAGTAAATACTAGATTACAGTGGAAGTTTTGGCGGTGTTTGTCATGTGCACAGACATTTAACGCCAGACATTAATTAAATAGCATGTTCACTCTATCAACGCGTTACTTTCTCCAGCCTAATAGTAGGTAACAGAAAGTATTATATTCCACACAAATATTCGATATCGAGATTCCACCTAAATACATGTGAAGCCCACTGAATCCAGAAAGTATATTTAGAGAAAGGTGCTGTACCGATCTATCGTTTGTAAATCTGGGTGTCCATGAGCAGCATAATTATAAAACGAAATGTTCAATAAACACTAACTTGGAATTTAAGTTCAATGTCTTCCAAAGAGGCAGCACGGAATATTTTAAAGAGAAACCTCAATCCGAACTACTATTTACATAGAAAATGTAATCGATATTTTCTTTAGAGTACTCTAACGATGTTAATTAAATTGCCATATATTTAGGATATCTACATTAATAAAAAAATGTATATCTTGAATTTCTGGGAAGAGTCTGTGACACTTTCTTCATTAAAAAGGAGTTTTTGTATAATGTTGTATATCTGTAAGCCACATAAGAAATAGATGAAAGCATAACGCGCAAAACTGCAGATTTTTTTTAAACACATCATTTATTTGACATAACTTTTATGTGGCATCAATATTTCAAAAAAACCTGTAATTATTGGTCTGAATTTTTCAATATTTTATTTTTTCAAGTGCTGTCGTTATGCAGTTGTTTCTTGTCATATCATGGAAAGACTAAGTAATTTTAAGGCCAGCATATAGTGTCACCCTTTTAAATACTCTACTATCGATTCGGTTTCCTCAGTCCCTCCTATACCCACAAGGGAATGTGTAATGTAACAATTAAACAAAGAATTATCTCGGATAAGGCATATAGGAAAAAAGCCTTTAAGAATAGTCAGTAGAAGTTAAATAAATTAAACATAATGGGTATAGGAAAGTCCCGAGAATGCAATACGTCATTTTTTTGTTTGCGTTTTGTTTTTGCTTCTCATTATGATTCCTACACAAATCCACGAACACAAGCACCGAAGCGGAACTAAATCCTAGTGTTGCACCAAAAGGCACCAAAAGAAACTGCTTAGACAATGCGGTCATAGGGGCTAGCAAGGAACAGTGCTTAAGGGGAGAAGCTACCTTCTGTCTCCGCCGTGTAACATTTGTCAATATCAATACCGCTTCTCAAGAACTATAAACATTAAACAAATGAAAATTTTCACTTGCATTTAACCACTTGTCAACAAAGTGACAGTTTTATGTAAATACCTTTTAAAATGTGGTATCTAGATATTTTTAATAACTACCTTTATATCTGCAAAGTTTCAAATGAAAAATCATATCATTCGTCTTAATATGAGACCGAAGGTTTAAACATGTCACATTCTGCTAAAATAATATATAAATACACTCTAAAAATCCCAGTGTTCTGAGATGAACAGTTTCAGAGAAAAGTTACGTAAAAATAAAAATTAAAACTTATAGGCAAATAATTTTAAAGTTATACGTTATTTATTGACCCTCTTAAAACAGCCTGCCTCCACAATCTGCAGTTGTAGCAGTATCATCATATCCTCCCTACTTCTCTTCTTATTTCTTACTCTCTGTCTATCTTTCTTGTATAAGTCCTTCCAGTCTCTCTAGTTATATTTTTGGAACTTTTTTTGGAATTTTGGCAAGTTCATAATTTCACATGTTATTTTTCTAGATTTTAAAATCTCCCCAATGTTACATATGGAATATACAAATCTAATATTGTTTTCAAAACATGTTCTGTGTTTCTACTGCTACACTTCAAACGTAACTGATACTGTTCTAAATCTGGTTCTACTGTCTTCAAAGTTTATCACACTACCACTTGTATCAAAATATTTACATTTTAAAAATCCATTTAGAACCTCTGAGGGTATACTGATGTCTAAAATAACATGTTCGTCATATTTTGCAGACTCTAGGTAGCTTAAACAGTTGTGGAAGAAGTAGAAAATAGTTTCATTCTAGAAGAGCCACCTTTAGAATCACTGTTTGTTGATCCAGTACTCATCACAAGGATTGCATTATCTAAACTGAAACTCACAATACTACCTTACAATTCTGTATTTTGATTGTTTTCAGATTGAGCTGCACATCAAATATTTACACACACATTTCCCTTTCTTCCAGAATATATATGCCTTTTCCTGAACACTTTTGTATAAGATACAGGATCTTTTAATCGCTCAAAGAAAAAGTAAACGTATGCAAGATTCAGGCCCAGGAAAACAAATGAATGAACAACACAAATAGGTTAGCCAATAGCTGAAAGTATAAAGAATGTAATTATAGACAAGAAAGTCCCTAGATCTAAAGCATTAAATCGTAAGAAAACTATCACGCGTAAGAGAATTAAAAAGGGACGTGCTCTGCAGTGCACGCTGTCATATAAGCTGCCATTTAGGACGTTTAAGTAGGTATGGTTCAAAACACATTTATATTCTCATAAAACAGACTTCAAACCATAAAGTTAAGCAATAAGATAAAAGTTACTATTTTCGCCCATTTCAAGGTACCTTATGCCCTTGTTACAATTTTTAATAATACATCTAAGGGTTTCAAAGTTCCTGATTTGCGTGCCACTTTATTAAGTAGCGGCAATATGACAAAGATGTTAAAGCAGCACTAAATAAATTAATTAAAACACTTACCAATACTTAAAATTTTCTAACCAGTGCTTAAATGTCACTTCCTTGTGGAGTCGGTCTCAAAATTTGCTTTAAAGCCGTAATAGATAGTGACTTAGAATGCTTGCAATAAAAATGTTTTGGTAGATATTTTGTAGATATAGAATTCAGTATTAGCATTCTACGCTAGTTCGTTGGTGTTTTGATGTAAGGTAAATTAAGATCTGTATTTTAACTAGTCATGTATTTTGCCAAAATAAATATTTGTTTATCTACAGATGCTTCGAACTACAGCCGTCTATAGCTATATATGGTAGGCCGTAAATCGTGCTTATTTTGAGTGTCAGTGTATTTCCCAAAACGAGTACTTCGTTTTGGAACAGGCTGTTATCGATGCGGTAGCAATTAGAGTAATGCACATCATCCAGATGAGAAATAAATGCCAAGATGCGTGTATTGACGGGAAGAGCACAATTATTTAAAGTGCAGTCTGGTGGATGTTGAAATTTCCGAACTTTAATGTTGTTCCACAAGCGTTTCATGTCAGTAGGTTTACACTAACGTAGGCGAACAAATTGAATTAATGGTAGGTACTTCGAGTCAGAAACATCGCTGAAGCAGAATGCAGTTAGTACCCAAAGTAAGACAACACTGGAAAAAAAACGTTTAGAATATCCTATTTTCTGAATTTACTTCTAAGAGGTTTCAGAAAATGTCCAACTTTTTACCCTCATACTCTTAACGGATACGCATACTGCGTCTACTGTACACAGATAAGGAATAGGAAAATTGATTTCAATTTGCTTATTCATATCTTAAAATGTTGAGAGCTTTGCATTTTTACTTCCTCTTCTGCTCACTTACAATAAGTAATTGTATAAAGTTGGATGTTGAGATATCACTGGAAACAATCGTATTCAGACTCCCGGAATAAAATAAGTCATTTTTAGAAAAAAAAACCAGTTTGTTTGACGGAAACAGTTTATTTTGCAGACTGCCCTATTAGACCTACACTTCCATTTGAAATTTTAAGGTTATCGCCGTTGACTCCACATTCAGTTATGGCTGATTGCTGAAATCAAGCTCAAGCCAAAGTTCACGTGTGCTTAAGTTATAAATATATTTATCTCTAGAAATTTAACGCTGTATTTTCCAAAATAAATTATTATTATATTGGATATGTTCACCCTTTGTATTAAAATTCATTCTAAATTAACCCACTATGTTACAAGATAATAGTGATGAAACTATCGACTTGTATTTCTTTCTTCTTTTGTATTTTGTCACACATACACATATAATATTTTTATTTTTGTTATATGTATTATATATATATACGTTAAACACAATTTTTCGTTATTTTTTGTACAAAATATGAATATGGGTAACAGGTATTCACATAGGAGTGTGTGTATTTTTCAGTTCCTAAAAGAAAGTGTATTTCTACTTAAAACTATTCGCATTACTTTCTTTTCTATATTTCATTAAAGGGATAAGTAAACTATGTTTAAAGTACTCAGTGGTGCTTGAGTGGTAAGTAGTTACTTTGCTCAATGATATTTAAGACTAATAATGCACAAATTTCATATCATGCTGAAATACCTTTAGACATGATAAGATCAATAAGAGCTTTTTAATTTAGATACTTATCTATTTGTTGTATATGTGTGTATGTATATATAACGGGAAGTCTCGACTTCTTTCATTCCTTATCTAGCATAAAGTTAAATGCATAAACTTTCAATAGTGCAAAACTTAACAACTTAAAATTATTGAAGATTTATCAGAAAGTATTAGACATACTTCAATAGCATCGAGTTTCGAATAGTATCGATACCGTCGAGACCTCGATATTATTTGAAACTCGATGATATCGAAGTATGTCTAATACTTTCTGATAAATCTTCCATAATTTTAAGTTTTTAAGTGCTGCACTATTGAAAGTTTTTGCGTTTAACTTTATGCTAGATAAGGAATGAAAGAAGTCCAGACATCCCGTTATTGCCTCGCACATGTCCACATAGAGTTGCTGCACTATAGTTCTTGATAGATATTGACTGCGTTTCCTGTGGGTAAATTCATGTAACATTCCATAGACTCTTGAGTCTAAAGTCAAAACATGCAAAACAATGGGGGAAGGAGTAGAGGTACTCATGTAAACGTGCAGCGTTAACTGAGCTGCAAATGAAGCTGATTTAGCTAACGCACTAAGTCACACGCTTTTGCAATAGCCTGGCTTGGTGACTCACTCTCGGCCATCACATTTACTAACTCCGGTGACGAAAATCTGTGAATCCAGCAGAAACAAATCAGAACTTAAGACGTGAAACAATACAGTACATGGAAATATTTGTTCTCTCAAGAATCCACGTGTTCTTAAACAAAAACGTTTGTTTCCGTTGTATCTCTGGTTCCTTGATTTTTTCTTCAAAACTTTAATTGTGTCTAATATGTCTTTGTGTTAAAAATGTATATGCTAATGTGTGTGGGTGGGCAGTAGGAAGAGTTAATTCACAAGCTCACTATGTTTCCGGTGTTATAGATTACTTACATATTACCGGATGAAAAAAAATACATACGTTATATGGTAGTTATGAATAGTGGTTGAATGGTGTAACACACACATTACTTTTAGTTTGAGTTTCATATATAATACTGTGACATCGCTCGCGGCGACACCTGCGGCCGGCCAGCCGGCTAGTGGTACCTCCCGACCTATACCTTTGTGGGGCCTGTAAGATATTTATGTGAAATAAAATGTGTATGTTGAGCATTCTGGGAATAGCTTGTGGAGAACTTTTCATTCGAAAGGAGCTTTGTATAACTAGTAAACCACAAGAGATATCGAAAAGCTTCTACACAAAAAGCTATATTTCTTTAAATCATGCGTTCTGTTTGGAAAAATTTGGTGACATCAGTATTTACGAGATATCTGCTGTAATTTGTTAGTTTTAATTTATCAATACTTTTCCACTTCTAAAGTGCTGTTACCATACAACTGTTTCTCGCGAATTCATTGAAAGAACATGAATTTAAAGGCCAGGATGCAGAAACCCACTTCGGTTTCTTGTATCCCTCTTGTCCTGCAACAAAATTGTAACCAAACCATTTTTGAAAATGATTATATCTCTTTTAACATGAAGACGGATAAATAAGCCTTTAAAGTAATAGTTTACAGAAGCTATATACAAAATAAACAATACTAGATAGAGAAAGTAATATGAACGTAGTGAATAAGATTCTTGTTCCTACACCCTGCCAGTCATGACAAACACTCGCCAGAAAGAGATCCAATATGTTCTAATAATTATTGGTATGTAAGCAGGAAGAGGAGGCTGGTGAGACACTCAGTGATTTATTTGAGAGAAACTTGAATATGCAATCCTTGCAAATGTATGTTCTTTTTAAGGGCTGACATGAAATATTGGAAACGATACACTACTTCAAAACGTTATTGCTTATAATATTGGATAATTCAAACAACAATAGTAAATATCCGGTAAACGGCTACATTATAAAAAGTTGTGTTTTGAAATTGGCGTATTTTAGTCAGTTCGACATTTATTCTGTAATAAGATTTTGTGTATTTCTTTGTTTTCCCAGTCATATAATGTTGGATGATAATAAAGACATCTTTAAAGCTATTTCTAGAAGACTTGAGACAAACACCTTAATGGTCACAACTTTCGAGACTGGTGAGGTTTTAAAATACTCCTTAGAGTGGATTTTGAGAAAATATAAGGGTTTATATTGTGATTGGGGAGGAGAATTTTCAAGTAGCTATCTTAAATCTCTGTATTAGGTACGAAGTTTGCTTTTTATTGTAATTTCAGTTTTCAAATTTTACTTTTCACACATACGACACACACACGAAAATACGAACATGTTTGTCTTTTTAGAGATCAGGGGATCTGAAAACATAACATATTTATGCTGAAATCGCCAGACATAATTTTTTAGTGGAATGCTATACTTCTACATACGGTAGGCTTCTCTATGCTGCAGCAGTATATGATTGTTCCTCGTTTTCTGTTCCTTTCTTCTTTTGTAGTTTTTGCTTTTGCCATTGTTTTAACCTCCTTAACCATGCACATCATATCCAATGGTGGATGAACGTAATAAAATTAATGTTGGTTTGAGGCTGAATTCCATTGAGATCAGTGTTATCCCATATTTGTCTTCACAGACTAAGGGTAAACCCTAAAAGAATCTGTATCTAAGTCAAATTCTACAATTGGGATATGAATTAGAACCCTCCGAAATATGAAGTTAACACAATTAGCCACACCATAGAAGTGGGACCGTCTGTGATATATGGGTATTAAAATAATTATCTGCATACTGATATTCAGTTGGTTTGCGCTCTTTGATAATAACTAAGTGCACGCTAATGTTGCCTGGGAAGGTTTCGCAATTTACCCTAAGGGCAATGAAACGTGAGAAGAGATTTAAAATTAATTTTTATGTTAAATCTTGAATTATAATTTATAATTATAATTTTAATTAAAAGGAACAAGCTTTTACTAGAGACATATTTATTTAATTAAAAATTCAGCACAAAGTAAAATAAATTCTGTATTTTGTATTGTACAGTGAGACGCGGATTTGGTTTATACAATTTCGTGCACACAATGTTAGACATAATAATTTTGTCTGCGGTTAATTCTTTTGTAGACCTTCCAGTAGCTATTTTCATGTTTTCAACGATTTCACTCTTGAAAAGACTTTTCCGTGTAACGTTTGTTCTTGGGCTCTCTTGATTGACATTACAAAGACAGTTTTTGTGGAGAATTCCTCCCGCTTTAGAAACATCATTTTGGGATCTATGAGATGAGAACAATGTTTGGTATTATGACGATTTGGCCTCAATTGTTTTTCCAAGAATAATGCACTTCTTTAATTGCCAGGCAATTATCCGCATGCTGTTTACTAGCTTTTGGCTTAAGTTTCATATGAGCATAATACTGGTGTTCACTTTAAAAATCAGTTTTATGTGGAGGCATCTGATGGATTAATGGCTTTTGGTAAACCCTACTGGATAGATTTGTTGATCTACAGCGCCATGCGATTCTATAGAAGTTAAACTGAGGTACGCTCTACTATTTCCTTGCACCGGACCTTGAAATATAGGTTAATTTATTTTTGTCACACTTGTGATTTTTCCCACGGTGGATGGCAGTACCAAGCAATTCGCCAATCTTGTTATCAGATGAATGTTTAGTGCTTAAAGTTTCTTTAACTATAACGAACAGCGCAATGACCCCCATGGGGAAAGAAAATGGAAGATTCAAAGCTCATTTTAAGTCGATTTTGTTATAATGTAAAGTCAGTTTTGTTACTGCAAGGGGTAGCAATATGTTAAATGAATAGATGTGTTACATACCCTGTATGTCGAGACTTATAATAAATTCTCATTCATACAATCCCTTAATGCTTGTTTAAAAACGTTTGTAATCCTTAGTCAAAGAATATATACATAGGTATGTATATGTATGTATGCACGTATGTATGTATGCTTGTATGCACGTATGTTTGAATGTTTGTGTGTGTGCATATATGTATGTATTAAATGCTCAGAGAGTTTGACAATGAATCCATTAGCCTTGCTTCTCAATATTTGGGGATGAAGTTATTGAATGATGTTAGTGTCTCACATGTTGATAAGTGATCTTAATAATATATGGAGTATATATTAGTACACATTATTATTATAGCTTATAGGATGTTTCAAAGGATTGCTTCGCTTGGATTCAAGAGTATATATTAAACGTTGTCAATGGCTTAAGTAGAAGATGAACACAGAACAGGTTCTACTTTCCCCTAACCGTCCAAATTTGGAGTATGAACGGCAAAAGTTATAGGGCGTGATGATAAATTGTACACTTTAAATCATAACACATTTTGTGCATTGAGTTTTCCCAGGTAATATGAACATGCTAGTGCTGCATTGCACGACAATCAAATTGCCATGGTCGTGATAATTTTAATCTCAGCCATATGAGCGTATTTAGCACACTCAGAATAACCTAGACTAGGTTTAAGTCTGAAAATATGCTTTCCCTAATACTGAAAATCTTCGGAATTTCATTGTTGAATGGTTTGGCAAGGAATGCTCCTAAGCAGTTCTCTACTGAAATTTCCGAAGCAGAAACAATTGGTTAATGGTTGTTGGGTAAATTTCGAACCTATATAAAGTTTTAACCTGATTTTGTAAAATCAGTAATGTACAAGAGTTTGCAACTTTCAATACGCTATATTCTATCCACTATTTTAATTCATAACTTAAAGATGGAAGGGTTCTTTGAGAAAATTATGGCTAAACACCAAGCAAAAGAGAAATGGAGGACACTGCAGATTTGCTGGAGAGACGCACAGGTAGGAAGATGAAGTGTTAATTAAAACTTCGAAGCAACGGAATTGAAGGAACTCTAGCATGTTTTAGTTAGAAAAACTGAACATTTAGGAAAATTAAATGCACAATAACAATTTGAACAACAATGTAGATCTGCAGCGTTAATACAAGTACTACTGCCATACATATTGGAGATAATACTTCATTTAACTTCATTATTAAGATCGATCACGGATACCTTGTAATGTGCAACAAAATTTCGCTACTCTCATTGGTACCCTCGAATTTTGAGTTCCCTCAGGTACCAATATTTAATTTATATTACGACGCACATTCTCAATAATGTAATATTTCATAATTTGAAGCTACCTCTGCATTCAAAATAACACTTTTCTACGACAAGAAACCCTTTTTCTTTTAACCTAGAATTACCTTTAAACAGGACCGTTGATATGGCTTCGTTCACTAGATACCATTCTGCTTGAGCATGGTTATTTTCAAAAGCATTTTCTTTACCCTTGTACGTTCTCTTCTTTCTTCCTCATTTAGCTTTCCAATCATTCCTTAACATTATCAAGGTTTTTTATATGTCAGCTTCCAGAAGAAATAGACATCTACAGTTTCGGATACGTATCTTTGGCTGAAATACTAAGGTAAATCATCGTGTTCGGATTATTTTGGCAACATCGCTATAATCTGGATCCATATTATTCTAAACTGACCCCTTAATAAGCACATTATATATTTTAGTGTATTTAACATCGTTCTTACTGCATGCGACACCACAGGTTGTGGACACTGATGACTCATGAAATGAAATGAAAATTGGAAAACTAAATTTGGGAAAGAAAGTTCCAGGCCTAAGTTTAGGTTACCTTCTCACCATTTGCCGGTTAGGATAAGCGAGGAAAACCTTCATCAGTGAGAACGCTCATGAAGATATTGAAGCGCGGATCTCCCGTTTACGAGTTTGTTCCTTAACGAACTCGGCTGTCCTATATCACTACAACTTCAATACAGTACGGTACATATAGCTCTGAGCAATGTTTATCCTAAAATTGTGCACAATGGGACACACCTTTAAAATACTCTCACACGAGTTTTATTGGAGGTTTTGTCAAGCGTCAGCTCAAACCACTGGAATCACTCCCGGGTATCCCCGCAACGCAGTGCTACACAGTCAGCACAGTATCCAGAATATACAAGTAGGAAAAACTTCCCAATCTAAAAGTTGAATCAGGTTGAAAACATCAATGCTAATGACGGAATTCGAATAACCAGTTTTTCACTACTCGTACCGATGTCCTAATTCTGATATTTCGCGAAGGCCAGGCATTGGAATTCCTAAGCATTCAAGTCTGTTACTAGACTATAGGTATTTTGTCGTTTGCGGACAATTCTCACAGCAGTTTTTACCTGCCTGTTACTAACCCTCCGGCGCTGTCGTTTACGTTCTTTGCAGGAACATCTGTTTCAGTGCAGATAACTTGAAGCCAATGCTTAAGATTAGCTATGTCTGGTGATGCCTTACCTCTAAAGCAAATTACACAGCTCATCAAAAAAGAAATCCAAATATTTGCAGTTTGAGTACCGCGGTGACAATGTAACTTTCAAATCTAAATTCACTTCCATCCTTAGCCTACATACTGACAGAGAATTTAAGTGTGTCGAAAGAGACACGCGAAGTTGAATTGATATAAAAGTAAGCAAGAAGTATAATCCATACAGATGACAATACTTGACACCTTTATAACGTTATGTGTTATTATGATAACATTTTTGAGTAAAGAATTATTAGAATTATTATATTAAAGGATTTAAATTACTTGCAAAGAAGGTCTATGTTACAAATTAATTTGTTTTGTATAAAATGGAACCAGATTGATAATTTGTTATTTCTATTCACATGTAAATCGTTTAATAAAACTAAACATTAAAATTTATTTCGCTACGCATGGCAAAAACCCTAAAAGTAAACAATGATCAATTTTTACTTTCTCTACTACGTATAGTAAGTAGGGGAAGTATTGCATTCCACCCAAAAATTCGATACCGAGACTTCATCGGAAATATATGTTTTGATGCTTCCTGAATCCAAAAAGAGAAATCATTTTCAGAAAAAGGTCCGTGTGTGTGTCTGTGTGTCTGTACGTCTGTGAACAGCATAACTCAAAAACGAAAAGTCCGATAAAATACTAGACTTAGTATTCAGGTTAAGTATCTTTCAGAGATGCGACACGAAGGCTTTCGAGAAAATCCCTCCAACCCACACTTTACATGAAACATTTTAGAAACTTTTGATTTTCTCAAAAATGGCAGTAACGATTTTCATTAAAGTATCAGATATTTAAGATATTTTTATGACAAATGAAATGTATTTCTTGAATTTTCTGGGAATATCTCCAAAAGTCCTCTTTATTCTGAATGGCCTTTGCACAACTAGTAAACCGTAAGCGATAGACAAAATGATTCTACATAAGAAATGTAGACCATGCTAAAGCACACAATTTATGTCATATACATTTTGTTATGGAGCGAACCAGTTCCGAGATATGCGTGGTTATTTGTTTGAATTTTCCAATACTTACACTTGTCTCATTTGAAAATTCCTTATTAGTTTTTTACTTTCCCTACTACGTATAGTAAGTAGGGGAAGTATTGTATTCCACCCAAAACTTCGATACCCAGATTTCACCGGAGATATATGTTTTGAGACCCCCCGAATCCAAAAAAAAGCATTTTTGGAAACATGTCCGTGTGTGTGTGTGTGTGTGTGTGTGTGTGGTGTGCCTGTGTGTCTGTGAACAGCATAACTCAGAAACGAACAGTCGGATAAACACCAAACTTGGTATTTTCGTTCAGTATCTTCCAGAGATGCGACACGAAAGTTTTCAAGAAAATTCCCCCACCCCAGATTACCCTTTACATGGAACATTTTTCGAGAATTTTAATTTTCTCAAAAATGGCTCTAACGATTTTTATTAAAATATCATATGTTTAAGATATTTTCATGACAAAATGTATATCTTGAATTTTCTGGGAATGTCTCCTAAAGTATTCTTCATTGAGAACGACTTTTGCATAACTGATAAACCATAAGAGATAGACAAAATTTTAGTACACAAAAAATGTAGATCGCGTTAAAATACACAATTTATGTCATATACAGTTTTTTGTTGAGTGAACCATTTTCGAGATTTTGCTTGTTATTCCCTTAAATTTTTCAATACTTATTTTCTCAATGGGAATTTGTTATTCATTTTTTCGTCTTGGATATGCAAAGAGTATTAATCTGTGGCAAACAGAATGGTGCTGCACATAGCAACCAGCTATTAAGAGATATGTCTTTGCTTATATTGCCCTTGCAAATACAAAACAAGGGGAACATAGTAGGCCTTAAGCGATGGTTAAATATTTTTAGAACTGGTCGCTATGTGTAAAATGTAATTCTCTTTGCATGTCAAAAGATCGTTTTTGCAAATGTTTATCTCGATTAATATGAAATAGATGGAGAATAAGCGTTTGTAAAAATAGTTTGTACAGGAGTAGAGAAAGTCATGTGAGTGTAACATATTAGATTTTTTTTGTTTTGGATATGCAAAGAGTATTAACCCGTGGCAAAGAAAATGTTGCTGCACCTAGCAACCAGCTATTAAGATACATATCTATACTTAAAAGCTACTGTATTTCTATATTGCCCTTGCAAATACAAAACAAGGGGAAAATAGTACGCCTTAAGGGATAGTCAAGTATTTTTAGAAGTGGTCGCTATGTGTAAAATGTAATTCTCTTTGCATGGCAAAAGATCGTTTCTGCAAATGTTTATCTCGATTAATATGAAATAGATGGAGAATAAGAGTTTGTAAAAATAGTTTGTAAAAGAGTAGGGAAAGTCATGTGAGCGTAACACATCAGATGTTTTGTCCTGGTAATGGAAAGAAAATGGAATACTCCACATAGCAAGCAGCTCTTAAAATATTTGACTATAGCTTAAAGCCGACCAATTCCCCTTGCATCTACAAGAAAATTAGCAATAAGATTAACATCTCGATATCTTGATTAACATGAACTATATGGAGAATAAGCGTTTGTAAAAATAGTTTGTACAAGAGTAGAAAAAGTATGGGAGTGTAACACATCAGATCTTTTCTTTTTACTTTCTCTACTACGTATAGTAAGTAGGTGTAATATTGTATTCCACCCAAAAATTCGATGCCAAGATTATTTCACCGGAAATAAATGTTTTGAGGCCCCCTGAATCCAAGAAAGCATTTTTGGAAACATGTCCGTGTATGTCTGTGTCTGTCTTTGAACAGCATAACTCAAAAACGAACAGTCGGATAAACACCAAACTTGGTATTTAGGTTCAGTATCTTCCAGAAATGCAACACGAAGGTTTTCAAGAAAATTCCCCCACCCCAGATTATCCTTTACATGGAAAATTTCGCAAAAATTTTAATTTTCTCAGAAATGGCTCTAACAATTTTGACTAAAATATCATATATTTGAGATACTTTCATGACAAATAAAATGTATATCTTGAGTTTTCTAGGAATGTCTCCAAAAGTATTCTTCATTGTGAACGACTTTTGCATAACTGGTAAACCATAAGAGATAGACAACATTTTACTACATAAAAAATGTAGATCGCGTTAAAATACACAGTTTGACATATACATTCTTTTTATTGAGTGAACCATTTTCGAGATGTTGCTTTTTATTCCCTTAAATTTTCCAGTACTTTAACTTTTTCTCAAATGGGAATTCGTTATTCATTTTTTTGTCTTGGATATGCAAAGAGAATGGAATGCGCCACATAGCAACCAGCTCTTAAAATATTTGACTATCGCTTAAATACTACCATATTCCCCTTACACCTACAAGAAAATTAGCAATAAGATTAACATCTCGAGTAATATGAAGCATATGTAGAATAAGCGTTTGTAAAAATAGTTTGTTCAAGAGTAGAGAAAGTCATGTGAGTGTAACACATCAGATTTTTTGTACTCCTGACATAATTTTTCAAGACATCTTGGGCCTAGCTTAAGAGATTATTTTCGAGTATATATCATAATGTGTTGTTGAATATATTGGAAAGAACAATATCATCAACTTTGACGATATTAAGTGAAGTATTGTGTTAAATGAATGTAATGAGTGAGTAAAATAGCAACCAGAAAAAGGTAACTATTGTGTTAAGTAACACATTTACATTTCTCAAAAGAAATAATGCAGTTTTACGTGAAGCTTATCATTATTGAGATTGTAATTAATTGCCTTACCTTCATAAGCGCATTATAAAATCCCTTGAGATTAAAGAAGACCCTTGCACATTGCTGATATGCATTTCAAAGTCGTATGAATAGTCGGATAGATATCACTGATTGAAGTAAAATTTACACTAAATTCTTATGACTAAAGACAGAAAGAACCTCCAAATCCACACGTCTGCCAAGCAGGCGGATACCAAATTACCAGCACATTTACTGGAATGGAAATTTCAAATAAGGTAACATCGAGTTGCAGGGTGACAAGATCCAGAGCAGAATTCAGAACCCAGGATTACGAAGAGGCAGATAACGCTTGAACACTCAACACTAAGGAAGAAACATTTCCAGACTTAAAAATAACAATTAATAGCGTTTTTAAGCTTCTCATCCATTCTGTAAAACTCGCCTTCCAATACTGAATTTAATAAACACTTATTAGCCATTTATCATCTTACACTTACAGTAAATTAATTACTTTGCTTGAGGCGTTTTCAAGACAAGGAATAAACGAAATGTCGTATAGACGTGGGACAGCATGCATTTTGGCGAATGACTGTAACTAACAAGTCAATTTAAGAAGTATAGCATTCATTTCGCTTTCCTTGATAGCTTAGGTTATTTTGAATCTCTCAAATGAGTGAGACTGACTTTAAAGGCCCATTTGTAGTTTTTGAACTCATGCTCTGTAGGGAGAAAGGTTCAGTGAATAATTACACAAAAACCAAGAGTTATTCCACCAACATTTAGTACAGATTAGTTGCATACTAAACATTCCGTTAATTCGTTTGGTTAAATGGAAAACAATACAGGTTGTCTTATCTTACACTGATATGGTAAAAAGTTGCCCGTAACAGAAAGCAGGTGTGTACAATGGATCTCATAGATCTAGATCACGCTCTGCTAGCGTAACCTCCTTTGCTCCTAGAGTATATCTCTATTCACTGGATTTGCAGAATACTTTATCTTCCACAAAAAATGGAGCAATTGCCGAAGGCTAACATTGCAAGCTAAATTGTACATGTTCTCCCTGGCGAAATACCGTTAAGGAAAGGCTTCGTTGAATTTTGGCACAAAAATGAAATGTAGTCTGAACAAAATGTAGAAATACAGACCAAAGTTAAGAAGTTCATGTTCTTTGTTCCTTTAATACGCTGATACTTTGTTTTATGCTACCATTTTCTTAATGCCAGTTTTCTTACTGCCGTTTGATAGCGGCAATAACTTTAAGCTTCGTCTCCATGTCGCTGATAAAAGCTTTCATATATATGTCGTAGCTGTCATTCAGTTTAACGATATGTTCCTGTAGCACTAATTTTAAGAGACGTCATCCCCAAAAAGCACAGCTTTTGCTAGATGTTCCAAGATATAGCTGTTGAAGGACCATGTACACACCTGTCGTCCTCCGTGATGTAATGGTACCATGCTAGCCTCCAGTTCCCGAGGCCGCGGGTTCAAACCCGGCGGAAGTCGATGCATTTTTTCAGGTGTAAAAGTCCTTAGCATGACTTCCTTCAGAAGGTAAGTGAAGCTGGGAGTCCCATGTTGTAGATTTACGGCACGTAAAAGAACCTCAAGCCTGATAAAGTGGCCTCTGAGCAAAATGTCCGGTCTTTCATGACCAATATAGTAGGACGCCAGGAACCATAGCATTTAAAGACCTCCATAAGTAAAACTGAATTTAATTTATGTCGAAACTTAGAGAGCATTTCAAGATTGGTAAAGTCTCTGTAAGTAGGTTTAATTATCTCAAATATTGCTACATGAACAGAATATTCTTTAGTGCGCTTCTTTCCTGTCCCTTCACTTACTTGGTATTTGCATCAAGAAGTTTGGAACTCTGTGGCCACAGCTCATGCTGTGGAGGCCCTATGAAATAAGGCAGCCCGTATTCCTTTCCTTATTTCTTCTAGATTTTCTGTGTGTAATTAGATGGAAAGATCATAATACTCACTGAGATTATGATGTTAACTTCTTGTGAGGCGACTTGGGCCTGATATTCTCTTGCCATCAGAAAATTTTACACCACCTTTCTCCTTTCACAGTTTTCTCAGTCTGCATCCATCTAATTCTACACGGCCTACACATGCCATTTACTACACTGTGGTTTCTGCTTAAGGTTTATCTTTCACTACATAATTGAATGCCTAGGAATATCCATAATCCGATAACCAGCATACTTACATTACAAGCAGCTTCAGATTTCTAAATATAGTTACAACCCCATTTACCTATTATTCACTGTGAAGGGGGTCTATTGAAGGTTGCAGCACCACCATCTTTATATACCACATTTTAAACCACATGAAGAAGGTTATTAAAAACACGTGTAAAGTTGTTATACATTTTATAACCAAGAGAAATTAGGTTTTTCAATTGCATTAATTGAAAAACAGAGTTTTCGAGGTTTCACACGTCCAGATTCCCAGCACGTGCAAGTATCATATCTGAATCAAAATGGAAATGTAAGGATGGTATAGTAGGTTGTCCGACAGTTTTGCAGAACTAATAAGGTAGATTTTTTTATTGTATACTTTAATGTCAGCAGAGATTTCATCCAAATGTGTGTGTATTGCTTGAATTTCGTGGTCAGCTTTTTATGTCTTCTGGCTGCATACTTTGGAGAAATTATCCCGTAGGTATCACACCTTTCTTTTGGTTTGGAAACAAAAGCGTACACAATAAATAAGTAAAATATATTATTTACAGCTTAAACAAACCCCAAGTTCATCCCATGCTAAATTCGGTCTTCACGTCTGTTCAAGGTGCATGTTCGCCGAACGATACAAAGTCGATACAGGAAATAATCCACTAAATAGTTCATGTTGTAATGAAACATTCTAAAAAGACTCTAATAACATTTCTTTTACTCGAGTTCAACTTAGGATAAGATGTCAATGCTTACAAAAGTAACGCGTACTAAGTGTATGGTTAATTAATAAATTCAACTTCAGAAATAACCCTGTTCCCTGCCGTTTCGCTTTAGACTGCGTTAAAAATGATTTGAAAATATTTGTTTTATCGTTTTTTCCGGAATTTATTGTTTCCGTAATAAAACGGTGATCCTTTAATTCAAGTAATGCTTGGATTAGTAATAAATGTGTTGATTTCAATTAGAATAAATGTTTTATTATTTTAAAGTAGCTTAAGGTGATAAAATTCCTTTTAATAAACATCTAACAGCGCACTGTCTTCCCTAACTATAACTTTTTCAATGTAAATAGCGTTTTGGGATGAAGTGAATCCAAGAGAATTATCATGCATAATTCAATATGTTCTACTGTAATGCGAGGTTTGCAATTAATTTCTCGTTCTAAGAGGAAAGACAGACAATGGAAATATTTTAATATACTTCAAAGAACTTCAAACTGTATATTTATGGTGAAACAGTAATATCTGTTACTTCTACTTTGGATAGGCGATGAAAATGTAAAATAAATCAAGTAAGTAGACATTTAGGCTACAGAACAAGATTGGAATACTTTATTAAATGCCTTTATTTATGGAAGGATTTTAAGTTTTATATCACTGATATTCTAGTCACTCCAATCTCTCTTAATCTGCATAGTAATACAACTTACTTCAGTATTCATGCAATTAAAGCCAAGCGCGGTTTTAAACCAGATTTATTTTTCCATCAGAAGACCGCAAAATTTATATTAAGGATGCCTCTCTGTATGCCTTCAATTCTAGAGCATAATTTTTACTAGTGAGTTACTCTACCTCTGTCGTACGTTCCGTCGTATTAGGAATTTACCAACACATAATACCTGCTCAGGGAAATTTTTGTCGGATCTGCACAAAACAATATGTTATCAAACATTCCGCAAATAACATCTTCAATATATCTAAACATACATCGTTAGAACCACAACGAAACATTGCTCGAGGTAGGTTGTAAAAGGAGTCAATCCGAAACAAGAGTATGTAAAATTCGGAACTTGATTCTCGAATTATACCAGCTTCGAAATAGGAAAAAGGTGACAAATCAAAAATGTTAAACTGTTTTATATCTTATTTGGCGCTATTTGTGCATTAATATATATTACATAGATGTAATAAATAAAGAATGCGTAGGGAATCTTTTCTACACGCAAAATGATTCAAGCCACAATCACATGGTGAATGTTATTTTCAAAAGTCGACAAATGAAACTAAAACTAAGGATATTCATTAGCTCAAAGCCCACGTAAAAGACGCTGAATTCATTATTCACTTAGAGGTGAAAGAATAAAAATACATCGCCTACCCTGTCTTAACTCTGCTGTGCATTTTTTCTTTTTATTGTTTTTTGATATGCAACTATGAATACATTAGAGGAAAACACGAAGTTTTTGTTTCCTTTTTTAAGTTGCTATTCTTTTCTCCTTTTTTTCCTTGTGGTCATATGAAAAAAATGGAGTTTCCAAAGCTATTCTTTTTATATAAATATTCTTCTTCCTTTTTTTAATTCATAAACTAATACCTTAGCGGGAAGGGATAACGCAAATTGGCAGGTCAATGATAGCAAGACTTTACGGTGTTTTTGTTTTAATTGCATGCCCTTCCACATTTTGGCACCTAGAGTCTCTGTAAACGCTGGAACTTCAAGGACAGACGGGTCGACTTGCCAAACTCCGAGGGTTGTTTCCAGATACAGATGTGGAAAGCCTGTAGATTTGCCGCGTCATTAACTTTAAGTAGCCAAAAATGGGCGGCAAGTATTATTTAAGTCAGAGCAGCTGTCAGCTTCTTATCATCTTGTTGGAATTTGAGGGTCAGATATACCTCCAGTGGAGACGTACTCCACTACAGATGACACAGATTCTTCCATACACTAGTCACAAATACAGCGCACGATGGCGCAGACTACTGCCTTATGATGCACGGTCACAACAGCAGAAAATCTATTGTAGAGATTATATGCTGCTCTGCCATGCCGCCACAATTTCTCTGCTCTTGAAACAACCTCATTAACATCAGCATATACTGCAACCTTCCAGTCAATGGGAATCTCGGGATTCATAAATTTGTTGTAAATAGTAGTCCATCGTCAGAACGAATAGTTCCGGGGTAGAACACTGGTGGTAGTAATGAAACATTTGTACAAGGAAGCAAACTGTTTGAAGGGTGATCTCTGATTATCCGTTGTGGACAGACCCGTAAAGTTATCCCACAATCAGCGAAATTCGTGTAGCCGCTTACCTGAGAGATGAACTTATTCTGACCAAAGAGATTTCTGAAGAGGAAGGTCCTCACGGTCCAGAATATGTAGTAGTGTTTTTCAATGAAGTGTTAAACATTTCGCATATACTGCTATCAGCCCACAACAACCATTATTATTTGGAAGCCCATCTTCTTCCCTGGAGACCTAATAAGCAGCACCGGAACACAGAAAATGATGAATAAGACATTCAATCCTCTGAGAAAATTGCTTCTTGCTAATGGGCAACACATGGGCAATGTACCAAATACTACTGACAACGCAATTGTGCATATATCATACTCGTTGAAAAAGGTTAAATGTTCGAGTCCACTGCTTTACTAGGGAAATCGTAACTTGGTCAACTTTTCATTCCAATTAAAAGTCAAATCTCCCGAAAACAGTACGTGAACATAACACCCAAGATCTTCGTATGGATTATAATCCTCATACCTAGGAGGTTCCCGTCAATGACCAAACTGTAAAATCTCTGTGTTGGTAAATCTTAGTTTTTTTTCCAAAAACGGACCTATTATACTCAAGACAATGATGTAAGGTTCACATATCCACCGGTTTGAAAACGGAAACAATTGTTGATTTAGCCTTATAAAGTTTGTTATGGGAGCAAACAAAAGAAGTTTGTAACTTCCTCCATAGTAAGCGAACTCTCCTCGACGCTCTTCCTCCGCAAAGGCAGACACAGGAATCCTCCAGTAATCTCTCTCAGGGGAGAGAACATCTGCATCCCGAGTGCTCCGATATACGACTGCATCGTGGTCACTGAAAGCAAGAGATTGAACTCGTATATCATGGATATTGGGAACAAAATTTCTGGAAAAATAAGCATTAATAATATAAGCAATTGCAATCTGATATTATTAATCCTATTTAGCACCACTGTATTAAATGCAGAAGTTTATTATTCATGTTGCTGGGAATTTTACAGGCCATGAATGGAATAGGTACCCACTTAGTAACGTGATGCCTTTTCAGGAGATACGATAGATGGCGATCTGTTTGTTTACGAAAACCAATGTTCCTGTTGCAGTAAGCATGGTGCTGACCAATCTTCCCCTATCGGCTGGATGATTGTCCACATCTACCATGAGGATGTGGGCGTGAGACCGGTAGTAGTTTTGGTTGTCCCAGGCCTCTTAAGGCTGTCGTGTCACCGATTATTGTTAATACAGAATATGACGTAACACTTATCATTCAAATATTACAAATGTAACTATCTAAACTCATTTACATTTTGATAGAAATTGCATTTCGTATTCATAGCGCCTTTCATAAACTAAGAATGCCTGGAAAAGGGCAGTGAGTATATGAAAATGCAAGAAACAAATATTTTACAGATATTTTTTAGGTTACGAATGTTGAACTAGCTTTATCATGGATGCTAAGTTTGAGCCTGCATTTTTACTGTTTCATAGTATTATCGCAAAGTTCAACTGTAAGATAAGTCTTTACTAAGCAAAATGACACGAATAATTTAACAGTATATTTAAAACGAATACCTGAGAAAACAAACATTTATGTGCTACGATTTATTTCAAACTACAGGGTATTAAATAATCTGGTTGGTGGAATCGACGTGACATTATCTGCACACATTTCTGCAAACTACTCTTAGAAGTTATTTCTCTATTTACGTCTTGTTAATCGAGATAAACCTTCCTTATACATTAAATGAATTTCATTGTAGCTATAAGAAGGACAGAATAAAGCGATAGTCAATTCTTTTACAAGCAGGTCACTATGCGATGGCTTTGAAATTCCATGCTCTGTTCATGGGCACGAGAAAATAAGAACGCGAGTAGTAAATCACTTGAAAAACAAATAATAACCTTGAAAATTGAAATCAATAACCAACAATATTTCAGAAATATTTAACGGCACAAATACTTTTATTTCATATAAATCGTATGCTTTAACAAGATCTACATTATTTTTTCGAGCTGCTGTATTTCTCTTACACCAATAACGAATGTACAAGTTTATAACACTAGTTTATCTGGATTAATGAAATATAAACAGAATAATAAGAATTTTTTAGAAACAGCTTATAGTAGAGTGAGTAAAGACCTTACGAAAATGCAACATATCAGTATTTTTATTATTAAATGCAACTTATTATATATTATTATTATTATTATTATTATTATTATTATTATTATTATTACTATTTGTGTGCTTACAAAATCGAACTCACATCGACGGCTTTAACAAGCAATGACGTTCACACCTTTACATTAGTTTCCAATAATTTAATTTCATTGCTTTTTAATATTCGTCTCTGAATATTTCTCTCTCTCTCTTTCTCATACACCAAAAACACACACACACACACACACACACACACACATTTACACTCTAACTATGGCTCCAGGTTATATGGAGGATAATTAAAAGCGCATTTCGCACCTTTACAGAATCAAATCTGAGACTTCCGAAAGTTGTGTTCTATAAATTCAAAATATTTCATGATAATGTCTAAAATGTGCTGGGTCACAATTTTGATTATTTAGAGTAACCAACGTAGTATTCTCAGTGCCTTTTAGCAACTAAACCTACAATTAGCCAAAAATTATATTTTTATTTCTTTCCTAAATCAAGTATTGCAGCCTTTATAGTCGTTTATAATTTGAAGTGAGATTTGAAAGCCCTTGTATATACCTAGCTTACAGGATGAAGATTACTTGCTTCTCATCCCATAGTGAGGCAGCACTTGTGCGTGAACGTTTTCTACTCAGGATGTAAATAATATGTTACAATCCCACATTTATCGTTCCGTTGATCTATGCCACAATGAAACCAGCATTTTCAATGCTACGAAAAAAATTGTTTGTTTGTTTTTTTTAACATTTCTGCTTTTGAAATATTTCGCTGTGCCAGCTCGTGAAATACTTTAGTCTAACATTTCCAGTGCTTTCAGCGTTCCTTTAAGACGATATTTCTTTTTCATCGGTTTTCAGCTGGCGACGGAGAACTCCATACATAAAACTGGAATACGCTTGCGGCTACAATTGATTATTTTCTTCTTCCCCACATTGCAGGGCGCATTTCCTTAATATTCCTTTTCTCTGTGTTGGCGATACTCCTGTCTTGCACAGTATCGCAACTCTGATGTTTTTCTTTGCATAGCCCGCGAGTACTCGAGTACGCTTCCAAGAGCAACTTTAATTTGAAAAAGAAAAAAAGTTGCTGTCACTAGCTACTCTTTTGCTCGAGGAGAAGTTGTCATAGATGGAGCAATAGCGACAAAGTCTTTGAATAACAGCAAGAAAAATACGTAGAAAAGTGTGCTAGGAGACAAAGTATGTTTCATCGTGAAATGTTTAAATTATATTCCGTATGACTATGCAAATAAACTGTACATTATTTATTAATGAGAAAAAAGTTAAAAGTGTTAGTATATAAGATTTATTTTGGATTGCAGGACATTCTGATTTCTGGGTTAATTTCTCAGTATCAGAGGCATAGCGAGAGGGGAGATATGAGGACTACTTAATATTTCAAATTAAATATTTGTGTTTGCATACATACATATCAATTATGAATTTAGGTTTTTTCTAATGCAAGTATATAAACATCCAATGTTAGTGAGTCGTATACTTATCAAGAAACGGTTTAGACACGGCCAACAGTTATAACGATCTGAAGAACTGCATATCTACGATCGAGGAAGCTTGAGCTCATTATAAAGCATTTTTATGATTTTGGGAACACTATATAAAACAAAGCTACATCACCAACAACTTATAATCCAGCATTACAGGCTACGTTCTACCTTACAGTGATAATTTCAAGATACAGCGTTTGACAAGTTAAGCAGCCAAGCTCTGAACTACAGCGTGATGTCGTCGATGTGTGTAACACTTGATTACTACAAGTATACAAGAGAAATCATTTTCACAAGTCACAAATAAACATCACCTAACCATTAACAAATGACACAGGGTGAATTACATAGAACATTAAAAAATGAGCCATTTGGAAGATAAAGCGAAATATTTAATCGACACGGGGTAAAGCATCATCAGTAATGCCGGCAACACTGCCGGAGTTACCGTAGCAAGGATCTTCGGAGCTTCTCGGTTCTCTAGGTCCTAACACTGCCCTACAAATCACACAAATTACACTGTAATTCCGACTTCCGTAATACATTTTGACAGGTTGTTGATTGATATGATGTATGCCTTCAATAATTCGGAATTTTAATGCAAACACACGCACATTACACATATTATATATTTCAAAAATAGAAAAAACTACCCTAATGCGTTATATTTTTATAAAACAAGGATTAGATTTAATGTTTATTACATTTTCTCTATTCAAAATTTGTATGCTTTACTGGTGGATGAATTTTATACCGCAGTTTCTCTGTCATTACCAAGGTCAAGCTTTGCTGTACACTATTAGTGTAATTTATATACTACTGTACACAATGTGTGTAAACTCATTATATGTTATAATCCGCAGGTGAACTATTTGCTTATCCTCAGGAAAACCGGACAAATGGCTTTTAATATACATTTCCACGTTAGTATAGTATATAATAATACAAATATTCAGGGTCCTATATAAAATTTTATGTTATAACAGGCATTCTTTTTGCATTTGCATATTTATTTGTCTGTTTAGGATTGTTAGCCTCAGTATTTTAATTGGAACATAGTACGGAAATGGATGAATTTCATTTTCAGCTCTGCAAGTAGTATACACGTCTTTTTCAAGTTTTTTGTTTAACTTAAGCGTGTTCAGCAAAATTTCTCTTTATTCAACTAACACTAGAATCAACTGATTGGCAGTATTGATATGAAGTATATTAAGATATACTATGATGCAAAGTATTTTATTATATAACGTGAGGTCTTTTTACATACATAAAGCAGTTGCATTACATACGTTTGAGTTATTTATTGGGTTTTTGTTTGACTATCTAGTAAGAAATATTGAACGTCAGGGAATAAGCGTATGCCATAAAAATATTCAAGCTCAGCAACATTATCATGAAAAAGCGAATATCTAGGAATACAGATAAATCAAGCATTGCCTTAATTATTTGGCTGTGAATAAAACATCTGAGATGTGCCACAAAGGTAAGAATTTATTCCATATAAGCTACCGTATTGTACTCTTCCTTACTAAACAGAACATACAAATGGATGAAGTGTAAGTGAAATGGCTTGGAGATCTGAAGCCGCGTGATACACGAATCAGAAACGATTCTAAATTGAAAGCTCCGTATCAGTTCATACGCCTTTAGTCAACAGGAATTAAAATTAATACCTGCTATAGTGAAGGAAATAATGTTATCGATAAATTATTTCCGTAATGATAATTCCTTTAGAAATCTACCATAAGCAAACGCTGGCTTAGCCATAGCACCGTGTTAGAATTTTTGGAGAGAGATGGAGTATTCTCTCTGCCAAGAGTTCCATAAATGTATGTGATTTCAAAACATATTATGCTAATATTAACAAAATATGTTATCATAAACCTCTAAAGCTGAATATATACACTGGATGACACTTAAACTGGATTCTATTCCTGCCTCATTTTAGCTAGTAAAATTTAAAAGACTTTCTCATTCGTATAGAATAACGTGTTCACATCATGATGTTATGCAGGGATGAAGAGTCAGGGGAGACAGGGCGAATGAAAATCTATTTAATTTCATTGTGTCATTATGCCACCTCATTGCTCTGCCCATTATACAATTTCATTTTATTTCGTACTTGGCAAGTCTTCGACTCTCTTTCAGAATTTACACGCCTCTGATATGAACATAAAAGTGCAGAACTACTGTGCCAGACGTTCTCCTATCTGTGTATTTTGCCAGGATATGCACATAAGGAAAGCAGGCACGTCATCTGACTGCGGTAGCTGTTGAGCCAGCCCTGACTTCTTTATGTTTACCATTTACGACAGACCTAGCTACATATTATTGCCGTTACCATCAGTGCCATCACGTATGGATTGCGCCTGCCAAGACCCGACGCAACCAGCATAACGGATCCGTCGAGGCTGTTCAAAGTTTCGCTGTTGAAACGCTAGAGGGCGTTCTCTCCTCCCCCACCCCGTCAAGGTTGCGTTCGATGGGATATCAAGTCACGTGGTTCGCTTCTCCGGTGCTCGCCTTGCTAACGAGCACGAAGACGAAGAGTATCTACCACCAGTTAAGGATTTACCAATGGACATTGGACACATCGGCAGCTTTAGCTCAACGCTGGGAATAGTGTCGGGAGCACACACATAGTGAACCGCTTATATGTAGTATGGCATATAGCGAACCGCTTGGATCCGAGCGAGCTTATTCAAACCAATTGTAACGTAACGTGTAATTAATTAAATTCGATCTAGTAGGTGCAAGAAGAAGACTAAGCACTTTCAAACAGTTTCACATTTGTAAGCTTAATGTATATTTAAAGAGTTATTTCAGAGTTAATACATTCATATAATTGCTACAAGAAGCATAATTATTCTTTGTGTTGTTTAACCTTGTTCTTTCCTTGTTATATATGAACCAACCACTATTCAATTTAAGGTTAAATGTGAACACTTTTGCGTTAAAAAAGGAAATAATATACAAGGCCCCAGCACACAATTAATTGTGAATGTTGCACTTCACTGAAGTAGACCTTTGACTTTAAATATTGTACTTAAATGGAATTTGTAATGAAACTATAATATTTCCGAATTGGTAACAACATCCAACCTAAGATATTGGAAGAAATGCATTGGCAGTAATTGTGGAAGGTGATATAAAGACCTAATAGTACCACACCATACAATTAGGGGTCGCCGAACAGCACACTGTAAAACCGTGTTTTCGCCCAGTAGACAGATTGGTCTCCATCCTTTTTAATGTAATTGGCTGTTAGACTTGTATTCTGCTGGAACCAGATTCGTGCAGTGTTTGCAGACGTCCGAAAAATCCAGACTTAGCCTACATTGTTACCTTCTGTTCCGCATCCGGGGGGGAAATGTTAAAAAAATCTAGAATATCCTAATTTTTAGGACTGTGAACTTCGTTAATTTAATTTTAATAGCACATTCAAGAACGATCAGAAAAGTATGTGTTGCAAATGGTGGAATTAGTTTACTATTCCTGCACATAACGCTAATGCTGAGAGGGTCTTTTTACTTATTTTAACGCAGTAGACACACGAAAGAAACAGCTTCTTGATTAACTCAGCTAAAGTTATTGTTTTAGTAAAACATAACTTTAACATTTAAGTTGTGTAGAATGTCATGACTATGTATCAAAGCTAGATCTTTGTATAAAATATGTTCTGCACACAAGTAATAGTTTTAAGGTCCCTTGACAGTTGCTGTTACTCTTTTTATTATTATATGAATATTAAAGAAATATAATGTTTGAGAAATTTGAATGCACCATCATCATTTTTCCTTTCATTCATCTACCGTCATTTCATATCATCTCCTGCTCTGCTCTCATACCAGGCTTCGAGCTTATCACCCATCCTGACTGTTCTCTGTGATCCATAATCTGTGCTCCTGACAGGCTCTGACCTCAGGCACGAGCTTGAAATTCCTGGGGAATGTATGCCCAAACAGCGAGGAGGGTAAACGGAGAAGGAAGAAGAAGAGCTTAGCCAAATTAACATGATTTCAAAAGTGCTCTTTGTTTAATGTCCTACATTTTAGACAACTAATTTCTACATTTCTTGGAGGAATATGCCAACCCTATTTTGTCCCAAAACAAGAATAAAAATAAAAATAACGAGAATTACAAGGTGTCCATTTTGTTGATTAATTCACACTTCAATATTTTTATAAAATACATATTGTTTTTTGTATTTTAGCATTTTTTAAGGTCTATTATTGTATTTTATTGTTAAAAGCTATTTTTGCAACTATTAATGCTAGACGGGAATTGCATGTTAAACTGATGTCGTCGAGCTCTTTGAGGGATTGCTATTTTCGTACTGTACAGTCGGGTGCAGAAAAGAACGTGCCGATATGAGTAACCGCGGTTAAAGTTGGCAATCAATAATTAACACGCCTCTACCTCGCCTTCCATCCCGCATTCGGTTATAGAGTTAATGCTTGAATGCCGAACCAATAAGAGCTGGATTCCTCCAGGGGTTAGTATGGACAGTCTTTGGGAGTCACATTGATTCAACTATTCTGGTGGCATATACCGATTCTTAACCCCTTTCATCACCCAGCTGGGCCTTACCTTTCTTCATAGGTTAATGTTAGCGTATCGGACTTCAGTTATAACCAATCAGAAGATGGTTCAACTAGGACAGGAGCACAACGCAAATGATGAGATTATGCATTCAAAAATCGAAAACACTAAAAGTAATCAAAAACATCGGTACGTTTTTTTGCACTCGTCTGTACGCATGCGCAAGCGTGGGTATAGCTAGTTATGACCAAATCACCGACAAGTGCACGTGATGTACGGTTTGGCGCCGAAGGCAACGCGCCCTCGTTGGGGTTAACCGGGTGAACATATGTGAAGCATGTAAAGGTAAATTTGTGAAGAATATCTAAATAGAAAGTGTGTGTGTGTGTGTGTGTGTGTGCGTGTGTGTGTTTTTGTGTTTTGGATTTCAGTTAGTATTATTTTTATTCTTCCTTTATAGGAAACTTCAGGTCCGTATTGGTTTCTCCTCCTACCAAGCCTGAATATGTATTGGGCTTAATGATACAGGTTTCATTCCTAGGTGAAACGTAGACATAGGCATCTTCAGGATTCACCAGTTCCTGAGTTGCTGACCAGATGCCGCAGAGGACGACGCTAGGTCTTCAAATAGAGAAAACCTCGCCCCTTCACCCATTATTCCCGTAGCAATCCGGTACTTCATCCCATAATTGCAGATTTAACATTTCGTCACGCTATAGTATGAGCAACCCATTAACTTCAAACGTTTACTCCTATTTTATACTTTTACGCTTCAATTATTAATTTCAGATATTATGGGGATTTTAGAACATAAATTCTTTCGAAATTATTAAAACAAACTCTCAGATGTGAATGTAAAATCGCATAATTAATTATCTCAAAATTAACTTCAATTAAATACAATTATTTCTGTCTATCACATAAGAAATAACGCTCAGGTAATTTTTTTTCTGAACTCTATGTCAGCATTTGTGGCCATTACATGCAGTTGTTTTACTATTGTTTTCTATAAAATCCATTACTATGCAAATTCGGTAAACTAGCACAGAGCGCAAATTTAATTATGGAAAAGTTTATCTATATGGTTCAGCGTATAGCAATGTTTAAAATTAGCATAATTTAGCTTCAATGTGTTCTGAATATAGGACGGTAATTTCTAGCGGAACATTTTCATACAAATATTTTGTTTTAATATCTCCACAGCTATAAAATGACCGTTAATTAAATTTTAGTTGATTCGTTACACCACAGAGAAGAAATGTCCATACTCATATTAATTACATTTCAAAACCAATAATGGTAGCTATATTGTATCGCGTTTATTAGTTACAAATCACGGAGATTGGTGTTTTGCGTTCTTTTCGAAGTAGTGGAAGGTTTAGAACAAGGTAAAGTAAAACTACACTTTTAAATCTGAAATACGAGACAGCGAATAGTAACCTCTTGTGCATAAATACAAGTTTTGCTTGAAGATATTATGATTATTATTATGATTATTATTATTATTATTATTATTATTATTATCATTATTATTATTATTATCATTATTATTATTATTATCTGGCTAAAGTGAACGTTATAAAGCAGCTTATTTTAAGAACACTGTCTCTAGGGTACTCAAATTGAAACAACCATCATTTCATTCGGATCAAATTTATTGTACTTTGTCTCATTGCCTGGATTACCTAACGCGGATGTTACACTATGCCTCCTGATGAATATAACCAGTGAATTTAAACGTGAAGGTTTAAAGATTTGTCTGTGTATCGCTTAGTGAACATAACCTGTCAGCCAACTGAATACTCTGTGACACCCGACTTCCAACTATGAGAAAATATCTCACTCAGAAGCATAGGGCAAGTGAACCAAGAGGAAAGATGAAGCTGTTACGGAAGAATTACCGGGCAAGAGGAATTTACTTTACATCTAGTGAATGCAAGCCACCTAGCTTGCTCTTGCTTCCCTCTGAATTCTTTGCCGTAAAAGCTTCCGATGTGGTGTTAAATCACATGACTGCAATACGTCACACTAGTTCAATTGGCTGACCCTTTTTATAGCAGAAGGTAGGGAGACTGTAACTGAACCTAAATACTGAATTTAATTGTACTTACAGAAATATAGTGGGCATTTTAGTGAGGGAGTGAACAGGAAAGCGAGGATATGATGTACATAATGGGGTCTATAGTGGTTAATCATCTGTATTAAGATTGTACAGAAATGTAAGTCGAACAAAGAGGAAGCCACGTCTCTTCATACAAAATAATGGGTTTAAGGGATCCATAATGGTAGCATTAATTAACTATTTATTAGTATTCGTATGGACATTTCTTCTATCTTATAAATTGCTTGAAATATTAGGCAGAAACTGTGAGAATAGAATCATAGGAAAATTAGATGACCATTCTTCAAGATCAGGCTAAGTGATAATTGGACTAATCATTCCAGAAGGTAGTTTTGGAAAGAGTTGGGATGAAGATAAGAGAATATGTATAGTCAGGTGTTGTTTGGTGTCCCAAAACACAAAAACGTATTTGTCCATTTATTAGAAACTTAAAGCGGATTTTCAGAAATACAAGTACATAAAAGTCTGTAGCAATCTGAAGGGGAAATGTTTTGAAAGATTTGTATACAATCTGTGAGTGTAATGATGATCAAGAACACATAATTTTAATAGGAATGAATGAAGAGAAAGGTTTAAAGAGAAATACTTAAAGAAAAATAAAGGAGCCACATTAAAGAGATACATATTACTGAATTGAAACCAATTAACAAATTTGAAGGATTCTTAGATGAGGTGATTAATTGGAATGGTCAGTAGAAAAGAAAAACAGGGTTAAATAACAATTAATTTTAGTCCATGGTTAGAAATGCATTTGAACTTAAAGACAGCGTGGATTTAGAAAGCAAAGTTATGTTAATACGGAAAACATATTTCTAATAATCACCGCATTACTTCTAGTAGCAGTTTAATTGTGTGATACTGACTGTATACGGTACTTTTAAGGCAATTGTCTGACAAATGTTCCGGACCATTCCACTAAATATTAGCCAGCCACACGAATAAATAAAACAATGTGTTTTTGAATAAGTTATCTGAAATTTTCTTTAAACATACTGAATAAATAACCTTGTATTCCTGTTGTTCAATTAAAACTAACTTCTTTTGGTTGTGATATTTTAATATTTAATATTTCATCCACCAGAAATATTTCCAATTATTGCATTCAATCCGTTTATCTTTTATTTGACAGGAGAGTTACTAATACGGGGTTTCCATCTCACCCTCTGCCATACTCAAACAGGTCGTCAAAATGTTCTTTTCTTTTTTTTACTTTGTTTGTTGCAACTTACCTTCTCAATCAAAATTGCTGATATGAATAAACCTCTAAGACTTATATTGTTTTCTTTGTATTTCAAACAGTTACTTAAACGTCTACATTAGCCAAAACAGAAGCAAATTTATCACTAAGCTTTCATATTGTAACAAGAAAGGGCAGTTTTTGAAAATCCCTCTAGTAATCATAAATATCATTAATAGAATCGAGATGAATCTTTTAATGGACTGCGTAAAGGAACAACTTATAGTCTTAACTCGACATAAGAAATTCATGTGATCCTCCTTCCCCACGTTAGACCTATTGACCGCATTCCAGTTGAATGTGGGGATTAATGAGTACGCCTTGAACCGCGATTGGGAAATATATTAATTAAAAGAAGTTGAAAATGAGAATATTAGGGGTCTTATTGCAGTTTTCTGTTACGAATCAAATTTCTAGTAATGCCTGCTATCTTCAAATAGCGCAGCAGTGACTAATGATTAGTTTATTGCTGTCTTGTTGTGTTAGGGAGAAGCAGCTTCTTGTTGGGTATGAAAATAGGAGGTTTGCCCCGATTACGGAGTTATTTTAAGTGCTAAGGAGGACATGTTAAAGGTTATTGCACCCAAAAAAGTCCATCGCTTTCTTATGATTTTAAACCCTGATCATGGCAATTAGAGGCTAGAATGATAAACACTACTCCATGGAGGAAGACAAGAGATTTTTTTAGTATTACATTAATATAAAATAATCAGCAATATAAAGAATTCACTCTTAATAATACAATGATGTCTTCTACGTAAATAAACCATCTGTCTGATTTGTGAAATTCAAGGTTTCCATTTGAAGGTTCATAATACATTTAATATATTTTATTTACAGAAAAAGTGTAATTAGGTTATTGCTTCTTTGAAAGCAACTAAATTCAGATCGTTAAGCTACAATTGACATTAAATGAAAACGATACTTACAAAATATTTGTATAGCTATGTAAATTAATAGAAATGCATGCTCTATTAATAATTTTATTATTATTATTATTATTATTATTATTACTATCTGTTATTATTATTATCTGTTATTATGAACATTATTATTCCTTGATTTGTTTAGTGGTGCTGTATCTATGCTATCTATGGTGCTGTATCTATGCTAGGAATGGCTGTATCTATGCTAGGAATCTACTTTCGCAAGTAGAATAAACAGGATAGAGCGAGGCTACTTTTGCGTCTATATGGGAGAGATAGGGAAAACGAATGTAGATGCTAGATGGGAGAGCATTCAAGGAGGAAAATGCGTTTATATGGGAGAGATAGGGAAAAGGAGGAGAAATCCTAGGTAGAGCAGGACCTCAACGATGGGGAATGCACTTTATATCAGAGAGGTAGGGAATACGCAGAGAGATGCAAGGCTAGACAGAGGTTGAGGAGTAGGGTATTCGTTTATATGGGAAACATGGGGAAAACGAAGAGAGATGCTAGGCTGGACAGAAGGAGCTGGAATGTGCTTTATACGAGAGTGGTAGGAAATACCCGGAGAAGTGTTAAACTAGACAGAGGTTGATGAGTAGAATATGGGTTTTATATGGGAGAGATAGCAAACCGAGGATAAGTATTAGGCTAGGAGGGGTTGAATGGTAGAGTATGTGTTTATATGGGATAGACGGGAAAAACGGAGAGAGATTCTTTGCTAGGACGGAGTTGAAGGAGGGGGAAATGCTTTTATATCTGAGAGATAGAGAAAATGAGGATAGGTTCTAGGGAGGCTAGGGTTGCTGCGTGTACAATATCTCCAGGGTAGCACCATCTAGCACTCAGGAGGTGAATAGATTCCATGGTTTGGATGTAGCACAGTTCTGTATGATTTCACAGCTACCTCAGGTTGTATCGCAGGTATTTAGGGTAATTCAGGTAGTATCACAGGCAGACAGATTCCAGGAGTTGGGTGTAGCATAGTTCCATATGATTTCACAGCTAGTTCAGGTAATATCGTACGTATTTAGGCTAATTCAACTAGTAGCACAGGAGGGAATATTCCATGGTTTGGGTGGTATAGTTACGTATGATAAGGTAATCAGGAAGTCATATAAGCTAAAGTCATTAGTATCAGCCGAAGTAGCAAACGCATTAGCTTGAAGACTCTGGGAATTCAGTTAGGTTTTAAGTTTAGTATGTTTGTTGTCACGTAGGTCCATTCTGTAATTTAGGCAAGGGAAATTCTGAGAAAAGTGAAAGACTTAGCAACAAAGTAAGAGATGTACATGAAGAGGGTTAGGTATTAGCTCGGGAAAGATAAAGTTGGAAGGGGAATAATATGTAGGCGGAACTACAATTAATAAATGTTCCTGCAATCGAAATCACAGAATTATTATGGTAGCATCGTCGGTACGTACTACTCGTGTGATATTTTAGGCGCTTGTATGAGTAAGATTTTGTGGCTATTGCGAGCGATCTTACCGGTAAGCATTTTAGCGACTCACGGAAAGTTACACTACTAGCTTTTTTATTGCACAAGCAGTTATTTTAAACCGTGAAATTGATACTGCAGAATTTATCACATATAATAGTTCATTTGTTATAGTTTCGAGTGCTACAATTCATAATCGGCTTCATTCATTTTCTTAAACGAGTCGGCAAATCACTTCAATAACTCAAATATTAGTTCACAATAAATGTCTCCGTCGTTAAAGCTGGAGTTGTCCTTCACAACACATCCTCGCATACCCTGAGAGAAAGATCTCGTAGCAAACCACTAAGAGTAGCCAACGCACGAGAGAACAGAACGAGCTACGGGATCACGGGTGCATAATCAACAATGAGCAGGTAAAGTAAACTACATAAGCTCCGACCACCGTTTCCGTATCAAATTGTCACACCATGCTGCTTCAGGGTATACCCATTATATACAGAGGCACACTCCATTAAATGATGATTATACTATATATAACACTGAATGAAATCTCGTAGCACCAATGTAACACTAAGTGTTTCCTTTGAGCATTATATTCGTCTTCAAAAACTGGTATGTATAAGACATTTATTATAGTGTTACGCTGTGTGCTTTTGAGTATAAAAGTAGGCTTAAACCAATGGATAGTTTAAAAGAACCTGAGTCCAATTGCTTTTTAGAACCAAGGAATTTCGCACAATTCACTACTGAAGTTTCCCAGAATTGTAATTCTCTGATGTACTCATCTGACAACCTACTCGTCATACACAAGTCAACCCTGACCTGCAGCACATTACTTGTTTTTGAATTTCACATATATACAATGGGTTTCACTTTGCACCGGCTTGAAACTAGATCAAACTAGAGGCAATTCATATACCAGTAATCCTAGCAGTTATTTTGCAGAAATGAGACAACTAGGATTTATAAGTTCAAGTTGCAAATTAGGAGGATATCCAGGTAATCCTTTGTGTTGAATGCAGAAACAGGGAACATGGCTCGTACATTAGAACAGAGGACTGCTACACTATCCAAATATTTTATGCGGAAAATATGCACTCTGTTGCTGAATAGAGTTAAACCTAGAAAGGAATAACATCTTCCACACCTAGTTGAAGCTCCTTACTACGGACATGATAAAGTGTTCAACACAAGTGCACTCAGCACTTCAAAAGATACAGAGTAAGATATGCAAAAGTTTGTTTTAAATTTTCAGAAAAATCCTGTGTGCATAGTTGAGAATATGCATGTCTAAAGTAAGCCAATTTTCAGAATGATTTCCCTGAAAAATACGTCGCTTTTTACTTTCGTCATTGCGCGTAAATTACTTATTAATATAAATTTGATAATTTATTTTTCTTCCCACCACACCTTTGTCGTAAAACATTTTCAATCATTAGTGATCAAATATCGTTGTGAATCCGTAAACCCTTCATGCAGGCAACTCCTTCCACCGAACGAGATTGGCGTGTTTACTTCATTTGTATCACGGGCCATTCACGGCAGGCATTACGACACATAAAACTGTGGTGCTATGTTGGCTAACGCTGTATTACAAATTCACTAGTTTTGACAAAATCAATGAAGTTGTGTCAAAGGTTATGAAGACTTTGTTGGTCCTTTCACTGCATTTGTATGCATAGTTTAAATATGAACTTCTTTGCCGCTTCCATGGTGTCTATATCTACACACACACACACACACACACACACACACACACACACACACACACAAGGTTGTCCTACTTAAAAGCGTAAAATACCTTCCAAGCTTTAAAAATCTAACATTTCAGGCATAAGACTTCTTTTCTGACAATCTGTGATAGGAGATTGCCTCTCAAGAGCCAATGCACTCTTTACTGGTATCTAAGATTTTAATCCTACTAGTAATATCCAACAGTACTAATGCAATAGTACTAGCAGTAGTACTAGCCCCAGTAAAACGTATCTTTTAAATTTTGACATAGTAACATGCCTCCTTTGGGTAATTACCTAAGATCGTTCCTCATTGTCTCAAATAATGTCACAAGTAATTTCTATGAACTGGAAGTTGCTGGATGAGATTCTTATCCGAGGATGGAGGAGAAAAATGTCCACCGAGAGCAGTATTTTGAAACTAATAGTGTCACAATACGGATATATAATATAACAAATGAGTAAAATGAGTTCTTCCTTGTTTTTCTCATTTCAATTTTATTGTCAAGTATGCTTTGTCCATAGTGGCAGCCTGTATATACAACAAGCTTTGTTTCAATAAACCATTAATAAAAATATTGCAGATGCAGTAACGTAATGATATGAAAGAAATTAATTTGCAAGCATATATAAATAGTTAACTATCACCAGTATGAAATTTACATAAATATGTCGTCGCTAATATAAGCAATCTGAACATACTATAAATCCGATGTATAAAAGTTAAACCGTCTATAATAATTAACCTTGAAATTCACTGTGATGTTCCATAACAATTATCTTCTGTTTTAACAAGTAATTATAAAGGTGATATTACATTATCATAAAACATTTAAGGGTCCTACATAAATTTAAACTCCGATCCACTAAATTACTTGCATATCTACAGACAACTCAATGAAAATATTACAGAACTCACAGTATTACCATTTCGCGTAATTGGAATTTTTAAGTTTGCACAATAGGCCAAACATAACATAATGAGTATTAATCTACTATTGTGACTGTATGGTGTATTAAGAATGAAATACATTACCAAAACGTTTGTCCACACATCGCATGCCTTACTGTTCAGAGCCGGTGTTGGCTAAAGTGCGGCTGTGGGTTCTTTTCAAGGTTAAGGGCGTCTGTTTGTAAGTTTCTTACGCAAGCAGCTGGCTCGGTGCTGATAAGAGGGGAGGGTGACCATAGCTGAGGTGGCAATCTCAACCTGGCGACACTGAAGAATAGAAATGACAGAATATACTGCCACATGGGATATTCGCACTTCTTCAAAAGAGCAGAGAATTATTATGCTCATTCTCTACGTTTTTGAAGCAGGATATGAACTTTTAGTATGTGAAATGAGTCTGTATTAATCTTTCAACTAGGACTACCATGTTCATTACTGCCTTTTATGATCCCTTTTTGAGGTTATATCATTTCAACCCATGCGCATTCTATTAAAAATCTAAATGTACAATTTGATTTAATACTTTGAGATAGGTGATACAAATTTAATTAAACTTAGGTACAAACTACAAATTTAATTAAACTTAGGTACAAACTGTATTTGTGTAACGTTTTATAAACAAAAACGGATGCTGGAAGTATTGGAACACAGATGCAAATGTTTTTAGTCTTTGCAACATATTACACTAGATTTTCTTACCTTACTAGATTTAATTATTAAGTTCCAAAATTGACAAAATTATGAAAGTTAAATGTTAAATAAATGGCATTCGCGATGATAATTTCGAATTATTTAATCATTTTCCTCGTTGACAGGTTTATGGCCGATTCCCTTCATACGCTTTTTCTGTATAATAGGGCTCATTTCACCAACAATTAGGGTGCTTAAACCCAACTCAGAGAATGTACCTAGGTGCTTGTTAATGTGAATATATATTGAAATAATTTCATTGGGATAGTCGAATACAAACGGTTTAATAATAAGCGTGTAGAGCAAAACATTTATTACGGTTTACTTTTGGCATCAAAGACGTAGTACATCTTAGTTGCTTCGCTTCTATGGAAGTGCAAGGCAGACACTGGAATGTTTCTGTAAACGAAGCAGAAGAGGAGAACCAAGTAAACCCTGAATAGTTTGTGTGGTATCAGCTGACTAATATAAATCTTCAAGGGAGGGTGAGTGGATCGCAAAAGGAATGATACAAGCGACTATAGTGGTGCATTAGTTCACACATATATTTGTGTATGTAAAATATGTATAAGAAATACAATATTCCGAAGGTAGGCATTGTTGCTTTCTGATCCAGCATTTTAGCTCTTCAGGCCAAAACTCCTTTTTTCATGACAATTCAAGTTATGCTCTACAGCATTGAACATTATTGGGTAGACATTTTTTTCTGGCCAGATACATACCTATTGGCACTAATGCTGATAAAGATTCTCAATTAGCACGTCATATTTTCATTGTTTCATTGTTTGCCCGAGAGAGGTTCGGGTAAACGAGCTTCTTCTTTTTAACATATAAAACACATCTGTATTTTAAAAACGACCTAATGTTCCGGTGATCTTCATAGTTTTAGCTACCCTTTATGGTGTCTCCCCGCATCGGTAACGATAAAGCACCTTGGGACTACAGCCTTTGTAATTTAGGCATCAATTACTTTGGAATTTTCTGGTCAAGTTTAGGACTTTCCGAGAAGGATATAGGATGGATCGAGATATTTTATATTTCAAACATGCTGTTTTATATTCGAAGGTTCATTATGATAAATGTTTTATCATCACCGGAGTCGCAAGTTCTACTGCCCGTATTAAACTTACTAGAATACATTAACTGTATGAATGTATTAATGAATAAGCGTATTGATTTAAAAATAGTGTGCATAAATTGATTCCTATCAATCGCGCGGGTACACGGATTGTGTGTTTTTGTAATACATAGATTAATAGGCGAGATTAAAAATAAAATGCAAAAAAAAAAGGAAAAACCATACTACTACAAAAAAACCATTGCACGAAAACAGTTTATTAAGACAAACGTATTCAAATATGGAATCTTAAGTATAAACCACCAGCCGAAAAATAGTAAACCTATTACAATGCATTATGCCTTATTGTGGTAAACAAAGTGCAGTTAATAAAATAAACAAACGCAACACAATAACAATATGTGAAAGAAAATAAATGACATAAAACCAAAATAACACCAATATTGAGCTCTTCTTACATCTCAACTCTTTTTACTATCAGCCTTCTTAGATTAGTGTCTCGACTTAAATATGAAGAATGGTAAAGGATTGTGGTAAATATTTTTCCCTCCATTGCTCCGTACCGCTACATTTTGCCCACGACTCTCCCTCCTCGCAAATGGGGTAGATTCTCCTAAAATTTTCATCAATAGTTTTTACCATCCTCCATGTTCAGAGCTTAAGTCCCTATCTTATATATTTTATTCCTATTTTGATATACTACACCCACCCCACTCAGATTTTAGCCAAGATAGTGTTTCGGAAACATTAACCGAGGATAGCGCAATTATTTGCTGCCTGTCAATATCACCAAGGCGGTCCTTCGTCTTTCTGCACCCCTAATTCCCTCATGACTTCGCAGTTAGCCGCACATCTTCCCTATTCCTATTCCCAGAATACTTTTCAAACATCGAATCCGAGCTTGGCCCAGATTCTCTCTGTGTTCCTACATTTCTGCTCCATATATCACTATGTACTTCGTCCATTTTCTGTTCATCGTAAACGTGAGTCGTAAGCACAAAATTGTTAGCTCTGCCCAGCGTCTGTCCTTCATATGTCCATGTCTCCTCCGTGCTATAAGCCGTACCATTCTTGAAAATCATTGTTTAGTCTAATTCGTATTATAGCTGGCGCAAAACTTCTGGAATCGTGAATCGTGACCTTGATTGCCACCCCTGCTGCCGAGCCTAGGAATGGTTTATGTTTAGTTTAATCAACGAAAGCGATATAACACCTTTGTTTACTCACAGTGCATAACATATACAGTCTGCATAAAAAGTGTCCGCATCTGGTTGTAATTTCAAAGAGAGCAGTACCTAAATAGTGCTTATTGTATATTTGTAATATTTATAACCATGGCTCCTACATTTTCAAAGTTAAGTGGTAAGGTATTACATACTCAAAGCAGGGAAATAATTGTAAATGTCCTCGACTTCATGAAGCAAGAATCAGAGATGAGGGAAGCAAATATATGTTCACTCGAGTTCCACAAAAGCTTTAAGAGAGTGAAAGAAATAGTAGCCAAAACAACTGGTGTTTCACTGAGTTACGTTTCCAGAGTTCTCAAACATAAGAAAAAACATATGGATGAAAGAGTCCAATTGACACACCTGGGATGAGGTCCCAAAACGTATTAGAGAAATAGACGATTTCGGCGCATGATTCACAATTTCTATGTGGAAGAAAAAACTGTGCCGAGAATAAGCAGATTGCTCATCAAGCTGAAATACAGCATAAATTTTCATGGTGGTGCTACAAATCTCAGAAAAATTATAAAGGATTTAGGGTTCAAGTGGAAGAAAACTAAATCGAATTGTAGAGTTCTTATAGAAAAGTAAAAACGTTGCCATGATATCTTAGTCGATTAGAGTACGGAAAGCCTAAGATCCGTGGTTCAAATCCCGGCTATGGCATTGAATTTTTCAGTGTGATTCTACCTTTCCAAATGACTATAATTTTATATGTACTTATATCAGTGTGTACTTATATCAGCATAAATTTTGAAGGTGGTGCTACAAATCTCACCAAAATATAAATGATTTAGGGTTCAAGTGAAAGAAAACGAAACCAAATAGAAGAGTTTTAATAGAAAAGCACGACATATGATCTCAGCTGGAAGAGTACCTTAGTCAGAGGTACAAATTAGAGGGTTAAACTATAGTCTATGAAGATTAGTCATACATACAACATCTTAAAGTTGGAGTGACAATAGCGAATTAGGTTTGCAGGTACCTGTTGCCAAAGGGCAAATACTTGTTCATGCTGTTGGAAAGATCGGCTTCGTTCCAAATGTCCTATTTTCACAAGTCGCAACAAAAACCAGGATTTTCATCAATAACTGAATACAGAAAATTACATGAAGTGAATCAACATCATGTTGATACCTAATATATCTGCTGGCTCTGTTCTGTTTATCGACAGTGCTTAACAATACGTCAACACTCAAATTGACAAACCACCTACCTCAACTTCCTTGAAAGAAGAAATGAGACCTTGGTTACTTAGGCATAATATAGCTTTAGATGAAAGTACGAGTAAAACAAAGCCATATAACCCAATTAAAGCCAACAAACCGCTTCGGAAGTCCTACATACTTGACCAGATATTAATACAACATGGCCATACTGTACTTAGACTGCCACCGTAACACCCAGATCTAAACCAAATCGAATTAATCTGGTCTGATGTCAAAAAATCACTTTCAAATCAAAAGATGTGGAGCAGTTATGTCGCCAACAATGTGCAGAAATTAGAAGGCCACATTGGGGAAATGTATGTCGACAGTTGAATACATTGAGAATCATTATTTCGCAAAAGGTTGAATTGCAGAAAATCAAATAGAAAGAGTTCTCATACAGGATAATGGTGCAGAAAGTAGCGACAGCAATGATGACGGCAATGATGTGATTCTGCAGAAGAGGAAGGGTTGTGGAGGAATTAAAGGCAGATGACTGACAGGTTTTTATATTAAACACTTTTTACAGCGGTGGATTTGAGTATACTACATATAACTATAAGTTTATCAGCGCAGCGCAGTGTAGTGCAGTGCATAACCAGTGTGCGGATTTTTGACAATGACTGTCCCACGCACTCCTGCAGCATGCAGACGACAGTCACCTCCTGATCTGGTAAGTAACTCGCTTCATAGCTGTCGTTAAGATTTTCACATGTCTAGAACTGTTGCGCCAATTATAACTTTAAGCAGCCTTCGTCGCAACGATTGTCTAGTTGCTAGTCCCTGTTGCAGTCCAGGTAATTGTCGTAGAACACAAAGTCATATGAGTATAAAGGTGCTGAAATCTCGAATCTCCCAATACTGACACGTCCATGTTTTCCGCTAGCATTAGGTCAATAATATCGTCTACAAGGAGATTAAATAGCAACGGTGATAAAAACCAGCCTTAACTCGCACCACCATAGTTTACGAAACTCTCCGATACCGTGTTTCTGTCATAACTTATATAGTATTCCATATTTTGATAGGTTACTTGTGATGTTCTAACCATTCTACTCCGCATTCCCTTTATGCGTATTTTATGCCTAATGCATTCAAATGCCTTGTTAAAATCTATAGAAGCGCAAAGAAGTCTTTCTCATTTAATTAGCATTTGTATCGTTCTTAATGCATCTAAATTATACGCGGAATCTATAGTACTGTATCTTTCCCTGAAACTGATTTGAAAGTTTGTTAAGCTTAGATTCCCAGAACGTTTTTCTGTTGTATAATACTCTGCAATTTATTTTATGCATAATTGAGTTATAAAAGTGACAGATGCAGTAATAAATCTAACACTCGCAAACTCAAATGGAAGATGACACTGTGATAGTAGGTTATTTATGACGAATCCGGCTTCTCCCAGCGACTAGTGGCAAAGTGTCCTTCAGTGCTCGCCACGATTAGTTGGATATGGAGAATGGGTAGGGTGATCTCCACAACGTAAATACCAGGAACGACTTCGCGACGCTATCAGAAAGCTTTGGACGCCTCTTCCCACTAACTCCCACCTCTCGCGAACATTATGGAACTCTACGACAGTTATGCATAAGCGAACAGTAAACATTGTTAAAAGGGGTTTCGAAATCACAATCTCGCTCCATGTCAACAAACCAGGTCGGTTCGTCACCTTTCTTCGATCCAGTGTGCGATTCCACGTTCTCTAGGGATGACACGGATGAAGTCATATAAAAGCATTATATTGTGCTACAAATAATAAATAAAATTACTGTGCATAAATGACAACATTTTAGTTAACATAATCGTTTGAATTTATATTTATTCGGCTAAACACTTCTAATAATATCAAGTTTATACCTTAAGGGTGGATTTATTTTCCCTCTTCTTCCGCACTTGCCTCTTCCGTCTTCAAACACCTTTTTCTGGTTCTGCTCACACTTCCTCTGACTGTCCGATTTGTATCTCCAGGTTTATTTCAGTAGTGTTGTATCTGGCATTCCTCCTGTGTACCTGCCACCGCTTGCCCCCTTAGTTTCCCATTCATATAGAATATTTGCAATTCTTCTCAAATGTCTTCAACCTTTATTTGTGTGTATCATTTAATTATCCTATAAAATTTAATTTATGAAGATTATGCCCTACTTGTTTCTTAGATAATGTACATATTTAGTTTACATAGAACAACACAGATACAGCCATGACATTGTAAAATTTTAGTTTTGCCTCTCAAAGAATTTGTCTCTACGAGATGTATTAGTTATTTCACAGATCTTCTGTAAGTAATATGATTTAATTTCTAAATTATAATCTCTGTCATAATATATTTCATTTTATAATTTGCTACGTTGTCTCATCATTATTTTCGTTATTAGAGGTTCTTTCAGTAGGAAAACAGTGACCTTAACATTACCAATTACATACAAATTTAGTTGAGGGGAGATTAAATGGCCAAAAGAAAAGCATTTTAATTTTTTTGTATCCTTTATGGTTTGAAATTTACTACTGAATTTCGTAAGTAATTTAAAATTTTATGCAAAATACTTAAATTTTAAACAATATATTTAAAACTGAATTCTTTGCCACTTCACAGAAAAATTTAAACTCCTATACTCTTTCGTGTACAGAGGTACATTTTAGCTCCTTTATGGCTTATTGGTACCAGTTTTAAATCTTGCAGTTTCCATATGTCCAAGAAAATTAGGGTTTTAACTATAAATATATTTTAGGTATTTTTCTGCGCTTTTAATTTGAAGAGTGGTTCTTCTGTGAATAAAATTTTCTATATAAAAGATTTCTTTTCTCAGTATAAAATAAATACTCCATTGCTCTTGTTTATTTTATTGATAAAACAAGTGAACGCTTAAGTTTAAAAAATGATTGCTACACGCACTTAGTAAAGAAGAATATGACGCTTTATATTCGCAAAAATTCCTTTCCTGACTCTTCTATAAACTATTTGCACAAGTTTATTATTCTATTAGCCTCTTGTTAGTCCTAATGGTCCTTAAATTTATGTTTACGCACTTTATTTGTTAGTATAAGAAGCACGCAGTAGGTAACAGTTAGCCAGAGTTTTAAAGAGTTAGTCGCTAAGAGATGATTTTGAAATTCCATGTTCTTTGCGTGACCATGTTCTTTTAATTACTCATTTACACATTTTTTGTGGGTAGGGGAAGATAGAGTAAGCTAAGGCGATAGTCAAACCCTTTCATCATCGGTCCCTATGTGATGGCCTTCGTCCATCTCTTGTGGTTTACCAATTATACAAAAGTCACATTACAATAAATAATATTTTACAGGTTATTTCTCTAAAATTTAACATATATACTTAATTTTTCATGAAAATAGCTTAAATCCATGGTAGTTTAATTAAAACCTTTAGAGCCATTTTGCAGAAAATCAAAATAACGAAAACATTTTCAGGTAAAGGATAGTTTGTATCGCATCCTGAAAGTCCTGAAATTAAATAATTACCAACTTCAGTATTTACCGGACTTTTCGCTTCTGAGTTATACGGTTCACATACACGGACGGCTTTCTAAAACGTTTATTTATTCAGAGATCCCAAAACATGTATTTTCAGTGAAATCTCAACATCGACGATTTGGATGGAATACAGCACTTCTTCTACATAATGTAACTAGTAAGTACGTAGAAGAGAAAGTAAAAAAATCTGATGTGATTCGTTCACATGACTTTCCCTGCCTTCTCTTGCTTATTAGTGGATATAAACATATTCTTACAACAGTTTATTTTCCTATCCACTTCATTTTTATCCGACAAACCTTTCCTGAAGTAGCTGCATTACAGACTTCGTTATAGATACAAAGAAACCGCAATAATCAACTATTAAGAAAGGGACGCATGCGCTGGTCTTAAAATTCCATCTGTTTCCATACAATCCCGAGAAACAACTGGATGTTGGCAGCAATTTAAGGGAATGACCAAGTAATGAAAATTCGAAACTTATAACGGATATCTCAGAAATGGCTTATGCCACAAAAACCAGCCTATTTGAACTCTGTGTTTTAAAACAAACATATACTTCTTATGTAGTACGCTTTCGTCTATCGCTTAAAGTTTACCAGTTATACAGAGATATACACAATTCCTTCAGGGGTTATTCCCAGAAAATTCAAATATGCAGTTTATTTGTAATGTAAATCATCTTTAATATATAGTATTTTAGTCAAAATCGCTAGGGCCAATTTTTATAAAATCAAAATGTTCGAAAAAATATCTATATAAAAGGTAGTCGTGTGTGAGGGGGAGTTTTCATGGAAAACTTCTTGTCGAATCCTTGGAAGATACTGCACATAAATACCAAGTTTGGTATTTATCAGACTTTTCCTTTTTGGCGTTACGCTGTTCACAGACACACACACACACACACATCCAAACGGACTGGTTTTCAAAAATGCTTTACATATTTGGATTCAGGTGGCCTCAAAACATGTATTTTCGGTGAAATCTTGAAATAGAACTTTTTAGTGTATTGCAATACCTTCTCTACCTACTATGTACGTGTAGAGAAAGTAAAAAATTAATACCGACTTACCATTTGGGAAAGTTTTCAGTGTTTGAAAATTCAAACCAATAGCAAGGAATATCTCGGAAATAATTAACTCCACAAAAAATTTAATTTGAAATAAATTGTGTCCTTTAACAAAATATACATTGTTTGCGTAGTAAGATTTTGTCTATCTGTTGCGGTTTTCCAATGTGGAGGACTTCACAGGCTATTAGTAGAAATTTTAAGATGTGCATTTCATTTAACTTATCAAATATTTTAAACATGTGGAATTTTAATCAAAATCTTTAGCACTGTTTTTCAGAAAATTCAAAATTTAAAAAACTGCGAGGTAAAGAGTAAATTGGGGCGAGGTATTTTCTTTACAATCTTTGTATACTATCTTTGGAAAATCCCGGATTTAAACACCAAGTTTGGTATTTATCTGAGTTTTCATTTTGAGTTTATAGACCCCCGCACACAAACACACATACACATAGGTCCTTTTTCTAAGAAATCTTTATTTTGGATTTAGGGAGCCCTAAAGCATGTAGTTTGGCTGAAAATTCAGTATCGAATGTTTGTGTAATGCAATGCCATGTCTACCTACTGGATGCGCGCAAAGAAAGTAAAACGTATATATAAGACATATATCCAGTTTTATTAATAATTATTGCAGCAGTGTTTTCAAATAGTACAATTGAACAAAGTATATAATGAAAGTCAAGTATGTTAAAACATTTATACCTTTAAAATGTCAAACAAAATAGTTTTACAAACTATGGTATTACATGAAGACAGTCGAAAAATATATCTTAATATTAAAAAACAAGCATATAATGCATTAGAAAAAAAGTACAGTGACACGACAAATTAATTGCATGGATACATTTAATAGTGCTGAAAACAGCTTTAAAGTCTTTCAGTGCTTTGTTTTGGCCTGAAGGAACTTTGTGTTTTAGTCTATAAAGTTCTAACTGATTGCAGTCAATATATGTTTCTTTATAAAGGATAGTTTGCAAGGTTACACAGAGTAGCCTGACTTTTAGTTGGTCGATGTTCATGAGTTAGTTGCGAATGACAATTCGTAACCGGGTATAAATTATGTGGTCTTTCTGTTTTGTAGGTGGACTTGATTGCTGAGTTCCTGATGTCTGAAAGTTTATTGAGCAGTTTTTCATCCATTCAATATTTCACAATTTGTTGTTTAAACTACTGAGATCCGTATGTGAGATGGATTTTTCATTGTGAACGGTAAGTGTTGTTGCTTCTTTGGCTGCTGTAGATCAAGTAAGAATGCTATCAAATTAGCCTCATAGATACCTGCAATCACACATTATTCACGGACCATAGTCATACCATACTAACAACTAAACGAAGCAACAACTTTAGTTAACGAACAACAGTATTAAATTCAAACATTAGTTACATATGTGCTACATTTATGTTTCTTTGAGACGGTCATGTTAATGTATTTTAAAGAAGCCAACTAAATCTCATCCAAGATAAACATTATCATGGATCACTTGATAGAGTAAAACGTTACTTCCAAAACACTGGAATATTATTGGACATGTTATAAATATTAAATTAAAGACATTCACGCTACTTTTAATGAACAGGAAATTGTGAACAAACCATTGACTCGTTGAATATATGCCTTTGCTTCCGCTGAGCAAATTAATTCTAGTTAATAATTCAATGCTGCTTTTTAACGCTGGTTGGATGAAACTTGTTAGGACAGAGCCCCTTTAAATTCCACATTTGCATTTTAAAGAGGAACAATTAGCGCATATTGAATTTCAATACCACATTTTCACTGGTGCGCAATGCATGCCAAGGCATAAAGCTGATCGCTGCAACACCAGTTCGTATTGACGAGTTACGATGAACTGGCATTTTATACTTAAACACAGGGGTTTATATCTTTAGAGGGAAAAATCATGATACCTTCATCTACGTTGCAGTAATGGTATACATCAATTTTTGTAGTTGAACTTTTATTTTAAAACAGCTACAGTTTGAAGCATGTTGATGCAAAGAGCGAAGAAACAGTGTGAAATGTTTCACTCATACGAATGATAATTTTTTATTGCGGTATTTCCCAGATGTTACAAAATGTCCATTCTATGTCACTAAACTAATTGATATGTACTAATATTTTCAATGCAGTCAACATTTTAGTTTATTCAAATATGTTCTATTCCTATATACCACAAACATTTAGTGGAGTATAGTGTAACTTCACTGGTGTTGGTTAAAGAAAAACATTTAAGCTAATTTACTTTGTTAGAACACATAATGCTACAGCATAGTTGCTAATATATAAAGAAAGAAACTTTCCTTAAGTCAAAATCTGACCTCAGCAGTCTTTTATTTTCTTTGCTAGTGCAAAGCATTGCTCTCTAAAAGCTCGTCCTGGTATTGCCAGAATTACATAGAAGTTCTATCCTAGCAAATGTCTAGCATTTTCTTCAGGTCTGCCAGTTGAATTGCGTTTATCAAATACACACATTTTAAATACACATTCAAAGTGTATGCAGTTTTTGCAAAGACTGTGCTCGTTGAAGTACAGTCGTTTAGGACGATAAAATTCAATGTCATATTTGTAATATATTAACTATACTGATACATTAATACCTATAAATTCCATTTGTAAAACATATTGTATCTAAAACATATATACTTAGTTGCATTAAAATACACCATAAAAATCAACTTTTTTTTATTTCTCGTGTATACAGTATGTCTATTCCCTTTACTGATCATGGAATGCTAGTACGAAGTACAGACATCTGTATAGAGAATTCGCCTTCCAAAATAAGGAAGTAAACAAAGAGGAGAAGAGCTAAATTTCATTAAATCAAAGCACCAACTTCTACAAAGTGTATTAATGACAACTGTGACACTTTAAAGTGAGCTATGATTTAGAACCTTATAGTTAATTTAATATAAAATACACCGACACGGTTTGTCGAGGTAGTTAAGGCTTGAGCTCGTAAGCGGGAGGTCCGCGGTTCAAAATCCGAGGCACCGTCCTCCGCTACTGGGGTTTTTGTATGTTTCATCAGTCCTCATAACTTTAAAATGCTATGGAGGTATCCTAAACTTAAGCTTGGAGTCTTCCCTTCCCAATTATAATTTCATTTCATGTATCACCTGTAGCGCTTTGCATAGTAAGAACGGGCGTTAAACGCTACTAAGTATTATACGTATAAACAGATATAAATCGTATTGGTGGTGAGAAGAACAAATTGCTCATACCTCATTTTACTCTCATTAATTGTTATATGTGCTATATGCGTTTTCGTATTTTTTGCACTAAAAATTTAGAAACCTCAAAATTTATTTTTTAGATAAACAAATAAGCAGTTCACCAATATATACTTAAATGAAAATGCAGATCGTGGATTTTCAAGTTTTAAGAGTAACAAACACTTTATTTCCTGGAATATTTTGAACAGCAGAAGAAAACTGAGGAGCCGTCCTAAGATATGCAACATCGGATATCAGAAAACCCGTTTAAGCATACTCCAAGACACGTGTACATATTTTCAGAGAGTAGTTGTAATTTAAATTTGCTCGATCCTAATAATGAATTAATTAAAATATTACAAAACAAGTTTATCGTATGTTTGTACCCATAATCCACTGTCGACTTTGATTATACACTTCATTTTTTCCTGGGCCGCAAAGAAGAAAGCAGGCAAAGCGAAGGAGAAAATCTACAAAGTTACAGACGCGCCTAGAAGGTGCAAACATTAGGTTCTTTTTGTTTATAATAATGAATAGCATATACATTAAATTTTTAAAGAATAAATGGACTTACAATGTTTCAGTCATATTTTCAGAATATGTTCCAAGTTATCGTTAGTACAGAGAGTGAGAAATTCTCAGTGTTTCTATCACTGTCTTCCTTTCGCATGTTTTCATATGATTTCATATTCATATGAATGTAAACCCATTAGTTCAGCATTCATATAAAACGCGCCGTTTCTGTGCCAACTTTGAAATAACGTATTTCTTACCTTAGATAATCTTTGTAACAGATGAAGAAGGAATTAATACGCTGAAGGTTAAGGGTACTAAGCTAACATGAGCTGATGCCATTGGCAGAGGGTCAGTGATGTGACTTTATCTCTGAACGTTCTTGTAAATGATACAGCAAAAGCTCCGACAAAGTAAACCGCAAAAAGATAAGAGAAAGCTTAAATGCCCCTGTTTTCCCAAAGCTAAGTAGCTCCACTATAACTTTAAAGCATAGCCATTGTGTTACTTCTGCTGTAAGTGTTTTATTAATGTTGTCATTTAAAAAAATCACACGTAAGGTAATTTAGTAAGGCTAAGGGGAACAGGGCGTTATAAAGTTATCCCCGCTATATGAATAGCATAAATGCCTTCAGTTCCTAATATAGCATGGAATAAAAACAAAATGTAAAAGTAACATACCACCAACTCTCAGTGGAACTGATAACCTTGAATCACTGTTTTGTACACAAGAAATTTCCCGCTTCAGTGGCAAGCATGAAGAAGGGAAGGTTTACTTTGGTGCACCCTTTGCCAAGACCAGCTAACATTCATTTTGACGGAGATATTTATAATATCAGCCGCCTATGCAAACAACTTATAAACCTTGACAGTCATTCTCCCTTATTACAAGCCATAATTTAATCAACTGAATTTTTTTTCTATTGGTTTACGTCGCTTTAACTATGCAGTCATACCGCGAGGAATCTGTTAGGAGATACCTCGTGGATCGTGTGTGGTGGACACGTATAGGTCTCATCACCGTACTATACCATCTTACTGGCATACTAAGCATATGCATAGAAACTGTACCTCTGTGACGGGCAAATGGCAGCTTCGTCACATGTCCACACCGACATTAATGTATCTCTGCTTCAGAAATGGCTTTAAGATGGCGCCCAGTTTACCTGCTTTCATTACCTGTGGATAAATGGAATGAATTCGCTATTACCATATATTTTTTGTTTTATACCTAAGATGGAACTTTGGATCGTGGTATTAAATATCCAATTCAGTATTTACCTTGGCGACTGAGGAGAACCACGAACAAACCGCAGTCAGATTGGCCGACCTACGAGATTTGAATCCGGGAGCTCCGGATGCCGACCATGTGCTTCGTTGTGGTGTACCACTATGAATGTATGAAAAACTCTTATCAGTATGCATTTTGTATTTATCTTTTTTTTCGAAAATTAATATATTAAATAAGTCGCGTATATTATGTTTGATCTGCCCTATTCACAGATAACATCCTTATTCTCTCGAACATGTTCACAGGGAAGTATGACTATTTATCATCTAAAAGATATACCTATGTGTAATATTCAAACGCCATTACTTTACAGTTCTGAAACAAAACGCAGCATGATCACTACAGTGGAACAAAGCCTTGTTTGATGATGCTACTTTAAAAGCATTTATTTTATTTTTCGTTGTCTCCATGTGTATTGTCTCTTGAAAATATATGGTTAATTCTTATTGTTACTAAATTTGAATTCCGAAACATTTTTTAAGTCAGCGCTACGATCAAAGATAACAAAGAGTTCGAAAGTGTGCTTTCGCATGCATTTATCACTGAAGAACATACATTTTTTTTATCAACATCGAACAAAACGAACAAATTCCTTAGTTCTTTATATTCGTATCTGGTCAATCTAGCCCACAATATTACAATATGTCAGTTAAATTAACTGTAAGTTAAGTTAAAATCTAAGAATGTCTTCACATTTTGTACTGTACCACAATTCCTTTCCCCCGTCTTCCTCTTCTAAAGTGCCATTAGTTAACGTCTTTTCACTGATGCCTATCATTTTATTTTCCCTGCTACCTATTTACGGTATGTAGAGGAGGTGTTGCAAACCATCCGAAAAATCCGAAACCACCATTTAATCGCAAATATATATTTAGGCTGTCTGAATAAAAAAAAATCTGATGTATTACATTTACCTGACTTTCCCTATGCTCTATCGTTTATTAGCGGACATACAATCTATATTTACAAAATCTTGTTTTTCTATCTTCTTAATTTTAAGAGATAAACCTTTACAGAAATAGCTACATTACGCATTTCGTCAAAGATACAAAGTGAGCAGCGTTAGTCAAATTTTTAATAGCTGAACGCTACATGCTGGCCTTAAAATTCCATACTCTTCCCTATTTAGTATGCACGTAATAGAGAAATTAATAAACGAAAATGGATACAGAAAGTCATATAAATGTAACACAAAGATTTTTAGAAAAAGGTCTTTTGCTATGTGAGTGTCAACGTACGTCTGTGTGTGTGCGCGCGCGCGCGCGCGCGTGTGTGTGTGTGTGTGTGAACGCATAATTCAAAAATAAAAATTGTTTAAATATGAAACTTGCTACTTAGCTCAGCGACTGACAAGGATGCGACACAAAGACTTTTCAAGGAAAATTCCCCATCCTAAACTTCACTTTATTTTTTAAATATTTACTTATTTTTGATATTCTAAAATATTTTTCTAATTAAGTTTAAAATACCATACATTTTCTGATAATTGAAACTCATACTTCAAATTTTCTGCAAATAGCCTATATAATTCTCTTCAATCTGTATAAGGTTTGTAACGCTAGCAAGCCGTAAGTGATCAAAATGACTTAAAACACACAATCTATCTGAAACAATATTTCTGGCTTCCACCATTTAAGATATATTCTTTGTTATTGTTGTGAATTTTCAAATACATATCCCTTTTACTTTCTGTACTTTATACTCATAGTAAGCAAAGGTAGTACTGCCTTTCATTCAACACGTCGATGCTTAGATTTCACCGGAAATACACGTTTTGAAACTTCCTGGATAAAAAAGAATCATTCAAACCGATCCGTCTAATTAAAATTAATATTAGAATTACTATAAATATTAATGTTCATTAAATTCATATGAAAAGTGTGTGTTTCATTATGTTTGCCTGCGTGTCTGTGAACAGCGTAACTCAAAACGGAAAAGTCGGTTAAACACCTGACTTGGTATTAGGTTCACATTCTTCCAAAGATGCGACAAGAAGAACTTCAAGAAAATTGCTTCACTTCTAAACTACTCTTTAATAAAAAAAAATGTTTCCAAAGTTTTGAACTTTTCAAACATGTTTCTAGCCATTTTTATTAAAGTTTGCGGTTGGGTGTCGTATGTGTGTGTTCCTAATAAAGTTCATATGTAGTAATTTGTGATTTATAAGTAATTATGATTTCGTGGAATTAATTGTTCTTTCACACAAGCCGTGTGTTGTCAATTCCATTAATAGACCTAATAGTGGTTGTAACTATAAAGCCCGGGACTTAAGTACTTACAAAGAATGTAAGTCGCCATTGAGGTATGACATCTCAATACAATTTGAGATCTCCTTGTAGTTTACAGGGGAAAATGCGAATCATTGGAGAAGTTAATGTCGTCTCGGCATGTTGTCTTGGTAGCTCAGTGGTTAGAGCAACCGGACGGAGATCGGGAGATCCGTGGTTCAAATCCCACCTATGGCATTGAATTTTTCAGTCATCTGATTCTACCTTTCTAATTATGATTTCATTTAATTATACCTCATATCTGGTAGAGCAAGTATCTCTTAACAAGGGCAGTACGACTGTAGAATAGTTTCGCATACTTTACACAAGTTATAGCTTTAATTTCTCACTTCTTTATAACTTCTTGAAGGCAGTTGAATAATATATTAAATAATAACACATATATTTACGTATGGAGCTATAAGATATCAACGTCTATGTGTGCTAATGAACTGCAGTTTAAAGAACTCTTTAGGTTCTTTATTCGTGGTGTTAAAAATTATAAATCACACAAATTTATATCTCTACGAATATTAAATGAAATGTATTTTACGGTTGTACTAATTATCTGTTCGTAACTACACTTATTAGAGGTTTACATTTATCTTCTCTGCATTGCAATAATATTTCACATCTGCACACTCTGAGCTTCATCTACTGAACTGACTTATTTTGGCGGCTATCTTTTATCGTCTACAATTTAAAATTTTAAATTTAATTTTTCTATTTTCTTATTGACTAAGCCTACTCTAGGGGAACACTGTTGATTTGATTTTCATGGGTTTCTTGCATCCACGTGACTCTTTACAAACTGTTTGACGTTACATCAGTATTTTTCCATCGACTGTTGGTAGCCTTACTTAGCTTTCTAACTTATTGTTCTGCCAAGTTACAACTTATTATTAGCCACCCTCTGCTTTTCTACTTTATGACACTGTTTTCCACAAAAAACAATGTTTAAAAAAAGCTTGCTTCTACCCTTACAGCCCCTACGTTTCTAAACTAAGAAATACATTCACATAATATTTTACACTTATATACCATAAAGATACATAATACAATGACTGTAATATACTCTTTATAGCAATTACTGATCGCTTATAGACGGGCTATTATTTTTGTATCATATAATTAAAGTGATAGTAGGTAGGGGATAAAAAATACTGCCTCAAATACCATATGTTAGGATGTTTTTATTATAAATGAAATATATATATATATTTAAATTTATGGGAATAGCCTCTGAGGTACTATTTATCCTGAGTGGCTTTTGCATAATTGATAAATCGTAAGAGAGACATAATCTTACGACACACACAATGCAGATCTCTTTAAAACACATACATTTACATCCAATAACTTTTTATGAAGTTAGCAATGTCCGAGAAAATTATTGTTACTGCTTTAAATTTTCAAATACTTACATTTATAAAATGGAAGGTCATTCGTTTTTTAGTCCCGGTCACGAAAACATCAGAAATTTCACTCATCATATAGTCTCTCTTAAAAGATTTGACTATCACTTAAGCCTACAGTATTCCTAATGCACCTATGTACAAGAAAGTATCTAATAAATGAGACCTACAAGTGCTTAGTCGATTAACATGAGCAAATAGAAGAATTAGGTTTGCTAAGAAGAATTTGTTGAAAATAGGTAAAGAAAGTCATTTGAATGTAGCACATAACACTTTCTTTTCTTGGTCATGCAAATAGAAGGGAATTTCAAGGCCTATACATAACGACCAGGTTTTAAAATATTTGACTACTGCTTAAACCAACTGAATTCTCTTATTTCTTGTACCTACAAGGGAATGTGTAATAAAGCGATTGCGGCAAATATTTCTCTCTTCTGTTAGAATAGTTTTTCTATGTAGGTATGGAGAAATTCATGTGAATGTAACACACCAGATTTTTAGAAAAAGGTTCATGTTTATGGGTATGTGAATAGCATAATTAAAAAACGAAAAGTGGGTTAAATACCAAACTTCGTATTTGACTTCAGCGTCTTTCAAGAATGCAACACGACGATTTTCAATAAAATCCCCCACCCCAAACTACCCTTTACTGGCTGTAAAGTTTTTATTACAGTGCAACATGTTTAAAATATTTTCATGGAGAATAAAATGTAGGTAAAGTGGAGTCCCGGTATTTCGAGGTCCGTGTAATTCGGCTGGTATTAGGAAAATTTAAATTTTACATAAACCTAGAGTAAAATTTCGTTTAAATACGTTGTCCGCATGTGCTATTACGCATGAAGTTCAGAATGTGTTACATTTTGAACTTTATTTCAATTTTCCGTATACAATACAGGTAAAATTTAGGGTTTTCGTTCATAATGCACAGAAATAACCCTGACCTCAAACAGTTAATGCATTCCTATTACAGATGGACATGTACCATTAGGTTTCGAGGAGCGCGCTTACTCTTTCTTTGTAGACTCTTCACTAATTGGGACCGCCTGACAATCAGTTGCTAACCATATTGCTGTTCCTACTCAGGGACAGTGGTCATTAAAATATACACGCTTAAGTACAAATACACATTTTACAACATAGGCTGACCATTGTTGTATATAGATGGTTGTGTGTAACATCTGTACTGTAGTGAGCCACCTGTGTCACCTTAATTCTAAGGTGCTGTAGTATGTGCATCTGTAACTGTACATGTAACTTAATGATTTAATTCATACAGTACAATGAGTGGTAGGAGTAGGAGAAAATTTGTGACGGTTAATGTGAAGCTGGAGACTAGTCAAAGGAGAAACATTAAAAAAAAACTTGGTGCTGATTATAGAGACGGTGAAGTGACAGTTGAAGATTGGCGTAGAAACAAAGACAAAACTGGGATTTTTCATCTGACAAGTGTTCTGTTTCGTCACTTGAACAGAAGTCAATGAAGAAATCTGAGTACGAAAAAACGAGTGAAGTTTTGTTCATTTGGTTTACTCAACAAAGACAAAAAGGAAATCGAATTTTAGAGTCTATTCTGCAAGGAAAAGCTGTATTTTTTGGAATGAGTTAAATAAATGTGAGGACGATTTTACTGCAAATTCAGGATGATTGGATTGGTAGAAGAAGCGATACGGCATAAGGCATCCTGAAATTTGCGGTGAAAAACTTTCTGCGGATTCTCAAACTGTTACACAATTTTGTGAGAATTTAAGAATAATTATACAAAAAGAAAATGTTACTCCTGATCCTGTATAATTGTTTATGAAACCGGACTAAATTATAAAATGCTTTCATCCAAAACTCTAGCCTCCAAAGCAGAAGAGGCCGATCCGGGCTACAAAAAAGGTAAAGAGATGTTAGCAGTTCTTGCTGCATCGAATGCAAGTAGAGACCATAAACTGAAGCTACTGGTAATAGGGAAATCTGCTAAGCCTGGAGATTTAAAAAAAATATGACCGCTTCTGCACTGCCTGTTGCGTATGCCCACCAAAAATCTGCTTGGATGGACAAAAATATTTTTTTAAAAAGAGGTTGTTTGAAGATTTTGTTCCAGAGACCAAAAGATACCTAAAGAAAGTACTTGCCTTTCCTTTCCTTGCCTAAGAGCTTGCCTTCCAAAGCAATATTAACGCTTGACAATGCTGGTTCACACCTTTATGAGGAACAATTACAATGTGACCGTATTTGCGTATTGTTCTTACACCCTAACGTGACGAGTTTAATATGGACCAAGGCGTTTTACAATGCTGGAAAAAAAGTATCGTCGTCGTTTGCTTCAGGCGCTTCTAAACAACAGAAGGTGAACGAACCATCAAAGAATTTCTAAAATAACACTACGATAATAGACGTAGTTTACTGGATAGCTTATTCATGGTCTGAAATAAAGACGGAGACCCTAAAAAAGTCTTTGAACCAGATTTTAAGGAATAAAACGGATACCAACAGTACAGACAAAGATGATCTATTATGGGCAGAACTGATGAAAAACTTGCTGGATGTGAGAATGCAAATGCAAGTGAGGTTTCGAAATGGATGAACAGTTTGAAGTTACCGATTTTGCAATTGTTGAAATGTTTAGTGAGCCCTCTGAAGTCAGTGGCGACAAGGAATTGCCTGAATAAATTGTACCAGTGATCACTCACACCGGGTTTGGCAGCGCTAGATGTGGTATTGCGTTATATGGAGCATCAAGCGGAAGCTACTCCAACTGACACCGTGCTTCCTAGAAGATGGCACGACAATGCTCTAAAAAACGAGGTTCTATTTGAAAACATAGGGCTTTGGATAATTTGTTTAAAATGTAATATGTTTTTGCAAGTTGGAAATGTGTACATATAACACAGGTATGTACTAAGTTGTTTTTATATTTATTTTAACCATTATTGTGCCCAGTAAAATTTATTCATGATTTACCCAATGATTTAGTGATATTTCCGTATAATCCGAGTTTTCCGTAATTCGAGGTATTCTCATCCCAATTAGCTCGATTTGTCGAGTCTCTACTGTATATATTAAATTTTCTGGGAATAGCCTCTGAGAATCTCTTCATTCTGAATTAATTTTTATAACTGGTAAACAGTAAGAGAAATAAAATAATTTCCTACTTAGAAATGTAAATATCGTTAAGGCACACAAATTTTAAACTTCGTTTATTTCTTTTTAAGCGGTAAAAGTCACTTTTTGTTTTTTCTGGTGCTCATGCAAAGGGCAGGTATTTCAAAACCATCATATAGGGATACAGTTTTTAAAAAATTGACTATCGTTTCAGCTTACTGTATGCTTCTTGTATCCAAAACGTAATGTAGAAATGTGTAATGAAAATAAGCATGTATGAAAATTGTAGAATAGTAAGAAAGTAATGTGAATATAAGACAATAGATACTTTCTCTACTACTTCCTGTAGTAAGTAGAGGAAGTATTGTATTCAACCCAAAAATTCGAAATAATAATTTTACTGCAAAATCACGTTTTGAGGCTCCCTAAATCCAAGGAAAGTACTTTTAGAAGAAGATCCATGTTTTCGATTTTGTGTATATGTCCCTGTATGTGGGTATGGCCTTTTGTTTGTGTGCAGCATAACTCGAAAACGAAAAGTCGGTTAATTGCTAAAATTAGTATTTAAGTTGACCATTTACACCAACCAAAATCACACTTTACATGGAAATATTTTTGTTATTTCTGATTTTCTAAAAAGTGACTAACAATGGGTAGAGTCTCAGAAGTCCTCTTCATGTTCAATGACTTTTGCAAAACTGGGAAACCGTAACAGGTAGACAAATGGAAAATGTAGATCTCGTTAAACCACGCAGTTTAGTATTGGATATATATACTTTTTCCTGGAGTCAACCATTTCCGAAGTATTGCTTGTTATTTGTTTGAATTTTCAAAAACCTACTTATACTTTTCTCAATTGGGAAGTCGTTAATCGTGTTTTTTCCACATGGTCAAGCAAAGAGCATTGAATTTCTAAGCACACACAAAGCGACACCTTCTTTAAGAATCCGATTATCGCTTTAGCTTAGTATATCCTTGTTATAATTATATTGAATGAGGATAAATAATAATTATAAGCCTTTGACTATTACCTTCCTGCTTTCTGTTACTTATATGAATAATAGGAAACACCTTTTTCTATTGAAGATTCAGAATTTAAGTCCACGCTTTCCTAGCTATTATTACCAGGAATTATGTACCTTTGTAACTTAAATTATTTAGTAAATGTACAATGAAAGGTTATTTGGATTAGAGAGACACATAAGCTCTTTCAAGAACGTTTGCAGGAGAGTATAGAAAATCGTGTGAATACAATATATAAGATTTCTTTTTACGAGTGGTAAGTCGCTATGCGTTTTTATATGTGGTCATTCAACAGCATGGAATTTTATAAATCTGACTGCACTTTAGATTACCCCTAGTTATACCCACAACAGAATTATTATGATTGTTTATTATTGTTATTATTACTATTTTAATATTATTATTTTTAGTTAAAAACTGATTTTTTTTTCCTGATGACTGTCAATTAGCATTCTTAATAAGAAAGCTTCCGTGTGCAACAATAGTATAGATTATTTTTAATTCCTTTTCATATCTATAAGTTATGCTTATAGAACTTTATTTTTATATCCTCTTTATGTTACTAATTATAAATACTCCCTAGAAATGTATTTTCAAGTGGGATCTAGGGTTTGAGCTGGAGGTGGTAAAAAACAAGTGCCATTATGTTACAAAAGCTTTTCGTGAACTAATGAGAAATGAAGCAAGTGAACATTAATATTTCGTTTGGAACCCTAATTATCTCTACTACGACATTGATACAGCAGATCATATTAAAATACATAACTACATGGCTGAAATCAGCGATAATCTTTACGTCACCACAACTTACTTATAGGGAAGTGATTTCTTTTTATTGACGCAGTTTAACTACTATGGTCTTTATCGTCCCTTTTCTATACTAGGCGTGAAAGACCGAAAATTTTGCTCAGAGGCCTCTTTATAAGGCTTGAGGTTCTTTTATGTGCCGAAAATCTATGACACGGCTTTACTTCCCCTCCGAAGGAAGCCTTGCTAAAGATGTTTACGCCCGAAAAAATCCATCACCTTCCGTCGAGCTTTAACCCTCTACCTCTGGAACTAGAGGCTCTCGTGGTATTCCTAAACCACGGAAAAGAGAGATAAATGAAATAGTATATTGTGCAACAAGACTATAATAGTGGTAGTTAAGAAGCCAATATGTTCGTACAAGCGTCTTAATTACCATTATAGTCACCAAGCTGGATGGCTCAGGCCCGCTTTTGGGAGGTCCGGGATCGATCACCGGCGGCCGCCCACTCTGACCCATGGTTTTTTCGTGGTTTCCCCGGGTCGCCAGGCTAATACTGGGGTGGTTCATCTTCTACCACAACTCTCCTTCCTCTCATTTCCTGTACGAATCAACTTCCTTATCATCTGTTTCAGAGTTGTGGGACCAGGCAACAGTGTTCGGCAGGTTGCAGTTGGCTTCCCTGGCATCGCTGCGGTACCACTCAGTTATGTCTTTCATCAGCGTGGGCCTCTTGCTCCGGGGGATCTTGGAGGTTGGTGGCTTGTGGGCAGGGACCCGTTCATGCTTGCGTCCTTCGGCATCCGGATCTGGTCGCCCTTCGGGTCTCTCCCCTCATCCTTCCTTCCCTCAGGTTACGTTGGAAGAAAAAAGGGTCGACTGACCTACTTGCGGTGCTCTTTGCCGGTTCCGGGGGCCCCTCCGTGATACGTACCTTTACCTTTACTATTATAGCCAAGTTGCATGCGACTATTTTTTGTCGACTGCAATACAGTTTCAAAACTTTGAATTTTTACAAAAAAAGGTCTACCTCGTTAATTGTGTGTAACTAAATGTTGATAGGATGGCAGCACTTCAGCGTTGAGAGTAGTGTAACAGAATGGTAGCACTGATGTTGAGTCCACGCTGTATTTATTGATTTTTGTGGGCAGCATGATAGGAACACATATTGAAACAAATGAATTTAATTGAATTTATCAGAATACTAAAATTACAATGAACAGAATTTATTTTATTTTAAATGCACATATTTCGTTGCTTATCTGAAGAATGCATCCCAGTTGGCTGCTGCTTTGAATGTGTCAAAAGGTAGGGCGATAGGGAAGCTGCGAGAGCCGTGGAGTAACTTCATAATGCGTCGCTGAAGAATTATGGATGCTAGGGATAAGTTCAGTACGTGTAATCAGCGTATTATAGGGTGTTCGACCAATTAAACACACAACTGCTGAATCCCCAGATCAGTACCTATACCTGGTGGCATTTTTTGTAACTGAGATAAAAAGTTCGTAATGTACATAATCGAGCAGTTTTAGCTTTAACCTAATCCTTTAATTGAAGTATAAAGCACAGATGCGTGCTTTAGCTTAAAGTAACTCAAAATAAAATGTTACTTTGGAGACACTGATAGAATAGCAAATATCCCCCCTATCTCCCCAAATTACGCTTATGATAATATGACAGGTTTCACAACAGTCGTTATGAAACGATGATTTCACGAAACTTCACCCACATACTGGCGTATGAATGCCAGAGAGTAACATAAAATACTATTGTCAAACTAAATAAAAAGTAATCACCTTAAAGCTAGCGCACACATCAAACGCGTTAAAACTAATATACAATTTCTGTTTTCTTCACTAAGCAAATACTACGTTTAGGTGTTTAAAGTTTATTTTGTATACGCAGCACTGAGCCTAAATAGCCATTTATCTCCGAGCTGTGACACCATTACATCGTTTGCATCCTGGCTAGGCCTTTTAAAGCCCGGCACTGAACCTTAAGCCCTAGGGGATTGAAGGTAAGCTCTGACCATTGCAATGCGATTAAGAGCGTTTGATAAAAATACAGTTTTAGACCGTGTTTAAAACAAAACAGCCTAGCCAGTATTTCTAGAATATCGTCTAATAATGTTTTAAAGTACACTGGATTACATTTTAATCAAGCTCCTTTGAAATGCGATGTTTTCTTTTCCCATGCGCATACAACTGAGACAAAGGGCAGCTAAAATTGCTCTAAATTAAATTCTAATTTAGTAGTGCCCAGCAGGAATAAATGTTTAATAGGTAAAACTCCGTGGTCTGCTGTTGACCTTTATAAAACAAAACGTGTTAACTGTTATAGCAGAGCATGTAGGCTCTTGATTGCAATGTTGTTTTCCAACGGACCTGTGCTCTGTGTTTCTATTTTTAACCACATCTGTGTATGAGCGCTGTAGGTAGCATAGAAATACGACGCTGAAGCATGACCCAGCTGCTATTTTACCCTCTAGTGTTTTACTTTTATATTTACGCTATGTTGCTGACCGACTCATGTTGTGAAATATATTGACCTCAGGCCTTCTCTCCAATGAAATACGAGAATAAATGTAAAATTGGAGTTGGAAAAACAGTTGCCACGAAAATATTGGAGTGATTGTAACAATATGTATTTTGAAAAGTTAAGTCTTTTATTTAGTAATTCACAAGATTTAATATATTTCAACAATTCGACAGAGATGAAACGACGGGTGCTATATGTTATAACACTATTCCATTTCGAGGGTGCGAGAAACGTATCAACGCCATTACGTGTCGTTATTCGGTTCACAAACTGGAAAAAATGTTCCATGTCTTAGGTTTTTAACTAGTTAAAATACAATTATATAGAAGGCCTATGACATTTAGTTTTAATGCTTTTTAATCGGTGTATATTTCGGTCATTACGCGCTGTTGACTTTTAAGTTATTTGAGTCACTTCATTCGATGTGTCCTGGGGATATGGCCTTAGTACCATCAACATTAAGACTATCTACTAGATAACCTACGTTGCGTAGTTGCTTTTCTGTCGTTTTTCTATAGCTTTACTGAACGTGTGATGCCGGGTTATGTGGAAGTTATCGTTTACTCTACCATGTGTTGAATAACTTGTATATAGATATCCTAGTTTGCATAATCGCCCACATGTGCCATAAATTTTATTTCTACTTTGTTTATTCTATTGATTTATTGTCACAGCATAATACCACTTTCAAGCTCATCACTAAACCTTTTGAACGTGCATCAATAGTTTTAATCAATGTTGATTAACTATTATTAGGAGTGTGACATCACTTAGATGATAACTCAAATGGGAACAAGGGAACTGGTTTAGCTTTCTTCGAAATGGTAGAGTAGCGTTATAACTGTACTATTCCATGATAGATACATAGACGGATATAAAATACATGTTATATACACCTTGTCTTATTGCACTTACAATAATGCAATCAATCTATTAAGCATCTGATCGCATAAAAAATCCGGTGTCTAAGACACGTATTCTTTCTATCACCTCCCGCGTTATAGACAAGGCTACATTTAGCATAATAGAGTCTCGGAAAATCGATTTAATATTTACTGAAAGATTATTGAATTACGGTAACGTTAAGTTTCACACATTATGGAAGCTTCCTGACTATGTATACATATGTTGTATAAGATCAGGACTAAGCTAAGTTGCTTCACTCTTCCCATGCTTCGTGTGTTATTCGCCCAGAAAGAAGGGGTACTAGACATCATTTTGAGGAAGATTTGCAGCACAAAAAGAAATAGTAGACCGACGTAAGTCACTCTTCATGTAGCAACTATCTCTGGTTTGTAATCTTGAATTAGTTCAGAATACTGAAAAAAACATTCTTCAGGTAACTAATGTTATGCCAACGTCTCCCACTCCATGAATTATATGCTTGTTTGCTTGATGACCTTACTGAAGGTAACAAGCTAGAGAAAGTTGCTATCCGGAACAATAGTCAGCCTATTCTTTGAAAACGAGCAATTGTATTATTATAACATTACATTCAAACATAGGTTATTAACAAAGGTTATTCAAAATGGTATCTAACGTCATAAGTTTAAAGAATGTACTTTGCTGTAGTAATATTACAGTACCACGACTGTACCTAAAAGGTTTAAAAACAAAGAGACAAGAGAAATCACGTATATTACAATTTTGTAAGGTTGGTATTTAAAAACATAAAAATTCATATGCTCAGGATGGAAAGTAAATATTGTACCATACGGTAACAGGTAGTTTTATTCAATGCAATGAGCAAGCATGAGCAAACGTTTCTAACCTTCGAGAACCACACAGTGATTCTCTCCAAATCGGAATATTGGAGGAAAGCACAATAAAATCCGTAAATACACTTTCAAGACTTCAAATTTTTATTTGACATTACAGATATGTGCTTCCCGTTTGCATGCACTTCGACATCTAACGATATAACTATAGGGTAATTACGAGGTATCTTTTTAAAGTACCGTTTCAATATTTTGCCGTTGCAGCCCTGGAATCACATTTTCAGCATGCGGATCGCTTCCTCCATTCATTAGGAAGCCAAATGTAGCCGAGCGATCGTCACGTTATGTTTTCCTTGTTAGGGCGTTTCGAAATTTTCAAAATACTCGAACGACCCGCCGACTGTAAACTCAGATCAATGATTTGTTTTTTGAATGTGAGAAATGTCACGCCAGCAAACATTTATCGCCAATTGTGTGAGTTTTATGGGGAAACAATAATGAGTGACAATGCCCAACCATACATAGCCAAATAAACTCAAGAGTATTTGCATAATTTGGTTGGTAACTACGACCCTTCTCTCTACAGTCCGATTTGGCACCAAGCGATTTACATCATCTGAAGAAATTCGTTGTTGGAAAACATTTCAACGACGATGATGTTGTAAAACACGACGTGCAGATTTGGCTTGCATCTCAGGCGACATCGTTCATTGACGAAGGCACACAAAAACTGGTTTCCCTCCCTGAAAAGTGCCTGAATAACGGCGGTGACTATGTGGAGAAGTAGAGTAAGGTGTAAGGTAGTGAGTGATAATAAAGTATTTGATAAATGTTCTGTTATATTTTAAAATGTATCGGTTCATACTTTAAAAATACGCTTCGTACACCTATTAAGCATATATATTTTGAGATCTAGAACAGTGAGAATACTCTACCCAGAAATATCGCTTATAACGTACTGGTACGAGAGGCGATTTCTAAGTGTATTGACACTGGCTTTGTCCAGTTTTCACTGTCACTTAACTAACGTGATCCAATTCAATGTTAATTGTCATTTCACTTTTCCTCGCGATCTACCGGCATAATGAAACGCGCGCGAAGTAGCCTCTTTTTCCGCTTCAGTCGCTGGGCGTCGAACACAAGACCTCTCTTATTCTCGCAGTATTAGCACTCGCTGTATGTCGTAATGTGTTCATAAACTCACTCGAACTGAGTTACCAATACTTTATGTCGCTTTAGAAAACATTGGTTAATTCACTCACTCGCAAGCACGCTCTATTATATAAAGCGCGGAAGTTTCTGAATGTTCGCGAGAGACGGAGGGAAGAAATATGCAGAAGAATCTAGTTATCTCTCGATAGTGCTCCTGGAATTTACTTTGGATGTTAGCGCTACTCCGTGTCCTTTATCTCTTCAGTCGGCCACTCAGTCGTCGGAACTGGATAGTCGTCGGCCATGACTCGGCTTGTCATCGGCTTGGGTCATAGCTGCGTCACAAGATGTATTTTCTGAAACCGAAAACCTCTAATATGAAATACGAATTCTGAATCCATCTTTAAAATGCATCAATAATGGACATTTTATGAACATAGGCACCTCTGCCGTTGTAGTAAGGTAATTGCTTGAACTTTAAAAGAAAATAAATGCTCTGACGACAAGTTTAGCTGCAACATCGACTTTTATCAATACTTGTTTAAAGAAACTTTTCCATTACACAGATTTATTTCTTTTAAGCTTATAAGGGAAGTATCAAAACCCTCATATCGAAACATACATTGAAATTCCTGTGAGACAAGTCATGTGGGATAGAGAGGCTCTAACCCCCACCCAAAAAACAATATGAATAAATAAAAATAGTATTGTACCATTCACATAACACTCTTTACTCACTCTTGTTACAAAATTTATTCCTCTATATAATTTTCTTAATCAAGATAAAATTTCATTACACATTCCGCATTTCGTTGTAAGTATAAAACGAATACAGTAGGCTAAAGCGATAGTAAGATTTTAAGAAGTGGATGGCAATTCGATGGATTTGAAATTCTTCGCTCCTAAATGAACATCAGAAAAAATAGCGGCTTCCTAGTTGAGAAAAGCATAAATATTTGAAAATTCAAACCAATAGTAAGGAATATCATGGAAATGGTTAAGCTCACCAACAAATAAATTGTGAGAGACAATTTGAAACACACTGTCTCTTAGCAAGATGTACATTTTTTGTCCAGTAAGATTTTGTCTATCTCTTACATTTCCCAAATATATTAAAATTATTCATAATGAAGAGGACTTCACAGGTCATTTCCAGAAATATTCTTCTATGACAAATCCCTTCTTTCACAAATATTTAAAGGAAGGTTTTGGCATGAAAGGTTTGATACTTCCCTTGAGAATAAATATTATAAAACACTTAAAAAAATGAGTAAGCCTTACGCCTCTATTATTTGTGTAATACTTCTCTCTTTGAAGCTTAATTTGTCAATATTTTGACAGTTTCATTTTTCATGATTTTCACAAATTTATTTCAACCATTTAATTTCTTTGTTTTATTTTAGTAAGTGAATAACTCGGTGTATTTGTATTACGCTGTGACCAATAAATCCTACTGCAGCATGACCGTACACGTTTCTTTTCTGTATCCAAATTGTAGGAAGTGAGATAAAGAGGATTTTTAAGTATTCATATCTTTACTGTGCTCATTGCGTTAACATTTGGAGCATTAAGTAACATAGTTCGGTTATTCACACAAACACGAAGAAAACACACGTTCAGAAAGATTTTACTAAATATTTTGTACTCTCTCTCCTTTCTGTCATCTCTCAGACATAGGTTCCCAGTTTTAGGAAATCAAATCAGACGTCGGGTGCTTTCTTTACAACAGCAAGCAGCAGTCTTGACAAATTATAGTTAAAATAGAAGGTTTTTTCTGCAAAACGTCAAATGACTTTAATAGAATTATTTAAATCATTTAATCACATCGCGTTGTATTATAATACAATAATTACCATATATGGCCCTTATTTCAATTCCCTACATTTCCAACACCATATTGCATTTTCTGCTCATTTACTGCATGAGGTCGAATGGCTGTGAATCACTACAAATCACTACACTGTAGATTATATCTAAGACTACATCGTACTCCAGTATCATGCCCCTGTGGTCTATTTTGGTTTTTCTTTTTACAGTGAAACATTTGCTAATTTTCCTAAGTTTCTAAGGATTAGCTGAAGCATAGTTCACTTTTCTATGGTATTCTGGGATTTTTACTTTTATCTTCCCTTGAAGGTATTCTGTATGAAATATCTTCTGACGTACTATTTAAGTAACTGATCTACGCAGCCTCGCGGCCTGAGACACTCCTGCGCAACAGGCCTCCGACGACGCACCATCCGCTGAAGTTTCGCCGCCTGAGACGCATCAGGCCAACGACTACGCACCATTCACCGAAGCCACACACACCGCAGCCTCCAACTCCGCCGCAACAGTCGACACATCTCCACCGCCCCGCCTGCAGCTACACCAACTCAACTTACTTCTCAGGCTGCAGCCGCAGCCGTTGTTGCCGCCATATCGCAACCACCACGACCGGTTACAGTTTATTTCAACACATTGCGGAGCTCAGTTCATCGCACCACCCCTGCCTCAACAGGACTCCCGAATGCGCCCAGCCTCAGCGCTCCAGCGCAGTTCCAGCACCACAATGCCCGGTCGCTGCATCACCTCCGACTTATTCCTCGGGTCTTTAGGGCGCTTTTAGCACCATGGTATATGGATCCATCTATTCCTACTTGAGAGGGTTGTCCTGAAGACAGCTCATCGATTATAATTTTAGTAAATATCTCTAAAAATCTCAGAGCATAAATACGCAATCATTAGTTAACAAATAACTGATGACATAGCACATATCGAGTTGTCTGGATTTTGTGAAAAACTGATGAGTTACTATGGAACTCAGTCTGTAATAGTAGTTACATGTTTAAAATAAAAGTGGATTATACTTATTGTGGGTTCAAGTATCCCTGATACTCTAAAAGGAGCATGGATATCAATGTGTAATTGAACATTTACTTATAACATGATAAGTTAAAAAGTTAACTCATCTCAGTACGGTAAAATGGAGGGACTTTATTCTATTGGATGATTTTGGACTATTTTTTTATTTTCCACGAGTTTGTTAAGATACCGAATGTCAACACAATACGGAACTTAACTTACGGCTGAGCATTACTATACAGAGGAACGTGATCTATTGTGATAATGGTATCAATGCTTGGTATAAGTATCCATGGGATACCAATATAGTTTTATTTACAGGTTTCAAATAACTCCAGTACCTGTTAAAAAGTCCATGAGGTACACTTAATCTTTATTTCATTATCTATTTTACCGAGAGATTACCTATTTATTATTTCCACAATGCATCCAAAAGTTAGTTAGCCATGTTGTGATTGACATACTACAATGCTGTTATTAATGTTATCAATTGGGCTAGAAATGATATTGATTTCGTAGTCACAAAAAACAAGAATAAAGGTTTGTCTGTTTCATTTATCTCAAACATCAACTTTGAGTTACAAGTTTTAGGAATGTAATTCACATATTGTGATACAATAAACGACATTCTTAATGTTATTTTCCATATAATAAGTTTCCTCGAAATAATGCAAGGTTTATATTAAAAAGAGCTTGTTGAATATCATATTAGGCTACGTTTTTAATGGCCTATATCATCTAATTTGATGACTCCCTCATTTGTTTTCAGAGTTAGTTATTCCGATTAGTAATTTCTAAACGGAAGGAATACCCCATTTCTCAATTGATAACAGAGCATGAATAAAAATCGTCAACATCACTTTAAACCTATGTTTGCTGTTGTTGTAGCAAACAATGACCTTAGTACAAGGAAGTAGGATCACAGCTTTGTAAGCATCAAAAGCTTTCAGCACGGCATGGTTGCTAATGTTACTCTTTATGTACTCAAGCTTTTCTATAGCTTCATCAATCGTTCACATTTCTCTTTTGTATACTGCCTAACCAGAAAATTTACTCGCCTTCTCTCTTATTTGATTCTCGCTTTCTAAGCACTGATATGCAATGGTCATTCAAAAACTGGCTTGCTCTCCTGGATTCTAAATCTACAAACCCTTGTATTGGGATGAGTACGTAGTAATCGGAATAATGGAAATTACGGCAATTATACGTTTTCTGTTTTTACAATAGGACATGTCAGAGCAGGTTTACTGTACTAGAACATGTACGGAATTTATAATGGTTGTGATTGGCGGATAACAAGCACTACGTATTGTAATTGTGATGACATGGAACTGCAGAACCTGGAGATCAATATTACAGTAGCTGCGTTCCCCTTCTCCACCACCGAACTCTATCCTGGTCCATCCTGTACAATATGGCTATGATACATACTACATTCTTCCTGAAAATAAAAAACTGATAATGAGATCTCGCTCATAAACTACGTCAATGTGTAGTGAAGGATTTATGTTTTTCATTTCCTAACTTCATGCACCCTTTCTATACAACAGTTAAACTGTTGCAGTAGAGTCCCAAAGCTGGACATTCCGTAGAATTTGGTGTATGCGGGTTTTACCACCTTGTTCTTGGATGGAAATAAAACCTACACTGTGTTATTTTCCTTATAGCTCCATTTTCAGAGTGTATTATTGATGGCAATAATTCTTAGACAATAGCAACACTTGGCATTATAGTGAGTGCTGAAGAACAATGTGCAGAAAATTGTAGAGCAAAAAGGCAGTACCAAAATAAGATTTTGAGAATAGGAATCAGTGCCGGAGTAGGTTTATTAAACACTAAAATTACAGTACGCATAACATTTAATTTTCTCCATTCAAAACTTTTAAGGAATGGTGTTCTGATAGGACGTGCATGCAATGGTTAGTTTCTCATTGTGTAGCAGTGCTCATTTGAAACACACACACTATCGTGATTGGTAAATCAAACTGTTATAAGGATAGATTTCAATTATGTTCAAGCTGCGCTCTTGCTGTTATACCACATCTGGAACCCCATTTTGCACTCCTCAAAATGCTTATTTTGGTACTGCCTTTCTATTCTACAATTTCCTGCAGATTTTTTTTTTCACATCTAGAATATATAAGAAACCTCTTTCTGTCTACGAGTGCTAGCTTTATAGGTGCGGCAAAAGGCTTTTGTCTTATACCTCTCATAGTAATACTTTCTGTTTTCCCGCTAATTAGCAAATTAGTTACTTATATACTATAAATCGAGCGAGGTGGCGCCACAGTAACTTGTGCGACTCAAGTTCGGGATGTCCCGGGTTCGATCCCCGCCCACTCTGACCTATGGCGTTTTCGTGGTTTCCCCGAATCGGCAGGCGAATGCTGGAGTGGTTCATTTTTTACAACGACCCTGCTCCCCTATTTCTTGTAAACCTCATTTTCTTTGTCATGCGTTTCAGGGTTGTATGACCAGGCATCGGTGTACGGCGGGTTGTGACTGGACGGTGACAGTGCGCTCTGTGAAATTGTTATCCTGGGATTTCTCGGCTAGAACCCGTCTCAGGGTGCTTTCAGGCGGGAGATCCTTCTGGGGTCCCCCAGGGCCTCTGGACCTAATAGAGAGGGCTTGGGCGGCGTTGAAGACGTTAAATCGGGAAACATTAGGAACCCCGTCTATTGCTTCGCCCGTTGTCATCCGGATATGGTCGCACTAAGGGTCTTTACCCTCACCGCTCCCTACCGGGGGTCACGAGAAGCAGGAGGACCGGTTGCTTACGTGCGGTTCTCTGCCCCAGTTTGGGTGGCCCCCTCCGTTCGTCCATACCTTTACCTTTATATACTATAAAGTGGGTATAGAAGTACTGAATTATTCTGTCATAAGATCAATAAGCCCATGAACAGTTAATGCCAATTTTTAATTTAAAGCATATTACCCAGAAAAAATTAATTAAAGAAAGAAACTCAATTGGCATGTATACAATTCAAGTACTCGGAGCAACACGTCCTTAAGCTGCAATTCCAATGTTTTAAGATGTTTCGAAAGTTTAATGGTACTCATAATCTTGTTTTTAGAATGATTGGGTGTTTCTTTAGCCCTATATCCAAATATATCAAAGAAGATACTGTACACATAATTTCTTCGCTATTGGACTCAGCATATAAAAATAAAGAGAACACTGTGCAGGTGTAAACCTGAGAAATAACGTAGCATTATTCCCCTAATTTTTAACACGAAATAAACTTTAGTTTTTCTTGGGATGCTACTGAACATCAAGATTTATATATATATTGTAAAACACACAAAGCAGTTTCAAGTTGATCACTATTGTTATTTTTTGTCTTTGTTTGCCCTCGCTCCCTTAGTCTCCTTTCCTTCATCTGAAATGAGATCCTTCAGAACTTGTGGTTACAGATAGGACTAATAGTAAAAGGGAATGTATATCATCCCCTTTTCTCTTGCTGGTGGGAATGGAATCGCTAATTTTTGTGTTGCTTGCAGTGGATTGACAACAGGCAGCATTCTGCCTCTCTTATTGATGCTGCAACCTCTCTACACTGGATATTCGAGACAATAATTATTGCCACTTGAAGCATGAAAAGATTTACTGAAGACATAAAGAAAACATCTAAGAAATTGGCGGTTTTTCATAACCAGACTTAGTTTTCTTCTTAATTGAATCCAAAAAAAAAAACAATATTGGTTCTTAAAATGGCAGTTTTCATTAGCGTTACATAAAACGTCTTTGACTTGTTGCGTTACAATATGCGTTGAGCACATTCCTCAGTTGAGCGTATGGAGGTTTACGTTTCTTACAATACAACCGAGTTCTTCCAAAGTATCTGTCACAAGGTGGATGAGTGTTGTCTACCGCTGGAAAATCAAGATAGTAATCTTTTACAAGCCCTTTTCTCAGGAGTATGTGAAGGAGGCTTGTAGGCCTCCAGTTCTTATTCAGACATCTGCAGTTATCTGTTATAATATTTAGTTGTTCACACTTTGTTTTTACTCTGCATCTGTTTCAAGAGACAGCTGCCAACTTCATTCGCTCCTCTTGTTTGCTTTACCTTCTGGCCAGACATACTGTACTCAAAACGCGGTCATGAATACCCACGTTTTATGCCCATAATTTCTGTTTATAAGGCTCACGAGAGACTTCATTATGAAGTGGTAATCCCTATTAAAAGTGCATGTCCATTACATGATTCTTTTCAGGAAAAGTCGAAGCCGTTTGCGGTATTATCTTAATACTGCTTTAATCTGCAGTTGCTTTCTGTAGATGCAATTTTCTTTGTGTCTCAAGTACTGGTAGATCTTAAGTATTTTTAAAAACTGCTTATTTTATTTCAATATCGAGCTCATGCAAATGGTGCACGTGCCAGACTTGGGCAGTTTAAATACAATATTGGAATTATCACAAAGGATCCGTCGAAATTTATTACAACTAACTTGGGGTTTATGCTTTTCTTCATACAACTTGCAATAATACAAAAAAGTGAGATTTAATGGTGTTATCAAATCTAAATAAGCTTCATGTGGTTTCTACATGTTATGATTTTGATATTTAAGCAGCTGCTGTATGAAGTATTTACATGTTTCTATACCTTGTACCGCTGTTGCGTATAATTCTGTTTTACTAGCCAGAGGGGTGAATGTTCCTCACAATGAATTCATTTAAAGGTCTAAATGGGATGAACGTTACCAGGAACAACAAAGACCTTCTACACTCGTTTAACTGGGAATTTACTAAACCATTTCAAGAAGTTAACAATGTGATATATAAACTACGTAGGTACATGTTCTAGTACAGTAAGCCTGCTTTGACATGATCTATTGCAAAACAGAAAACGTATAATTGCCGTAATTTCTATTATTCTGCTCACTGAGCACTCATTATAATCCAAGGGTTTGTAGATTTAGAATCCAAGATAACAAGACAGTTTTTAAATTATATTACATATTACTGTTTAGAAAGTGTGCCAGTTAATTGGCTCTGCAGTAAGTTGTGGCATTGAGTTAACTGTATATATATATATGTATATATATACCTGATAATCTAGCCCTTATTTTTATGGTTTAGTGTAAACCAGCACCGCTGTGTTTTGCAGTAATTTGTGGTATTGATTTAGTTTGTAATATATCTTAACAATTCCGCTACAGTTTTCATATTCCAGGATCAATTACCTTTGCAGTGCTTTGCAGTAATTTGTGGCATTGGATTAACTCACAATACGTGCCTCATAATTTAGTCACAGTCTTAATCAGTTTTTTAGTAACTGCAGTAATTTTTGGCATTAATTTAATTTATAATACCGGGTGGACTATTGAATTTGAGACTGTACAATATCTCCAAAGCTAAGCGTAGTAGAAAGAAATGTCTTGAATAAAAGTTGCTTGATATTATGCGGAAACGAATGTCATTAGTTATGTTTTATTTGGAGGATGTAGTGATTGTCATTGTAGGGTCAATTTAAATTGACCCTAATTGTAGGTTCGTATTTAGAAATATTAAATTTATCCTAAAATGACCATAATAACGACATCCAAACATAACATTACTAATGGAATTTATTTTTCCCCATAATATCAAGTAACTTTTATTAAAGAGATTTCTTTCTACTATGCTTAGTTTTGGAGCTGTTGTACAATCTCTACTTAAGTGATCTCCCCTATATATGCCTAAAAATTTAGCAACAGTTTGTATGCTTATGGGTTAATTAGCTCTGCAGTGCTTTTCAGTATCATGTGATGTTGAATTGACTCACTGATACAGCCTGATAATTTACATACAGTGTCCATGCTTCAGTGTTACTCAGCTCTGCTGGTTTGCAGTAATTTGTGGCATTGATATAATTTATAATATGTGCTTAACAATCCAGCCACAGTTTTCATGCTTTAGAGTTAATTTGCTCTGCAATGCTTTGCAGTAAATGGTGGCATTAAATTAATTCACTCTGTATGCTTGATAACTTAGTCACTGTTTTATGCTACAGTGTTAGTTAGTTTTGCAGTGGTTTTGCAGTAATTTGTGGCATTGATTTAATATATGACATATGCCTAGCAATTTAGGCACAGTTTTCGTGCTTCAGGGTTAATTAGCTCTGTAGTTCTTTGGTTAATTAGTAGCACTGAATAGATTTACTCTATATGGCTAATGATATAGTCACAGCTTTTATACTTCGATGTTAAACAGTTCTGCAGTACTTTGCCGTAGTTAGTAGCACTGAATAAATTTACTCTCTATGCCTAATGATACAGGCACAGTTTTTATACTTCGATGTTAATCAGTTCTGCAGTACTTTGCCGTAGTTAGTAGCAATGAATTAATTTACTCTATATGCATAATGATATAGTCACAGTTTTCATACTTCGATGTTAATCAGTTCTGCAGTACCTACTTTGCCGTACTTAGTGGCATTGAATAGATTTACTCTATATGCCTAATGATTTAGTTACAGTTTTTATACTTCGATGTTAATCAGTTCTGTAGTTTTTTGCCGTAGTTAGTAGCATTGAATAGATTTACTCTATATGCCTAATGATTTAGTCACAGTTTTTATACTTCGATGTTAATCAGTTCTGCAGTACTTTGCTGTAATTTGTAGCATTGATTTCAATTATAATATGTGTTTAATAATCTAGTCACCATTTCTATGCTTCAGTGTTAATCAGCTCTGAAGGTTTTTACATTGACTTCTGACATTGATTTAATTTATAACATTTGCTTAATAATCTATCCACTGTGTTCATTCTGCAGTGTCAATAAGCTCTGGAAGGCTTTACAATATTTTGTGGCATTGATATAAATTAAATGCATGCTTAATAATCTAGCTGAAGTCTTCATGCTTCAGGGTTAATTGACACTGCAGTGCCTTGCAGTAATTTGTAGCATTGAAGTAACTCATATATATATATATATATATCTGATAATTTAGCCACAGTTTTTATGCACCAGTTATAATTAGTTTTATGGTGTTTAACAGTAACTGGATGGCTTTGGTTTAAATTACCATATAAGCCAAATAGTTGAAACATAGTTTTTGTGCTCCGGCGTTTACCGGTTGTCTGAAGGCAAGAACTTTGGAGTAAACATCCTTAATCGGTTAACAAACCCACTGCCCAACTTGCGCTTTGCAGGTTAAATCCTTTACCTTTTAATTCTTACTCTGGGCTTAATACTACAGCTTGTGGTCCCACCTAATGATATTTTGTAACTTTGTGCACTTTGCTAGGACAACATCCATTTATTTATGTTCTAGCTATTATATTTCAAAGGCTTAAGCCCTCTAGCGTGTGTTGTAGTACTGTTTTGGATGGGGTCCGCTTCATGATTTTTTTATTGTATGTTGTCCGTTGTGGGATGAATTGTTTAAACAAAACTTGTGTTAACATAGGATCTTTAGTTCCTTAGAGTTCTCCCGAATTCTTTTCTTTGGTAAAGAGCTTCTGGGCGTGCATACATCAGTGCACGTGTCCCAGTAGCTCAAAAACTAAGAGAGAAGGTGTGTAATTGTTATTGGTTAGGCAGTATACAAAGAGAAATGTGAACTATACAAACCAATTGAGAATATCAAGAGCAACATTAACAACCATGCCTTGCTGAAAAGTTTTCGTGCCACACTGACTTACTAGCTTTGTACCTACTCTTTGTACTTAAGTCGCTTTTTTTCTACGACAACAAAAACATGAGTTTAAAATGATGCTGATGTTTATTCATGCGGTCTTAGCAATTCAGAAATAGTATTTCTCCCGTTTGTAAATTACTAATCGGTATAAATTAACTCTGAAACAAAAAAGCAGTTATCAAAGTAGATGATACAGCCCATTAGAAACATAACAAACATTATTTTTAACAAATCCTTTTAATGGAAACCTCATATTATTTCGAGGCTGCTGTGACGTTGGAAGATAACATGGAAAATAACATTTTTTTTTTGCATCGCAAGAAGTCAATTACATTCCTAATAATTGTAACGTGAAGTTGATGTTTGAGATACAAGAAAGAGATACACCTTTATTCATTTCTTCTTTCTTTCTGTCTACTATGAACCCAATATAATTTCAACAGAATCAAAGTTCGTGCTTGAAGGCCAAGAGTGCAGATTAATCAGGATAACTGAATACATTGGAGAAATAATAAATAGGTAATCTCACGGTAAAGTAAATAATGAAATAAAGATAAAAGGTACCTCATAGACTGTTTTACAGATAACGGAGTTATTTAAAACCTGTAAAGAAGAATACATTGGCATCTTTGCATTACGTACTTATATCCAAAAAATGATACCATTAACCGATTAGCTCACGTTCCGCCAAAAGTAATGCTTAGCCGTAAGTTAAGTTCCGTATGTACTGACATCTTTATAAATTGACAGCATAACTTTTGGTATTGTAACATACCCGTGTGGAGCTACAAAAAAAATAGTCCAAAACTCATCCTGTAGAACAAAGTGATGCTATCTTACCTAATGGGATGAGTAAATTTTTCACTTATCATATTGTATGCAAATATTGAATTAAATATTGATATCCATGCTCCTTTTAGAGTAAGCAGCATACTTGAACACCCAATAAGTACATTCCACCTTCCTTTTAAATATGTAACTATTACAGACTAATGAGCTGTATAATAACGCATAAGTTTTCCACAAAATCCAGTCAACTCGGATGTTATGTGAAATATGGCACCAACTATTTGTTAATTAATGCTTCCGTATTATGCTCTGAGATTTTTATTGATATTTACTAAAGTTATAATCGATGTTTAGCACACATTGCCCAAAGCAGAGTAGCATGAAAATTGGAATCAAAGGTTCCAATACAATGTAATGGAAAAACACTATCATAAAGTAGAAACACATAACCGGTAAATTATATACAAGTAGGAGTACAATCATATACAAGTTCGGGTCAGCCTTAAAATGTATAGCTATACTAATATTATAAGGAGAAAAAGTTTGTGTGTGTGTTAATTCATCAGCTAATTTCAACCTTTTGCATTGAATGTACATATCGGAGGGCATCTCAGGCGCTTTATTGCCTACACGACAGATTATAGCGACTTTTATTCGGAACAAAACAGGAGTTTAAAACATTTTAAAATTGAATTAGTAAAAGGTTAAGTTACATTAGGCGTGCATATAACGAAAATTACCAATGACTTCGCTGAAAAATTTGCCATTACGTGGGCGAAACTGTTTTATATTATGAAAAAAATTATAAATTATCCAATAATTTCCGCTCCTGTTATGTTTAATCTTTATTCTCAAACCCTGATATAAAATCAAGACTCCTTTGTCTATCTAGACAAAACGTAATACTGATACTAACTGACTGTAAATATATAATTAAATTACCTTACAACTGTAACGGTATTACTTATAAAGTTTGTGTATTTGTGTTTACTTCACGCGTTGAAGCCATCTTGTGACGTGATTCATTTGTTAGGTTTGTTAGCTCCATCTGGTGTTAGCAATTTGCGGTAGTATTAGTGTTTGAAAGAATGCGACTGCTATTTGTTTTAATTTTTGTTTACTGTCCTCCGGCTAGCTTTTGGGTCGAGCACTTCTCTTTATACAGGTTGTGTAAACGGAAAGGAATCTTTTATCCAAAGGTAACAGTGATGAAAGAATTTCTTTTATACTTTTATTGTCGAACACTTTCACTATCACATTTACACATTGATCTAGACACTCGCCAAACTGAAACTGTTGTAATAACTTCTTACTGATCACTTTTAATCCACGTACTTCAATCTTTTGTATAATTAACTTTACAACACTTTAGATTTTTTATAATTCTGCTACGCGTAACTTGTGAATCTATAGCTGACGTGTAATATTTCTGCTGGACTGAAGGCGACGTGTATCATACAAAATATTTTCGACGAACTGACGGGAATGCGACGTGTAGTGTACAAAGAATTTTGATGAACTGTGGGCGATCTACCTCTGACTTGGCTTTTTATACTCATACACCGCGATATGCCTAAAGATTATAACTGAGCTGCAATTGGCTAATAAAACGCGCCGACATTAGCGTCTATTTTTATATCCAATGAAAATTATGAATACGTATGCTCTAGGGAAATGTTCAAGCAATTTCTACCAAGAAAAACGCGCCAACATTACGTAACTTTCTCGTTTCCAATAATGATAAACAGCTCACCCCCTCGCTGCATTATTGCACGCTATTATTGTCAGTTTCAGTAAGGCAGTATAAACTTACTTCCCAACAATAATTACAATCAACAAACATCTCAAATCAATGTCACATAATAATGCATATTCATACTATAATCACTCTTTACATTTAAATAATTTGTGATACAAATTACTGCATCACAACTCTCAGAAACTAATCCTACCATATTTTCAACTCCTTATCTAGAAATCTGCACTGCTTAACCCATCTGTTCAAAACACTGCACAATTATATAGTAGAAAATGACAGAAATCTTCGGTTGCTTACAACTTCCTAAAGCAATTCAGCTCTTATTATCAGTAATATAGTACATGGAAATTTTTAAATTAATATATGAATACGATTTATTATTTTCTCTACTACGTATAGCAAGTAGGGGAAGTATTGCATTTCACCCAAAAATTCGATACCGAGATTTCACCGGAAATACATGTTTTGAGGCCCCCTGAATCCAAAAAAGCACTTTTATAAAAAGGTACGTGCGCGCGCGCGCGTGTGTGTGTGTCTGTGAACAGTATAACCCAAAAACGAAAAGTCTGATAGATACCAAAGTTGGTATCTAGGTTCAGCATCTTTTAAGGATGCGACACGAAGATTTTCAGAAAAATCCTCCCACCTCACGCTACCCTTTACTGGAACTTTTTTGTAAAATTTTTATTTTCTCTAAAATGGCTCTAACGATTTTGATTAAAATATCATATCTTTAAGATGTTTTCATGACAATAAATTGTATATCTTGAATTTTCTGGGAATATTCCCAAAGTCTTCATTCTGAATTGCTTCTGTATAACTGGTAAACCGTAAGAGATGTTTCTACACAGAGCATGTTGAACTCGTTAAAACACACATTTTTGTCATATACGTTTTCTCTCGTGTGAACCATTTCCGAGATATTCCTTGTTATTTGTTTGAATTTTCCAATACCTATACTTTTTCTCAAATGGGAATTTTTTATTCTTTTTTTATGGGAAGAAAATTAAATAGTAACCAGGTCTTAAAATATTTGGCTATCGCTTAAAGGCTACCATATTCCCGTTTTACCTACAAAGCAATTAGCAATAAGATAGTATCTGCAATTGTTTATCTCGATTAACGTGAAGTAGATGGAAATTAAGCGTTTGTAAAAATAGTTTGTGCAAGAGTAGAAAAAGTCATGTGAGTTTAACAAATCAGAATTAGTTTACCCCTTATACACAAATTATACTATATTATGTAAGATGTACGATGCGTGTTTGATTCATAATTTAGTATAGTGTATGATACTTTATGTATATCGTTCGATGTACGACATATGGATGGTATCTAGCGTATGATGTTTGTAAGATGAATGCTTTAACCTAATTTTACTTAATCTGACCTGACACTATCAGATTTCCTAAACTAACCTAACCTTGTCTGACACCATCTAATCTAACCTAACATGGACAGGAGTCAACCTGGCTTCGTCTAAGAGCCAAAGCTAACCTATCTCTGCTAAGCCAAGCTAACAATACACCATTTAACCTTACCTAGCACAGACTTATCTCTAACTCCCTTGTCTTAACTCTAAACAAACTTGGCCTGAAATCTTCTAATGTAACCTAACTAGTGCTTGATCAAGTTGACGGTGGTAACTTTTTTCACGTAGTACATGTGAAGATAGAGCTAACCTACAGCTTGCAGGAGCTTTACTTAGGTACTTCAAGTTAATTTTCATAAACGTTTGCATAAATGGTTGATTAAACATTTTGTTACGAGTACAAAGGCAACAACGATAGCCAAATGTTTCAGAGCGCGTCGCTGACATCGCGAGAAATAACCTAATAGCGACAGCAGTTTAAAAACTGACAAAGTATCGATAAAGCCAAACCAATAATCACGAATACCTCGGAAATGGCCGAAAACCCACAAACAGTTGTTTCGCATAAGTTGTATAAAATAATCAATGCGTTATGGTCTACCCGTTATACAAAATTTTACAAAATTACTCGTACTTCCGAATGAAGAAGACTTCACATGTTAGTCCCAAGAACTTCAAGACATACGGTCTATTTGACATGCAAATATCTTAATATTGTATTTTAATCAAAATCAATAGCAGCCATTTTTGAGAAAATAAAAATGGAAGATGATGTTCTGTGTTAAGGGTAATTTGGTTTGGACCTATTATTGAAAATCTTCGTATCGTATCTATAGAGCATGTCGAACATCAATACCAAGTTTGGTATTTAATCGAGTTTGTTTTTGAGCCATGCCGTTCATACACACGAACCTCTTTTATAAAAATTCTTTTTTTTTTTCTTTTTTTTTTTTTGGTTGTTTTTTTGTATTCAGGGCACCCCATATTTTGTTCGCTATAAGTTGTTTTTTTCACACACGATACAATTGGTAGAGAGCTTGTAGTATAACGTGGTGATTTATCCTAAATGGTGTCTGAAAACATGTTTACGATGTACCCTGCAGGCATCAACTGTGCTTAAAGGCAGTTATCGAAAGCACTAGCGGAAACGGTATTGTTAAATTATTGGAACCGATTACCCCCACATATTTTTATGTATCTCAGTTTAAAATAACACCGAAAATTTCCAGCTAAACGCTGCCACCGAAAGAGATATGTACTGTTGAAACGTCAGTTTTAATGGGAAGGTTACTTAGTTTTATTGCTTTGTGTTTCAACGCTACTGTCATAAAATGTGGAGACCGAAATAAATACGTTGCTTTGATGCCGTGCATTTTGCTCTTTTTATATTTATGTACAAATATTTCATGATGCTAAAGAGTTCTGCGTATGTGAGAACACAATCGTTTCGCCCAAATTGCTTATTTATATTTTCCATATTTAAGGATATTACTAGGTCTGAAATCTACAGATTTTATGATTGTGGAAGCTAATCTGCAGGCGAATTGGAAAAGTAAATATGAGATATCTACCTATAACGATAAAATCTTGAATATCACCTGCAAGACCTTAAAATGTTACATCCGTATTAGGAAAGTTGATATCTTTGTTCCAAATATGACCTATTTTTAGTTTAAGTGCAACCATTTCCTTATCTAGCATAACCTTCTTAGAAGTTGACGAAATTCTAAGAATGTTCGGGGTTTCTGCAGCATCCTAAAAGGTGGGTTATTCGAACTTTGCAAACCGCTTCGCAAATCTCATAAAGACTTTTTATATAAACATATGAAATCACTTGAGGCTAAATCTTGGGAGTCACGGGAATATCCCAGGAATTTAAACTTTGTTTTGCTATTTGTAATTAGCAAAACTAAACCAAATCAAAAGCTAATTGGTTTTTGAAGCAATATCATGACGGAGTACACCTTTTGTTCAAATATCCTTTAAGTTTCTATTTGATAGCATCCTGAAATTACCAAATTATATTTCAGTTGTTCTTGGTTCAATTTATGCAGTGAATGGATTATGAAGGAAGCATGGCTGAATGAATAGGAAATAGAAGTTAAATATGTGGCAAAAGCATAAATAACTTGAGGTACGCAGACTACATCACACTTCTGGCGAAAAACAGTGACTTGGCACAGATTTTAATGAAAATCAAAGACAAAAACGAAAAAGCAGGCCTGATGCTTAACCTAAACATGGCAAAGGTAATGACTTCGGGTGTCATGAATAATGTAAACATTGATGAAGTTCAACTGACGACAGTGGATAGCTTAAATTTTCTACGGGTACTCATAGCTAAAGATGCACGCAAAGAAGAAATAAGAAACAAATCTGATGTGTTACACTCACATGACTTTCTCTGCTCTTGTACAAATATTCTTACAAACGCTTATTCTCTATATGCTTCATGTTAATCGATATATCGAGATGTTAATCTTATTACTAACTTTCTTGTAAATGCAAGGGGAATTGGTAGGCTTAAAGCGATAGTCAAATATTTTAATAGCTGGTTACTCTGTCGAGTATTCCATTCTTTTGAATTACCAGGAAAAAAAATCTGATTTGTTACACTCACACGACTTTCTCTGCTCTTGTACAAACTATTTTTACAAACTGTTATTCTCCATCTATTTCATATTGTGGCATGTGCACAGATTATAGTAATAGCTGCGTCCTCTGGTTACCCAAGTCGAAGGTTGGCAGTTTATCTGAGTAGGGGCGATTGAGGGGAAACAGTCTCATTGGTGGGGATGGCGTTAGTGACGCCAAGTTAGCGTGGGTTTTCAAGTATTCTGTGACTAGTGTTCGCGAGAGCTGGACGGATAGCTGCCCTACGATATGGCGTCCTCGCCCGGCAGACACATTGGGGTAAGGTAAGCATTTGTTATAATAAATCTATTTGTCATCCTTTCTTCTAACTTTTATTATGGTAGAATAGAATCCCTGCCTCCCCCTTCAGCCAGGAATTATGTTAGTGTAAGAATATTTTTGAGATAACTTTAGCTACGTCCCTTGTCGATACCTCGAGTTTTAAAGTTCTTTGTTTGTTTAACGATCCCTCTCACATGCGAGTTGCCCTCCTCTGAAGTTAAGTAATTATAAATAGTGAGGTATTCGACAAATTGGCGGAGGCGCCGAGCAATTGGTTTGATTTGTTTTGAGATTTTAAGTGCAAAATTTTTTTTCCCTCCAAATTTAACGGTTTCTGCTCCACGTGGTCGTGAAAAATGTAAAGTTCTTTCTGGCTGAAGGGTAAGGATTTTTATACTTTAATTTGTGATTCTCTTCTTCTAAATTTTGTTTCCATCATTTCTGAAAGTCTGGTGTCGAAATTTCAATTTTGAGTTCATTTTTGCATTTTTCCCCATTGTCTGCCGGGTGACGCTAAAACTTCTGACTCCATTTTCCCCTTGTTTTGGCTTCATTTCCTTTAAATTATATTACTGTGTTCCGTTCTTCGCGCTGGTTGTTTTCAAAAAAAAAATGTTTTTGTGAAAGTTGAGAAGAAACGAGCGATATAGTTGTAGTTTCAAAATGTGCTCGTCACGTGTTGGCTATCCGTTTGCAAATCTTGTTTTCTGTGCTTATTAGCAGTGGTTTGGAAATGTATAACTTTATATTCCAGTGATTGTGATTTCTAGCTATTTACTGCACTTTTCTGGGTTATTTTTCGTGTAACTTTTATGTACGCACGTGTGTTGTGTAATTCCCGCGTGGTCGTGCATTTCAGCAATAATTTTAGCTTGTGAAACCAGTCTTCCTCAGCACACATAAACATTTGCAGAAACGATCTTTTGACATGCAAAAGAATTACATTTTACACATAGCGACTAGTTCTAAAAATATTTGACTATCGCTTAAGGCTTACTATATTCCCCTTGTTTTGTAATTGCAAGGGCAATATAGAAATACAGTAGACTTTAAGCATCGACATATATCTTAATAGCTGGCTGCTAGGTGCATCACCATTCTCTTTGCCACAGATTAATACTCCTTGCATATCCAAGAAAAAAATGAATAACGAATTCCCATTTGAGAAAGTAAGTATTCAAAAATTTAAGAGAACAACAAACAATATCTCGAAAATGGTTCATTCAACAAAAAAATGTATATGACGTAAATTGTGCATTTTAGCGCGATCTACATTTTTTGTGGAATAAAATTTTGTCTATCTCTTATGGTTTACCAATTACGCAAAAGTTGTTCACAATGAAGAATACGTTTGGAGACATTCCCAGAAAATTCAAGATATACATTTTATTTATCATAAAAATATCTTAAACATATGACATTTTAATCAAAGTCGTTAGAGGCATTTTTGAGAAAATTAAAATTTTCGAAAAATGTTTCATGTAAAGGGTAATCTGGGGTGGGGGATTTTCTTGAGAACCTTCGTGTCGCATCTCTGGAAGATACTGAACCTAAATACCAAGTTTGGTGTTTATTTGACTGTTCGTCTCTGAGTTATGCTGTTCACAGACACACACACGGACATGTTTCCAAAAATGCTTTTTTTTGTATTCAGGGGGTCTGAAAACCTATATTTCCGGTGAAATCTCGGTATCGAATTTTTGGGCGGAATACAATATTTCCCCTACTTACTATACGTAGTAGAGAAAGTAATAAACCTAGGTAGAGTAGCATTGGGCAAACTACGGAAAATCCTCAGACACTCCGACATACGCAAGAAGACGAAGACCAAACTAACCCAGACAATTATGTTTCTTGTAGTGCTATACGGATGTGAAAGTTGGACCCTGAACAAATAGAATAGGGGAAAGTTAAACAGTTTCGAACTATGTACCTGGAGATGAATAATAAAAATCCCTTTGTTGGAAAAGAGAAATATACATCAGTGATTGAAGAAATTAAACTAAAATATTCTCTGGAGTAAATGGTTATAAAACTTAAAGTGTCATATCTTGGGTACCTAATAAGGAAAACAGACTCAATGGAGAAGGAGCTGATGTTGACTCTCATGGAGGGAACAAGGAGACCAGGCAGACAACGATGGATACAAGGCATACAAAGACTGTGTGAATGGAATGGGAAGAACTAATTAATGAAACACAAAGCAGGAATCAATGGAGAGCAAAAATAAGGAAGGCAGTGGAAAATCGAAAGAGGGTCAACACATAATCGGGATGACAAGAAGCCTCTTCTTACTATGAAAATCCAACAGCATCTCCAGTGATCGTCTGCGACTAAAGGAATTCTACTAATGAACTGTTATTGTAGTGAACTTTTTCTATGCAACAAGAAGAATATGTTGCGTGTGACTTGGGTTATCTGGATTTTTTCCAGTTGGAAACATTGGTTTGATATTCCTAGCTCCGTATGTTAGTATCAGAATCATTCTGTTGAAGCCTGATCCGGTGCAGTCACATCTGTCGAACAATTGTTTGTCCATGTGAAAATTAATTGGGAGTCCCATCTTTTGAAAAATTATATTCCTAATTTCTTGGTAAAATGCTATACACAATGCTTTTTTTACCCTATTCATGATAGTCATTCGTGATCAAACACAGGAAACAGCAGGCACAGGATTTACGGCCATTCCCAGATAGCGAACAGTTCCACTAAGTGGCGAGTCGGCTGAAATATGGCAAAACAATAATAATAAATATTTATTATTAATAAATTATTATTATTGTTGTTAACACAATATGATGATAATAATTCATTTCATTAAGATTTAAAAATATATATTTATTGCGAGTTCGTGTGGAGTTTCGTATAAGTAATCAATAAAGTGAAAGCAAATTTTTTCTGAAACAAAGTTCATGATTAATTTAAAACTGTCATACATTAGCTATACGTTTTCAGCACTTTAATAAAGTATGTTAAACCTTTGGTTGGATCTAATAATAATTACTAATTTTATAATCAAAGAATGAAGGACGAAGAAAAAATAAACACGGAATTCTGATGCTATTTAGGGTTAAGTACAATCCCTATCAATAATATTTTTAGATGTACGAGTACAGTCCCAGAAGTATCCGTAGAGATAGTGATTGTTGTTTCAAACAAATGACTATGGTAGAAAGTACCAACCTTATAAAGCTCACGTCTGAAGTTTGATGATGCTACGTCGTTTAGCAATTGTTTGGCAGCCATCAATAGTGAACGCTCTCAATAAATTTGTAAAAATGGATAAAACTGGTCATCGCTATGTGAAACAATACGTTCATTTGAAAGGTCTTAGACCAACTAATATTAAAGCTGAGCTATATTCTACTCTGGGGGAGTCTGCTTCTTCGTTTACAACAATAAAATATTTGGACAGACTTTAAGTGAGGACGTAGGAGCAGCCAAGACAAACATCGCAGTGGTCGGCCAAATGAGATGACCAGGTCAGAAACTGTGAGGGAAATCCACAAAATGGTATTGGATGACCGTCGACTGCAAGTTGCGAGCTAGCAGACATCGTAGGTATTTCAAAAAGTGCTGTACATCGCATATTGACTGAAAGTTTAGACATGAGAAAGCTTTGCGCAAGATAGGTGCCGCGTTTACTCACAATGGAACCAAAGCAGCATCGTGAAGATGTTTCAGTCGAAAGTTTGGAGATGTTTTTTCTGCATTACAGCCGAGTTTTTTTTTGTCGATTCATAAACATGAATGAAACATGTGTCCATCACTTCACACCTAAAGAAACAGTTGAAACAGTGAATTGAAAGGGGAGAATCGGCTCCAAAGAGGGTGAGACAGTTCCATTTGCAAGTAAGGTCATGACGTCAGATTTTTTGGAATGTGTGTGGAATAATTTTCATTGATTATCTTTAAAAAGAAAAAGCAATCAATTGGGAGTATTGTGCAAACGTTTTGCAGCGTTTGAATAATGGAACTAAGCAAAAACGGCCGCATTTAGTGGAAAAGAAACTTTTGTTTCATCAAGACAATGCACCGTTCACACATCCATTATTGCTATGGCCAAAATCAATGAGTTAAAGTTCGATTTGCTTCCTCATGCACCCTATTCGCCAGATTTAGCCTCCTCTGATTATTTTCGCGGCAAATATTTAGTTTATTATATGTGTTTACTGCCTATTGCGTTTCCTCGTACTGCTTCGTGGTAATTATTTATTTGTATTACATTGGTTTACTTCCCCAAGGTATTTATTTAGTTATATTACAATTGCTTACTGCTTTGCGGTAATTAATTGTATTACAGTTGTTTACTGCTTCCCAGTAATTATTTGGCTGTATTACATTTGTTTACTGCTTTGCTGTAATTATTTAATTGTATTACATTTGTTTACTCCTTTGAGGTGATTATTTGGTTGTATTAGATTTGTTTACTTCTTCGCGGTGATTATTCAGTTGCATTACAATTGTTTAATCCTTCGCGGTAATGATTTGTTTGCATTACATTTCTGTAGTTATTCGCGTAATTATTTAGTTGTATTACAGTTGTTTAATCCTTTGCGAAAATTATTTAGTTGTATTACATTTCTGTACTTTTTTGCGGTAATTATTTAGTTGCATTACAATTGTTTAATCCTTCGCAGGAATGATTTAGTTGTATTACATTTTTGTACTTCTTTGCGGTAATTATTTAGTTGCATTAAAATTGTTTAATCATTCGCAAGAATGATTTAGTTGTATTACATTTCTTTACTTCTTTGCGGTAATTATTTAGTTGTATTACACTTGTTTAATCTTTCGCGGTAATTATTTAGTTACATTACTATTGTTTAATCCTTCGCGGTAATTATTTAATTGTATTACATTTATTCACTTAATTGCGATAATAAATTAGTTGTATTACATTTATTTACTTCTTCGTGGTAATTGCTTAGTTGTATTGTGTTCGTTTATTGCTTAGAGGTAATTATTTAGTTGTATTATGTTTTTGTACTTCATTACCATTTAGTTGTATTACATTTGTTTACTTCTTCGCGGTAATTACTTAGTTTTATCGTGTTCGTTTACTGCATCGCGGTAACTATTTAGTTGTATAATATTTGTTTAGTGTCTCGCTATAATTACTTTGTTGTATTACGTTTGTTTACCTCATCGCGGTAATTATTTAGTGGTATTACATTGATTTACTGCATCGCAGCATTTGGTTACTTTTGTTTACTGCTTCGCGGTAATTATTCAGCTGTTTTCTATTTGTTTACTGCTGCGCGGTTATTAATTAGTTTTCTTACAGTTGTTTATTGCCCCGCGGTTATTATGCAGTTTTATTGCATTTATTTATCGTTTTGAACTTTTCTATTATGGGAGCATATAACATTTCACAACAATACCAAATTGTTTTCGTGTTTACCAATGCGGCAGCGTTATTTTTTTTAACCTTGGTACCTCTGGTCCACCTCTGGAGCAACAATACCAAGACATTTAAATGGGAAATAAAATGCGTATCTTGAAATTTCTGGGAATAACCCTTGAAGTCCACCTTATTCGGAAGAAATTTTAATTAGTAAATATTAAGGTGGGACGTAGGTGAACATACAAGTATACAAACAATTGGCTATAACTTGCAACGTTTCTAAAATAATGTAATTAAACTTAGCATCAGTATTTGAAATAAAATTCTTTACGAATGCTGAAAGTTAGAAACCTTTTATCCGCATGTTAAGATCACCATTGATAAACAAAGTTTAAAAATCGAAATTTGACCATTTTGCCTTTTTTCAAGCATGTACCAGCCAATTGTAATAATCCTTATGCAGTGATGGTAAATTGTTGCAGGAAAATTTTGATTAAGCCATCAGATTTTTAAATAAAAAAATGTTAAGCTTTCTTTGATAAATTCCTTAAATTCAGTGGTAAGTACGAAAAATCATATAACGCTTATTTTCGGAATATCAAAAATCTGCTGCAGAGAATTCTTTATTGTGCTCTTTTAGAAGATACTACCAGGTTTCACTGCTTTGAGTTAAGCAATCTTTAAGAAAAGGTACGTTATTTGTGGATAAATACTATTTGCTAGAAAACGATTCAGAAGATGAACTTTTGTTTTAAAGCTAGGTAATTGATGTAAATTCATGTGAGGTTAGTATTCACTAATAGAAAGGAAAAACAAAAACGCAACACAAAATGTTTTCTAATGTCTCAGCCTGCAAGTATTTGTGCCAAGAAACGTTACACAGTCTACAGTCGATCCTGTGACATTCAGAATAGTAGTTTCAGCCATTGTTTGATTTTGTTCCAACGGAATTATTGTAAGAAAAAATGGCAGATTTATGCCTTTTTTGTATTTCCATTCAGTAATTTTAACTCCATAATGACGGTTTGCGCCTTTTGCTGTACTTTTTCTAATTCAATATCTGGTTTTCTCCCATCAACATTTTTAATTATGAATATATGATAACATACATTTTTATTTACTACCTTAAAACAGCAGCATATTTTCAATTTAGTTTAAAGTGGCAAAATCACGGACTGATATAGCTCTGGCTCCAAGCTGCAGAAAACTGCAAATCATTGGTTGAAGTTAAACTGCTCTCTACCGTTAAGACAGCCTGTATTTCACGGCCAGAAATATGCTGTTGCTGGAGTGTTAATCTCGCCCGCGGATTAGGATGGGTGAAACAATTAGTGGTACGGCATGCTGGATAGTGCCGGGGCAGGTACTTCGAAGCATCAAGTGCGATGACTGTTTCGTAATGTAGATATTTTTGCAAAGTCTTATCTCGATTAAAACGATGCAGATAGAAAAATAATCTTTCGTAACAATATTTTGAATACCCACTAACAAACGATAGAGGTGGAGGAGGTAAAAAGAGTGTTAACACTTAAGATTTTTGCAATAGTATTTACCACCCGTTCCTAATACATACGGCACAGAGACACGGGGTATACATGAAATGAATTGATAATTTGAAACATAAATTTGGGAATGAAACGTACAGGCCTTAGTTTAGGTTACCTCCCCTGTATGCCAGTTATGAAGTCTGAGGAAAACCTGGAAAAGACGTCATTCAGAAAGGGCGGTCTTGGAGGAATTTTAACTCAGACTGAACAACATAGGTATCCCGGATTTCCATGACGTAACTTGTATTATACGTATAGAATAAGAATTGAAAGCAAATAAAAGTCTGTATATTTGAACTTCCTTACTAGCTCTTTTACAGGTATTTCACAAATATGACGGAAACAAATAACCTTAACAACACAAATAGTGTTTCTGAACTACGATAAAACATTTTAATGACCGAGAATTCGCTCACAAGATACTAATGGCAGATGAAACGTAAGTAGTATGAAAGGCTCTTGAGTCCGTTCGTTGACCCCTGATGACGTCATAACCGCAGGGCATGTAACATAAACAAAGCCGCCGCCGCCGCCGCTGCTGCTGCTGCGTCCACGTGTTGTCGCGTCGACCTTGGTGTAGCTAGCACGTGATCACCCTAAGGCATGAAGGCCGCTGCGACCACACCTAAACAGGTGTTTATTAGAACCCGGCCTTGGTCTAGCTAGCACTTTCTTGGCATTGAATGTATCATCTAAATAAAATATTGCACTAGCTGATCCTTTTATTTAATTGCTACTGATTTTTCTAGGTATGATTGAGGATGGGAGAGGATTTTCCCTATATTCGGATGTAAAGGAAAAAAGTTGGAAAATAAAAGACGTGAAGGTAAGTTCGTTTTTTTTTATTCATTCTTATAAGATACAAGTGTCGAGTTTATTTCGTCACAAATAACATCGTAAAGGACGAAACATGAAGCATTTTCTTTTGGAAGTACATATGTGCTACTACCTGAAGCACTGTTAACATAGTCTTTTATATCTGTTGTAGCTAAGACATATTTTGCAAGTTGATGTTGCAACACATTTGCATTGCACAATAGAAAGTTTACATCATCTAAACAAAGGATGACTTGTGAGTTTTCGCATTGTATCTTGCCACGATGCCCATTTATGGATTTGAGGCGAAACTGTTCTTCGATGCATCTGTACGACTGCCCTTTGCAGAGATGTTCGGCAAGTTTAGGTAGGTGATTCAGCAGAGTCGCGAAGTAGTAGGACGAGAGGACGACTCTTCCCTGCTTTACTCCGCCAATTTCCACGTGAGCTTCGTAATTTCTTCTTTTGAAGAAACCCAGGCTGATGTATCTGGAGTGATGTTTATTGAGAAAGTAGGTCCTGCGATGCAACACGGGTTCCGGAGGAGGAGTCACCCGGCGCAGTGGCATTCTGATCTATTTACCTCTTGAGCTCATCTCGTCGACTGCTCCACAGCTGAAACAAAAGAAGCATCGTGTCTGTTAGAGCTATCATCAGGACATCTGGTGTTAAGTTTTTTAAGCTTATGATGCTTCAATCAATTGAACATGGCGTGAGCGTGTTTGCATGCACAGTGAGTGTTTGAGAACTTATGACAAGGAAATCCGCAGTGTAACTGATGATAGAGATTTTCTGGCTTGGGGCAATTAAATTCTTTTCTTAAATTGATAAACGTTCTATCGCAGAGTGCGAAAAGAACTTCACATTTATCCTCGTCATAAGCGAAGAGAGAGATGTGCCCCGCCACCGCCTCTTCCAGCACAGTTTTTAGCATGCTATAAGGAACGTAACCATCATTGAAATGCATTCCATTTTTATTTTCTTTGTTAAATGCATCTAATTTACTATTCCAGGGATATGGGCTTGCAAAATGAAAGGTTTGAACAATCCCTTTTCCAATGATCGCCAATTCCTTTATGATTAATTCTTTGCCGTTTCCTCTGAGCGCTGTATAATCTACGACAAGACCTCCTTCCATCTTGGACAAAGACTGGCCGAAAAATAAATGAGCTACTTACCTTTATACCCGGTAGGCATCGCTGTCCCTTGTTGCACCGCCAGACTGGAAACTCTCTGTGGAACATCTTCTTGGCCTGACGATCTGGATTGGCAGAGTTGAACAGGGCTACGAACTCGTTCATGGTGTATCCTCTGGTGCAGACGTAGAGAGTATAGAGGCACGCGTACTGGCCGCAGATGTCGGAGTAGAGGCTTTGAAGTTGGCAATGATTCACAATAAAGTGAAATGGCATAAAGCTTTTCAAGGATTTTATAAAGGGAGGGAGGCCGTACGAATCGAAATACCATGCAAAAGAATTTGAATTTTGAGTTACAGCTATCCAGTGTGAACCAGGTAGGTTGTGAGGATCTAAATTTATTACGAATGTTGACGGTTTAGTAAACTCTCTAGGCAACATGTCCGATGCAAAAACTCCTGCAAAATTTGGAATGCCTCGCAAAGCTTGTTCTATTTGTAAGGTGTTCATAATTAATAATCGGTATGCACTCTCAGATCTTTGTCTATCTGAATAGAATTTTCGTACTCAAAGTACATGATACACGTGATGGCTTGTGTTAACTTTGTTTTAAATCTGAGCTCTATTCTTATATTTCCGTTATTTAATAGAGAAACATGACCTTCTGAAGCGGCACTGTCTGGCGTTAAATCGAAAAGCACTAGGAAGTAACCCATTATATACATATCGTGCGTGATTTGAATTCCGCTGTTGGTGTGATGGATGCCAGAACCGGAAAAGAGCGTTTGGTACGCTAATGTTGAACCTTTTTCGTTAGAGGTATCGATATAAAGACCTTCTGCCGGAATTTGCTGGCCGTTAACGTAAATCGCAAAATATTCCAAATGGAAGTGCTTAAAATTGAAAGGATTTGTGGTGTGAGTTCCGGAAAAAATTGTATTTTCTGTCATATCTACGAGTATCCTTTTAGGGAGCGGACCTAATACAGCATTGTCTATAGAGATGGTACTTTGCCCTGCTGCGAAAGTAAAGGACCTGACATCGACTCGCGTTATATCGTATCTCGCATTTACGTTTTCTAAAGCATTCATATGGGCCATTAAGAGGCTAGGAGCTGGTTTTATCTTTTTCACGTATAGAGTGGCATCTAGGAATTGAAATCTAGCATGTAGATCCGCACTTTCACTCATTATATAAAACGAGTCCTTCGCTTTAGTCAACTTGATTTGAAGTGTAAGTCCCGGTAGTAACAAAGTGGGTAAATTGAAAATATCCCCATGTAATCTACCAAACATGACTATTTCTTTAGACGCATTGCTCCTATGATGACGTTCCTTCCATCCACGATTAGAATCTCCGGCTTCCAGCGTTTCGTTTTTTGAAGCATCGGCCCCGGAGAGACCGTGGAGAGCCGTGTTGATGTACCAGAAAGCGTTAGTAAGATGGCTTTTCGATGCATCGTGACCGTACGTTAATAAGGTTTCTAAATAGCTACGATAATGATAAAGATCTTCAGACGGAGTGATGGATGTTCCATTTAGGGAAACGCTTAATTGGCTAAACAAGGAGTGCAATAAATTGTTAACACCCGTCGTTTTATCTGTTGCTGCTAAGTTGGAACCATCCGGCTTTACAAATTTTCCTTTTACCATCAAATAAACATTTAAATCGATGTAGTGTTCCTTATCTCCAGGAATAACAAATTCCAGTACGGATTGATCTACTGGTGCGATGGGTTTGATTAGGGTAGTGAAGTCTCCTAACACTGCCGACTGAATTGGTTTTTTTGCAAAAATATAAAAATTCGGATTTTGTGCAGGCGATCATGTTGCTATCTCGGGAGCATGTGCTGGTGGCATCGTGTTGCACCCTGTATTTAATCAAAAATGTCTCTAGCTTTTTTGGCTTTATATGGAGCTGATCTCCTTCTCTTGCCCTTTCCTTGTTGTAACCTACCAACTAACTTTTTTGTACCTTCCGTGACTCGTTTTGCCACGATATCTTTGACTTTGGTACCTTCCTGTCGTGCAGCAATATCGGTCATGATGTTTGCACCCGTGGTGAGGGCTTCCCTGCCCAAAGTTTTTGCCCCGGATAGGAGGATGGGCTTAACAATTCTGAACAGACTACCCAAAAAGTTACCTATGCCTCTACCTTGCTGTACGTATGGGCTTCCTACGTACAGCGGTCCGATGTACTGACCGAGGCGCCCTCCACTCTGGTTTACATAGTACGCTGTAAGCGGGTCCATTGCCAAATGCATGGATTTTAAATTTAGAGGCCTAATTTATATTGACCCGCTTAAAGAAATCCATTGGGAATGAATTTAAATTTAAATATTAAATTCCCAACGGTTTTCATTCACCCACCTAGCTATACCTAGTGCCTCCGATCTGGCACACCTGACGGTGTTAAACTGATGCCACCGACAGGCAGGTGCAGTAACTAAAAATTCAATATTTAGGTTGCACCCTAGGTTTTCTATATTGTAGACTCTAAAGTCATCTCCTGCTGTGGGTTGCAATACGTTACCAAGCATGCTCCCCTTTACAAACAATATTCCATCTGGAATTTTGGGAGCAAACTCGACGTGGCCTGAACTCCATGGTATGCCGTGAAAATTTTCGGATAACCATGTGTTCGTCCGTCTAAACTTTATTGGCCACGCATTTTGCGGAAGATTTGGTTTACGGATCAGTTGGTGCAATACCACCTGTTCCGTCTCAATTTCCACGACGGCCAATTCTTTTAACATAACTTTTCCCTCTGGATTATAAAATCCTTGAAAGGCTGTAGAGTATTCAACGGCCATCTGAAAAAAAAAACAAAAAACATTATTTAACTTTCTTAAAATGCAGCACAGCAATGGTAGGCATAACGCTACTGCTCAAGCGAGCCAGATCACCAAACTTGTTAACCATTTCAATTGCTACGGTTCGAAAATGATTAAGTTCTACCGAAACGTAAAATATGTTTTCAAACTTGTGATGACTAGTGTACGAGGGAAACTGAATAATTCTTATGCACCTAACGTAGGAGCTACCGAGCAGCTGCGGTTCGATGAGATTGCAGTAAACAAAAATGGGTTCGGTTCCAGAAAGAAACTGAAAAGAGCTTTTTCTGTGCGATCTAAGGAAAAGGGTTTTCATATCGTTAGTTACTTCTGTGAGCATATTTTGATTAACTATTTTATAGGAATCGAGATTTGGCAGAGAATTTTTTATGGTGTCCACAAGATCGCCTAGACCATAATATATTCAGGTAGGAAAAAATATTTTTCCGTTAAAAATTGTTTCCGTTTTACTTTTAGTAATCTTTAAATGAATACTGTTAGCCTTTCCGCTTGGTTTTTGTGGAATGGAATGTGTTGGGACCCATACTTTCTTAGTATTTTCCAATTCTTTTATCTCTCTTTGATGAGAAATGAGGTAACCCTGCAGCTCCGACAGGAGCAATTCCCGATGTTCATCGTCTGTTACCTGATTCTTTAGCGAAGTGTACAACTCCTTAAAGCCCTTAAACTCCATTTTTTCAAACACAATTCTACCAGCTCTTGTTATGACGACATTTTTGGTCAGTTCTCCAGCTTCGTTAAGTATGTTCTCATCTATGGACTCGTAACCGTAAGAATACGAAAGCTCTGCGAGACCTACAACCCACTTATCTCTCTGAAGATTGATCGGTTGTGCTAAATCGTTACGAAAACTAGCATGCAAATTCTCGGGATACAAATCGACGCTAGAATCGCTCAACACGGTTACGTAAAACTCATCCATGATGCATCGATCCAGCTGTCGAAGTCGGGACCATATCCTTTCCAGCGGACGAGATGCTGCGTTCTGCCATTCCTCACCCTAGTTTTTAGTATTTTATCTTTTTATACAAAGTGGATTTGTTAATTTTTACCGGAGTTAGTTCGTAACTGTAAAATTGACCTTCTATGGGCGTTCCGTTCAGATCGTGAAGTTCGTACACGGGTTGCGGCGAACGTTTTATAACCTTTACAACTTTGAAAATCTCCGTTGAGAAATTTTTTTCGTAGCCTTTGGCAAATTTCATCTTTTCTTTGCTTATTCTCACGGTTTGTCCTTCGGCGAACTTGACGGGTCTGGGTTTAATGCTACCTCGTTTTCTCTCTAGCCTTTTCCATATTTGTAACACGTTTTTCTCATTTACTTCGGTTGGAGCCACTCCTATTGACGAATGGATGGTGCGATTATATGCGCGAACAAATTTATCGAGATCGTCTATATATCTGTACGAGTTCCTGTATGTAAAATACTTGTATATTTTAGACTTAATGGTACGATTAAATCTCTCGACCATGGCGCACTTTACAGCGGGGTTTCTGCAAACTTGATGCTCGATGTCCTTCTCTTTTAAAAGCTTCTGAAATGCAGATCCTAAAAATTCTTTTCCTCTGTCGGATCTGACTGCTAGAGGAACGGAATCTAAGATGGTTTCAAAGGCCTTTGCAGTTTCGGTACTAGATTTTGATCTTATGGGTTTTACACGTGCAAATCTGGAAAAACAATCTACACATGTTAGGAGATACTGAACTCCATCGTTATACTTTCTAATGCTTTTAAAATCGGCCAAGTCGACTTCCCACACATCGTTAACGTTATTCACCGTGTAGTGGTTCCTCTGAAATTTTCTCCTCGCAGGTTTGTGCAAAGTGTAGGCATCTTGTTGGAGAAGCCAATCCTCCGTTTTACGTCTATTTCCCGTAAGAGATGCAAGTTTCTGCACGGTGGAAAAAGCCGAAGGTTGTTCGGGATCGTAAAAATACTTCTTATTCATTGCTAATAATCCATCCACGTCTTGGACGGAAACAACTCGGCAATTATTTCTTTATATTTGCTACCTCTGTTCGATTTTATCTGATTAAAGGCTTCGTTATTCTGCAGGTGGCCGTTGGTTAAAAGAAGAGTTTGTCTATATTTACTCTTGTCCGAAGAGGTGACTTTCGAGAGATCTACCTTCTTCCTAGTGAGCAATTCCCAGAGACCCAGAGTTCCCTTAAAGTACCTATCCTTTACATACAAATCGTTGCCGAATACGGTATCCGTTGCCCTAGGAGTGTGCAAATATGGAGCTAGGTAAGGACCTGCTATGTACCCAAAGCTTCTATTTGTAAACTGTTCTACTTCTTTTTTCTCGTGGGCCGGCAATGGCAGAGGCCTTACTTGTTCTTCGTCAAACTCTTCTTCTTGCTCTTCTTCTTCTTCTTCCTGCTTCTCGTAGACTGTTTCTGGAGGGAAGACGAGCCTCTTTTTGACCCGAGGAGAAGGGGAGGTTCGGGGAGGTGGTAGTGGCGGCGGCGGCAGCGGTTGCGGCGGTAGATACGGTCGGCGGCGGCGGCCACTGGATTTAAATTTGATCAGCTCCTCGTACGCATCCTTCTTTCTCCGCTTCTTCTTCTTCTTCTTCGACGTCGCCTTTTTCTTTAAGCAGTGGGTGTCTATGTAACGCTGAGAAACTAAAAATGATTTTTGCAGCATCTAACGCTGTATTAGAGACGAAAGTCCGGTCAGTACGGCAGTCAGCAGAGGAATCAAAAAACCTCCCTTTTGAATTAAAAACCTTCTCTTATTGTTAACCTTTAGAGATTTATCCACCACTCGCCTCAGACTATTTTTATATCTTCCTAGATTGCGAATGGTGCATTTGCTTAAATTACAATTGCCCCTTAGAACATTTAGAGCGCATTCTGCAATAGTCAACACTAACTCTTTGTCGGACTTCTCCAAAATGGCTTTCCTAAGCTTAGGCTTGGCGCTTTTAAGCACGTGCAGCATGTGATAGTTGGATCTTATCCGCTTGCTCATGCTGATATGCTACGACAGGGAGCTCCGATGGAAAGATGTTGGTTCTAAATCGTAATCTGCTATCGGTCTCCTGGCACAGATCGAAAAGCATATAGCCGTGAGGCTTTTCCGTAGCGTCCAGATACGCCTCGAAAAGCGATTTCCAATTTTCGGGGTATATTTGTCTGGCTAGATGAGCCACTTGATTTTTATCTCTTACGTTTTTAAAAACCACAATGTATTTAGCGTTTAACGAGATGTCTCTGCAATACCTGCCTTGATGAAACAAATTTTGAGTGATTAAAATTACGCTTATGTTTCTATGATGACTTCCCTTCGTGAACAGGTCGCACACCTCTCTGGAATATGCAGAGTTTAAGAGATCGTCTAATATTACTAGTTTTGGATCTCCTTTCTGGTTCTCAAACTCCGGCACACCTACATGAAATTTTACGTGTTTTAACTTTGGCACGGCCGATTTTTCGCTATAACACCACAATATTTCTTTAAATTTTCCAACAGTGCACAAATGCTTCAAATTGTTTACTAAATTTACACAAAATACGGTCTTACCAGAACCCGAACTACCACTAACGATCAGCGTAAAGGGGTGCTGAAATTTTACTACGGGAAACATTACTTCGTCGAAACATGTTTAGTTTTTCCCTCAATTCGTCCGTTAACCTGTACATTACGTAATCTACATCGAAGGGAGGATATTGAGCAAACACTTCTAAGGGAATGAGCGCTATCTCCTCGTTCGTACAATATTTCTAGCCTCTCTGCCTTCTTCGGTTTTCCACTTACTTGGATACTGCTCGTTCCACCTCGGAATCCATAATGAGAGGAGGCGGCTCGTTCAGTCAGGCTTTATATATCCGAAAGGGACGGAATCGTTAGAAATTCTTGTTCTCTTGTGAAAACAAATTCTATAGATTTTATCTTCCGGTTCGGAGACGATGTACACGCCATGGGATCTTTTGCGCTTTATTTTCTTTTCCGTTCTAACTTCAATGTTTCGATCCACGTTTTCTCCAAGAATTAAATCTTTTATTGAATCAAAATTAACCAACTGTAAAGAAGCGTAATTCAATGTTATCCCTCTCACTTTACAAACAGCTTTGAAATCACCATTTGGTAGGCGTATTTTATACGCGTAATTTTTTGGGCCTTCGGATACAAATTCTGAAATGTAGGAATCCGTTCCATAGTCCGCTAGCTCATCCGTCATGTCTCCCAGGTTATCGCCGCATTCGATGCTACACTTCTCGCCTTCCCTAACCGTAAACAGTATCGAATCCGTATCTGTGTATAATATGTCCCTATTCAGTGCCTCTAGGTAGGTGTATAGCTTAAGCCTTGCACCTGCGGTAACGTAGGCTCCTAACACTGCATTGTTGTGTGCCAGTGGAGGGCACTCGACCTCTTCGGCATATTTCCACGAGAGCCAGACTATCTCGTCGCTCGCAAACATTAGGTTCTGCACCTCTATGCCGGGCGTGGTCAGGAACGTAAACAATTCCGCGGGCTCCCTAATCATTTTCTTGCGCGACCGATTGCTTTGTTCGGTGAGCTTTCCCCAAAAACTGTTTAGACACAATTTTGCTAGAGACCTTGCACCTGGATTTTTTCTAATTTTCGACTTATCCAAAAGAATTCCTTCACTCTGAAAAAAGCTTCGAACGTATTTCTCCTTATCCTCATCGCTCTTAACCCAAGAGGGACACCCGCTGGCCTCTGCTTTTAATTTTAAAAAACTATTAATGTAATCTACAAAGAGACCTCCTTTATTTTCATTTTTATCATACTGTTCCATTTTATATTCGTAAAATTCAAAAATTTCTCTCACTTCGTAACCCATTTCAACGGCTTTTCGTACCTCGTCTACGATCCAAGTACCAATTAGTTCCCCGTCGTGGCTACATTCACCGTCATTTTCCTCCTTCGCACAGATGTAACAAAGACCAAATATTAACTTTTGTCGGCATCTAAAGGGCAAGACGGGATGATAAAGACTTCTATTTCTTGCCGAAACTCTACATTTTATAACCCCCTCTTTTTTAAGCATTTCGGTAATATTGGCGCAATCTTCGCCAATGTGAATTATGGGATGACCTACGGGAAACTAAAAATATTTACATATATAAGGATACAGAGACATCACGTCGTAATACTTAATGCGAGTTTTTTCGTCGGCTTTGCAATAGGTTTTCAATGCTTCCGTTCTACCTCCGTAGAGGGAATCCCTAAGAATGAGTGGAACATTTTTCACAAAGGGATCGTTGTGTAGAGCCGGATGTTGTTTCAGAATGTCCTCAAATTCACACTCCCACATGACGTGACAGACGTAACCTGCCGACACAATTTTATCTATTCGACTCATGGTGAGCTCGTATCTATCTGCAAGCGTCTCTGTTCGCGTGTCTACGACGGGCACATCTCTATTAGTAAGACACACGTGGCCATGATGGTAACACCCCATGAATTCAAACACCTCTCTCGTCTCCTCACAAAAACCATCTAATTTGAAGTTAGGTAATTCGGGTATTCTCACCTCTCTACCATTACCTGCATGTTTAATGCAAATACCCCTTTTAATTTCTTCATACCTAAGCCACATGAGAGCTTCTATGGATTGTTTATCGGCTTTCCTATAACCTCCACAAGGAATAAGTCCTATAGTTTTCGGTTTCAAATATTTTTTTCTAAATACTTTGATGAATGCCGAAGCTATCGTAATAGATTCTTGAAATACGTCAATACTTCCGATGTCTAGGAAAGTATTTCTAAATATAGAACACGCTTCTCTCAACACTCCAACATCTGCCATGCAGTAGGCTTCAATCTCTTTTCTAAAATAAAAAATGCCATCTTTTTCCTTCTCGTACCATTCGAAAAATTCTCTGCGTTCGTCTTGCATCATGTAATCGATGCCGTAATGAACGGGGTCGGGATAACAACCTACATAGTTCATATTTTCAGGAGTATTAAAGTAATGCGGAAACTGGCCTTTTGTCACACAATCTATTCCAAAAGCTTTCGGTAAACTTCTCAATTTCATGGGTAAAAAGTTCAAACTATCCAGGAAGGTTGTGTGTTCCATTTTCATGGATAAAATTTTAGCACCATTCATTACTAAATCCGGTACCCATCCCTGTTTTATTGCATAATCTAAGATGAACATGAGATCGTAAGCTCTGGCATTATGTGCAATTGCAATTATCCTTTCACAAAAAGGTCTATTTTGGCGCAAATATTCCATAAATTGTTTGATGCAGCCATTGCCCCAAAATGAATGCCTACGCTTTCCACACTGACTGCACCCTTCGGTCATATCCTTGTTTTTTTCGCAAAGAAAACAATAGTGTTCTAAGCAGAGTAAATTTGGAATATGAAGATATGTTTTGTCTCCTATTTGCGTGTTTTGAGTACATTCTATGTCGTAAAATACGAATAAGACCTTTTCCGATGATGGTTTTTTTTGCGCTAAGCGTTGGCATATAGCAAAAGTGGCCCGGCATCTCGTTACTTTTACAGCTTCTACAATATGACATATAGCACTGATGATTTGGCTTTAACTGTTGACTACAAATTAAACAATGCCGCTACCATTCGCAAATTATTTGAGTACCAATTTTATTCTGCACATGATTATTCGTGCAGTTTTGGCTTCTAAAGTACCTATTGCATTTATTACAGTATATGTAGTTTCCTTCAAAAATGCAGGGCGGAAGTGAATTACATCCGGAGCATCGATAATTGCATCTATGCGTCTTTGCTCCATCGTAACTCATTCCCTTATTGCATCCTTCGCAAACATATTCTTTAGACATGGCACCCGTGAGACTTACAATCACATTATAGTGTTTTTCCTGTGCATCATACAGGAGATTTAAACGTTTTTGTGAATTTGTGTTCCCATCATATATTATATTTTCGCAACGCAATCCTTCATAAACCACGATTCTGTATTCGGAAAGATGGTCCTGAAATTTTTGCAATTCTGCTATTCCTCCACCATTGCTTAGATCAACATTTGCGGCCTTTAGAATCTCATCGACTTTGGAATAAATTTTTCGACCTCTTCTATAATTGATGTAATTTGGGTCTCTATCGAAATGTGCCATAGCTACCAATAGAGCATGAGCTAAGCATTTTGTTCTGCTTTTAATTCTAACGATGGACCTTTTTATGTGCGTCAATGCGGATAAATGTCTACCTTTTGTTTTGATTCTACCATGTCCTAAAGGCATTTCAACGTGATCTACTTTTATGGATAAAGTATCTGTGGCATAAAAATTAGCGTTAGATTGGCATACTTTCTCTATAACAGCCATTAAAACATCCAAAGATACCTGATCGCTTCTGCGGAAGCTTAGTCCTATCGGTTTATCTTGTACATTCACAGAGTTGCTTATTGAGAGACCCACCATATCACTGGGTTTCGTACCATCTAAAACAATATCCAATACAGCTTGCATGCTATTTCTAAAGTAAAGGATAGGATTTTCATTTTTGGAAGCAGGATTTATCTAAATATCGTAATGCCTCCCGTGAGCGTTGAACCTTTTATACTCTCTACGTATTTCATTTAGGACGTTAATATTTTCCATGCTAAAAGAACAGACCAAAATAATATAAGCGTGCGTAAAAGCTAATTGAATTTCCAAAGCCTGATAACTTTGTGTTACTTACATTTTCTGTCGTGCGGTAGCAGATTTAACAGCAGCAGGGTTTAACGTGGAACTGTTGGTGGCCGAGGTTGTCTCTCCCGTCTTATATACCTAATAGATGCAGTTTAAAAATGCAACTTTCACTTGTCGTCCTTGTGCTGATGCAATGTGCATCTGTATATAAAGAGGCCATACATTGCATTGAAACATCAGTTTACTCCTAGACCCTGCAGCAATCATCAACAAGGTAAATTATTTTACTCTATTTATTATTCTTAAAAGAAACCTAAAACTATTACAAATAGTTATTGGTGCATACTTATCTTCTTTACAGAATGGATTTCCTTACAAGATTTAATCAAGAAAAGAATATTAAATTGATGCAAATTAGGGATCTATTAATGAATGTTCCATATAAAGTGATCGGAGCTACAAAAGTCGCCACCAAATATGGACCCTCAATATCTATTAAACTTCAGAAAAGCTCTGAAAATCCATTGGAGGTCTTTCTTCCGAGAAAATATACCAACGTGTTTAAGGAAACGGACATTGATGATATTAATAATGAAAAACTTTCGTTAACGTTTTTATTTTTAGGGTTTACGTCTAATAACGGTTATGATATTTTATTTCAGAGGAACTAAAAGTTCTCTCTATCTTTTCAGATGACCCTTCAGATCAAGTTACTTAGATCTAATATTAAGAGACCCGTAAGATGCACTGAAGAATCCGTTGGTTTAGACATTTTTTCACCTAAAGCGCATGAAATACAACCTCTGCAAACCGCAATGATCCCAACAGGAATTTCTGCAACACCCCCAAAAGACACTTATCTTCGCATTGCTGAAAAGTCTAGCTTAGCGCTTTTAGGTTTATCAATAAGAGGAGGGTGTATAGATAGAGATTTTACAGGGGAAATTTGTGTATTAATGTTAAACAACTCAAATAAGAAACAACATATTCTTAAAAATCAAAAAATTGCTCAATTGATATGTGAAAAAATATGTATACCAAAAATAAAATATGTTAAAAAATTAAGTGTTACCTATAGGGGTAACAATGGGTTTGTCAGTACGGGAAAATTTTAGTAATTTATTTTTATTTTTCATTTTTATAGATGGATACTTTCATCTTTAGTTCTACAAGGGAATTAACAAACAGATATAATTTACTACAAAAAGAAACTGGTTTCAAAACCTTTTTTGAAGAGTTTGTACCTGTCCGTTTTCCAGAATACTGGTCTACTATTGTTTGGATTATGCATTGGCTATCGAAAGAAAATATTTGCTGTGCTCTGGGAGGCACATTTGCGTGCTATATGGCCGGAATAGTGGACATAGAACCTAAATGTATTTGCTTATATGTTGCTATAAACAAAAATCAGAAGGAAGAAGAGATGTTAAGATTCATGTAATGTCCAAATGCTAATTACGTTACAAATAACGTTAATTTTATATTTAGCCATTCAAAAAAATGTAGTCTATTTTATTTGCCTACAAAATCTTTATTTTGGAAAGTGGAATGCGAAACACATGAGTTTATAATTAAGGTAACCTACGTTCATACCAAAGAACCTGTAACCTTGCAAAACAATTGGGTGGATTTCATGTATTTTCTTTTTAGAAGTTTTAGGTTTGACTTTCAAAAACGTGTAATGTTTGGTTCATTTCACAACGATCTGTTTTCTATGCAGTATCTTTGTGATCCCATAGCAAAGTTAAATGGTTGGGGGTCAAACCCAAGCACCACCTTACAAAAATACAAAAACCTGTTTCACTGTAGTAACACAAATACTTGCAATTGCAAAATCTGTATTAAGAGCGCTCCTTCATTAAAAGGTTTAGCATCGAACATTTTATTTGAAAACGCAAAATTAAATTTTTTGCATGCAGACACACATTATAATAATTTTATGTATATAATTTTTAACGCATACGAATTCAATCTTTCAATTGAACAAATAATTCCTATAGATTTTCCTATTGAAATTAAAGCCTTTTATTACCCTGTCGACACTAACAAATGATGCCACCTTTTGTGTTACAGAGAAGAACACTATAGAGCTTTTAAACATAGAAAAGTCATTAAATATGAAGATTCATTTATTGACGAAATGCTTCACGCAAAAGATAATTGGTTTTGTTGTATATGCTCTAAACCATTATTTGTACTTATTAATATGTAAAAAAAATATAAAGTTTTGCTTTATGTACTCAAAGGTATTGTACTTATTAATATGTAAGAAAAAATATTCATTGTGTATACTCTAAACCATTATTTGTACATATTAAAATATAAATTTTGCTTAGCTAACTATATGTACTCAAAGATATTGTACTTATTAATATGTAAAGCAAACATTAATTGTTTTTGTTGTGTATGGTCAAACCATTAATATGTGAAAACATATAAATCTTTGCCTCAAAGATAATGTACTTATTACTATGTAAAAGAAAATATTATGTTTGCTTATTCTAACAAATGTACATCTTATAAAATATATATGTTAAACTCATAGCTTACCTTATTTATTCCTGTTCCCATCTGTTCCTATTCCCCTTCAAAGACAGTGCAAGCTTTATATACATTGCAACAAGGAAATGAATCTAGCCGTAACAAAGTAAAGGCGCGTGACCTAATATGCATGGTGTTGCATTCAGAAAGAGAAATCTCGCCTTGGCACGTGTAATCTTGTATGCAACGCGGTGCAGCCAGGAAGCCAGGTGCAGCACGTTCTAGTCTCTGCACGCGTAACCTTATTTGGAATGCGCTGCAGCCAGGAAGAGAGATATCAGTTGATCTAAACTTGGCAATCATTTACTTGTTGCTGTGTATTCTTTTAAGCCTACTTCACGTCAAAACGATATTGCAAGGCCTTGCCTAAGGCAACGAAAAAATTTGTTATTTAAAAAATTGATATTTCCATTGCAATGGTATCAAATAAACAATATTACTAATATCCAATAAATGCTATTTACTTATTCTTTTTTATCAGTACTTTATAAAAAATAAATTTGTATTGTGTTGCCGCGACCAGAACCAACACAGCGGGTTTTAAAAGCACCTGTTTAGGTGTGATCGCGGCGGTGGACTTGTCTGCGGCCTTAACCAAGGTCGATGCGACAACACGTGGACGCAGCAGCAGCAGCGGCGGCGCGGCGGCTTTGTTTATGTTACATGCCCTGCGGTGATGACGTCATCAGGGGTCAACGAACGGACTCAAGAGCCTTTCATACTACTAACGTAATTTATAAAATCCGGTATTACTTAACAGTTTTTATGGGCAGATGAGAATACGCATGCCTAAAGTTAGGTCTGTATTCAGAATATTTTGCCAACAATTTATATGAAAGTTTTATTGCATTTTTTCCTATAAATGCTTCACAGCGTATATTTCGGCAGATCTTTTTTCCGTCATTCGTGGCTAAATATTCCAACTGATTTAATATGCAAAGCTTGAATGAGATTCATGCCCCTTCCTCGGAGCAAGATCGGTGCTGTTTACCTCATTCATGGCAGCAGGCAGTCGGCAAGCACTTCGGTAGTACTATATTGCCAAATATTGCGTTGCAAATGATTTACTTTCGACAAAATGTTTGGAAATAGGAAAAGGGTTTGGCAACATATTTGGTAATTTTCAGTGCCTTCTATTTGTAGTTTAAATGTAGATTCTATACCCATTCCACCCCTACAAACAACATAAATGCAGAATTAAAGAAATCAATATTTATTTGATCCATTAAGTAAGAACAAGGCCATAAGCAAATACATGTATCACCTCTAAGACGTATAAATGCATAGGAATAGAAACAAATCTTTGTGCCTGTGGTAAAATGCTTCATAACTTAACATTGTTGCTTCCATTACATTTTATTTGTTAATATAAGTCGAAGGAATTTAGAGGGTCATTAATTTGTGAACTCCCTGAGAGCGTAATCAATTATCAACCGATGAAGCTTCAAGTCTTTAATAAGGGGGAGTTGTTTATTGTGACTTTGGAATTTTGCAAGCTACGATGAAATTGGAATGATATCTAGTATAAGTGTGCTTATAGAACGCAATTATAGTATTCTTAAAGGGGTAGGGGTGATCTGATACTGTAGGCGTTTTGGTTTAAATTTGTTTTCTTATTTCCAGTGTAAATAATGCATGTTACTCATTTATACGAACTTTTATTCCCTAAGATGGATAGAGCTTATGCGTTGCACGTCATTTTAAAGAGTTTTCCGTTTACATAACTCTGCATGATGAATATAATGGTCATTTTATCTGCCTTTTCTAAATTTTCAAAAACCACCCCCTCTTTTTGTTCCAAAACTTTCTACAATGCAGTTCAGAATGTGAACAATAAAATGTTCGTATGTAATTTTGACATACCTATTGGTACATCATCTCCCTCCATTTTGCCTGGCGAAGTTTGAAGCGCAATAGTATATTTCATTAATGGCAAGACTCCAGGAGAACACGGCGTCTGGAACGAATATCTTAAATACACAAGCATCTTCTAGCGCAAGCATCTTCTTTCAAGAAACTCCTGACTACAGAGACTATACCAGCACAATGGAAGTCCAGCACTGATCATCCTAATACACCAGAAGGGATACAAAGATGACCTAAACAACTACAAACCTATAAACCTTATGTAAAATTTTCGAAGATTCAACAAGAAGGATGACGAAGACACTAGTTCAGAATCAACCATGTGAATAAGCACGCCTCCGCTAAGGATTCAGTACCCTGGATCACATCCAAACGATCAAGCAAATAATAGAGAAGACAGATGAATTTAACCTTCCACTTTACATGGCATTTCCGGATTACAGTAAGGCATTCGACTCTGTGGAACATTCGAGAGTTCTCCAGGCACTACACAACTAGGGGATTGAAATAAAATATATCAATATCCTGGAAAAACTATACACACAAAATGTCGCCAAAGTTAAAACGGAACAAGTAGGGCAAGCATTCCATTTAACCCGAGGTGTATCGCCCAAACTTTTCGCTCAGGGTAGTCTCCTCCCGTTCGCTTTCGCTTGTTTTGCTTTCGGTCCGCCTGCTGCATGACGTCATCGAGAGTGAGGTTAAAAGATACAGTAGTATTCTGCCCCATACTTTTCAACATGAATGTTCGGATAATATTCTCATACGATCTGATTTGAACCCACGCCGCTCGAAGGAAATTTAACTGTTATTGTTTATATATTATGAAGAACACAGCTTAATAAAGGAAACTATGTAGAGCACGTTATTATGCAACGTGATTTAAACATATCATTTTTAAAAATCATGAAGCAAACACTTTATATACATTTTTCTCCAAGAAAATAATTGACTCGTGCAAATAAAACTTTGCATACGTGCTGAAAAACAGTTGTCTGCAAAGTTCTGCAAATATATTTCAATCTTCAAATAAATTAGGTTTCAGACAGTTAATAGTGCGCATGTTGAGGTTTTGGCTCCCTTATTTAGGTCGAGAATGTTTTTAAATAAACATATTTTTAATATTATTTCTAGTATACAGCGTTTTTTACATCTTAATTAATGAATAAATAAAATTGCTTGTATGTCATTTACATATGATTGTCCATACTTGAAAGAGTAAGAGCAAGGATCGTCTAGCCCTAATATTTCCGACAAATATTACTTTTAGAGCAATCTTTACTCTTCATTTTAGTATAGTTTTGCAGCCAATACTCTTAAAAGCACACAAATTTCATGTTTTCACTGACGTGAAAGTAATTGTTTTTAAAAGGAGGTACAAATATTGGCATGTTGCACTAGCAATCATTGAAACATAATGTTGCAATGGCATTTTTCAAAATAACTATAAGTAATTTGCTAACTGTAATTTGTGTTCGCTATTATTAGGCAAGGAAGATGCAAACACTTACCGTATTTTCGTTTTCGTTCGATTGTGTAACACATAGGCACATTTCACCACAGATCGCCGGAAAACTTAACGAAATCAATATTTTGTGAGCAAATACTGTGAAAATAATCGTATATATTCGAGAGGCAATAAAGACAAACGGCCCGAATTTTGAACACCTAAAAAGTTTTGAAAATGGCGCTAAAATAGTTAAAATGACATAATAATTGGAAAAAATTATCTAAGTTTGAGATGTATTTAATTTATTAGAATTAGTATACGGAAAGTTAATTTATATATAGATATAACCACTATAAAACTGTAGGTATAAAATTATGAGACAACTAGGAAATTGACTAAAATATATTGTCTCATGTTCATGTGTGAAGTTTCTGAAAAGAAAATTAAGAAAACTGTTTTGAAGCCTGTCTTACAAAGCTGTAGCATGAGCTCACAGATTACAAAAATCCACAGCAAATGAAAAGGATTGGATATCGGTTATTTCAAGAGATGTCTTACCATTCAGGTAAGGAATGAATGAGAAAGCATTGTAGTGTTTGAAATAGAATGTTGTGCATTTCACGGACAAACCGTTTTAAAAACAGTAAAATGTATTAAAAAAGTTAGTAGCTTTGCTAAAAACCTATGTTTTCAGAGGTTCAGGAGAAAGCTATTTCACTCCATGTTCGAACAAGAACATTTTCAGAATAAGATTTTTAAATTAAAAAAATGATTAAGTTCACTAAGGTATCCCAATTGGTAAGAATTGTAGTTTTCATCCTCCAAAACAGCATGAGCCTACACCTGTTAACTCATAATATTTAATTTCTTACAGTAAAAATCTGTACCAGCATGTCCATTTAATGTATTATTAAAGCAGTTGTATATTTTCCCTTATAGCACTTAAAGAAGTGAATGTTTCAATTTCGTATAGCAGCTTTCGTTCAAGTACCGCATGTGTCCCAGTAGTTTTGTTTATACGTAAATAAATTACTAATGTAATGCACTTTTCATTCATTTTGCTTTCCGGTATATATCCACAATATCCGGTATATATCCAGTATTTGTTTTTGATTTATTAGCCTCACGCTTAGGAAGCCAATTTGAAATAGTTTTGTTGTTTTGTTGTTGGAGTTTTACTGTTGTTGAATGTTTGCACCACGCTTTGGGCGTCAATTTGAAGAAGATTGTTTGTTACGTAATATGCCGCTACGTATGAGAAGCCGATTTGAAGATGCATTTTTGTTGTTACGCTCCAAGTTTAAGAAAATATATTTACTTTGTTATTAAACTGCTCCTTTAGATATTATTTATGTTTGTTTTTGCCTCGGCTGCGTCAGTATTACTTTAGATACACGTTTCTCTTAATCAGGGCGTGGTGCGACAAGAATGTAGGCTTACACAGATTTTAAGTTTTAATTCACATCTTTTTATTAATCCTTGACACAAATTAATATGTCTTTAAAAAAAGTGGTAGAATGTGTTAATAAACAATCAGAAGGAACTAGTGTGTATTTGACTTACATTTTACAACAAATATAAATGTGCTAGCAATGATTGCCTATAAATACGTTGAGCTTGCAATTTGCATTCTTCATAATATGCAGGATTGTCCATTTGAGTTGAGATTGTACAATATCTCCAAAATTAAGTGTTGTAGAAAGAAATGTCTTGAATAACAGTTGCTTGATATTATAGGGAAAAGTAAATATCATTAGTGTGTTTTATTTGGAGGACGTTGTGATGGTCATTTTAGGGTTAATTTAAACTGACACTAATTGTAAGTTCGCATTTTAATAAATTAAATTGACCTAAAATGACCATCATAACTCCGGAAACAAAACAAGACTAATGACATTTACTTTCCCCAATAACATCAAGCAACTTTCATAAAAGTTATTTCTTTCTACAAAACTTAGTTTTGGAGATATTGTACAGTCTCAACTTAAATGGTCTACCCTATATATTCGCACGAAATCATTAAGCTATTTTTCTTTCGCAGTTTCACTTTAGAGCAAACTGCAAATCCACTGCTTTTAATCCACTTTTATTACGTATTTCACACACACACACACACACACACACGCACACACACACCACAAAATTAGTATTTCTTGTAAACTGATACTTCTTTATTCTTTAGACCTCAAAAGAGGTATTTGCGATGAAATCTTGATATGGAATTCTTGGATGGAATGCATACTACTTCTACCTACCAGAAAAAGCAAAAGTTTGAAGTAGATACAAAGGTAACCTTTTATATGAGTGTTGTGTAGTATCCAATCAAATAAACCGAGGGAGATAGATCCACGGTAACGCGAGAGGCTCTCATTCGGTTCAATTTTCGTTGACCGCACACTCTGACCGTGGGCGTTTGTAGTATTCCCTGGCGGTAGCGATTCTGAGTGGTTGCTCATATACCGCGCTTTCCTTTCCATCATTTCCTTTTCATTCCGTCTCCTTTTAATGTTTGGGCGTACTTCTAGGTTTTGAGGCGTATGACGGTGCCGTACAGTTGGCCATGGACACGAGAGGGCTGCTTGGTCGACGGGTTGTTCATCGCCCTCTCTAAGCATCTCCAGAAGTGGCACGGGTCTTTGAGCCTGGAAATGTTAGAGACTCCCACGAGTCTCTGTAGTCTATTGTCTGCGGCCTTAGATTTCTGTAGTTCCTTCATTACATCCCTCCCTCCAGGAGACAGGTAGCCACAATAGATCTATATAGGCCGCAGTGCGCGAGGTGTCTCCCTCCGTTGTACAACTATACCTATACCTATCTGTTGGAATAATAATGAGGGATGTAGAAGATCGTGAGTCCATTACATATCAAACTTTCCTTAAGGATTACAACTACAAGTGTATTCGGACACACTTACGTGTTCCTTTATAATGAAAAAGGTCACAAAAACTGCATTAAGTTCTTATAAGCCTCCAAAACATTTAATGAAATAACCGCATATCCGTATTATAGCCTCCGCTTATAACATGAAATCTTAGCACTAAAATCAACTAATCGCACTAATTGTAGAGTAAGTTATAACCTGTAATCGGGTTTTATGTAGTAAGGCCAAATTCATTTGAGAAACTTTGTCTAGAAACTAATTTTAAGTAAAGAAATTCTCCCAGCAATTGCATGGTAGGAAAGAGAGATCTCCCAACTTTGTTCCATATGAGGATTTCTAACCTTTTGATGCCTTGTTGTAGCTACCAAGTACTGATCAAAGGTTCCTTACTCTTCATTCTAACATTTCAAGACATTAGGTTTCTTCATCCACTGTCTTACTTTCCGTTCGTCCATTTGTTTTCATCTCATTTATGTACATAAGGATTATCCTACCATCTTTTGTTCTGTCTATTGCGCCGCTACGGTTCAATCATTATGTTTCTGCTTATTAAATACTAGACTGACATTTGATTACGGAAAAGCACGTGATATACCGTATGAGATTTAGGTAAGATCGAAAAACAGGAATACCTGTTGTTGCGATTTCATCCAACTAATAACAATAGATTAGTTTTAAAAAATGTTTACTCACGTCTCCTTTTATCATTGTTATAAGTATTGTTACTTCCTCATTTACTCTTTTGTGTTCCTTAGAATATTTTAAAACGCCTTTTCTTTCCGTTCTTTGGCTTATTATCACCACTCATTTGAATTCCAATTCTTTAAAATTATTATTTTATTATTCTTTCCAGAAAAATGCAGTAAGATAAAGCACTTTTCTATGTTCCTATTACGGGAAACATTTTACATGTTTGCGCTTTTGTTACAAATGCTGCATTCCTTGAGTGATGAACGCGAAATGTTATAAAACAAAAACTGGAATTATAAGCCGAAATGCAAAGCTTACTGATTTCATTACCTTTTTGCAAGAAATAAATCCCTATGCAGGGTTTTAAAACACTAATTTCACATGTTTCGTAAAGCATTTCACCGTGATTTATTACTTGTAACATAAAGAATCTGATGGATGTGACAGCAAATGATATACCTTAGATAACACAAAAACATACATAAAACTCTGATGTGTATCATTTACACTAGTTTCTCTACTCATTACAAATTCTCATATGTATATTCTTTATATATTATGCTGTGAATATAAAAAGTGATCGTTCTATCCACGTTATGTTATTGGCGATACACTTTTGCCTGAAAATGTCAAATGAAGTAATACATATTTGGTTGTATGCGCGAATAAGAAAATAAAAACTGTTGTTTATATTGCGATACAGTTTTTTATATTAATGAGCTTAAAATAAGCATACATTTTCAAAAATGCTTCATAGTTGCGGCATCACAATTCAAACAGGAAAAACTTAGAAGACTTAACAACTAATATTTAAGAAACACCTAATGTAATATGTAATAGTACGCGCTAAATGACAGAAATTGTATTGTTTAATAATGGCTACATCTTCTCAAATAAGTTTCGTTTGTTTCTTATGGTTTCTAAGTTATATGGTGTTCCATGAATTTGAATAGCGCTATCCATACTATTCAAGTTACAAATTTTATACCGTAACTCAAAGAGACAATATTTTAAAAAATTCGGAAATGGTTCTGGAAGAAACAGAAATGCAGCATTTTAGATGTTAAAGGCGGTTTGGGATGGGAATTTTCTTTAACTTGTTCTCTTGATATTTTTAAATGGTGCCTAAGATTCTTTTAGAGGAGAACAGAGCCAAAATAGTGTGCTTGCAGTGAAATATTAATATCTAATATGCCCTATATCTAGCGTAGAGCGTATGCAAACCTACTTAGAGAAATAAAAAGAGCTAACAGGTATTAGAGTTAATTGGCCTGCTTGGAACGAGATAACGTGAATAATTAAAATACTATGAAGTATGACAATGCTCTTTAATATATCCAGTTAACTGTAATGGAAACTGCGAGGATAATATTTGTCATACATTTTATTAAATTTATAATGTGATATGTTGTATACACTGTGATGGAAGTGAAAAGTGCACGCAGAAGTGCTAGGGTAATACCCCATCAATAACTGTATAACAGACGTTTAAGAATCATATCTGGATATTGGAATCTAAGAATAAAACAATTTAAACACTGAAAGAATTATTACAGTAAAAGATCTGCTAATAATTTGTTCTGTGTAGCCAAATATAAGTTATTTAATTAACTACATTGTTAGAAGCATTAGGCTTAGCTTAGGCTCAGCTCAGCTAAATGAGCTTTAGGATCATTTAATAATTTAATCATGATGTATTACTTATAACTTAGATAATTCAAGAGAACTGAGATAATTCCAATATTTTGGTTTTGGTCTAAAAAATTCGGCACTTTAAAGCTATTTTAAACCTTGCAATGCAGGTGCAGGTTGGCTGTAGGATGTCTCGCACCTACCGCGATTAGATTTAAAAGGAAAATTATATATTCATTTAGCGCTATTATGTATTGTAGCGTATGGTGTTGTAACAGTGTAAGAATGTGTGGTGTGGTAATCCTGTATGGTCAAGTCTTAGGTTGGCAGCGTAAACAGGTAGTGACGTAGTAGGGGATGGAGTTAACTGGTTTGTCTTGAGGTAGCGGGCAAGATGCTTTCTCTTTGAGCCTTCCTAGTGAGTAGAGCAAAACATGTTTTAGGCACGGCGCTTCGTCAAACAGAAAGGTAATTAGTATCACTTTCTTTTGGTATAATATATTTCACATCTAACTTTATAATATGTGAATTAATTATGTAGGTGATCCCTTCCTCCCTATTCTATGTTGATTTAATAACATTTCAGTGGTTTTCAAGTGCTATTAAATACTTTGGTAGCTTGCCCCCGTCGAACCTCGAAAATGGAAAATGTTAGGAAAATGTGATGTGATGTTTTAGATCTCGGTACTGTGCTCTACCCCCCGTAATGGAGTGATTATAAAAGAGGCTTCGACAAACACTAATCACTAACCATTAAGTTAAATACATTATCAAAAGTATATTTTAAATCGCTTTACTGCTCCATTCATATTAGGCATGAGTTGGCACTAACAATTATTTTGATTCAAATTTTATAAAATGTTGGAGCGTCAAGAGCTTCATACAATTTAAGTAGGTACCAAAAATATAAGTCCTGGGCTGTGGCACTCTGGGCTAGAGTGTGGAACTGTGGTTCCCGGCCACGAAATGCGCGCGCGTTCAATCCCACGTCTACGTAATGAAACGGGTTAAAACATATAGTCTATTGCAGTTGTGTTTTATTAAGACCCAAACTAATTTTTAAAACATTTAAAGCCCTGTGAATTAAAAAAAAAGATAGACCATATAGATAACTTAAAATATGTAAATTAGAAGAATTGCACCCACTTACATTTATATAACGTTATATCCCTATTAAATGTAGTTTTAATCGCTGTACGACAGTTTTTCTGTTTAATAGCTTCATAACAGAAAATTAACAATCTTTATGCCAAACATTGGAGAGCAACATGCATTTTGGTGTTTCCAAATGGGAACATTGGCATCTATCTAAATGGTAAACCTTATTAGTATTCGTGATCTATGGTAACGTATTATGGCCATTATTCCTAAAATGTTTAGTAGGAGGGACCAATAGATACATTTTCTTTTCAAAATACTGTTATCAAGTAATGGATATCCTTATTACATGACAGTTTACGGAAGAAAGAGTGATCCTGATAGTAGTTCAAGTATGAGATCATGAGTTGTTATGAAAGTAATTTCTGTTGTGCCTGAATCTCTACAAGTTGAAGTATACTTTAATAATTTCTTCAGCTCATACGACTTTTGATGGAACTAAAAAAAAAAAAACAAAGAAAAAATTCCGGAGACACGAACTGTACAAGAACAAAGGGTCAGAAAATGTCCTTTGACTCCATAAATACCCTGATGAAGGAGAGAGGTGATAATGGTAATGACGCTACACACATGTGTAAGTGGAATAATAATGCTGTAGTTACTCTGGCCTCAAACCATCAAACGCATATGCCAATAGGAAGTACAAAGCTATTTTCTATAAAATCTAAAAACAAGATTAAGCTTCCAGAGCCAAAAATTGTGAGGAATTACAATGTAGGAATGGGTAGTGAACATGTTCTTGACTAACTCTTATCAAGCTGTCATCCTCAAATACTAAGCTAGAAATGGTGGTGAAATCTGTTAGCAAATGATTTAACATGGCAGTTGTTGGCGCTTGGCAAACTCATTGTGAACTCATGACAAGTAAGCTAAAGAAAGTCTGTAGTTAGCAGAGAAGTAACCCTGAAGACTCAATCGACAGTACCTATTAGATCAGGACCTACATGCCCAGCTCAATTGGCAAAACTGGTGTCTATTATTTGCTTGAATGCAAACAATGTAAATGTGTAGTGTGCAAGGGCAAGAGTGTGAAGAGCACCTTCATTGTTTCCCCAAATACCATGGACTATTATAATTTAAGAGTTCCTTAACATGTGTTCAAGGCAAAATTATACCTGTTAAATGTCATATATTTAATTTTCAGTACAGTTCTTCAGCTTTCATTTCACCCTAAATATAAATTAATACAATTCAAACTGGTTTTAGGCAATTTATGTAGAAAAATTCATTATCTTTTTGAATTTTTGTACAATTAATTAAGCTCTATTTAAAAAAGTTTCTCTGAAATGTTCATTCGAACCGCCAACGTTCTCAAAAGGGAACAAGAAAAAATGGGGGATAATACGAGTAATTTTCTAAAAATCGAATTATTTAGCGGTTTCTCTTAATTAGCGGTTTCCAGCGTAGAAAAAAACCAAATTTCCCAAACTTAATTATAGGAATTGAATTCAGCAGGTAAAAGGTTAAGTCCCAAATATAGGACCGGTGCCCACTCAGTATCATGAGGAAAGTGAGGAGCTGCGATAGAAAGCGACCCCGGCCACGGAAGCCAACATGCTGGCTGCGGGATATGTGATGCTGGCCTCATCACCTCACCTATCTTTGGATGGTCGCCCACCTCTGCTATGCGTACGTGCGCGTGAGGCCAGCAGTCGGATTGGCAGTCTAAGTCCTCCATGGACTATTGCACCACGAGATTAGTATTACTTTATCACAAAGATAGGCTAGATGCCTTCTTCCGAAAGAAAAAGCAGAGATGCTCTGCGAGCAAAACACATTTATGAATAACATACAGTGAATTCATGTACCACACTACATAACCAGTGTTAAACATCATCGGAAAATCCCAAGAAGACACAGAAAACTCAGATTTTTTCGACGATCAACTTATTATACTTCGCAGCAACGTTATGGAGACACAAAAATATTATAAGGAACAATGTTTAACCCCCACCCACATGTAACCTTGCAGTTCATCGACAGCTTCACTAACGTGTGTGTTGTGCGCCTAACAACAGTTGTCGTCTTTACGATGTTTATTAATATGTGCTTGATTGTTAGTAGAAAAGTTTCAACAAAAATATCATTTTTTGACGATAGTGTCTTTTGATTCGTGCTTTCATGTTGGAAAGTTGAATTTCCTTAACCCAGTGCTCCATTCACTTACCTACTTATACTGCACACACGTGCACGAACATATAATGAATCCTCTGCTTATATATTATTAATGCAGAAATGGAATACAATCCTTGTTAATACTTGAGTTTACTATTTAATTCTTACAGGCATCTTTAACTCCTTTTAAGGCGTTAATATTTACTCATGATTTGATTACATTTTAATTACTATTTAAATAGAATAATTACGATTAAGGTCAACAACCTGGATCACCAGTTCACTACAAAGGTTAATGTTGGTAGCCTTTCTGTTCGAACCAATGTTCAACAGCTGATAATAATTAATTTTATTTTCTCGTAAGTACTATTTGTTCTCTAATGCGCTAAGTGCATTAGAGAATCTAGAAGTGGAAGACACTAAAATTCCTGTCGTAGTTTGAAACATTTCCTCGTTCTCTAATGATGCACTAACCGCACTTACATTGAACTATTGAGGTTACCTATGTAAGGGACATATAGCCGTTACGCTTCGTTTTTATTTTCTCTACTATGTATATTAAGTAGAAGTATCGCATTTCACCGAAAAATTCGATAGCGAGATTTCTCGGGAAATGCATTTTTTTCAGACCCCCTGAATCCCAATAACGTATTTTTGGAAACATGTCGTGTGTCTGTGTTGTTTGTCTGGCGTGTGTCTGTGAACAGCAGAACTCAAAAACGAAACGTCGAATAAATACAAACTTGGTATATAGGTTCAATATCTTCCAAAGATGCGATACGAAGATTTTGAAGAAAATCCCTCCACCCAAACTAGTGTTTACATGGAAATATTTTTTTTAACTTTCTTATTTTCTAAAAAATGCCTGAAACGATTTTGATTAAAATACCATATATTAAATGTATTTACATGACAAATAAAATTTACATTGAATTTTCGGGGAATGGCCTATGAAGTCCTCATCATTCGGAAAGAATTTTTGTATAATCGTGTATTAGAACTGGTAAACCTTAAGCGATAGACGAAAACCTATTACCAAAAATGCAGATCCCTTTAAAAAAATACAATTTATTTAAAACAAGCTATTTGTAGTATAATCCGTTCCGAGATATCCGTTTTAAACGTTCGAATCGTTCATTTCTGGGTCATTCTCTTAAAGTCCTTTCAACATTCCGTGGTTTCTCGTGATTGCATGGAAACGGTATGGAATTTTAAGGCCAATATATAACGTCCACTTCTTAAATATTTGACTGTCGTTGTTCCGTTTGTATGTATAACGAAATGTGTAATGTAGCTATTTCTGCAAAGATTTATTTGGATTAAAATATAGTAGATAGAAAAAAAAAGCTTCAGCAAGAATAATTTTTACACCCACTAATAAACGATGGTGGGCAGAGAAAGTCATGTGAATGTATTACATAAGATGTCGTTACTATTGCGACAGATATGTTAGGATACCTTGTGACTAGGTGTTGGTGTACAAGCTTTTAGGTCTTATCCCTGTATCATACCACTTTACTTCGTCACGCGTCCAAAGAGGTCGTATTGCTAGGCAACTGTATCTCTGCTATACGTAATGGACGAATGGTCGCTTCGATACATGTCCAAATAGGCCTTAGAGTACAGGTAACTCTATCTCTGCTTCCACACGTGTCCTGTAGATGGCATTAGCGTACCGTCCAGGCTGTCCGCTTGCATTATCTGTAAATAACTGACAGAACATACGCAATCATCATTCATTTTTACTACTGTTTTATACCTAGGTAGAACTTTGTGTCGTAGTAATACAATCCCGTATTACCTTGGCGACTGAGGGAAACCACGACAACACCCCAGTCAGATTGGTCGGCCCACGGGATTTGAACCCGGGACCTCCCAAATACAGCCCACAGATTTACTGCCTGAACCATCCCGCTTAGCGTTGCGCTTCTTCTTTTTTTTTTTTTGTAGTTCCACCTTTCCCACCTTTAACTACATTGGTGTTATCGGCGGCCTTTGCTTTGGAACTTATTACCTATTGGCAATAGTGTTAGCTTGTATTCTCTCATGTCGTTGCGTTTCTTGGGCTTTTGGGCTTTAATTATTAGATCACAAACACATTCACACTCTGATTCATTCTTCCAGACACTGGGCAGGATAGGGAATAATCTTGGCTATAGAAAAGCCCCACCTCAGCTCGCACAGCAGGCGGGTGCTCTACCGAATGGGCTATGGGGCATTGCGTTTCTATTGGTTACTCTAATAACGATTAACGGAGGACATAATGCTTATTTTCTATAACACATGAACTGATATATATATACACGTTTTCAAGAGTATGACATCGAGCCTATCGACAGCGAAGGAGACATACATTTAACTTTGTATTTTTAAGTTCTATATAAAGTAAATCGTGCGTTAAGGTCTATTTCAAATATTTTACCTTCTCTGAAGTATTGCATTCAACTTAAGAGTTCGATTACAAGATATGAAAATCTCCTGAACGGGAACAAAAAAAAAAAGCTTTGGCTCCCTGTACTACGTAGGTACCTATCAGGTACAAAAACAATTATCTTCCACCAAAAAAAAAACTCGATGACGAGATTTCATCAAAATAGATGAATCTAAAAACCGAATTTTTAGGAAAAAAAGAGGTCCGTCTTTGTGTGTGCGCGCAAGCACATGTGTAAGTGTGTGTGTGTGTGTGTGTGTGTGTGTGTGTGTGTGTGTGCTTGTGAACTGCATAACTCAGGAACAAAAAGGCGGATGAATACCAAAATTAGTATTGAAGTACAGAATCTTCCAAAGATGCGACACAAAGATTTTCAAGAAAAAAATCCACAACTCAAGCTATCCCTTGGATGTGATTATCTTTTCAAAAATGGTTATAACGATTTTAATTAAAGTGCCGTATATTTAGCATACATGGCAATAAAATGTATATGTTGAATTATATGGGAATAGCCTGTGAATCCCTCAACAATTAATTATACACTTTCTGTTTGCGGCATCAGGCATTTCCGCGATATCTGTTCTTATTGGTTTGAAGCATTCAATACCAAGGTAACGGATGAGGAGCCTCCTTTAAGACAGCCCCATTTCAAGGAGTAGCCTCTCTGCATGCATGGCTACAGGTTCCTCGTACCCGGAGAATGGTTCCTAAATTAGGATCCCTTGCCCAGGCTTACGGGTGAAATCCATAATGGTAGAGGAAGCGAATGTTCGGTTAAACTGGCGGCGGAAGTGACAACCCCTCTTTTAATGTTAGTACAACTGGGAAGTAAGAAAAGCCAAGGTAAAGACAGTCTTCCTAAGGGAAGAAACCCCAACAGAAAATCGATTGTTAAAAGGGCTGGTAACCCTTTCACAAGAAATACAAATTGCTCAGTCTTCTCACAGTAAACAGACGGATTGATTTCTGGGTCAACTTATATCGATCTTTGAAACATATAAAACTCACCTTATCTTTAAACGTTGATTTGTCATCTTGTAACTAAAGTCAAAATTTGCAACTTATGCAAATCCTTGTGTGCTAATAACAGTCTCAAGATAGCTTAAAGTGATATTGCTTGCATTGTAGAAACTTGCGGTTTCGGAAAAAACAAAACATAAGAACACACTTGTTTTCCTATATTTACGAAACCAGCATTTAAAAATATTACCCATTTGACTTCACCTTTACCGAGATAAACTTTTAAATTGCAACACGATAATTTAATAAATTTTATTTACCTCCCCCAGTCTTCATTGAATTGTTGCACAAATTATTGGTATGTCAAAATCTCCCCTTTAACTCTTATAATTGTGATTTTGTACAGTCTTGACTATTCTTAATAACGGATAAAAGTCCACTATTATTCACGAAAAAAGATATGAAACATCGATGGAACGTTTGACCCCTTAATCCCCTATCCGACGGTCTTCCAAATTCTGGAAATATTCTAGAGCCCATAAGTATCCTTTGGCGGAGGAACAATCATCGATAGGAATGGTCGGGTAGTTAGTTGGTTACAGAAGGTGAAATTTTAAACCTTTGTATTTTCCCTTTGGTCCTATGTCCATTTAATAATTTTAAAAGTACATAGTATTCAGTAATATATAAATTCTTAATTCATAAAGCGAAATAGAGGTGAATTGCGATCATCGAGAAAAAGATTTTCTGAGTTGTTTGTTAGAAAATGTTGGTTGACTGATTTCTAATGTTACCTGGACATAACTCTCTCTCTCTCTCTCTCTCTCTCTATATATATATATATATATATATATATACACAATTATTTAGCAAACCCTGCTAAAGAACCTGATTACAACGTAAAAAGGAAATACAGTATACTTTTCATACAAAAGGGTTACTACACACAATATTTTGACATAGGCAGCGCAAGCGTATCGTGCCGTTAGAGGCAGATTCAAATGTTTTGTTTTTATGCTAAATTGTGACCATGTACATGCACTGCCTGGAATCAAATATCCACGGTATTTATCTTATGTTACAGGCATTTCTGTGGAGTAACAACCATTTTCTACACTATGTCATCCCAAAGTAAAGTCAAAGCCTTCTTGCAAAGTATGTTCATTTATACTACAATGTGTTCGTATTCTTGAACATATATAGTCTTTGTAAGCCTTTTTTACCTTTAGTAACTTATGAAATGAAATTAGAAGGTGCTATATATCCCATATCCGTCAGAAAGCATAAGCTGTTTTCATTGGTGGCAAAATTATCAAAACCGCTTTAATGGTATTTGGATTGGCCTGGCTGGCAGGATTGGCTTCCCACACACGCAAACACACACACACACACACACACACACACGCACACACATACATCACGTAATACAAGCCTTTTCTCTTTATAATATTATTATACAGGGTATATTTGTTGTACAACAATGATTACTTTTATTTCTTCAGCTGATAACTCGTATTTTCACAACCATCACATGCTGCGTCTGTAATGTTAGTGCTGTTTACAGAAAGAAACGCAGAACTGGTAAACGAGGGTTGAGAGAGATTGAAAGATGCTTAAGTTGTGCTTCCTGAGTACGTGCGCAAACTTTGCTACCTTTTGTCAGTAAATAAGTAATTGGCGAGTTATAAACTATGTGACACATCACACAACGTTTACCTGTTGCTGGATTTAGAGAATTTAGATGAGTAAGCTGGTTTTTGTTGTAGAACGCAGCTGTGCCTCATTTTGCCTGCCCTACTTTATATACTCTTTATAGGTTTTTAAATTTATTATATTTAATGCTTTTCTGTCTATTTTATTATTTTAATCTTTAACAGCACATTAAATGTTCTTCTCATAGTTTCTGCTCATCATGTGAAGTACTTTCCAAGAAGAACTTATCGGTGTATGTTGAATTTCCAAGAATTACTTTACAATTTGTTTATTCACAGCATAGTGTTATTATTTCCTTTGTACACCTTGTGGAAACCAAGGTGGGAGAACTCTTGCATTTAGTCAGATATGGCAACAAAGCGAGCGTTAATTATAAAGTTTCAGCTAACTGACAGTTCGAACTGCTTCTGCTGCTGCTTCGTGGTCTACGTACTGCGTAGGTTGCAGTGCTGCCAAACTTTGCGCACTAAGTTGCTATCTATTGAGAGTTGTGCAGGATAATGCTTGGAACTTAAAGCTTCCTTTTGCCCGGGGGAATTTTAGCCCCTGGCGCTGTAAATGGCTTCCCGGCAAGCATTGCGCAGGTGCACCATTACCAACGGAGCCAGACGATAAGCTTCTCAAAGAGGGAGCACGAACCATCATCGTGTCCTGAGTGTTTAAAGGAGAGAATCTGGCGCCGTAAAATGTTTTATTATAATTTAATATATCTGTTGCTATAACATGAATAAATCTCAGTGTAGATTTGGAAATTCCACTTTAGAAAGAAAAAATATTAAAGTTAACGGTTTTGCAGGAAACTACATTTTAAAGTGAACAAGTATATTGATAACAAGAAAATTATAAGCCCTGGCATAACACTTAATTTCTCGTGCATTCATTTTGTGACGCAAATAAAGTGTACTATTGACAAAATGCATTATTACAAACACTTTGAGAATTAACCTATAAATATAAAGCTTTGATTACCTCTGTGATTTAACTACCCTTAACTTCATAACTAATTCAACCAAATTTTAAATAGTCGACATACTTTTTTCCTAAACCCTTATAGACACAATTTGATTCCTTTGTTACTAAGGTTCACGTATACTTCATTCAGTTTCAATGGCTGGATACAACTATCGTTAAAATGCATGAATATCAAGCAAATTTTAAATGTATCGACACATTTTCTACATATCATAAGTTCCAATAAACTTCCAGAAAGATGCTGAGATGCCCTGAATAAGCGAATACATCGAAAATGTTTTAGTCTTTCGCATACCGTTGAATATACCTTAAGCATAACAGTTACAAAAACGAGTGGCAGCAACAGTACACTTGTAGGCAAACAAATTGACAATGCGGCTTCGTCACATCAGTGTTTTCGTTATTTCATAGCATCCATTAGCTTCGCATTATCCTTGCATTTGTCCGTCCGTCCGTCTTTAACCAAGAAACAATCTATCAAGCGCTGCAAGTAGAGAATTGAGATTTTATGTTATACAGGAGCGGGAAAGAAACTTGTCGGCATGTTTCAAATATATTTGAACTCGTTACAAACTTAAGAGTAGTTCAGATAGAAAGCCTCTTAAAATGTTGCAGTTTATGTGTACTATCAGCACTGTCATTTAGTATATACAGACAGTCATCCAGGACTTTATGGTATGTACTTGTAAAGAAGAGGTCCGCGGTTCAATCCCGGCAGAACCGGACTCCCTGTCAGTGGATTTTTTAGTGTTTCTCAGGTCTTATAATTGGCAAATGTCAGGGATATATATACCCTTAAACTTCTGAAACCCTTCCTTCCCAAATTTCGTTTCCCAAATACCATTTAATTTCACTTACCTATCATCAATATCGGCTGAATGTAGTGCCATATAGTAGTAAGAACTGGCGTTAGACACTACTAACATCTACAATTTATAAATTAAATTAGAAGTAATATTTCAATGTGTGTTCAATTTAGTTAACTTTGATTCAGCATTAAATTTAGATGAGCTCAAAATAAACATTGTATATTATTTAGGTAAAACAGTGTGCTATCAAAATGAAATTTTATAGTACGAATTGTAGTTGTTTAACTTTTTATTTTATATTATTTGTAGGAAAATAATTGTTATCGTTAAGATCATTATTCTACAGCTTGCTCTTCTGAAATTAATCTTAGTCACAAAACACAAAACTGCCTAAAGCAAATTCAACCAATATAGATATTTGTAAATTTGTGAATTGATTTCTGCCATTTTATATTAAGATTGTTCCAGGTTGGTCCTTAAAATGTTTACTGTAATTTTGGTTGCTCTACGTGCTTTGGAAACAAGTCAACTACATAATGTAACCATATTATAATGGTTACGCTGAAATTCTTTCAATTACATAGTAAAAAAGTATAATGCTGTATAAACAATTTAACAAATGCTACGTCACTCTTCATTTATAACCTTTAACGTGTAACGGTAATAATGTTTTATTTATTTAACATTATTGTAGCCCCACGTTGTGGTGCCAATTTGTAACGGTATTACTTATAATGTTGATGCTTGTAATGTTTGTGTATTGTGTTTACTTCATGTGAAGCCATCTTGTGACGTCATTCATTTGTTCGGTTTGTAGCTCCATCTGGTGTTAGCAATTTGTGGTAGTATTAGTGTTTGTTTGAAAGAATTTTAATTTTATTTTTTTATTTAATTCTGTTTCACTGTCCTCCGGCTAGCTATTATTTCTCGGTCGAACATGTCTCTTGATCAGGGTTGTGTAAACGGAAAGGAATCTTTTATCCAAATATAACACCGATGAAGAAATTTGTTTTACACATTTATTGTCGAACACGTTAACTATCACATTTATACATTGATCTTAACACTCGCCAAACTGAAACTGTTATAATAACTTCTTACTGATCACTTTTAATTTGCGTACTTCAACTTTTTATATAATTAACCTTACAACACTTTAGATTGTTCATAATTCTGCTACGCGTAACTTGTGAATCTATACCCGACGTTTGCCGTACAAATACTTTCGACGAACTGACTGACTGAAGACGACGTGTAGTGTACGTAGATTTTTGATGAACTGAACGACTGAAGGCGACGTGTAATGTATTGAGATTTTCGATGAACTGACCGCGATCTACCTCTGACTTGGCTTTTTATACACCCACTCCCCAATATGCCTAAAGATTATAACTGAGTTACTATTGGCTAATAAAACGCGCCAACATTAGCGTCAATTTTTATATCCAATGAAAATTATGAATACATATGTTCTAGGGAAATATTCCAGAAGGTTCTAAACGGAAAAACGCGCCAACATTACGTAACATCCTCGTTTCCAATAATGATAAACAGCTCACCACCCCACTGCATTATTGCGCGCTATTATTGACAGTTTCAGTAAGGTCGTAGAAACTTACTTATCAACAATAATTACAGTCAAGAAACATCTCAAATCAATGTCACATAAAAATGCATATTCATATTACAATCATTATTTACATTTAAGTAATTTGTGATACAAATTACTGCATCAAACGCCACCTCAAATATTAAATATAGCAATTTGCAATATTGCATATACTTGAAATTTCTGGGCTATATAGTTAATTACTACTAAAGTTATTTAAATCAAATGAGAAGATTTAATGCACAAAGCAGTTTCTCGCGAAGATAGCTCAAATGGTAAGGGTATTGGGACGAAGAGCCTAAGATTTTTGGCTTGAATCCCGGTAAAAGCATTGAATTGCTCAGATCTGATTTACTTTCCAGATTTAAGAATTGCATGATTATTTATTCACAGATGACATTAAATTGCAAAACTCAAAGAGTTAAGCGTAAGTGAAGCAAGTATATTTACAGTTTATGCTCTAGTTTTTATTAGGTACTCGTTACTGAGTTTGCACATATATTCCATTATTCAGTAGTTTATATCATAAAGCGCCTTGGTTAGAATGATGTTCAAATGACCCCATGGTGAAACAGCTTATTAAGGGGAAAACATTCTCATTAATCATCCTAACTGAGATTGCATATCGCAGCTCTTTGAATATAAAGGTGGACTGAGACTTTCCATTGCATTCTTAAGATTTAAAAGAAACTTTGTTGACACATTTCAAATTTGCTTGAAATTGATAAGAATTTAAGCACTGATTGCTCCGTAGTCGAGTGGTCAGTGTTTTGAATACTCTACACAGGGATCAACGCAGTATGAATACTGGTGTCCTTCATTGAGGAAAAAAAAAAAGATTAAAGGGGAGTTACAATCATCAAGCGAAATATCCCTATGTAACTAAAGATATAAACGGATTTATATAAATGAAAAAAGTAAAAAGTAATTAAGAATACATTATATAAAGACTTTTCTAAAAATGTACAACTTGTATTGCTTCCCAAAAGTCTACTAAGTGCCAAAATGAAAGAGACAATATATTTTAACCGCCTTAAATGTAACTCTACACGCCTATTTACAATCTTGTTTATACCTCTTAACGTTACTTTTGTAGAGTGTAATTGCATTTTAATCGGGAGTGGTGCTTTAAGTGTTAAAAAAAACTTGCACTTTTCTAAAATAGTTTCATTGAAGCCGGCTTGCACTGCATATCAGTTGTTCAACCTCAGATTTAATTTTTTTGAAATAAAGCAAAACACAACTTTATAGGCTGTTATTGCATTCAATACACATATAATACAACCTCATGAATTACAATTCAATATGTGCTGAAATTCGACTACTTGTAACGGATTTTCTATTGATATATTAAAATGCCGCCTTATTCAGTTATATAAATACTTATAGCCTTTTTCATTTTTCAGTATATGGGGTTCACTATCGCCAATGCTAATAACCACAATTTTCAATGAGTTTATTTATATTTTTACCCTTTTTTATCTGATCTGCATATTAGGTGTTTAAATATTAGTACACAATATATTCTAGGATTTGAAGTATTACTTAAAAGAATGAAATCATTTGGAGTAGGTGCCCTATGATACAAATACAGAAGATTAAATTATTTTAAGATCGTTTTTCAAAATTAACGATTATTTCATTAATCTTATAATGCTAATACATTTAAAAAACGATAACTATAGCTGAAGTTTAGGTTTGAAAAAAATAATTATTTAATTTTGTGAGATATTTCAGAAAATTAGGACTGACAGCCCATTTGCTGTCAATCCTAAGAATCTCACTCATTTGACGTTCTGGAGTTTCCTGAATGGATTCGGCGGTTGGTTGGAGAATTTTTCTTTAACAGAATAATTTGCTGAAAACCATTGGAACTGAAACATTAAAACTTTAATCAAAATTGTTAAGAGTCCTTTCTTGAGAAACTGAAAATAATCCATATAATTCTTTGGTTGTAAGGGTAGTATAGGGTAGAGGATTTTCTTGGAAATTTTCGCGCCGCATCCCTGAAGATGTTGACTTAAGTAAGAGCTTTTGTATTTCTCCGACTTTCACCTTTTGAGTTGCGTACGCTGTAAAAAAACACATACACAAACACGCGCGTTTTATAGAAATGCTTTTCTTGATTCAGTGAACTCCAAAGCAGTTTATAAAGAGTAGTTTGGAGTGGGAGGATTTCATGAAAACCTTAGTGTTATATTCTTCAACGAAGCTCGATACCGAATTATGGCTGGAATATAACATATCCTCTGTCTATTTTAAGTAAACGGTAGATAAAATAAATGCTTCCAAGAACCATACTTTTGTGTAAAAATAAAATTTTAGCTAAAATTTTGGCATAAAGCTGGATTGTCTTCAATCGAACAGTATGGTGTAATAAGGACAGAATATTCATCTTTATAACTCGGATTCGCAGATTTTTAAGCTATTATTCCGTGTCTGTGTTATAATTACCCGCTTCATCGTGAGCGCCGTGCAAGTGCACCTTTAAAACCTCTTAAAATTCTCAAAAAGGCGCTGAAACCCAAAACAGTTATATAACTCTTCTGAACACAACGCAGTTTTAAGCTTTAAAAAAATAAAAAAATGCTTATACGATAAGCTGCTTTTATACTTAGAGTGGAATGCACTATTTTATTCTTTAAAACGTGTTCAAACAAGTATTTTTTTTGATTGTTACAGAATTGTTATGTTTGTTATAGAAACATGTTTTTTTAGTACTATATTGACCCACGAGACTTCGTGCTCAGGAGCCACTACATACGTATTAAAGAGTAATAAGAAAATATGTGTTAGCCTTTATAATCCTACCTCACAAAAGTTACCTATACGGTACCTACCTTCACTAATTATGATAGCTAAGCGGCAGAGAAACGATGTACCTTTGGAGGTACAGAAAACTAAAATTACTTATTTAATATTGTTAGGAATGGTGATATTTCGCAAAGGCGATATGACGTGAATTGCCAATAAAGGCCTGTACTCCTGTAATTTTACTCTTCCTGACCTGTAAACATCCTTTAATGATTCTGAAAATGCGATTAAAAGTGAAATTGGTTCAAAATGCGAAAATGATACTAAACTGTGAAACGAAAATGAACTCAACAAGATTTTCAGTTTACATGTTGTTTTATTCGTTCAAAGAATAACAATAATGCCTCGCCGTATTTATGAGTTACCATCAAGGCAGAGTAAACAGATAAATTATAAACCAATCCTGTATAGCAAAACATTTACAAAATTTATACATTAGCATAAAGATATACATATATACACTATGTGATCAAAAGTATCCGGACACCCCACAAACACACGATTTTCCTCTTGGGTGCATTGTGCTGCCACCTACTGCCTAGTACTCATTATCCGCGACCTCACTATTCATTAGACATCGTGACAGCAGAATGGGACGCTCCCTGGAACTCACGGACTTCAAACGTGGTCAGGTGATTGGGTGTCACTTGTGTCAGAAGTCTGTACGCGAGATTTCCACACTCCTAAACATCCCTAGGTCCACTGTTTCTGATGCGATAGTGAAGTGGAAACGTGAAGGGATATGTACAGCACACAAAAGCGTACAGGCCGGTCTCGTCTGTTGACTGACAGAGACCGCCGACATTTGAAGAGGGTCGTAAACAGTAATGGACAAACGTCTATCTAGACCATCACACAGGAATTCCAAACTGCATCAGGATCCACTCCAAGTACTATGACAGTTATGCGTGAGGTGAGAAATCTTGGATTCCATGGTTGAGCGGCTGCTCATAAGCCACACAGCAAGCAGAAAGATGCTAAACGACGCCTCGCTTGGTGTAAGGAGCGTCAACATTACACGAGTGATCAGTGGCAAAACGTTGTGTGGAGTGACAAATCACGGTACATAATGTAGCGATCCGATGGCAGGGTGTAGGTATGGCGAATGCTCGGTGAACGCCATCTGCCAGCGTGTGTAGTGGCAACAGTGAAATTCGGAGGCGGTGGTGTTATGGTGTTGTCGTGTTTTTCCTAGGGGGTGCTTACACCCCTTGTTGTTTTGCGTGGCACGATCACAGCGCAGACCTACATTGGTATTTTAAGCGCCTTCTTGCTTCCCACTGTTGAGGAGCAATTCGGGGATGGCGATTGCATCTTTCAACACGATCGAGCAGCTGTTAATACTGCACGGACCGTGGCGGAGTGGTTACACGACAATAACATCCATGTAATGGACTGGCCTGCACAGAGTCCTGACTTGAATTCTATAGAACACTTTTGGAATGTTTTGGAACGCCGACTTCGTGCCAGGCCTCGCCGACCTACATCGATACCTGTCTTCAGTTCCGTACTCCGTGAAGAATGGGCTGCCATTTCCCAAGAAACCTTCCAGCATCTGATTGAAAGTATGCCTGCGAGAGTGAACGCTGTCATCAAGGCTAAGGGTGTGCCAACACCTTATTGACTACCAGCATTACCGATGGAGGGCGCCACAAACTTGTACGTCATTTTCAGCCAGGTGTCCGGATACTTTTGATCACGTAGTGTATGTATTATTAATGTATTAGCATATATATACATGTATATAATTACATATATTCATTCCATTATTACTTTTAACTGTCCTTTAACACCTGACAATTTTCTTATTGAATACCACGAATACCAAACACTAATTTAAAAAAAAATGATATGTCGCCATCAGACTGTTACTCTTTATAGTTACATTTCAATCTGCGTCGAAATAAATTTTTATTACACGTTTCATTGTGGGTATAAGAAGGATACACACGAGTAAAATGATAGTAAAATTTTAAAAAAGGGGATATCCGGATACAGAATGTAAATATTTATCGGTGGGGGACAGTTTGCCTATATTACCAGCTTAATCTATTGTGACTACATCCCCCGGGAGGCAAGAATGAAGTGAAAGATTTGCAGGAAGACATAAAGACGCATAATATTTTCAAGTGAAACACCCGCTCAGCAGTAGAGGAGAAGAATTCCGAGAGAGGGCGACGAAGCAACTCTAGCGGGTGGGACAACGCACCCTGGCGTTCACTGGGAGAAGCCTTTACAGTGAGCAAGCAACTACGCCATCTGTCCGACATCGTCAGCACCGCTGGACCCGAAGACAATCTTGAAACATGAGAGAGAGAGAGAATAAATTAAAGGAAATGGGGTAAAGTAAAATCGTGGTAGAATAGAAGATCTCGGCATCCGCCTGGGAGATCACCGGAAAACCACAAAAAATCCCATGTTTATAGTAGCGGCCAACGGGAATTGAACCAGGGACTCCAATGTGGGTCATATACGTTGCTGTTTGAGCCATCCCGCTCTGTAAGAGAAATCGGATGACTTTGAAATCCCATGCCTTTAGCATGACCACGAGAAGAAAGGAATAGCTAATTAGCTCTTCGGTGACAAATTATGCAAAGCCTCAGAATGAAAAGTACTTCACAGACTATTCCCAGAAAATTTAAGATATATATTTCCTTTGTCATATAAATAATTAAAACATATATTTCTTTAAACACAATAATTAGCACCATGTTTTAGAAAATAACAATAAAAATAAAAAAATTCCATGTAAAGGGCAGTTCTTGAAATCCTGGACATCTGGAGGACACCAAACTTACACACACAGTTGGGTATTAAATCGTCTTAGAGTTCACACACACGCACACGCACACACACACAACATATAAACGCGTACGCGTGAAACTTTTTCATTTTTTGTTGTTGTCCTTCCATTCTTTTGGATTGAGCAGGTCCCTAAACGTGTAGTTTAGGTGAATTCTCGGTATCGAATCCCTAGGTGGATACAAGACTACTCTACTTACTATACATAGAAGTTGTGTAATTTATAAGCATGTTTATCGAGTGTATACTTGTGCTTACTGCAACAAATGTTGAGGAGTCGCATGGAAGAAAATGTGATAATAGGATGCTAAGCTTTTTAATCCTGACACCTGGCAGAGTATTGTCATATATTTTAAAAATTTACGTGAAGGTAAAAGTGAGATACCAATTTTTGGTTCTTAAAATGCTTTTCTTTTGTCATTCTTTTTATGGATATGAATGCTTGTCCCAATGGGATACGACGGTTTCTAACGATTCTGCGTTACAGTTATGCTAATTGTTGCTATTTTGCGTTCAAAACATGTAACGTATTGTTTTTGCTTAGTAATCAACTGTATGGATAATCGAACGTTTGACAAACGTGTATTCGCTATTACAAGATTTATTGAGACTTGGCTAATCTCCTGTGTTCAGAGACGATTTATGGTAGAGTTTAATGTGCTACGTCATGGAAGAATTCCATCCCACATTGTGTGAGTAAACTCAGGGCCACCAACAATAAGATAAGCTTTTTGGTAGTCAATGCAGGAGTACGCACGCCTGAAAATGTTGCTGTGGTTAGAAGTCCAACCCGTTCTGCTATGTGCTATTAAATTGCTTTGAATCAGCCTCGAGAAAAGCGTTCACCGTATCCTTCACAATGACATAAAATTTCATCAATACAAAATCCAAATTGTGCAATCTACACTGATAAATCTGATCTATTGTCATTTTATAGGCAGTTCCTTGAGGTGTTAAATGGCGATCCAGTCATTACGAACAAACCGATTATGTCAAAGGAGGCTAATTTTAATTTGTCTTGTTTCGTAAATAAACAGAATTTTCGTTACTGGAGTGACGAACAAACTACGAGAGTGCATGAACAACCATTGTATTCACAGCATTTTCTAAGAAGAAAACTGTACTGTGACCGTGAACGCACAGAGCTATACAGAAATGCTGGCAATATTGGACTTTCAAATGAATGGTAACGATGAAACTGAGTCTTAATTTCAGCAGGATGGCACCAAACTTACGCCGCTCTGAAGCAATGAAAACTCTGCGGACTTGTTTCCTGAACCTATAATTTTTGTATTTAATGTTGCGCGGCTAGCGCGATCTTCTTATCTGACAGCAGCAAACCACTTTTGATAAGGATATTTGAAAAGCAAAGTGTCCTGCATGAAGCCACTGACCATCACTTTACTATAACTCTTAAAAATAGAAACACAGATCATGTTTTATTGCAGCAAGTTATGAGGAACCTCCAGAGCCAATTGTACAAACTCTTCGTTGCCATGGAGTCCAATATAAACGTAATAGTAACTTTTAAGAATAACTTCAGATTAATAAATTGTATTGTGTTACTTGTTCCTTGAAAAATATTTTTCTTTAATTCTATACGAGTGGCCCACAAGATGATTCTGAATATTGGGCCACCCGTAGAGGAAGTATTACATTTCATCTAAAAATTTGATACCGAGAACTCACCGGGAATATACGTTTGAGACTCCCTGAATCCAAAAACATAATTATTAGAACACTTGTGTGTTATATTTGTATTTTCTGTGTGTGTACCTTTAAATAGGTTAATTCAAAAACGATAATTCGGTTAAATCCGAAATTTTGTATTTAAGTTCAATGTCTTTCAAGGTTACAACATGAAGATTTTGAAGAAAATCCTCACACCCAAACTACTCCTTACATAGAAAGGTTGTCCTTATTTTTTGCTTTCTCAAAAATAGCTCTAATATTTTGATTCAAATACAAGACGTGTAGCGTTGTGCCCGCTACATCGTTGCTTATATCCTTACCTGCGTCGTTGTAATGTAGTCTTCAGGACACGAAATCGCCGATATCAGTCAGGAAGCACTTATATCTTATCTCAGGATCAACTGTCGGCGAATCGGTCTGAAATTCCCTACTGTTATTGTCAGGGTAGGATTGTGGGAGTGATGACACCAGGATATTGTCTTGAAAGAAACACTGTTTTCACTCTTTATGCTAGAAATCCTGCAAGATTCACTGGTATTAACTAACACGTGTGATTCTTTTAGCACTGTCTTCCCACTATCGTCTCTTGAAACACTAAAGTTTGCTCCGGCTAGTTATTTAATATATCGGTGCTCTATCACCGTTCTTTAGATTCGCGCAAACTTGAAGTAGTCACTTGACTAACATAACTCGTTTATGAGCTTGGATATAATTATATCCAAGAATACCGTTAGCACATTATATAAATATTTCACCCACATCACTTTATAATTGCATAATAACTTAGCGTCCTTTTCTGGCCCGGAGGGCTACGTGTTACCTTAACGAAAAACCATGACAAACTGTCTCAAATCCACGCTCGCGTTCACATATATCAGTCACTGCTCGCCTCCAAATTTTGTACATGCCACTGCGTCTTCCTATCTTTCCATTGGTTCCAATACTTATCCTCTACGTTTATTGGTTCCCTAGTTAAAAATTTAAAGCCTAACTGTAAGAAAAGTCCGTTGCATCATAGCGTCTGTTTACTCTTAAAGCTTGCCTCATCCCACGAAGTACAAAAAAGCTTTCGAATTTTATGACCCCACGCGCGGAAAATATAAGCTACTCTTATTTTGCGTAAATCTTGCAGCATTTCTTAGGCAATTATGCCTTTATTTATTTGAAAACAGTATTGTAACTTAAAACAAATTTACAGTTTCAGAAGGGCTTTCGATTGATACAGTTTTGAAACAGATTGCTTTAAAATTATGGAAAATGATCCAAAATGCCTGTTGATTAATTATTAATAATTCCTAAATTATAATCATTACAGAGTTCCTTTTTGTGTATGCTTAATCAGGCGTAAATATCACTACAGTAGTTAAACATATTTTCATAAAAAATAAAATGTATATATTGAATTTTCTGCAATTAGCTTGGAAAGACCCCTTCGTTCTGAATGACATTGTATATTTAGTAAATCGTAAGACATCTTTTAAGTGCACAGTTTTGATCCCTTAAATTATTTTGTGGTGTTAACAACTTCCGAGATATTCTTTGTTACTGATTTTCATTTTAAAATACTTATGCTTTTCCAAGTGGGAAGTCGCTGTTGATTTTTTCACGTGGTCATGCAAAGACCACGGAATACATAAAGGTTCACATAAAGATTCGATTTTTAGGAATCTGACTATCGTTTTGCTCCACTCTCTTCTATATGAAATGTGAAAATGTGGAATGAAAAAATTACTGAATCAACAAGAAGTAAATGAAGAATAAGTTTTTGTAAGAATGTTTTGCAGAAGACTTAATAGAGAAAGTAGTTTCAAAACAACTAATATATTTTCCACTGATACAAATAATATGATTTAATTTCACATTAATGTTAATTCAAAAGGTATTACCTGCTCTGCACAATTAGCTCAAACTATATGCTATTCCTCAAAAACTACAGAATGGTAAATTGCAAATTTAAAAATGCTAAAATAACCACCCCTAAATTTGCAGAAAGTGCATTGCATTTACAAAATTCTAAAAATAAGTAATTCACTCAACAGTGTCGTCGATATTGTTGTAGTTGTCATCATTATCCTCACCGTCATCACCATCATCATCATTATGATCATCTCACTCAAAATATGTCTTCTTGCTTATTTTGAATGTCAGTGGTTTAGGATAAAATTGACTGAAGAAATCGAAATTATTTTCGAGCTAACGGAGTGTTAAGAATGAATCCAGCTTTTCGCTTGCATGCAAAGAACTCCTATTCTAATGAAAAGTCTCCCTTTTCTCATTTTCCTTCAGGTCTTTCATTTACATTTTGTAGGAAAGTCTAACAAATGAACACCAGCTCCTGAAGAATGCCTTTTTATCTTACGAATTTCTGTATAAACAAACTTTGACACTGCTAGAATGTGTTAAGTTTGCGTTGTTCTGAGCTTCTCTTTCATTTCGCTGTTCAATCTGGTTCTGGAATTGTGTCTACATCCGTCATAATCCTCTTGGTTGGCTTTCGTCTGTTGCTTTCTCTGTTCTTTCGGCTTTTGTTTTTCCATTAGCCCTCTCTTCCAACCAAGACAAAGATTTCCAGATTCTGAGGAGCAGTTTCTTCTTTAATACCCCTTATATTTCCTCTTTCTTTTTTGAGACAAGTACAAATGTCGCAACTTCCTGCATTTCTTCCCTTGAGAACCAGGAAGATGGCGCTTTTCATTTGAAATGGGAGATGAGTTTTGGAAAATGAACCTCGCTCCCAAACAATTTGGAAGTCATGATGCGAGCGAGCATCAGGTAGTACTGAGACCACCGGAGTATTTTCTCGGAATTTAGTTTTTTATAGACTTTTATATTAAGCTAACAGAATTTACATAATGGTTATCCAACTGTTCATTAGTTCTTGACTTAATTATCTGTTTTCAATATAATCCAACATATGGCCACCATTTGAAATGGGTTTCGGTTACAGAAATGTCAAATAAAGAAACGCATGAGATAACCTATACATAGAGTACGAATAACATTTTTATTAAATATACATATTTATTTATTTTTAAATTGTTTTATTTTTATTACCATTGTAATAATTTATCTGTAATTTACATATTGTAGGTAGAGAGAATATCGTATTCATCCATGATTTCGATATTGAGATGAGCCATTCCATAAATATAGAGCGCGTTCCTTTACATCATTTCCTAATCACTGCATTAGTGTATAAGGAGAATAGTTCTAGAAAGCAGATTAAGTATATGTCGTCAATAGACCTTGGAAGCTTAGGCCATTAAAATCTAGCTTTTCGATATCAAACTAAGTTCAAAGGATATCAAAATAAATACATAAAAATACAGTTTTCATCACCTAGGCATTTGATTTTACACATCTGAAGTATATTTTTATTTTTTACAATCACAGTAAGTTCAAAAATACAGTTATTGTTGATAATTAAACACTAAACAAGAAACAATAGCTTTAAGCGTTATCATGCCTTAACTTCTGAATTATTTTAAGTAGCTAATACTTGAGCTTATCTAGTTTAAAAGAAATTAGTAAATAGGACACTCAGTTGAAATGACAACCGACATATTATTGTGATTTAAACGCCTCTCAGCTGACATGAACACACCTTCCAAAATCATGTTTGCCAAACATAGCTTGTCAAGAACAGCAATTAAAATTATTGTTTAAAACTCAGTTGAAGAAGCGTCAGAGAGAGAGAGAGAGAGAGAGAGAGAGAGAGAGAGAGACAGAGAGAGAGAGAGATAGAGACTCAGAAAAGGCTACAAACATGTGCATAAAATTCAAGTTTTACTGAGAGAGGGTTACTTTCAGAGGCGAGATTAATGTGTTGGCAGATTCGCGACTTTGACGAAGGCATTCGCTTGAAGCATTTGAGGACGAGGTGGGTGGGTCAAGAAACGACGAAAAATCCGTCACTGGTGTTCTTGTTCTTTGGAAGGTATTATTACCGTGCTGCAGTAACTGGCCGATACCTAAGGATGGCAATGACAGACAGAGAGGGCACGTATTCTGTTTCTCTTTCTTAACAGTGGACAATATAAAGTACATGGACTCTACTCACTAAAGCACTAAAATAAAGCAGTCCTTTTCCGGGAATTTCTCCTTCCTGCAACATTCCTACTATAAACCAACCCCATAATACACCGCTTATACTTCATTGCTGAATAACAGAAACTAATGAAACAATACAAATGGTGAAATAGACGCTTTTAGTCTCTAAAACATTGCATTAGGTGTCAGTGTTTCAAACAGGCGTACTAGACACCACAAAACCCCTTACTTGGAGTTATATTTTATCATCTTCTTCCTCTTTCATGCATTAGACACTTCTGTCTGCAGTAATCTACATATCCACTTCGTGCCACCTTTTATTTGGTATTTAATATTTCCTTTTCTATTGTTTGTAATTCTTAAAATGGAATGATTATATCTGTGTATTCATTCTTTGAAGATGACCTATCTACTTGGTTTTATGTTCTTTATTCTTTTATTCAGACTGTATATATTTAATTTCTTTCTTATGTGTTCATTTATTGTATGTTCTGTTGTCTTATAACCTTTCATTGTTTTTAAAAACTTACAATTTACTTAGAATCTCCTTTTGTTATTCTCTGTCATAATCCATGGTGCCATTAAAATAATTAGAGACTTCAATTTTTTTTCTAGATCAGATTGTGTTTAGATGATAAATTGTATTCTAAATATTTAAATTCTATCACACGCTCCAAAAGGTTATTTTGCATAATAATTGTTACACAGTCTACACATGTTTTTTCTGAATAAAACTTGATATTTTCTGATTCCTTACCAGATGCAAGCTCTCAAATCAGCCCTTGTTCTGTTTCATCAGGCTACAGTTATAGAAAATAACGGTTGTAATAATTCTCTCTCTTATTCACATGTTTCTCATAAGTGACTTCACACCCTTCATTCTATTTCCTGTTACTTATCTACTTGTTACAGGCAGTCGAGGGGTAACCGATCCGATCTTTAACTGTCAGGTCCCTTCACTTTGTTCTCGGTAACAAAAGAAGAATGGAGTATTTTCCTTGTAAAGCTTCGTTCATAAGAAATATTATTTTTGTAAATGGTCTGTTGACAGATGAGTTTTGAATTCAAGTTAGTTTGGATGTGAACGTGAAAACTATGATCAACGTTGTTCCGTAAATAGCCCTGATACCTTTTATTTACTTATGGTGTTTATACTCCACAAAAACAAAGAAGTATTACAAACTTTTATAAATCTTACTTTGGCATCCTCTTGGTGATTTGGATAAAAAGTGGGCTCCCCGCTAGTATGTTCTTCGTGTACCAAAAATATAACACAGCGGGTGTATGGCAAATCAAAGTCATTGGCGTTTGGTGTACCAATGGTGTGTCGTGAACCTAAACACCACATTACACATTGCTATTTTTGTTTGTGGAACGTTGCTGGTATAACGAGAAAGAATAAAGGTGCTTTAAAATATCCCACCTATTTGGACCCTGTAATTCGTCCCATTCCACATAGTGAGGAAGTGCTGTTCCTTCACGGCCTGAAAACCTTGGTGAAAACAGTTCTAATTCTAGCATTTATTGAGCCACATTCATCAGCAGCAGACATGGACTTTCAACCTACTGGTGTTCTGCAGCACTCAAAAGAGACTCAACAGTTCACACAGGCTGAGTTAAGTGATCTGGTAAAGATCTGCACATACCAAAGAGCAGTTCGGAACCTTTTGCTTTGAAATTAAAGGAAAAAAGTATGTTAGCACCTGGAACTTCTGCTACATTTTACAGGCAGCTGGATAAAGATTTCTTACCATTCTTCTCACACGCTGATAAGCTGGTGTTCTCTAACAACATAGATGGTGTTTTAATGCTGCGAATTCATCGTATGTACCTCACGACTGGAGACTTTTTATTGAAAGCTCAAAGACAAGTTTAAAGGCAGTTCTGTTGCACAATGGAAATTTACTACCTTCTATTCCAATGGCCATTCAGTGCATTTAAAGGAATCATACGATACTTTGAAAGTTCTGATAGAGAAGGTGAAATATATGGAACATAAATGTTGTGTTTATGGTGATCTAAAGGTGATCTCTCTTCACCAGGCTTCCAGGCCAGCAAGCGGAATTTACTAAATATCCCTGCTTCCTTTGTGAATGGAACAGTAGGGCTAGATTATAGCATGGGACCAGAAGAAAGTGGCCACAAAAGAGCAATTTACAACCTGGAGAAAAAAATGTAAAATATGAACCACTGATTTTTCATTCTAATGCCCTTCTTCCACCACTCCTATAAAATTATGTTTGATGAAACAGTTTGTAACTGTTCTGAATAAGGACAGTGAGTGTTTCAAATTCCGTGTTACAAAGTTCTCACAGAAAACTGATGCTAAAACAGCAGCAGGTATTTTCGACTCCAGATTCGTGAACTTATGCAGGATGAGACCTTTCCTCAGTCAATGTCCGAGTTAGAGAATTCAGCATGATGAGCATACAAAACAGCGACTGAAAATCTTTTTGGTAACAAGAAGTATGAAAACTATAAGGAAATTGTGGACAAAATGTTACAACATTTAGTAATCTAGGATGTAGAATCAGTGTTAAAGTGCTTTTTCTCCTCAGCCATATCGATTACTTTCCAGCAAATTTTAGTCCAACGAGTGAAGAACAAGGTGAGTGCTTTCATAAGGATATTAAAACAATGGAAACTCTCTACCACGGCCATTGGGATGTGACAATGATGGCTGACTCTTGTTGGTGTTTGAAAAGAGAGCTTTCATAAAAATGAAGTTTTCTTCTCCCCAACAATGAAAAAGTGTGGAAACTCATAATTATTGACAATAATTCTGTTTTTAAACATATTTATTAGTATTTATGTTCATAAAACTAAGCAAACAGTTTTGTCTTAGCTTTATGCATTTCATATATTTATAAAATTGCATTGAGCACTTAAACACATTATTACATTTGATTTTGAATGAAAACCTAGCCCGATAGAGCAACACTGAAAACAGTTTGGAATTCAGAGCATTCATGATACATATATCTATGTGAAAATATAAAAACTAACAAAACATTATTTTGGAGACTTCTGTTATCTTATACTTTCTTTTTCTTTGAACAGCATCACTTTTGTTGTACTTAGTTGTAGAGACGGCTCCAAATGTTTTCCGTTCCAACGATAGTGGGCAAGCGGGGTGTCTAATCGAGAGGTTATGCCAGGTTATGCCACAAGGAAGGTTAAGGGATGTAATAGGCTAAAGAAAATACCATTCCAACACATTTCGCTTAAACTTGGCTGTAAGAATGTACTAACTGTGACAAGAAAACAGAAATAACATTATAAGACAGCGACATAAGCAGTACACAAAGTAATTTTTAGTAATTAGAGGCATCATATCATTGTATAACAAGCAAGTGTTAAATCAAAATGATATGGTTTTCAATATATACTGCTTTATCTACCTATTATCAACTAACTTATGTTCTTTTTTTTTTCATAATGTCCTTATGAAGTATTGTTTTTCCGTGCATCGTGACAAAAACTTAGGCCAGAAATTATTTAAAGTTACAGTCTAAGTTACACTTTTCCCTATTTGGTTGCATGCAAGATGCCGTAACGACAAATAACCGCTTATCTATTCCACAACTCATATTTTTATTGTCTCCACTATTTGCCCATTATAAGTAGGGAAATTGTTGTACTCCAACAAAAATAAAAAAAAAAACGAAATTCACTGGAAATACACTTTTTGAGACCCACTAAATCCAAAAGAAAGCATTTTTACTTTCCCTACTACGCACTTACAGTAAGCCGAGGACGTATTGTATTCCACCCACATAGTCAATAACGAGATTCACCGGAAATACACGTTTTGAGACTCCCTGTATCCAAAGAAAGCATTTTACTTTCCCTACTACGTAGTTACAATAAGTAGTTAAATTATTGTATTCCACTCAAAAATTGAATAAAGAGATTCAACGGTAATACACGTTTTCAGACCCTCTGAATCCAAAGAAAGAATTTTTACTTTCTCTACTACGTAGTTACAGTAAGTAGAGAAATTATTGCGTTCCACCAAAAAATTGAATAACAAGATTTAACAGAAATACACGTTTTGAGACCCCTGAATGCAAAGTAAGCATTTTTACTTTCTCTACTACGTAGCTACAGTAAATAGAGAAAGTATTGTGTTCCACCTAAAACTTCAATGTCGTAATTTAATTAGAAATCACGTTTGTGACCCCCTGAATCCACTGAATTTATTTTTACAAAATGGTCCAAATGTGTGGTGTGTGTGTGTGTGTGTGTATGTGTGTGTGCCTAATTCAAAAGCAAAAGGTTGGTTAAAAACCAAACTTAGCGTATAAGTTCAACTTCTTCCAAGAATGCGACACTGAGAGTTTAAAGAAAATCTCCCACTCTAAACTACCCTTTACATTGGATATTTTTTATTGTTTCAAAACAGGCTCTAAGGATTTTGATTAAAATACATATGTTTAAGCTATTTTCATGATAAGTAGAATGTATACCTTTTGTTTTCTAGGATTAGTCTGCAAATTAGTCTTTATTGTCAATGACTTTTGATAATTAGTAAATCGTAAGAGAGAGAGAGAGAGAGAGAGAGACAAAATCTTACTGCACAACAACTGTAGGTCTTATTAAAGCACAAAATTTATATCAAATAACGTTTCTATGTTATGTCAAATAACTTTTATATTTTACCTATTCTGAATTTTCTTTGTTATTAGTTTGAATTTTCTCTCAAGTGCAAATAGCTGTTTTTTTCTTTCTTTCTTTCTTTCTTTCTTTCTTTCTTTCTTTCTTTATCGTGTTCATACAAAGAGAACAGAATTTCAAAGCCATCACGTCTACGGCTCGCATTCGGGAGGTCGTGGTTTCGATTCTTCTGGCCGACCTTCCTGACCCATGGGTTTTTTGGGGAGTTTTCCCGGGATTTTCACATTCCCGAATTTCCTGAACTTCCATTTCATCTCCGTTCTCATTCCCCTTCATCTTTCATCCGTTGGTCTCTTTCAGGGTTAGAAGTGTCAGGGATGGTGTTTCGGTGCAGTGTGCCAGGAGAAAAGGATGCTTTTTGTGACTTTCTCCGTCCCTCGGCTTTCGGCTGGCTGTCGGGAGTATCCGAACTTCCTTGAGGGGCGTTGGACTCCTTCTGTGCTGGGTGGGGTCCCCGGTCTGCCTGTCCGTCTGTCGGGGAGTCTCTATCCGAAAACTTAACGGCCCTGTCATTCCTGCGCCGTCTTTCCTGGTTCCTGACGCCCGGTGTCTTGTCTCGTCTCATCCTTCCTCCTGGAGAGGCACCCCTCTTGGGGGCGTAGGCACAATATCCACTATGTGGATCAGTACCGAGTCCCCTTCGTAGCCAACCAATCCAAAGGTATCACATAGCGATCAGCTTTGAGGAATTTGACTATGGCTTTAGCTTAATACGTTCTGGTTATATCTACAACGAATTGTGAAAATAAGTGAAGTTGATTCGGTATTAACATGACATAGATGCAAAATAAGCTTCGTAAGAATACTTTATAGAAGAGTGAGTAGAGAAAGTCAGGTGAATGCAACACCTAATATTTTATAGCAAAAGCTCCATATGCCTGCGTGTCTGTGAACAACATAAACCCAAAGCGAAAAGTCGGTTAAATGCCAAACTTGTTATTTAAGTACAGCATCTTTCAAATATGTGACAAGAATTTTCAAGAAAATCTCCCCCATCCTGAACAACCCTTTACATGGAAAAATTTTTCGAAATTTATTCTCTTAAAAATTGCTGTAATGATTTTCATTAAAATACCCTCTGTTTAAAATATTTTCATGACAAACAAAATACATATTTTGAACTTACCGAGAAGATCCTCTCAAGTCTTCTTCATTCTGAATGACTGTTGTATAATTGGTAGGCTCTAAAAGGTTGGACAAAGTTTTGCTACACATGAAATGCAGATCTCGTTAAAGCACGCAGTTTGTTATACATATATTTTATGAGATTAGCTATTTCCCAGACATTTTTTGTTATTGGTTTGAAGACTTTTTGTAACTGTACTTTTGTCGTGGTCATACAAACAGCATCACGTAGTGACATGCGTTTTGAAAATGTGACTATCGCTTTATCTACGTATACTACATCGAAATGAGTAAATGTGAACGTTTTCTTTTGGTATTTAGTTAAAGTCCTTTAACCGCGTAGGCCATTACGGACGGTGAATGAACAAAATGGTTAAAAGGATGCTCAAATGGCCCAAGATCCCTAGAAATTAGAATCTTAACATTCATTTTCTCAGGATAAGAGGAAACCCTGGAAAAAACTTTACCCGAGTATTTCACTTTAACCGAGATTCGAACTCGGGACCTCCTGAATGTGAGGCAGACCCCCACACCAAAGAGATGGGTTAAATGTGATTTGCAAGTTTATCTGCATTATAAGAAGTGGACAGAAGAATGAGATTTAGAAAAAAGAATTTGTAGAATGGTGAGAAGAGAAAGTTATGTGAATACAGCACGTTAGTTTGTTCTCGTGGTAATGCAAAGAGCGTGGAGTTTCAAACACACCACATAAAAATCTGACTACCGTTTGAGCTACTGCATTCTTCTTCGACTTGCAACGAAGTTTGCAATGGCAGTTCATCTCAATTAGCAAGAAAGGCTCTTTCACTCAAGCCGTGTGTAGGACACGGTTGGAAAGTTAGAATCAGATTGAAACATTCAATGTCATAGCCGAGATTTGAACTACGTATCTTCCAGTTTACGGTGGCGCCGCGGTAACGCGTGCGACGCGCATTCGGGAGATCCCTAGTTCGCTTCCCGGCTACCGCCCAATCTGACCCACGGGTTTTATTCGAGAGTTTTCCCGGGTCGTCAGGCGAATGCTGATATGATTCCTCTCAGACCCCGAATATCGTTCCATTTCTCATTTCATTCATTCTTAACTCCATTAGGTCTGTTTCAGAGTTGAAAGTGTAGGCAATGGTATTCCGGTGCGGCGTGACAGAGAAAAAGAATTCTCTCTGTGGAACCTTATCCGTCTCTCGGTCTTCGGCTGGTTGCCAGGGTATACGGACCGCTTCTTGGGGGACGTTGGACCCTCTGTGTGGGGTGGGGTCCCCTGTTTGCCTCCCCGACTGTCAGGGCGTCTCAATCCGGAAGCTTTAGGAAACCTTGTCATTGCTGTGCCGTCACTCCTGGTTCCGGCCACCCGTTGTCTTGGTGTCTCTCACCTCGCCCCTCCCTCCCGGGAGCGCACCCTTGAGGGGCACGGGCACAATATCCTCATTTACTGGATCGGGACGATTCCCCTCCGTTACACATCCCATTCTATTCCAGACCAGGGCAGAGAAGCATTTTAAGAATTCTGAACGTGAATCTTAATACAAAGTGTTTGTTTTTTTGGTGGCATCTTCACATTTGTAATTTAAAAGCAATTTCATTTTCAGAATAGGGTGCTTTCAAATGAACCAATTGCAACAAAAGCGTATCAACCTGTCTGCATTAACACTATCGGGTCACCATTTTGAAAATTTAGCTTTTATGTTATCTTAACGGAATAAAACAGCTATATAGAAACTACATAATTTGCGCTAAAAGTTGTTTCCTCGTATCTATTAGCATTTTCTCCTTTTATATACAATACCTACATAAGTGTTTTTACTCTACGTCCACTATATGACTGGCACGGTTTTTCTTCCTTTCTCTTGTGAGTGTGTTTGTGTTTGTGTGTATGTATGTATGTGTGTGTGTGTGTGAGGGGAATTATGTTTCAAATAAAACAATCTTTATTCGTTTTTCAGTAACAAACGCAAAATATATCTCATTTCGAAGAAAATATAATGTTGCACTTAATTGTGTCAAAACTGCTTCAACAGTTTGACATTAATATTACTTTTGCTTTCATATTTCTAAAACATTACTTGAATATTGTCAGAACTGAATGTGCCAACTGTATGGAACTACGAGCACACTTAGCTCTAAACGTTGGGATCAATATCTATGACAATTAAAAAGCAAAACGAAGTTATATTCAAAGTAATAAATACCCGCTGCTTCGAGTACGCGTAGAACGTTCTATTGGTGATAATTATGAAACTATTATTATTATTATTATTATTATTTATTACTAGCAACAAACGTTAAAAACAACATACACATTATGCGAACCTTGTTTCTCAAGAAAATTACTGAGTTTTTAACTTGTGTAGCACCCGCATAAAGAGTGCAATATTTGATTTTTAAACAACATATTATGTAAAGAAAATTTTAATTTATTTTGCTTGAATAGATCTAGTAAAGAGAAAAGTATTTGGTTTCGTTTTCTTTACACTTAGATTTAGGTCGCTGAATTATACGAGCATATACAGCAGTAAATGTGACCTTTGAGACGATGCCGGTACTTGCTGTTGGCTATAGCCAGGCATGACTAGTCGATAAGACATTTTTCCCCTCTTCCTCTACACCCCTTGGTCCATCGGAAAACATTTGAAGCCCACTGTACGAATTCGGAATAAACTATATTAGACGTTATTGCATGGTTAGGTGCTGAATTGTCTTGTACGACATGGGATAGAGGCTATAAGGAAAATAATCATGGAATAACTTATTCCGTGATTCTATGTAGGGATAAGCCGTTATTCTGAAAATAGAGTATAAAAAGGAAAATGGCTGCTTGGGCACTGGATACAATTTTTCCCGCATAAATGATGAATTTCCTCATAATTTTTGAGAAGCAGAAATCTTAACATAATACTTTGTAGAGATGGTTCGACAAATGAATACGATGGCAAACAGATTTAAGTTGAGAACGGATATGGCTCTGAGATAATTTGATGGGTATTTAGAATATATTATAGGCAGATAGATAAAATAAGGTTGCTTTTTAAAACAGTATAAGGTACCTAAAATTAAAGCAGAAATATATTACTTTTATGGAAACAGTGAAGTTAGATACTACCCCAGATAAACACAAAATACCTGCAGTATAGCAATGCACTGATACGACGTGTAGCCTTGAAAAGAGTGTCGTTAAGTTATTATCCATGATACACTAAGGACTGCTAACTTCATAAAGCACAAAAGCATCATTCAAAATGTAACGTAGCCACAAGTGTGAACATTCTGTGCGATATTTAGTATTTGGAGGTTATGTGTATGTTTAACAACGGTGAAGCTAATGATCGCGATGTGGGAAGGACGTGTTGGTGATGACCAAATTAGCAGAGGCCTTCAGAGCTCCCACATTTTAATATTAAGTTTAAATTATTTGAAAACAAAATCATAACTTATGCGTGTTTACAAAGTCGTTTTACTCCAAACCAATGCAGAGATAAACTCACTTTTATCATTGTGGCTTGTCTGGGTATGACACCAAGGACCTGAATGACATTAGAAACAAGTTCTGCTCGAATAGAGAACACGGATAGTGAAAAATAACGCTCTCGATGTCATTGCTTTGATTGCTAATTTCTAGCTTTTGCACTTAAGTATTGCCAACAAAAAAGTGCGAGCTGTAATGGGAGTGTTTTCCTAATATCCTACTTGCACTAAGCATTCTGGTATTTCTGTTGGTTAATAATACCTGCTTAGCATTTAGGTACTTGATCTCGGTGTAGCGATTCAATTATGTCTTAAGTTGACAGTGGCGATAAAATGGTTAAAATATAAGTTAACAAACCTCGAATTAAAACGTTATTTTAAGGAATACAATGACAAGGCAGCTAAGTGCATTAGCTGTTTTGAGCATAGAAAACAAAAGATACCGTAAAGTGGTATAATATCAGCACAAGTTGCAGGTTTGCACTAAATGTAAGATTGTACACTCAAATACACTTACCCTATCGCAACACGTCCTGCGTTTCTTTTTTATAATGTAGTTGTAAAATCATAATTTTGTATCCAAACATACTTGGAAGCTTTCATAATTATTTCACAGTAACTGCAAACAGCTCAAAAAAAAAAAATAATAATAATAATAATAATAATAATAATAATAATAATAATAATAATAATAATAATAGGTAGAGAAGGTATTGCATTCCACCAAAAAATTCGATATTGGAATTTCACAGGGAATATTGTTCTGAGGCATCCTGAATAAAAAGAAAGGATTTTTAGAAAAAGGTGGCCCGTGTACGTGTCTGTGTGTTGAACAGCATAACTAAAAAACAAAAAGCCGGATCAATACTGTCGTAACCTCTACATTATATTTAGCTCAAGGGGGTACCGAAAAGGTACCGAAAAACAGAATCAAACATTAATCTACACGAGGTTCGACAGGGGCGAGCTGAAGTAAGTTTCCTAATACCTGAAAATACCTAACAATATATCCAAATCATGATGTGGAAGGATAGAAGGATCTATTTACTTGAAGAAATTACATGCCAGAAATTTAGATGACTGAATATATTAAGAATAAATACAGATTACCTGTCTTGCTATCGGCGGAGAGGTCCCCATGTTCCATACGCACTGTACGCTGGTCACATTTTCAAGAGACCGAGTTACCGTCAGACGCTACTGCTGAAGAACCGGTTTTCAACCCCCACTACTATTACATTATATGCCGGTTCGTGTTGCCAACTTAAACATATTAACACCTCGCATGCCACAATACCAAACTTGGTATATTTTTTATTTTCCAAAAAATTTGTCCAACGATTTTGGTTAAAATGTCACATATTAAAGATATTTACATGGCAAATAAAAATTCATATCTTGAATATTCTGGGAAGATCCTTTGAAGTCCTCTTCATTAGGAAGCAATTTTGTGCAATCTTGTATAACTAAACGTTAAGCGATAGACGGAAACGTACTACACAAGAAATGTAGATATCTTTAAAACCACACAGTTTATTTCAAATAACTTTTTATGGCATCAGTTATTTCCGAGATATCCGTTATTAACGGTTCGTTCTTTTAAGGTCCTGTCATTATTCAGTTGTTTCTCGCGATTGCACGGAAACAGTGTGGAAGTTTAAGGTCAGCGTACAGCGTCCAGTTCCTAAGCATATAAGTATCGCTGTTCCTTTTGTATCTATAACTAAATGTGTATTGCAGCTATTTCTGCAAAAGTTTATTTGGATTAAAATGAAGTATATATAAAAATAAGCTTTAGTAGGATTAGTCTGTATACCACTAATAAACCATAGGGTAGAGTAATTCATGTGAATTATCGCATCAGATTTTATTTTCTGTTGACTATACATAGGGAATACAATATGGAATTCATCGTATAGCGATCCGCTTTTTAAAAATGGAACTTTCACGTCAGCCTATTGTATCCTTCATACACCTGCAACGAAGTGTGTAAATGTTAAATGAAATTTTATCTCAATTAACAAAAAGTGGACACAAATATAAGCTTTTTTTAAGAATACTTTGCAGAAATAGGCAAAGGCATGTGGTTCTAACGCCTAAAATTTGTGTTTTTATATCCTCATTAATCTGGAACTAATCCCTGAAACATTCAGACCCCCTGAATAAAACAAAGGTATTTTTAGAAAAAGTTTCGCGCGCGTGTGTGTGTGTCTTTTAGTCTGTCTATGTGTGGTAAAATTTCACGACAATTTTTATTTTATATAAATAACTCCAACGATTTTGATTAGAATAATATATATGAAGGATATTTACATGGTAAATAAAATGTATATTTTGAAATTTCTGGGAATAGCCTTTGAAGTCTTCTTCATTCGGAAGGAATTCTGTATAACTTTGTATAACTGGTAAACGTTAAGCGATACACGAAAACGTACTATACAAGAAATCTGGATCTCTTTAAAAAACACAATTCATTTCCAATAATTGTTTTTGGGGGGGGGGCATACGCTATTTTTGAGATATGCGTTATTAATGTATCGAAATGTGCTTTTCTTGGTCATTCTTTAAAGTCCTTTCAACATTCAGTTATTCCTCGCGGTTGCACAAAAACAGTATGGAATTTTAAGGCCAGGTATTGCGTCCAGCTCTTAAACATTTGACTAACGTTGTACTCTATGTATCTATAACCGAACGTGTATGGAGCTGTTTCTGCAAAGGTTTATTTGGATTAAAACAGTAGATATAAAGATAAGTTTTAGTAAGAATAGTTTTTATACTCATTAATAAACGACAGAGGGTAGAGAATGCCATGTGAAGCTATCGCATCATATCATTTTATTTTTCTAGTACATCTGATGTAACACATGCGATTTTCATTTAACTTTCTTATGTACTAATAGCTTAGCGTATGCATAGCTATACCTGTTCTTACTGCGGAAGGCACCACAGACGTTGACCACTATGATACATGAAATGATAAATGGTAAAGGAAATTTCGGAAGCAAGCTTTTTAGGCCTAAGTTTCGTTAGAGAGGACGGTCCTGGGCTACTTGAACCACAGACCTCCCTTTCACGAGTCCATATCTTAACGACATCGACTACTCGTCCGAGTGAATGGGTCCGCAGTATGGTGTGAGGCTGGCATTCGGCAGGTCCCGGGTTCGATTCCTTGTAACCGGTCACTCTGTCCACGGGGTTTTTCGTCACACTCAGCACCGATATGGCTAAGGAGAAGGTAGGCAGAGTCGCCGCTCCTGCTAAGGCAGGAATCTCTTCTTCTCCTCCGGCACCCACCAAGGAGAACCCGACGCAGCCGCCGCAGCCCGGGGCTACTTACGCCTCGACCGTCGCTTCACCGCCTCCACTGCAGCTTTTGCCGCGACTGCCTCCGCAGTTGCCACCACCTTCACCGGTGTCTACGCCACCGATCCTGCGAGCTAACGAGTCTGCTCAGACCCAGCCTGTACTTCATGGGAGGTACAGCGCTGTCATCTGAGGGGTCCCGAGGAACCTGCCACTCAGCTTCCGCATTAGCGCAGCTCACTAGCAGTGGCCTTCAGCATTGAAGGCCACTCGGAGTCTTCGGAACCCAGGGACCAATGTCGCTCGTCAGGATCGAGTTCGCAGACCCTAGCGACTACGAAGCGGCCTTGAGGGCGGTCTTTACGCACGAGGCCAGCCGAGTAGAGCGCCAGGTGCCCTGCAGGCGCAGCTATGCCTACGAGCAGAGGAGACAACCTGCTCAGCACAACGAAAGTGCCACTACTGTGGTTCCGCTAGCTCAACCGTATCGTGTGAGCAGCACGACCTACGCCGCCGCCATTATTGTGCAACCTGTGGAGGGTCGAACCATTTCACCGCCCAAGCGCTCTGCCTCCTGCATCCCCACAGGAAGGCACCGCCTAAGCCACCAGCACCAACCTCGCCGCAGACGACCACTCCACATTCGCCGACACCAGCACCATCACCAGCGCCGACACCAGAAGCATCACCAACGCCGATCATCGAGGTTGTCCAGGGGCTACGCGATGCCGTTCATGATCTTCACGCGGAGTTCTTGAACATGTCAGCTAACAGCCCTGAAGGAACTCGTCAGAGAACTTCAAGCTACATCAGCTCCTAAGCAAGGTTTTCTAACTGAGCAGTTTGACACCACATCATCAAGACTCAACGCCATAGACGACACCATCCGGAACTCTGCTCTGGGTTCCAGAGTGAAGAAAGACCCAGAGAGAGTCACGCGCTTCTTGCAGCAATGCAAGCGGTCCAACCAGCAACAACAGCATCATCAGTACCATCCTCAATCCTAACTTCCATTCTCTTCTAAATCATTCCCACTAGTGTTGCAGTCAGGTTTCATGGCTGCAACCTAGTAACTACCTTTATCCGCTCCCGCACATAGGGCGGCAGCCAACAGCCTTCAAGTACTAACACGGGTGCTATGCGGGACCGCACAAAACCACGTTTTTATAATAAAAAAGCTGGTCTTGTCTTCCCCTAAATAAATAAATAAATTGTGTTTTATTTATGGACGCTCTTTAACTACTACGAGTTTTAGCGTCCGATTCTATTTTGAGCATGAATGACCAAACATTTTGCTCAGAGGACTCTTTATTATATTTAAGGTTCTCTTACGTGTCATAAATCTACAATTCGGGACCAGCGGCTTTACTTCCCTTACGAAGGAAGCCATGCTAAGCATTTTTACGCCAAAAATATCCATCGACCTCTATCGCTTTGAACGCGTTGTTTTCCCCTGGTCGACAAGAAGAATGCCGGGGTGGTGTGTTTAACACGATTTATTTTTCCCTCATTTCATCTTCATTTCACGTTTAATGTGTACTTTTAGATCCTGCGGTGCTGGCGGTGCGGGGCAGATGGCTTGGATTTATTGCATATTGGAAAGTTTTCTCCTCGTGAACGCCAGAATGAGCTGTCCCGCCTGCTAGGTTCGCAGCATCGCCGTCTTGGGATTCCTCGCCATTGGTGCGCGGTTGTTCAAACTGGAAATGTTAGAGACTTCTGCACGTCTCTGTGGGCGTATCTACCTGCGGACTGGGATCTTCTACGGCTCCTTCACCTCATCTCTGTCTCCGGGGGGTGCAGCCACAATAGATCAAGATGTTTGTAACGCGTGAAGTGTTCTTCTCCGATGAACTCATCCTACATCCTGTATCCTACCACAGCCGTGCGGTACCTTATGCATATGCAAAATAAGTGATGAGAATATGTACTATTATATGTCCATTATTTCAAAGCATCTTTGAACTTCTTAGGACCTTGGTTTAACGCATTATTTCTAATCTTCATACCTATTTCTTAAACTTAGTTTATCGTAGTATCATTTAAAAACAAATTAAATACTGCTAGAATTTCCTGAAACAGGATACTGTTAGACTCTTAAGTTGAAAAGGTCTGAAAACATATTCATTATCCGCAGATTGTTCACACATTAGTGTACCTTTGGAAATCTACAAATTTTTTTCACAGACAGGATTGTCAGTTTTTATTAAAGATTTTGAAAAAAGCAAAAATTATAGACAATTTGAAGTGTCGACGTTTTTCCTCTCTTAGTTCCATATAGTCCTGGCTTTCTCAAGATACAAATCAAGAGCAAAACATTAAATTAGTAAATATTGACAATCAGAATGAACGCTCATTTATATTCTTAAGCCTAATGAAGCTGTTGCATAATGATAATGCTGCAATAAAAATGCTGTCGAATTTTTAGATAAGGTAGACTTATACTTAACCAAAAACTCAACATTTCTATTTCTTTTTCTTGAAATGCGATGTTTTAAATGAGGTTGTTGCAGTACATAAGGCTATAAATTTTAAAAGTAAGCTTATGCACATTGCTATGGCACATAAGAGAAGCTGGACTTTTTTTTCTGCACTTCCTGGTAATTTAGACCTATAGTTTACCTATTTTTAATCAGTAGAGTGCTCTAATATCGTCTTTGCATCATTTTACAATTATTTCTAAGAGTTTAATACTCAGGAAATTTACAAAATACAGACTAAGTCGAACCGCATATCGAAAACCCGAGAGTCTGCTCCAGTAACAGAAGATGAATGATCGTCACAAAAAGTCAGCAGAATGTTGTGCATGCACTAATCGCCAAACCCATAACAGACTGGGTCAATGTGCGTAAATACTGTGCAGTGAGATCGATACGGGATTTAAACAGGTGACCTTTCGTGCCTTATAGGATGATCTAAAACTATCGTACATCTGGTTGCCATAAATACTAAGGATATGAGTACTACAGAGAGTTACGCAGGGAATATTTAAGTTAGTGCGGTAGATGCGATGTCTTATGTTTCCAAAATGTTCTCAAAGATTACTGATCCAAACAAAACCAGCATCATACAAGTTATTTTATCTCAAAGTTTTCTTTCTAAAAGCGACGATCAGTAAAAAATTAATCAAGATGATCAATACAAAATATTGCCACGGTTTCAGGAAACCATAGTGGGTCAGAGGCAACATTTAACACTGATGTCCTTGTGTTTCCCTTAGTTCACTATCCAAAACGTCTGGTGCAAAAACACAAGAAAAAAGCATCAAATTACTGATACTCTGTCCTGGACGAGAGGGCATATTTTGTTGAGAGATTATTCATTATCATTTGTTAAAGGGAAAAACTGAAGGTTAGCAATATTACTAGTCCTAAATTCACTTTAAGTACGTTTAGGGATAGCTAATTTCCAAATATGCGGAGTTATAGGTTATTAATTTAATTGATTCTTCGTTTCGTGTATTCAACAATTTATTAATTGTATAATGTTTCCTTTATGTTTAAAAGTGCTCAAACTTAAAGAAAACTAATCAAATAACACGCTAAAACCAACGGTGTAATTTCCTATACAAAAATATACAGGATGAACCATTTAAGTTGAGACTGTACAATATGTCTAAAACTAAGCGTTTTAGAAAGAAATGCCTTGGATAAAAGTTTCTTGATATTATGGCGGAAAGTAAATGCCATTAGTCGTGTTTTATTTAGAGGATGTTTTGATGGCATTTTAGGCTCAATTTAGTTTGACACTAATTGTAGATTCCATTTAAAAAAAATTGAATTGGCCCTAAAATATCTATCACAACGTCCTCCAAACAAAACACGAGTAATGGCATTTACTTTCCGCTATAATATCAAGTAACTTTTATTAAGGATATTTCTTTCTACAACGCTAGTTTTGTAGATATTGTGCCGTCTCAGCTTAAATGGTCCAACCTGTGAACAGAATGGAGAAAACGTAGACTTTTCATGTATACGGTAAAAGCAAAAACAATGTCGTGACTCTTATACATCAAACATTTTCGATTGTATATAAAGTGAACAAAATATATGCTCATTATGAGCATAATGACATTCAGAGTGGTCCATCTGCTACTTCTACTTCAAAACGAAGATAGCATGTTCCGGCAGATTCCTTGCATGCAGGTTCTTAGTACTGAATGATTCATTACGAGAGAAATGAACGACCGGTAAATACGTCTCGGAAACGCCTTCGTAGTTGAAACGGTTATTTTCGGTTTCGGTTGGCCTTGTGAGTGAGTTTATTTTGGTTTAACAAGTTACCTAGCTCTAGAGGAGGTTAAGTTATTATTTTTCAGGATTAGGAGCAAATAAACGTGAACGCTGTGTAATATAACACAACTTCACTTTCTCTACATATATAAAGCAATTATAACATTCTATTCAGAAATGCAGTATAAAATGTGTTCTGAAATGGTTAAAATATTTGAGAAAATGGCAACTCGTATTAAAGCTGGTCCTAAAATGAATATCTTATGAGATATTAACAAAAACATTTATCATGGTTGTGGGAGCAACACATCTTCTATTGCGAGCTCTTTGGCTAGAAATAAACGAGGTAAGAAAATGCAATTCTTATCATCATGCATACTTGGAAGGCTTTTGTTGGTTTTCAAATCAATGGTAATGTATAAACTAATATTGCATTATTATCCTATAGTCGGATAAGATCTCGTATCTTCTGAATCGAGGTAAGTTCTGTTGTAACATGCAGTTTTTGTTACTATTTAATTATTTGACATTTATATATCACCTTGCGCCACTTGTTCCACGCACGAAATGGCTGATATCATTTGCGGTTACATAAAAGGTAATGGTAGCGAGAATGTGAGAATGCGTGAGAATGGGTGTATGTTTCTGTATGCTTGCGGAGACTATGTACTGAATGCCAGATTTAAAATTTAAACCAGGTATGTTGTAAGGAATTTCCTTCACCCAGAACAACCATCATTCTCTTTTACTTGCTTAAAATGACTAAAAAATCTTTATTAAAGTGTTAAGTGTTTCATATTCTTAATAACAAAGTCTGCACATTGAATTTTATGTGAATAGCTTCCAGCAACCATCGAACACGAAGCGATGCTTTTACTCTTTCAAATGTTTTATCAAACAGGCCTGGTAACTTAGTGTATCCTCGTTTAACAAACAATACTGTGAGCTAAGAAAACCACGCTTCCTTTATACTGCTACTTTGAGGCTACTTGCCCCTAGCTATTCCGCAACTAGCAGGGAAAATTACCTAACTCGTTCCCAACGCACACACACTTAAACTCAGGACTCTTTTGACCAAACGTGGGCTCTTTTAAACCTCCTAAGCGTCATGCTACCTCTTCTACTACTGCGCCTACTCTCATGGGTTGAAGCGCGCTACCCAAGTGACGTATTTATCCCACTGTTTGCTAGATATTTGTATGCTTCTTTCATTACAGTTCAGGTTTTTTTATTAAAAATGTTTTCATTAGGACAAAAATGCTTTGCACTTTTTAGTGAACAGAATGGAAATTTAACACACGATATAAAACATAAGGCACAAGAAACAATAAGATAACAAATAGCACGCAGTATAAAACAAAACAGTCAGTGAACACACAAATCAGTGCGTCTGAGGTAGAACTGGGATCACCTAGAAGCAAATCTTGTGGTGGTCTGTACTTCGACCGAGTTGGCCCACTACTTCTTGCTCCAAGGTTGTATTTTGTTGTTCCCTACGCTTGTTGAAGATTGGCGAAAAAAGTTTTAGAGACGTTGCAGACGAACTGTGTATAGTGGAAAACCTCAATTCCCGATGAATCTGTCGATTTCGGAGGAAATGTGAGGCTTTGGTGATAATGCGAATTGTTCTATTCTGTATGGTCTGAACGTCGTTAATATGCGTCTTGTGGTAGCGGTGCTTAATGCGTTGGTCAGTAATACAGGCACGAACAGAAAGCGTTGCACAATAATGGCAGCTGGGTCTGTGTTTACAGGACTGTCTACTCATGGCAGCTAGGGATTTTCTGTATAAAGGAAGGTAAAGGATATAATTACCTAGGTTTGTTCTTATGCACAAGAACAAAATAAATACTATGAAATTCTTAATTTTTTAAGAATGTTAGCTTTAAACGCATGTTCAAATAATTACTCTAATATGAACTTGGTGTTGTAATTGAGATTGAGAAACTATTAACATTCTGTGCCTCCTGCACTTCTGCATAATGACAAACATTTTTAAATCTATTTCGTTTCATTAAGCTTTAATAGTGTGTGACTGTTCAGCAAAGGAGCTTATAAGTCGTATTTGACAATATATTTGCAACCACGCTACAATCTGTTTGTCGTCTAAGAAAACCTGTAAACTGGACATTTACTCCATACTACACCTTTACGACTTTAAACTTCATATCAGTTACTACTAAAGTTGTCACAAAGAACTAATTGGTTTTTTATAGACTGTTGAAATGAGACAAATGCAAAATACTCCATGGTTTCGAAGTTCTCTAATGTTTCCGTCATGAGCTGCGTTGTATACTGGAGATCCACTGCCGTACTGCTAATGTTGACTTCGTAGAACAACCTTCGTAGATGATGAATTTCCTAGGCCCTATCCAGGTGACGAACACGAGAAAATGCTGTCCCATCCTTCAACATAGTTGCTGGCGAGATGAGATCTATTTCCATGGACGAATATTCCAGCAACTGAAAGCAAGTCCCTTGTTTTACCTGGTTAGAATGAAAATTGCCACAGTATCTAGCCAGTTAATGCGGCTTTCCGGTGCGATATGATAGAGTTAACAATGTTCCTTTTTTGAATATTGCTTCCCCGAATGGGACATAAGAATGGGCCTTCCTCCGGCATCCCAGGTGGCGAACATCCGAAAGGGATCTACATCCCCTTCCGTACTATGCAATAGAACCACTGCCTAGGGTGCAGTTAGTAAAACGGTACCAGATAAGTCAGGTACCGCCATAGCAATCTGAGATTTGTGAGTGATTACATAAAGATGCCGTTGATACACAGGAGAGTATCCGGGATAGTTTTTGGGCTAGCACCTGAATTAGGTGTCGAACCCAGATCAGAACTTACAACTTAGAGCTGAAATGCAGGCTCAAGCTAAGAGGGAATATGGTGAAGGTTTCATGCAGAAGAGAAGAGGCGGTGTCTTTGGAAAGTATTTGCTCTGTCGCTTCCATGAGTTGGAGTGGAAAAAACTAAATTGAACTTTTATTTATGGACGTTCTTTAACTGATATGGTTCTTAGTGTTACTTCTATATTGGGCGTGAAAGACTGGAAATTTGCTCAGAGGCCTCTTTATCAGACTTGAGGTTCTTCTACCCTCCGTAAATCTACGTCACCGGACCACACGGCTGTAGAGGGTTGATCTATGTGAAACATAGACGTGATTGTGCGTAGCGCTGTCTCAATGATGGCTATTAATGTAATATACGTTTAATGTTTTAATGTATATGTTATCTTACAACCATTAAATTGCAGATGCAAAGTGCGTTTGCAACACTCGGACATTTGTATTTAATGCTTTCTTAATGCTCGCTTACGAGAGTTGACATCTAGGTCAACCTGATGTGCTTGCATTTAGATTTGATTGTTAATACTGCTAAATATCATTTGTAATTAGCCTTAAATGTCACGTTTGGAGGTAATTCTCTGTGTCTAGGTACATGCTATGCTAACTTGTTTTGTTGTCTGCTAAATTTTAATTTTAATCGTATACTATAGCATAAACCTATGTGCGTGTTTGGGACATTGTAAAGCTTCTCTAGAACTAGTAGCTAATGTATCTATTGCACATGCTAGATGCCATATTTAATTATATATTAAATTATAAGGCTATGTGTCTGTTTGAGAGATTGTAAGGCATCTCTGGGTAATTGCGTTTTTACCAATTACTAAGGTGTCTATTATATATCGTATGTTTCTGTTAAGCTTTGTTGTCTACCGTTATACCATTATGTGCTCCATGCTTTGTCCATTGCCAGAGTCGTATATGTGGCCACACAGATAAGTGCCAAATCAATCACGGGGGAATTGCACTAGTGTACCACTCTGGGAGGGTTTTACTCCGGGACCGCCTTGGCCTGTTGGCTCAAGGAGGGCTACTTATAGGACTAGGAGGTACCTATGGAAGCGTACTGTCAGAATGATTTTATTGTATTAGTTGGGCTAGGAATTCTCTAACGTCATTTTCGTCCGTGTGTTTGTTGAGGGGAATCCTTGTCAAACATTGACAGCGTTTGTCAGTGTTTACTGATATCGGTGTTTCGTGATTGTGTTCACTGCCCCAGGAACGAGATCAGTGGGTTGTAGTGCTCTGCGTTTGTCAGTACATGTTGAAACTCACCGTTCCATGAATTACTCAGTTGTATGCATTTTTAGATTTTCGTGTACTCTATCTATTGGCGTCACTCTTGGAACCTCATTAATTATGTCATGAACCATGAGATCTCGAGAGAACTCGTAGTTTTGTAATATCTGGAGTGTTTTGTGTACGACTTTGCGCAGTATCCCCAGGCGGACGCCGCGTATGTCATAAGCGGTTGGAAGAGTGTTTTATACAATGTCGGGCACAATTTTGTGCTTATTGATGTGTCACGATTTAACAGTGGATAGTGGCCGATCAACTAATAAGTGGACTTTTCCTTAAGTTTTTTACATGGATGGCAAACGTAAGCTCGGTGTCTTTCGTGATTCTTAAGTATTTGGCGTATTTGACCTATTTTTCTCATTCAACGTTCTCATCAAATAGCTTAAGATGTGCGAATAGGACTCGGTAGGCTGCTCTCTGAGTAAAAAATAACCAATTGTGATTTTGGTGTGTTAACCTTTATCTTCCATTCTTAAGCCAGGTTTGGAGTTGGATTTCGTATACTGCATCCTGCAACCATTTTGATGCCATTTGCAGCTTCCAAGATTGAAAGTTATGACAGCAACCTGTACACAGATTGACATTTGGGTGTCTACGGTTTTTCGGTTTATACAATGTCAGACACAATTTTGTGCTTATTGATGTGTCACGATTTAACAGTGGGTGGTGGCCGATTAGCTAATAAGTGCACTTTTGCTTAAGTTTTTCACATGGATGACAAACGTAAGCTCGCTGCCTTTCGTGATTCCTATGTATTTGGCGTATTTGGCCTATTTTTTCCATTCAACGTTCTCATCAAAGAGCGAATGGGACTCGGTAGGATGCTCTCTGAGTAAAAAATAACCAATTGTGATTTGGATGTGTTAAGCTCTATCTTCCATTCTTAATCTAGGTTTGGAATATGATTTTGTCTACTGCATTCTGTAGCCATTTTGATGCAATTTGCGGCTTCCAAGATTGAAAGTTATGACAGCAACCTCTGCGTAGATTGACATTTGTGTGTCTACGGTCATTTTTATACAGGTTGAGTAGTACGCACCTTAGGAGGCTTCCCTGAACCCTTGGCGGTATATTAGTTATGGTTGAAGGAGCATTATTCCTAGCTACTTCGCTTATCCGCCCATTCAGATGCTGAGCTACAAATTTATGAGCGTATCAGGGAGGTTTAGCATCCTTGTAAGTAGGTTTGGGTTTTATGCTATATCAAAAGCTCCTTGTATATTAAGAAATGTCGCTGCCCTAGATTTCATGGTATTATAGCCGTATGTTATGTTTAGTACAAAGCGAGTAATTTGCAGTGTAGTGAAATGAATCGGCCTAAACCTGATCTGCTCATTAATTTTGATGTTATGTCTTCTCATGTGTATCCTTAAGGCTCTCGAAATTACGTTCTCGATAACCTTGCTGGTGAATTCAAAACACTGATCGCTAGGTGGTCTTTGGAATCCTTTCTCGGTTTTGAAAACATGAGCACAGTACCGTGCTTCCGGCGTTGGGGAAATATCCGTATTGCAGCCAAAAGTTGCTTGTGTCCACCAGGGCCGGGCCAGGCCAGGGCACCGAAGTTCTTTAATACCATATTTGGTACTTTCCTGGGCCGGCGCTTTATTGTTTTTCAGGTTTTGGATTATCCATTTTATTTCGTCTTTGTTGCTTTTTATCGCTCTATTATAGTTCAAGCCTGGAATAATTTTGGCTAGACGTTGTTCTACGTGTTCACTGAGCACACGATCCTGGTGTTCCTTGTTAGGACAGCGGACGTCTTCTATTGCTGCTGCAAGAGCATTAGCCATGTCTTCCTATGCTTCGGCATAAGTGTCAATTATGTTGGACATCAGTCTGGGCAGGACATTAACCACTGTTTTGTAGCTTGCCAAATTTACCTTCAGCTTGGTTACATATCCTCAATGGTTTGCTATCACTTCTTGTGCAATAAGTCATTGAGTCGAGTATTTAAATGCCTGTTCAGGGTGATCTGGTTGCCATTTAAGTTGTTCGTGAGCTCCATCGCGCATTACAAAAAGCAGTTTAGCGCTAAGCAATTTCACTTCGCGGAGGGGATTCAATGGGAGAGTAGCAACTGTGGTTGGCTGAATAGCTCCTTCCAGTTGTGCGGTAAGTTCATCTGCTGATTCCGTGTTCTGCAGGGGTTCTCTGCTTTGAAAATGTGCATCTAGTGTTGCCTTAAATAACGCCTCATTTTGTAGTTTTTAGTTCCTCCTTAACAGCGGGGAGCACACATAGGTTCTCTCTATTTAAATATGTACAACGCAGTGATAAGGACTGGTGAGTCTACGATTTCCGGATTGTATATAAGCATAGTGTTTTTAAGTAGAGCAATATATCGTATATTTGGTCGTTGGTGTCTGTTTTGGGGAATGTTGGTAGGCTTTAAAGTAGATGCTATTATGTAATCATTATTTAACATATGTCTGTGTAGGATGATGGCTAATGTGATTTATGCTTGGCAGCCGCATGATTCATGAGCTGAATTGAGGACACCGGCTGCGATAACACAATTACCTAGACTGAGAATCGTTTCTAAATCTTCCTTTAGAGTTACCCAGGTAAGTTGTGTAAGCTTACTACTACCAATGGCTGTTCAGGTGTCCAAATTGACACCTCTGTGCCTTCCATGAGGCCTAAGTAGGTATATATTTCTGATGGCGACTTATGGTGTTGTGAACCAGCTTTCCGCCTCTAGCATGCTTCCATAAGCCAGGATGAGGAAAAGGTCACTCGAGTTCACTAACACGAAAAGTAAATCGCCAAGGCACATATCAACTTAATTACGGATTTACTACTGCGAGATGATAGATAAAACATATTAGCAAGTGCTCATGAATTGTTTGATTAGATGAGGGTAGTTATTGGCATCTCATAGTGCTATTGCGCCGGTCAATGATAGCGCGGGAATGGTCATCGCTCGTGCGCTGACCAAGGCCGATGCTGTTTAATTTAGCCGGCAGCTTACTTGAGTATAAAGAGAATCAGTGTCATCTAGCGAGAGAACTGAAAGGAGTGGGTGCTTCAGGTAAGAGAGTTCTAATGGAAACAGTGTCGGTTTATGACTAAGGCATCCCAGTCGTAACCCTGCCCAATGCTGCTCAACGTCTGTGGTCGTGATGTTTAGACTCGAAGAAGAGGCAGTGCTTACCATCACAGCATACTCTTGGTCAGGTGGTAGCTCTTGCCCGTCTGGGCAGCCGATGGTCGTTTCCCGAGTATGTTGACCAGGCGGATAGAATGAAAAGTAAGTTTAGTGTAGATTGTGTAAGATCTCTCTCGCACATCCACCAAGCAAGGGAGACCTGATTCAGTGTCTGATTAACCCTCCCATAGCTAACGGAACACGGGATACAACTGCCGATGTGCAGCATGACCCAAGCCGACTTTAGCCCTAACATGGGGAGTGAAGGCGATGCTACGGTGTAGCAAGACCCGGAGATACTTGACGGAGTTAACCCAGGAGATTTTCAACGACTCAGTCCTAGGGGCTTTCCAAGCGCCAGCGACGAACCTTAGCGAGCAGCAGGGCCATTCTCCACTTTTCGGTTCATCTGCCAATGGTCTGGAACTCTCTTTGCAGTGGAGCAAGCAGTAACGGACATTTATGTTCTGTGCCTTTATGAGAACGTCGTCGGCATATTGGCACGTAACAGTACTGGGTTCCGTGGAGAAGTCAGACATGTACGCGGCGAAGAGTTACGGCGACAGTACTCTACCTTCCGGTAATTCAGCCGCAATGGGTCTCGGAAAACTTCCTCTTCCCCGCAACCGGAAGGTGCGATTCCATTGGAAGCTGCCAATCACACTGTGGTACGGGAGAGGGATATTTTCTTGCTTGCGCTTATAGAACAGATTTTGGTGCGACGCTGTGGGGAAGGCTTTTCCACGTCCAGGAGCATTGCGATGGTTTTGGAGTTTTCCTGGAAAACCAGGTAGCCTTCTCGGCCAGTTGCAGCAGCTGCAGTGTCATGAAGTGCCCAAGACGAAAATTGAACTAATGATCCAGAAAGAGATGTCATTTCTCGAATAGAGTTCTAAGGCGGGATAGGAGCAAAACCTCAAAACCTCTTGAGACGATTGGGAACAGAATGTGGAACGGTAGCTGGTTGGGAAGTCCGGGTCCTTGCCGCGCTTCAAAATGCAGACCACTCTGGCCTCCTTCCGATAGGTTGGAAAGTGGTAGAGATGCAGTCATTCACTTCCAGGTGATTTATGAGGATTCAACGTTTAGATTTCAAGGTCACATCTTGTTGGGTGACTATAGGAATATGAATCTCCTCGTGGGAGGGAGTGGGGTCATCATAATTGTAGTCTACCGTCGCCTTCAGTAACGTCCTCGTTCTGGGGGTTTTTCCGGCACTCGAATTCGGACTACTGATTGTCTGGGAAATCCGTGGTTTTCTCTTGGGTCGCGAAGACGAACCTCCCCCAAGCGCCGTGCAACGGATGCTGGTACTACGATTTGTCCCTTCTGAGGGACCTGATTATCCGCCAGGGTTTCTTTTCCTCTATGTTCACACATTCCATAGTGTTTTCTCCAACAGCTTTGCCGTGCACGTGAAGCAATGATGTATCTAGAGATTTGAACCACTGGTAAACTGCATGAATCTGGAATGGTGGATACGTTAGCATAGCTTATGGACGGTGTCTTTGTCTTTTAGCAACTGCCCAGTTCATTGAACATGTTCCTCAGGTTTGGTGTGTCAGAGGGGATGCGGTAGGTATGCGAGCGTACAGGATTCAAGATATGTTGGGAGAAGACCGAGGCCGCCGCTTCCAGTGCATCGATTGAATCGATACAAAGTCTCGGGTCCACGATTAGGGTTAAGTCAAGGAATGCTGAACAGCAGTTGACCTCGTTGATCCATTCTGATGAAGAAATCAATGCTGGCATGTCAACGTTGGCGTCCACCAAGACATGGTGTGGCCGAAATCCAGTTCGTTGACAGCCGAGAGTTCTAGATGAAATGAAATGCTTTTGGATCATGATATTGAACACATTCGGCCTACCGCGTGTCGAATGTAACGTAGGCCCTCTCGGTCCGTACGCGATAGTGTTTGTGTTACCGTTGATGAGGCGGTAGAGACCCTCGGTCCTTTATGTTGCTAGTGCAGTTGTGCCAATAGGCATGCTTAGCATTGAGGTCTCCGTTGCATACTACGGGGTTTATGTTCAGCAAGGCTGTGTAATCTGCTTCATAAACGCAGTAGTCGGAGGATTGTATACCACTCACAGCAGAGTGTCAAGCCCGCCAATGGCAAGCCGAATGGTGGAACGTGCTGAAGTAGTAAGAGAGTGAAGGGTGTCTGTGTGATATGATTTCGAAGAAAAGTACCTGTTCCGCCCCCCTGTCGGCCGCTCCCCTGACCGATGGGTGACGTAACCGGGCAGCGAAAAGTCACTAATAGCATTTAAGTGGGTTACGTAGCCCATCGGAATGTTAGTTCTAAAGGATAGCACAAACTCAGGAACACTGCGGCAGTGGCCCGGGATACCATTTGCGTTCCAAAACGCAGCACGTAACGTTCTCCGGACAAGCCTGGAGGCCATCACTTAACGAAACCCAGGAGCTTCTACTCCAGTGTTTTAAAGCATGTATCATGTTTCTTCGTGAGGTTTAGCAGAGGGTTGCTGATCTGCAGCTTGAAATTACGTAGTGCTGGTAGTGCCCTTTTTATCAGGTCAGCAAACCACAGGGAGAGGGCTTGAAGTTCCTCCAGATGCAGCTGCGAGATTGTGTTCACGAACCTCGAGGGGGCTGCAGGGTGCGTCGAGGAGCTGGCTATCGGAAGAATGCCTGGGACTCGCGTCGCCACTGATTTTTAAATCGCCTCTAAGGGCCGCTCAGAAATATCTCTCATTAGTCCTGCTGAGAAGCGCTTGCTGGAATTTTACTCTGCTGGACGGATTCTCTGTTCTTGTTTTTATTTCGTCGTCCCTTTGATGCAGAAGGTTCCTGTGGTATGGCCTTCTCCGTCGTCGATGGACATGAAGGGAGTGGCGCAACATTTACTGCAGCGGGAACAGCCGTAGCTGTCTCCACTGTCTGCAGTGTGGTTTCTACCCTTCTGAGAGCAGCCAAGAAGGAAAAACTTGGATGGAGAGTAGCCGTCTCCTGGCGCCCTTGGCGTCGGCTCTACATTATGCGCTGTATCGTCTCGCAGCCCTTGTAAATGCTAACATGCGTTACTTGCAGCTAGCACACTGGCGCCCCTTTGGAGCTTTGGTGCCGCCCTTTACCATTCAGGGTCTAGCACCTCGCAGGAATGTAAGATTGCGCTCACACTCCGTGCTGGTGTGGTGAAACTCCATAAACTAATACCACTGCATCGGGCCCTCCTTTCGTGGTATCGCTCGACTTTCACTACGATGTAGAACACCAGATACGACATCTAAATGCTAACAATAACAGCATTACAAAGCCAGCATATGCATTCAACAGCATTTTAAGCTAAACGAATATTTGACACTCAACGGTACTCAGGTAATTTATTCAATAAATGTAATTATCTAGCAAGAGATAATTTATTTAATTGATGGGATGTGACATATAAATCACCAATGTTCGTGCGTTACAGTAACAAACAAATACTTTTGCAAAAAAATTTACTTTTCACATAAAAATTAATGTCCAAACAACATAATTAGCGTTCTAATACACAATAAGTCTTACCTGTAAACATTAATCCCAAAAGCCTACCTACAACATTTGTAACTAACGAGGTATCACAGTTTAGAGATAAAAATCCATTTCATGACATGTTGGACACCAACATGAAAGGAGGAACTGAATTTATCAAAAATTATACAGTGTATCCCAATTAATTATATCAATTAATTAGGAAATACTATATCATTTATTACAATATGAAATAAATGGTGGGGAAATTTCAATGAATTAAGTACAATTAAAAGAAATTTAAGGAATAATGATATAAAGGAAACGCTTTGAAATGTATAAATCAGTAACAGTTTCCATGTTGTAATATTGCTTAGAGATATGACCATTCATGATAAGGAAAAAATTGAAACTTCTGATATTGTTCTCTAAATCTGTTGCTGATATTATTCGTACTTAAAGGACCATAAATCAAATAAGGATGTAAGAAACGACTTACATACTTACAATCTGAAGGAAAGCTCTCCTCTAAGGATGGATCAAAACTGAATCTTCAAAATTATTATGACAACCTGCAAAAGAGAAACGATCGACTACACACTGCGCTGGGGAGCGGAACGGAGCAATAGGCCCTGCGTTGATGTTGTTAATGATGATTACCTTTAATCTTAGGACGACATTACTTTCTCTTATACTGATATATGCATTTGGTTTTGTGAATTCTTAGCAATATCTATCATCTCCATATATACCGTAGACGTTAAGGTTAAAGATCGGTTTTATATAAGTTAGGCGTGAAAGAGAGACTTTATCGATGAATATGTATGCAGGTAAAGCAACCTAAAATTAAAAGCAAAGGAAGGTATGTCAATTTGCCTTAGCAATAAATTCGCTATGTCCACATTACATTTCTACTAAAATCTTAAATTCATTTAAACGAAACATTATGAACACATTACTTGGAATATCTTTAACATTTATGTAACTAAACTTTTCTCCGGAATGAATGATGTCGGAACATTTTCTCATTATTACCACAGATGCTATTAGTTCGATTTTCCTTTTTTTATTTTTAATTATTTTTGCGTCATTCCTGCAAAGCCAATATCTGTGATTTAGCAATTAGGGAGTTATTAGCTTTTATAGCTCTGCAAGCTAGATCATAGAGGAGAAGGTAAAGGGGAAAGCGGGATTACTATTTCTTTTGCCACATTTCTGTTTTATCTGATACATTGTTGAGGTAGATACGAATGATTATCTTTTCCTTATTCTTAGAGAAATATTTGTGGCCTTCTCTACAACTAGCTTCTCCAAACATTTACCACACTAAGTATTCAGATCTTATAATTCAATTTTTTTTGTCAAATGCAAGGGTGGCGAAAACGCCTTCCTTCCGGGAGTCACCAAATATATAAATTAGACACAGGTTACCGATTAAAAGTCAGCAATATTTACGAGTTTTAAGCACAATAGGTTCAGTCACATAGATGAGTAGGACGAACAACTAAAAAACAAACTTATTCCTTTATACATACATAAAAGAGAGAGAAGGGAACAGAAGAGAAGAGAGAAATGGAGAGCAGAGTAAGATGAAAAGAGTGAGTCAAAATTAGAGGAGGAGAGTTACGTTAGCAGAAATAATATTATGATACGGGAAACCACAAATTTCCGGATAACGTGTCAATAGAAACACTGGTTACCTGGGTCCGTTATGAATCGAGGATTTTAGATAGGTAAGAAAGGAGACCGGCGGCGCCGTGGCCGAGTGGTTAGACCGCTCGCCTCCCACCGAGGCGGCCCGGGTTCAATTCCAGGGACCTGCATGTGGGAATTCTGGTGGACGAAGCGGCGTCTGGGCGGGTTTTCTCCGGTTTCCCCCGCCATTCATTGCACCAACTGCTCCATCATCACCCTTCCTTTCATCCATTTCACCAACATTTCGTTTCATCTAGTTCCTTCATCCCATACCAGGCATCGGGCTGATCACCCATCCTGGATGTTCTGTCTGATCCATGAGGGTCTGCTCCTCGACGGGCCTCTGACCCCAGTCACCCGCTTGTAAGTCCTACATAAGAGGAGGGTAAACAGATAATGAATGAATGAAAAAAAAGAAAGGAGACCAGATTCAATGGCCAGCCCAAAAGCAAAACACGGTGAACAAAATATGTATAATACGACTAAGGTTTTCCGATAAAGAGAACTATTATCGGATTAAGTGATCTATCTCGGATATCAAGATAAAAACAATTCTAGTGAGAAAAATTTACCGCCCATGTTGCACATCAGCAATCAAGTTGTCTGACCAGTGGGTCTAAAGCAATGAAATGAGGGAGAAGACAATTTATGATATGAGACATTGCTTCGCAGAACTAGTGTAGTTCCTAGGGAGAACCACGATAAAGTGTATGGCTCTACTCACTGGAATTGAACGGTAAAACTCCCAAACACTAACGGCTGAAGCAACCAATATAGTATAAGGGTGAAAAGTCAATATGCTGCACGTGTAAATGGTGAAACTGCGCCTGTGAATGACAGTGAAAACGGAAATGATCATTAAAGGAATAATAGCAGAGAAGAGTGTGTAAGGTAATGTGTCATTGGTGGTGGTGGTCCTATTATTGTTATATTAAGAACTAAGATAGCTACGGAATTTAATAATAATAATACTAATAATAATTATCATAATTTGAGGTGAACTCTAGAAATAAGGGAAACAGTGGCTGTCGCTTAAACTGCTGAACATTTCAGGTTGCTGAAACATGTACAACACACTCATGGGTAAGAAAGACTGGAGGTATAAATGCAATAAAGGAGAGGAACATTATCATGGCTGTAATGACAGTGGCGGAGAATGATATTGCTAATGATGGGAGTAAAAGGAGTATAAATGGAATCGATGGAACAGAAAGGGCGTAATGGACATAAAAGCTTAACGCAGAAAAAGGATCAAAAGAAAATAGGTAAAGATACGTGTATCCATTCATCATCATTCATCACCGTATTAATGTGCAGCACTGGGTCTCAGCTGACAGCCTGTCGCCAGCAAAATTACTAGTGTCCTCACATACTGAGTATTATTCCCAAGCCTGCATTGTTATTAAGATATATTCTCACGCCAACGTGATGAAGAGTTGTTAAAATTTTCTTTCCCTCAATGAATCGTTTGTCTGAAACCTCACACCACTAATGCTCTTGTATATATGCTGCAATATTAGCAGAATTTTTCACTAAATTTGTAGCTTCTAAGTGCTTCTACAGTTGCTGAGAATCAAGATTATTTGTCAAAAATTTAAAATTTGATTGATATGTATTAAAACCTACTTTTTATATAAGTAATCATTTAAAAGCCTTACATTTTAGTTGGATTAAATTCCAAAATATAATTCCTATTACGACTCCACAGATAACACTAAGCTCAATACATTTAAGCTAAGAGAAACATCAAAATCACTTGTCCCTTAGCTGTAAGTCTGATTTTCGCGACCTACACATGACTAACAATCGTAGCTCCCCTATATTTGGCATTAAGTAAATGGGTAGCGGTTCTATATATGGGAGGAGACATTTGCAATTCGTGGATGACCTCGAACCCAGTGCGTACCCTGTAATCGGGAATGAAAGCCCCAACTTACTGCGACCCGACCAGGACAATAGTAAGTTTGGCATTAAGGAATTTGGGTTCACACATAATGCCTATTACCAGCGGGGGGTTAATGTTGGATTCTTAGAAGCTTTATGTTTTTGTATGCGTTCAGTGAAACGCACTTTCCAGTCCGTTCGCTCATACAGCATTTTCAAAACTAAAGTCCAAGGCACCTTGGACGTCGCTAAACCGGATGTTACCACAGAGAGGGATAATTTAAAACAGGTGATATTCATATTTCGTTTGATTCCATTAGCTTTCTACTAGAAATTCCCATGTTTGCTTCGTAGTTAGAGACCCCAAAACTATAAGTTAAGTTCACTCATATGAACGTGTTGAAGCAAAACAGTCTCCAAACAACGATTTTGCTGTATTAATTATCTGAAAAAGTGTTTCAAGGAAACGAAACATTGTTATTTTAAGAACTAAATTTACAAGTTATCCGCTTTTTACTATTTCACAGTATATTTTGAATGCTGGATGTTACATATAATTTGTTAGTTTTTAGAATATAATTTCGATTTCTGTAGTTATAAGTTTTCTATTGATTCTTAATGTTTTTCACAACACCAAATTACAGAAAATTATTTTCATAAAATATTAAAGTAGCTATAACAGGCAATTTGCAATCTTGTATTTGAATATCTGCTTTCTTGGTTCAAGGAACCCATCTAACCTTTCTTTGAGATAAGGAGTGACTGACATCGGCGTATCTGAAGACAACCTGACGGCCACTTTGAATATGAAGGAGACAAACATGACTGGGTTCTGAAGGATATATGTACTTGGATTCCAGCATTCGGTATTAAAAAACAGAATGGAAGTCCAATATCGACTAAGGGAGAAACTTAAGGTTTTTTTCTGAAAATGCTCGATAACATTAACGACCTTCCGCTTTTCTCACGGATTTCTTTAATGTTTACGAATTTCGTAGGGCGTTTTTGCTTTTATTTATAAAGGTTGCTAGTGGACTTTTATGCGTGACTATTTTGTGCATATTTTATTATACATACAATTGGTAGTGATTACACGTATTTTTGTACATTAGTTTAGTTTTAACATTCCATATCTACTGAAGGGAAAATGTGGAATGTTTAGACAGTACAATGAAAAGTATGAATTTATTTAAAATATGAACGAAAAGAGGTAACAAGGAAAGCATGTGGGAATAGTACTGAAATATTGGCAGGTACGAGATTCTGAACTCCATTACATAGTAACATCACTAAACTGCCTATCGATATGTACGCGTTTGTGAATTCCCTCAGGCTAGGCTAAAGCAGTGATCCATACTTTCCTCTTTTTCTTCATGGCGTTGAAAGTCTACTTCTTGTAAGAGTAAGCTGTAAATGGTCTGTGCACAATAATGATGACTATGACTTTGTTTACGCTTTCCCATTGTTTTGTACCGGTCTCCAAGGTCAAATGGTTAAACTTAATGAGGTTTGTTTGTGTTTCCTTGGAGCTAAAATCACTGCGTACGGTGGAATTAATGCAACTGCAGTTGGCCAGTAAAACTACCTCACAGCAACATAGATATGACTCCAGCAGCCTGAAATACACTTCAGTAGGAAGTGTGGCTATTCAGGTTCTGTTTCTTTACCTAGACCAGCTATGCCATTTTGACACTTGGTGCCATTCTCCTCTTTCTCCACTCGACCAATTCCATGTGTTGTGGGTGGTCGGACTTAAGGCGCCTCAGTGCTGATAGAATAGACAGTAGGCAAATCGAAGAACAGTACAAGCGGATAGGTTAAACCTCGTGTCCTCTCAAGAGGAAACTCTGGTCTGGACAGTTCGTACTAACTTGGATATGACAATAGATCAGTACGATATAAAAAATAACATTCAAATATATGACACTTAAAACGTTATTTTAGAGAGCCTTTGAATTGTATGTATTTCAGGCCATGGGCATTCATTTAATTATAAAATCATTATTTATTAGGTAATTTCTCTGTGATGTGATTTCGTGTTGTGATAACTGAGGTAACGGAGTTGATTGAGAAAATTGTTAACAAAAAATTATCTCTTCGAAGAAAAATGGCCTTTCAAAATGCTAACACAGAATATAATCAAATGAGACGGGGAGTATCCCTATAATTAACCCTTGTTAACAACATTTAATTTTTAGGGAATACGAGCTAATTTACACTGAAATAGTTATATAGCTTTGTTGCTTGAGAATGACAGAATGAACCATGGATTACTCAGCGAATCAAGCTTAAATATTTGCAGATAGTGCCATGCAAATATAATAGGCAAACTGAATTGATGTATTGCTTGATTTAAATGGTTATTTTGGTGGAAATGTGTGACAAACTTTGCATATATAAGCTGCATACATAGAGCAAGTTTATCGGTAAACATAACGGATATGATACATTTGAAATTGTTGTAATAACGTAGTCGCAGTTTATCTTGTATATGTGCATATAGTTGATATAACGCCCAAAAATACAGCTATATTGTATTTAACCTTTTACTATACTGATACATAGTACAGTTTTTGATCAAGCTGATTAACTCACTTACCCTAACTGGTTTCACTGGTTGTAATAAAACAATTTAATTTTAGAACGTTTATGAAAGGAAACAACTTTTTCAACAAAGCAAACCAAGCACCGACATTTATTCTAGTATTATGAAAAGAAAACATTTAAAAATTTAATATTTTAAATGAATAGAATGCAAATTGTACACAAATATTATAGATCAAATAATGTATGATTTTGCTTCTTTCGTTTATTCTCAAAAACCCTTCAACTGATTTTCATCAGTTTTTCACCAGTGAAAAGCACTCTTGTTCCGCGCTGCCTTTCTTCTATTTCATATCACCCAGTTTCACTTCGGTTTCCTTCAGAGAATATCCGTGGTATTTTATTACGCGTGTGACATTTCAGAGGAGACAAAGGAGAAGTCTAAAAATTCCCTAAACTAAGTTATTGGGGGTGTCTGTCACATTAGTGAATTTCTCTCAAATTTCGGCTAACGATTGGTATGAGTTCAAAATTTCGCTTTAAATTTCCTTCAAAAATTTCCTCACTGGGAGTTTTTTATTTTAGAGCAGGGCGAAAAAATATATACCTATCTTATGGTTTTAAAGGCTTTCGTCACACTTATTTACAACTCTTTCTCATAAGAGTGCAATATCCTTTGAACTAAGTGAGTAAAAAACTTGCACACTTAGACCCCACGACAATTACAGATGTTATGTTTTCGTCTATCGCGTAACGTATACCGGTTACACAAAGCTATACAAAAGCATTTCCAAGCAGGAATACTATTTCCATAAAATTCGAGATACACATTTTATTACTGATGTAAATATCTTTAATGTATGGTATTTAATCAAAACTATTAAAGACATTTCTTTTATAAAATAGAAAAAATTCTACTCGTGTTCCTTATAAAAGATAATTGGGGTGAGGGATTTTATTGAAATAATTTGTGTCGCATCCTTGGAAAATATTGTACTTAAATACCAAGTTTGATATTTATGCGACTTTGAGTTATCATTTTTAGTTGACTGTGCACAGACACACACACGGACGTTTTACTAAACATGCTTTTTTGTTCAGGGGCACTAAAAACATGTGTTTCCGGTGAAATGTCTATTTAAAGTTTTTGAGTAGCACGCAATGCCTTCTCTACCTATAATGTACGTGGTATAGAAAGTAAAAAGTGTACCCTAATGGTACTTTCAAACTATAGTGTGCAATGCTGTACAGTTTGACTGAAACCTTAATTTTTAAACTCCAGCACAAGTTATGGGAATGTAGTCAATGTGTCTGTCCTCTGCTTGAGATATAACGTTCAGTTTTGGTTACAATATTTGTAACACATTGCTAATATATGAATCACAGAGAGCGTAATAAATATAATGCAGGTTAAAACGTAAAGGTTTTACTATTGATTGATTTAGATTTCAATGCACTTTCCACAAGGCTCTACTGTTGCCTCTAACAGTGTTTAGTTTATCGTGTACGTATAATATAATTCTGATGTGTACGTTTCAAACAAAGTGTACCTGTATAACGTATGCAGTAAGACAGCTAGTATTTCGACACAATCTTCGAGTGAGAAAATATTCTTGCCAAATACGAATTTCCGAAATCGTAGTTGTGTAGTTATTAGAGCCTGTTGTTAAAGTATTTGCACCCTAAATTTTTCAGATGATATTAATATTTAACATAACACTAAGTGCATCGGAGCCCGTTGGTGGTTAGTAGCCATAAAGCTGATGGCTACGCCCATTAAGAAGGTGTTGCTAGCTCAAACAAGTTAACGACCACATGTTTACTAACCCATTAAATAATTAACTGCACGTAAAGATCAGAAGAAAGTATCCGGTTAATTTAAGCACGAAATAAAATTAGAGCTACATTACACAATAAAGAAGTGACTGGTGAATATCTAAGAATGATCCAGTCTACGAAACAGTTTAGAAACCTTACCTACTCATTCCCAGTTTCTTCTCAGGAAGCCAACACAGCAGAATCGTAAAAGCTGTAATGTAGATAGCACGTCATTGAACAGATCCTAAGACACGAAAGAGAAGTACCGGGATGACAGATAATAAATGACAATTGCAGAGCTTAACTGTCTGTTTAAGTAAGCTCTGTGTTAATTTATTATTTTTATATTGTCTCAAAATTTTGTATAATATATTGTAAATAATGGTTTAAAGCATCATTCGTTTTAAAAATTGACCAAATGTAATATTTTCTTAAAGAGGTTACAGCTCTGAGTAAAATTAATTCATTAAGAATTACCTGTCTTCAAATACCTATGAACTTTTATTGTTAGTAAACTATAAAGAAATGTGACAAATAGCCATAAAATGTTTAAACGAATTATATTGAGTAGGTCAATTTATTCCAGCATATTTTATTTTTTGGCTTTCCAATGTTTCAATTACCCAATTAACATTTACATATTTGGATTCTTTATTTCCATGTATATGTCTGCTATCATACAGCTTTCATAGCGCAATAAGTTAGTCTTTCTTGGAAGATTCTTTAGGGACTTATTTTTTCTTAATGCTTTGTTATTCCTGACAATAGGCAACTATAACAAGAGCAATCAGTATGGAAGTTAATAATGGTTAACATTTCAAAATGTATACTAGTAAACGTTTACAGCCGTTTCTTAAAATACAAAGTACTTGATTCAAGACATAGTTTGAAGTCTAGAGTGTGTGTCTAAATTCTTGTTCCTATATTTAGATATGGTCCAAATGCACCTCCCGCTGTTACTTTAAGCCCTTCTTAGTAGCTTATCTTTTTACATGACATCTGTAAAAGGTTTACAATAACACCCATGAAAATTAACTCAAGTCCTTTCCTGATTGAAAATTAATTGAATCCCTGTCTCCACTGCAATTGTTAATTCAAAATACTTTCTATTATTTTCACTGATAGGTACATTTGACAGCTGAGTGAGATGGGCCACCATGATTGTGCCATAGTAGATTGCTGCATATCGGTAATGCGTTTGCGCTAATAATTCAAACTTAATATGTCATTTTCGTTTCTAGGTTGGCACCACATTAAGATGGTATGACAATTTTCTGTCCCACTTACAGAACAGGCGAACCTGAACGTGGTGTGTTTACAAATTTTAACATACTATTAAAAGTTAGACTGATGGAATGATTAAAATTTGCACTTGCATACTTTATATTGAAATTATGCTTGTACACGTCAGTGGTAAATTGTCATAGCTTCATATTTTCAACTACAGGTTGTCATGCGAAGGGTACGCATAAATGGAAACGTACTTCACACAAGCAATACGAGATATTTGGTCTTCTCTGTAATTATTAATGTAATTTTCTATCTTCTTTTCTTTGTTTTCTACTTTCCTTCTTTTATTGGCCTGCAGATGCACACCATTAATTTTCAAATATGTTTCCATTTTAATGTTTTTAAAACTGAAATTATCCTGCAAATGTCAGGATGGGAGCTGTAAAATAAAGAGTTGAATTTACTATGAAATGCCTCACATGCGTTCGTAATGTGAGTGGCTTCAAACGACAGATCGGCCCATACTGTAGGATTAAATATGGCTTGCGAGATATATACTTGTATTAATCAACAATATGTTTAAACAACTGTTTAATGTTTCAGAATAACTGTTTTTTCTCAGTCATATCAAACACAAAACAATCACCTACTTCACGTGGAAGTAAATACGACAAAACGGAACAATTTTTAAGTCACTTACCAGGATCAGACGAATTGTTCTTCAACACACTTGCTTGTCCAATGTTTTGTAGTTTACGCCACCATTCCTGGCCGAGATGAAACCTACAACACAATAGTTCAGTTGTATCACTCCATGTTGACTGAACTGCTTCGTATATAACAACCTCGAAATCTACTACTATTTTCTTACGTTGAAGCCATGAAGCCCGCACCTTTCACTGTGAAACGAAACTTCAGTGAATGAATATATATATCTCAATTTTTTTATTTCGTAGTAAACAAAAACAGCTGGAATGCCATGTCCATTGTGAAGGAAATGCAACATAAATAACTGTGTAAAATATCTTGCGCGGTATCTGAAAGTTCCATCTACATAAAGCGTTTCTGCTTCGCACAAATATTTCAAACTATATTGCCATTCGAAAATAATGACATTGTTTTCGCGATCATTAACCCTCCGTCAGTCGCTAGGGGCCAGAGAGACCCCTGGCATTATATAAATGTTATAATTTTCGAACGAACGCACCTATGCAATTGCCTGACTAGGACATCTAACATTACACCTTTGGCGATTATTTGCTGCAGCGATAACCTTATCTGTTTATTTGTTTGGCTGGAGGAATGAATAATCAGCAGTTACGTGTCGCACAGGTCAACCAGGCCCCGCGCGCCTGCTCTCGTACATATTGTTGACAGATTTGTTTCTTATTAGCTTTTGTGCAATATTGCTTTGCTATGCAAGGAACTGTTACTGCTTCGTCATGAATACGAGTAAAAGGTACGATCTACAAAATCCCAAGGATTTGGAAGAAGTACATCGTCTACTTTGCAATGATGATGCCTTGCCCGTGGATGACAACTTATATGAATCAGATGACTCTGATTCAGAAGATAAACTCGAAACGAGATCTTTAGATTCAGAAACTGACCATGAAGATGAAGAGGAAGACGATGAAAGCAGCTTGTGTGATAGCATGTATTTTATAGGTAACATCATATGCGTATCATAGTAATTCTTCTTCTTTTCTTCTTCTTCTTCTTCTTCTTATTATTGTTATTATTATTATTATTATTATTATTATTATTATTATTATTATTATTATTATTACTGACAATACATTCTGTTGTTATTTACAGGAAGAGATGGAACAAAATGGAAAAAAACACCTTTGAAAATGACACAGACAAGGTCTCACAATATATTGACAAAACTTCCTGGTGTGGTAGGAGCTGCCAAAAATGCGAAAACGGAAATTGATTGTTGGAACCTTTTTGTTAGCGAAGATATAGTTGATTTGATTGTTGAAAGCTCAAATACTTACATTAGTAGTGTGCAGCACAAATTTGATCGTGAAAGAGACAGCAGGCCTACAGATGTAATAGAAATAAGAGCTTTCCTAGGCTTATTGTACCTGGCAGGAATTTTTTGTGGTGGACGCCAGAATATTCACGATTTTTGGAGAACCGATGACCTTGGAATTCCTCTATTCCGAATGGCTATGTCTGAAAAACGATTCAGTTTTCTAATACTCTGTATTCGCTTTGATGACAAAAGCTCAAGACTGGAACGACGAAGATTGGATAAATTGGCTGCTGTTAGAGAAATGTTTACATTGTTTCTGAACAACTGTCAGAACCATTATTCTCTTGGACAAAATGTAACTGTCGACGAACAGTTGCCGGCATTTCGTGGTCGATGTGGTTTTCGACAATATATACCATCCAAGCCAAACAAGTATGGCATAAAGATATTCTGTTTGAGTGATGCAAAACTGTTTTATACAACTAACATGGAGATTTATTGTGGACAGCAGCCGGATGGACCATATTTGCAAACTAACTCGGCAGAGGCTGTAGTGCTGAGACTAACTGAACCAATCTCTTGCACTGGACGAAACGTTACTGCAGATAATTGGTTTACCAGTGTATCGCTGGTGAATGAATTGCGCAAAAGACAACTTTCTTTCGTCGGTACAGTGCGAAAGAACAAAAAAGAGTTACCCACTAATTTTACTTCTCCAAAAGATCGCAGACAGTACGAAAGCATATTTGGCTTCACAAAAAATGAAACGCTTGTTTCATATGTTCCAAAAAAGGGTAAAACAGTAGTTTTGCTCTCAAGTCTACATGTTTCATCCACACAGTTATCAGAAGGTGCTGAGAAAAAGCCTGAAATAATCCTGCATTACAACGACACTAAATCTGGAGTTGATGTAGTAGATAAATTGTGTGCTACATACAATGTAGCCAGAACAACGAGAAGGTGGCCCATGGTAATTTTTTACCATATCTTGAACATTGCAGGTATCAATTCTAGGGTTATCTTCCTTGGAAACCAAAATAAATATTCCACAAGGCAAGAGTATTTGAAAGCACTATCTTTAGCGTTACTGTTGCAACAGCTACAAAGGAGAGCAACAGCATCAAATCTACCCGGTGATTTGAAAGACCTTTTGACAAAATATAAACCTGAAGAATCCGGCGTAGATGAATTGTCAAATACACCACTATGCACATTGAAAAGGAAACGATGTGAACCTTGCAACAAAGACAAAATGAACTGCAAAACTAAATATGCATGTGGGAAATGCAACATCCCCCTGTGTTTGAGGAAACATGCTAAAATTATTCGCGAAAGTTGCTTAGTCGGGGAAAACACGGGTGAAATAGTAGATGATTCTGAGTAACTGAACATTTGAAATTACAAGTTGTATGTATACCTGGAAATGACAATGTATTTCTTTATACTTACTGTAATACAATTTATAACGTATATGTACTCATATTTTAGCTTGTATTTTTATGTTGTAAGACAATACCTATTAATGAAAGCCTTGTACGCTTAATCTAAATAAAGGTAAAAACAGGAAAAAAAAGTAAATAAACGAAATAAAACAAAAATACAAACAATAACAACAAAAATATAGCGCGGGTCTACTAGGCCCTGCGCGACTAACGGCGTTCTACCAAACCGCGCGCCTGACGGAGGGTTAAGTAACACAAAATCTTCGTTAGTAAATGGCTTTGGTTACAGCTTTGTTAACTTCCATCAAGGTTCTTGTTAGTTTCCACGTATGGTGGCGTCGTTCTGTGTAAATTGTTTCTCGTAATAATTTATCATCAGTGAAATGTAACGTACTAGCATAAGTCTCTGGATTCTTATTCAATGTTGTACTTATTATAATGCCTGGTTTTTCACTTAAGTCACCAACGGCTTTCCTTTTACATGACACACGTACTTTTTGGCTTACGACATCATTTTCATTAGTATGGTAATTATGACCGTCTACAGTTTTCGCATCCGTCCTTAAGGTTATTATTTTGGCAGGACAGTTCTTCAATGTATAACGCTAACGTATACGTTCATCTGTATATGTGTACTGTCTTTCAAGACAAAGTGTACATTTTCGTGGGTCAGTATCATTCAGGCGTTCCTTGAGTTGGGGTTATGATAACTAAATCGGCCGTGGTCGTGGATGTGTAATGTTGTGGTCGTCATTTTAACCAGTCTCTCACTTCGAACATTTCTACGGCTATATTAACTCAGTATGGCAAAACATGGATTAAACATCACAAAACAATTTGCTATTCTCTTACAGCTGAGCTATTAATTACATGGTATTGGCAAGAAAACGGAAAACACGTGGAATGATAATTTTAATACAACCATCTATGTTGTATATAACGCAGTCACTAAAATCTGCTGTCCTAGCTCATTGGTAAAACGCACGCTGTTTCAAGTGTGCCGAGAGTTCACATTTCGAACCCCTGCATGTGGTCATACTTGCTATTCCAACTTTTTTACCTAGCATTTCTTACGCATACGCAAAATGTTGCTGGATGTTCTTTATGCACTGCATTGGAACATTTTCAGTAAAGCTTCATCACAGTAAAGCAGAATGCCACGGACACGAGGTACTATGGAGCTGAGTACAGCTCCAAAAGGGTGAAATTGTAGGTCGTACTACTCATGGTGAAAACCCCTCTCAAATTCCTAGAGAATTGGATTGGGACCAAAGAACAGTGAAACAATGGCTAGGCCGGCATTACGAGGGAGAAATTGTATGGTCCAAATCATGCAGGCGTTTAGGTAGGTCTTGTGCAACAACAGTTTCTCAAGACGAAGCTCTGGTAGAAAATGTGAGGACCAACCTTTAAGACACAGCTGTGTTTCTGGACAGCAGATGAATATGGTTGCTCATATGAAACCATACGCCAACAATTAAAGGATGCCGGTATTGCATCCCATTGTCCTGCCACTAAGCTCCTTCTCACTGAGGCACGCAAGGCAAGAAGGTTACAATGGGCACAGCGTAATATTGACCTGGTAATCTGGAGTGATGAGAAGGTATTTTGATCCAACCCAGGGATTCTATATCTGTATAGATCACGGGGAACTAAATACGCGCCTCAGCACGCCGTTCGAGCAGAACATTCGCGAAGAATTACAGCCCATTTCTTGGACTATCAGTTCCAGGGAACTTAAATCAAGTGCCAGAAAGAATGACGAGTGCAGTGTATGTAAATATTCTCGAAAACACTTTGCTACCATCTCTTCGTGCTAAGTTCCCAGAACAAGGAGAATATGTCTTTATGCAAAATAGTGCATAAATCACCCCGGATTGGCTAACGAGGCATCCGGAAATAATCTGCATGGACTGGCCTCCAAGATCCCCTGATCTCAACCACATTGAGCATATATGGACTCCATGGTAAAGGAATGGGAAGAACGTCGACCAGACAGGGTGCGAGTGAATCTGGTTGTTCACGTGATGGAGCTATGGCAACATAATCAGCAGAACCTTCACCAGTGTTCTGCACTGGTTGCAAACATGCACGAAAGAATAAGCGATGTAATCGTAGCTGGGGGCGATTACGCCAGGTTATAAAACACAAGATTAAATTTTTCTTTTCCATTCGTTATTTTGACAGGTTACTTGTTCCAGGAGAAATACATTATATAAATATCAAATGTTTCAGAAATTAATTTATTTCTTCATATATGGCATGAAATAGCAGTTGTTTAGTTTGACTTTTAAGTACCATTATCTTTAGCTATCCCTTCTTTTTGTTATTTGTAATAAACAGAGTAACTACATTGTAACTAGCAGTTACACATAATATATATTTTCAGTTTTCTGCACTCTATTCCATCGAATTGTGCAAAATTATATTTGCAGCTGTAAGTTTGCTTTTCTGAAGATGAGAATTTATCAGTATCTTGTTATTATATGTATTAGCTTAGCTTATTGTTGTGATCAGATGGATTGTATTTGGGATTGTATTTGGAATTTGGGTGTATTAAAATTATCATTTAACTTCCTCGCATTTTCTACTAAATCATATAGTAATAATTTCTCTGCAAGAGAACTGTAAATTTGTTTATTACGGTCTTCCAAGATGAAAAAGTTGGAATAAAAAGTATAGCCACCTGCTGGGGCTCGAACCGTGAGACCTCAGCACACCTGAATCAGCGTGCGTTTTACCAATGAGCTACGACAGCAGATGTTGATGTCTGCGTTATATACAATATAGATGTTGGTTCTGTTAAAATCATCATTCCACGTGTTTTCCGTTTTCTTGCATACTCTTCAATGCCATGTAATTAATAGCTCAGCAGCAAGAGAAATGCTACTTCTTTTGTGACATTTAATCCATGTTTTGCCATACTAGGTAATATAGCCGTAGAAATCTTCGAAGTGAGTGACAGGTCAAAATGGCGACCACGGCAGTATACATCTATGACTACGGCCGATTTAGTTTTCATACGCCCTATTCACGAAACGCCTAAATGCTGACCCGCTAAAAGTGTACATTTACTTCCTTGAAAGATAGTACACCTTACGAAACTTGAAACTATCTCTTAAAAGTCGTGTCCTCTATTGCTGCCCCTTTGGACTACCTCCATCACAACCTTCACTATTCACTACTCTGCCTCACAACGTTTATGTTCTCCGACTCAGTGTGCCTGCTACTTAAATAAAACTTGCCACCTGGGTATTGGTAGATTTCGTTTCCGTGCTCTACCAACTTAAAAATATAAATTCTTAGCCGAACTTGCCAATGGCAGAAACCATTAAATATAACCGCGCTTCTCAATTGCAAACTGTCATTAAATCTGGCGCAAATCTATTGCGCCCGAGTGAAAACGTTTTCTCCCTTCTACACAAAACATTGCTATACGGAATAAAAGAGAAACATTTTTAATTTAGAGGAAGCTTTTTTTACAAAAAAAGAGGATTGCGCCCTGGGCTTTACTGTTCAGTATGGTACTAAATCCTACAAATGGCAGCAATTGAAAACTTATCCGTCTGTTGACAGGTATGAGATAAAGCAGAGGTGATGGAAGCGTGACTCGTTAGTCACTTAGACACCCATGTGCCACTCCATCTTTGGCTGGCTGTCCATTTGTTTCCTATATCTTGTCGACTGATGTAGCTCTTATTGCTTATTTACTGACTTGCGGAAGGAGATGTTTCCAACCCTCATAAGGTAGAGTATAAGAGACCTTTCCCTTTTTATTCTGACACTGATGAGAGGTTCTTCCAATCCAAGAAATTTTTACCTGACTTTCAGCTGAGGCTGGGCTCTTCTGCAGTACTGCTTCTAACATGTGATACTGTCTGTATAGAGCTTGATTGGTACACAATAACATTGCTTTTACTTTGAAAATAATATTAAAGTGTTGAAAGTAATTTAATAATTTTTCATTGGAAATTTGAGAAAGAACTATAGATGAACGTAAAGAAGGTAATGCTTCCAATGTAACCTATTGTGACCTATTGTCAGCATTTGTAACACCCCGGATTTAGTGCTTCTGGCCCGTAATCTCATATCTTCCACTGTATTTTATTTCTGCAGCATTTTAAGTTGTTACTCTGACACTATAATTTCTTGTACCATTTCTTTGGTTTGAATGAGTGAGTTGATTGAGCACTAGCTCTATGGTCTATTGTTACGGACTCTGTTTCAGTCCAGAAGCTGACACTTAACTATGCTTAAACGTGACGGGCGTGTGTCATTAAATTTTCTGTCATGTTAAACAAATCCTGCCTGTCAAACTCTCTGCACACCGAGGACGTAGATATGCCCCTGTTATTAGATAACTTTCTTAAGTAAACTTAACAATATCTCGGAGAAGGTAACTGATTTTTATTCTTCTCACTCTCTCAAAGTTTTACGTTCGCTTGTCTTTTCATTTACATTGCAATATGCATGGTAATGAAAATGTGTGTGTTTCAGAGAAAGGTTTTAAGGTGCAAATAAATAAGATTTCGACCAAAGTTACGTATTACAAGTGCATTTATTGTTTTGCATATTACACTACAATTCGAAGGAGAGAGAGAGGTTCCCTCAGTAAAGGGCGCTAATAACCTTAGATGTTGAGCGCCCTTAAACCCCATCTCATCATCATCATCACTTCCCTCAGTATGTTATAACCTTCTTTCACGTGTCTAGAGAATTGTCTTTTGGTATAGATACATTTATACTTGCAGTAGGAAGTAACGGCGGGTGAATATCACACAATTCTAAGGAGATTACGTTCCATAAGAGGAGAGATAGAGAGACTTACTTTGTTTCTTTTTATTTAAGAATTTAAAGTACTCTCTAATCTCTCAGATCTACAAAGAGGATAAATGAAGTGAAGATTAATAAGTGTCGAAGATGCTGTGCAATGTGTAGGATGGTGAAACTAGGCCGATAGATTTAAGGTCGGTCACTGTCTGGGACAGAGCCAAATGAAAACCCCTTCCTGCCAATGTCAAATGTTTATTACCACAAAAGCCTAAAACACACACAGAAATGAAATGATTATCTCAAAGCCTTGTAAGGGCAGACGCATTCCAACACTAAATTCCTTATCTAATTGGCCAAACACCTCAGACATTAACTGTAAAATATTGATATATGTAATGCAACTACTCACTTGAAGGATTAGTCGCCCGCCGTGGTGCAGTGGTTGCCATACCAGCCTGTAGTTCCTGAGGTCGCGGGTTCAAACCCAGTGAAGGGCGATGGATTTTTTGGGAGTAAAAATCCTTAGCATGCTTCCTTCGGAAGGAAAGTAAAGCCGGTGGTACCGTGTCGTAGATTAAGGCATGTAAAAGAACCTCAAGCTTGATAAAGAGGCTTCTGAGCAAAACTATCGGTCTTTCAAGCCCAGTATATAATGGGACGCTAAGAACCACGTCGGTTAAAGAGCGTCCATAAATAAAAATGAAATTGTTTTCAGTTTTTGGAATTGAAGTTCTAATATTCAGCGGGAAAATAACCAAGTTACCATAGTTAGTAATCTTAAACCTAAGCAAGTCCTTTGAAGAAAATAGAAACAACTAAATCTCAAAAGCTTATTATGCAAAAAATGTTCGAATACTGATTACCTCAACTAATTAATAAAGACCTTTGCACAATTGAATTTCCGACCTTAAATCCTGCTATAATAGCAAAAATGGCTCCTATTGAAAGTACATAATGAAAATGAGCTACTACATAGTAAGTATCATGAAGAATAATATCAATAGCTGAATTGCTAAAAACTTCTTAAACTCAGCTAACAAGGTACGTAATTCAACTCTTCAATAGTTTGAATTGAAATCTAAATCTCAAAAAAGGCACTAAGTCCAGTTATTTTAATTAGAAATTTTACTATAGCAAGTGCAAAATTCCTTAAGTAAGACTAAGTATTAAACCTTGCAAGGTAAGAAATATAACAAAAGTAATTTCCTTATCCGGTTAGCAAAAACACTTGTATCTTGAATGCTAGATTGCTCATAGGTAAAGGATAGACTATGCAATACAACTGTTCACTTGTTGGTACTTAAATTTAAATTTGAAGCAGGCGACTAGCCAAGTTATTTTGTAGCAATTTTGCTATAATCAACGTAAACTTCTTTAAGGAAACGTAAATGTCAAAACTTTGCAAGAATACAAGCAGTATAGCAATACCAAGTTCCTTATCCGGTTAGCAAGCTACTTGTAACTTGAATGTAAGATTGTTCATAGGTAGAAGAAAGAAGAATGTGTAATCCATTTATTCACTTGTTATAACTGAAATTTAAATTCGAAACAGGCAACTATCCAAGTTATTTTAATTATTAATTTTACCGTAACCAATGCACCATTCTTTAAGGAAAACTAAATGTCAAACCTCGCAAGGTAACAAGTACAACGATACTAAGTTCCTTATCCAGTTGGCAAGCTGTTTGTAACTTGAATGTAAGGTTGCCTAAAGGTAACTGATAGAATATGCAATAAAAGTGTCTACATATTATATCAAACAAAGCCCAAATGGAACCTGAACGTACCATGGCATGGAACATCACGTCCCAATAACAAATAGCTACAACAGATGGCGTAGTGATCAAAGTAGTTCCACCACGAAGGTGAAGGAGAAAAATTCCAGTTATTGTGACTTCTACTGATCAAATATGGGATAAAGGAGGTTCTTCCAGGTAAGATGCAGGAAAACCGGGTCAAGTCATCCAGCGTGGTGGCAAAATTTGTCCTTTGGTCGTCCGCTCAAGTGGCATCCCTCCAGCTCCGTGGTTTATGACCTGCCGCCGGGCCCAAATCCTGAGAAGGGTAGTTCCTTCGCATTGATGGTAGGTGGTGTATGACTTAGCTTCGTCGCCAATTCGCTTGCCTCATACTGGCGTAATTACTGATACTACTGCATTCAGATTGAATTACATCTACCTCTGACAATATCTTTCGGCCATTATTTAAAATGTCGGGTGAAAGCTTCTTACATTCTGTTGTTTCGATTATGACTTTACGTGAAGTTAATATGATATTGTAGCGTGTGTGTGTGCATTGTCACGTCGGACATATTGCTTTGTAGCAACGACATTGTTGGGTATAATTCTTTCGGCCTGGGGGTTTTGAATGTTCGTTTGACGTGATATCTCTCCCCACCTCCTGGACAGAGGTGGCCAGACAGTCGTTGAGAGTCTCTTGGGGGCGAGTGTTTCAGTGTGTAGCGTGCGTGAATTGTGTGAGTGTGGATTATCTCCCACCAATGTTTTTACGTTAATCTTTTTGTGAACGATGTAAAGGCACCAAGCTTAATTTTCAGTGAACCACACATAATGTGAGTAATGTGTATACCCGTCTATTTTTGTGATAATTATCCCACGCCTGCTCTAAAATGCGTAGTTAAGATCCTGGTCCTCTCGTTGCCTCCGAAGCTACGTCTCCCAATGTTTATGCTGGAGTATCAAAATTTAATATCTAGCTGCAAAACCTTTTGGCCTTAACCTGGTATATAACAATATGTGTCAGCGACAAGAATTTGATAGTGGGTTGAGGTACCTTTAAATGTCAGGAAGAGTATAATATGGGGTGTAGTTCCTTTAGCTACTGTATATTTCTTTATGTACAATTATTTTCAAAATTTATTAATTGTGTAAGCTTATACTCGTTCTTCTTTAATAGCCCTAATACATCGTCATTGCAAGAGTCCATGTTGTTATTAAATTAATAGATACATTAATTAATCCTATGCTTTTAACAAAAGGTTTCACCTTAAAAGGCCGTTAGGTGTTGAAACATTCTAATTATTCTGGATTAGAATACCGATACACCGTATTTGCATATATTACCAAGAGAATCGTATGTAATTTCATATTGTCATGACCATATTTCAATACTGTTGTTTAATGGTATTATTGATATATGCATATATCTCTAGGTATGTTGTCTATATGTATTTTTAGAAATTCTTGTCACTATATACCAACTGGCAATGGTTATTTTCCGTTTCTTGTCTGGTTAACAAAGTTAGATAATTTTTCAGTAGTATTTCTCTCTGGTGTGTTAAATCACGCATGCGGTATTTCCCACCCAAGTACCCTAAGGCCATATGTAAAAAACAAACATTTTGGAGTAATTAAAAAACGATTAATATTTAAAATACCACTTTCGTCTTTTAAATAGGATAACTATTACTACACTTGGCAACAATAGAGGAATATAACCTTATTGGTAATAGAAAATATTACTTAATCCCTTATTTTAGTACATAATCAAGTTACCTTTACAGATCATAATATTTACACAATAAATATTTCAAAATATGCTTCCAGACAAATTATCTACTTAAATTCATATTTGACAAAATAAAGGAATTTACAGTATGTTTGTACCTGTATATTACAAAACCGTAGAGGGGCTGTTTCAGCCATTACAGGTATTTGAAATGGTTCCATTTTTGCACTAAACCTTTAAAAAATGAGATGGCTCCCAGAATGTCATTATCGTTCTGAATAAATAACGCAGAAATCTGTAAAAGGTCTTGAATATATGTGCAAGAAAGCAAAACAGTACAGTATACTGTAAGAATTGAGAACATCAGTTACTGCGAAAAACTATTTATCACTTAGGCACACAGCATATCATAAACGTTACACTTGTGCACTGTTGACATCTCGGAACATAATACAACTGATCCGTCGAATCACCACTCACAATCGAACTGCTCAGACACAGTTAGCACCGAACTGCACTCGGCACTGTCCACTTTCAACAGCCCACTTTTAACTTCTTAACTAACTGAAATCAACTTTTCATCGGACAGTGCAGCCCGTTATGTACACCCCGGATACAAAGCGGAAGTATCAGGAAGATGTTATTAGAACGTGCCGAAAGGATCTTCTGTAGCAGTAAGCCCGGCTATTGTTCTGCAAGGTCAGTCATTAGCTGCACCCAGCGGTCTGGGAGACGAGTGGGGATACCCTCATACCGCCGGACCGTAGGTAACTTTGAAACGTATAAAGCATTTCCTTTCCTTTTTGGGGGGAAGGTGCTTTTTTATCACACACTACAGTCTGACAAAACAACAAATTACCCACTGATACCCAAAAAATTACACCCATTTCACAAACACCTACTACGGTTTTGCTGTCATATTTTGGGTATTGGGTCAGAGAAGTCCAAACCTCATCTTATGGATAGTGTCAACTATAAATATAGCCAATATATTTATAAGAAAACTCGCACATTTCACTCAATTAAGTCCATTTAGACGTGGTTGTTGTCCATAGTTTTGTCTCACCTTCTGTATCTGAAGCACATTCTAACTAATTTTAGATAAAAATTAAGACATCTAGGATTAGAGTATACAACGGAGAGAGACACCTCGCGCACTGCGACCTATGGGGGGAGATCTATTGCGGTTAACATCCTCCAGGAGGAAGGGATGAGGTGAAGGGACCACAGGAGGTTGTAGATCACAGACAGACTGGCCACAGAGGAGCGGAAGTCCATAACAGTTCCTGGCTCGAAGATCCGTTCCATTACTGCAGATGTGCATAGAGGACGCTGAACGACCTGTTCCACCAAGTGGCCCTGTATTGTCTTTGAGAAATGCTTTTTCCTTTGAGCAAGCTTCCGTGCCATCTGTTCGGCAACGCCCTACGCCACGAAAGCACAGCAGAAACATATGGAGATGAAATGAAAGACTAGTGAAGGAAAAGAAATCGTACTAGACAAGAACCACCCCAACATTCGCTTACCTCAGGGAAGAACACGATAAAGACCTATAATTCAGAGTGGTGGTCGACGGATATTGAATCCGAGACCTCCCGAAATCCAGCTCACACGGAGCTATCTCACTCGATTATCTGGAGTTTATAGTAAACTTCTGAATTTCATATGATCCTACAGTATTACACTACTAAACACTTGATGTTGAGAAGTAAACCAAAAATGTAATTAAACATTGAAAACCTCATGAGATGTTTTTCAGATCAACACTCGCAAAAAATGCTAGCAAATCGAAAATACTAGTATCTCCCAACAGAACAAGCATGCCAAAGTTCATGATATAAGTAATCCGAATTTGAAATATAAAACGATTGCATTAAATATGGAATTTACAGTCAAATAGATTCGAAAAAATCTTATGTGTTACACTCAAATGACTTTCTCTACTCTTTGAACAAACTATTTTTACAAACGCTTATTCTCCATATGCTTCATGTTAATCGAGATATCAAGATGTTTATCTTATTGCTAATTTTCTTGTAGATGCAAGGGAAATTGGTAGGCTTTAAGTGATATTCAAATCCTTTAAGAGCTGGTTGCATTCTCTTTACATTACCAGGACAAAAAAATCTGATGTGTTACACTCACATGACTTTCTCTACTCTTGTATAAACTATTCTTACAAACTTTTATTCTCCATCTATTTCATATTAATCGAGATAAACATTTGCAGAAACGATCTTTTGTCATTCAAAAAGAATTACATTTTACACATAGCGACCAGTTCTAAAAATATTTGACTATCACTTAAGCCCTACTATGTTACCCTTGTTTTGTATTTGCAAGGGCAATATAGAAATACAGTAGCCTTAAAGCATAGACATATCTCTTAATAGCTGGTTGTTATGTGAAGCACCATTCTCTTTGAATATCCAAGACAAAAAAAATTAATAAAGAATTCCCGTTTGGGAAAATGGTTCTCTCAACAAAAAAAAATGTATAAGCATAAATTGTGTATTTTAACGCGATGTACATTTTTTGTGTAGTAAAATGTTTATCTCTTACGGTTTACCAGTTATGTAAAGGTCGTTCACAATGAAGAATACTTTTGGAGACATTCCAAGAAAATTCGAGATATACAATTTATTTACTGTAAAAATGTCTTAAACATATGGTATTTTGTTCAAAATCGTTAGAGCCATTTTTGAGAAAATTAAAATTTTCGAAAAAATGTTCTATGTAAAGGGTAATTTGGGGTGGGGGACTTTCTTGAAAACCTTCGTGTTGCATCTCTGGAACATACTGACTCTAAATACCATGTTTGATGTTTATCCGACTGTTCATTTCTGAGTTATGCTGTTCACAGACACACAGACAGACAGACAGACAGACACAAACACACACGGACATGTTTCCAACAATGCTTATATGCATTCAGTGCACCTCAAAACATGTATTTCCTGTGAAATCTCGGTATCGAATTTTTGGATGGAATGCAATACTTCCCCTACTTACTATACGTAGTAGGAAAAGTAAAAAAAATCTGATGTGTTATACTCACATGACATTCTCTACTCTTGTACAAACTATTTTTACAAACGCTTATTCTCCATATGCTTCATGTTAGTCGAGATAATAATCTTATTGCTAATTTTCTTGTAGATGCAAGGGGAATATGGTAGGCTTTAAGCTAAAGTCAAATCTTTTAAGCGTTGAATGCTATGTGGCGCATTCCATTCTCTTTGCATGTCCAGAACAAAAAAAAAAATGAATAACGAATTTGAGAAAAAGTATAAGTATTGGAAAATCTAAGGGAATAAGAAACAATATTTCGAAAATGCTTCACTCAACAAAAAAAATGTATATGACATAAATTGTGTATTTTAACGCGATCTACATTTTTGTGTATAAAACTGTGTCTATCTGTTATGGTTTACCAGTTATGCAAAAGTCGTTCACAATGAAGAATACTTTTGGAGACATTCTAAGAAAACTCGAGATATACATTTCATTTGTCATGAAAATATATTAAACATGATATTTTAATTAAAATCGTTAGAGCCATTTTTGAGAAAATTAAAGTTTTCGAAAAATGTTTCATGTAAAGGGTAATCTGGGGTGGGGGGATTTTTTGAAAACCTTGTTTCTCATCTCTGGAAAATACTGAACCTAAGTACCAAGTTTGGTGTTTATCCGACTGAGTTATGCTGTGCACAGACAGACACACACACAAGCAGACACACAGACACACACGGACATGTTTCCAAAGAAGCTTTTTTTGGATTCAGGGGGTTGCTGTTCACAGACAGACACACACACAAGCAGACACACAGACACACACGGACATGTTTCCAAAGAAGCTTTTTTTGGATTCAGGAGGTCTCAAAACATGTATTTCCGGTGAAATCTCGGTATTGAATTTTTGGGTGGAATGCAATACATCCCATACTTACTATGCGTAGTAGAGGAAGTAATATTTGACTATCGGTTATGGCGTATTATGTTCCCCTTGTTTTGTATTTGCAAGGGCAGTATAGAAATACAGTAGCCTTTAAGCTTAGACATATCTCTTAATAGCTGTTTGCTATGTGCAGCACCATTCTCTTTGCCACAGATTAATACTCATTGCATATCCAAGACAAAAAATGAATAACGAATTCCAATTGAGAAAAAGTATAAATATTGCAAAATTTAAGGGAATAACAAGCAATATCTCTAAAATGGTTCACTCAACAAAAAATGTATATGGCATAACTTGTGTATTTTAACGCTATCTGCATTTTTTGTGTAGCAAAATTTTGTCTGTCTCTTATGGTTTACCGGTTATGCAAAAGCCGTTCACAATGAAGAACACTTTTAGACATTCCCAGAAAATTCAAGATATACATTTTATTTACCATAAAATGTCTTAAACTATGATACTTTAATCAAAATCGTTAGAGCTGTTTTCGAGAAAATTAGCATTTTCCAAAAATGTTCCATATAAAGGGTAATCTGGGGTGGGGGATATTCTTAAAAACCTTTATTGTCGCATCTCTGGAAGATTCTGAACCTAAATTCCAAGTTTGGTGTTTATCCGACTGTTCGTTTCTGAGTTATGCTGCTCACAGACACACAGACAGAGAGACAGACAGACAGACACACACACACACGGGCATGTTTCCAAAACTGCTTCTTTTGGATTCAGGGGACCTCAAAACATATATTTCCGGTGAAAGCTCGATATCGAATTTTTGGGTGGAGTACAATACTTCCCCTACTTACTATACGTAGTAGAGAAAGTAAAAGGTGAAAGACAAAAATGCTTATTTAGAAGTAAATATGTAGAAGAACGGGAACAAACAGTTAATGATTAAGGTCATTGTTAAAACGAATGCCTTTAAAACATTTAACACCGCTAGAATTAGACACTCGGATGGATTCTTTTAGCTTTCTCTTGCAATATTTCATAAAAATAACATCAATAACACAATAACACAATAAGTTTTAGTTTAACTATTTCAACTCGGGGAATTATCTGCTACAGCGTTTGTAGCACCAAGCTTTACACCTTTTCTTTCTAGTAATTCCCCACTTTATGTAACGACACACGTGATTACTTGTCTCATCCATTTCAAGGTCACAGAAAATTGGAAACATTCTAAAATTCTCCAATCCACCTAATCAGGTGTAGTATCGGACGCGAGTCAAGCAAACCCTTCGCTTTAGTAGTGAAAGTAGTTATTGTGCCATGTGAATAGAATACGTATATAGTATAAATATCACATTTCGGATAAATGCTGTATTTGTAAGAATTAAACATTTGAGTAACTACTTAATTTTTAGTATACATTCATGCAATAGAAGGAGTAGAACGTATTCAGGCATTCATCTTACAGAGAGTATGTACTCGTATTTGGTATAAAAGGAAGTTAGTATTTACTGAGTTTCTTATATTGAGCCTGGTTAGACTCATACTCAGGATAACACAGCGCTCAAGAAAAATTATGCAAAGACCATGCGCATTCAAGGAGATTCAGCGATAGTCCAATATTGCTTCACGAAAACATAACCTAGAGGCATAGCTGAAGTGAGCTTTATTGGTTAAACCTGTTATATAAAGTGTTGACTCCAAAATGCAGTTATGTATGACGTTATAAGAAAACTGTTTCATAGTAGGTACAAATAGTATAAAATTCCTGGGATTCTAGAAATTTGAATTGAAAGTGGGATTGATTTTGAATCTCTATCCAGCACCTCATGAGAAATGCATTTCCAGTGAGTCATTGTTTTCTTTTGCCTGGTTTATTGATACATTTTTCTTTTGTTTGCGCATCACCTTAATTTTATTTATTATTTTGATAATTTCTTTTATAGCTTATGCTTGTGTACTTTGCTTCAATTAGGTGTGTTTTCAAGAAGGACTGCTGAGACTTAAGCAAGACAGAATACTTCTGAGTAGTTTCGCCAAAACCATAGATGAGATAGAACCAAATACAACGCAGCATAAAATCCTATCCCACTATCATAGGTAGCCAACATTTCTGCAAGACGAAACCATCAACTAATCTTAATTGTAAAAATGTGCAGATAACAACAGTAATTTCCTCACATCTTTCCTCATATCTGTGGAAATGAGTAAATATTCCACGAGCTTTTCGTATTCTTACGAAAACGAGTGTGTTTTCACTAAGCTGAGTATATAATCTCACATAGCGTTGAATACGAAACAAATGAAATTGCTTGGTTTTATTCATATCAACAATGCATTATGCTGATTGACTTTGGCTTTAGGAAAGGGCGTTTATACTTGAAGCATGCTTTGTTTGATATCATTCATTGAGAAATTTACTCTTCGTGTAGTCGTTCACAGATAATGCAAGCGGAAGGCGCACGAACCTCATTCAAGCCGCTACGTCGAAAACTGTGAAAAATCACTCAACAGCAATCCCCTGAGAGCTAGCGTTTTCTCAAGCAAGAAAGGCGTGGTTACCAACCGAAACAAGGCACCACAACATTCTTAGACCTTGTCCAAATGGCCATCAAGGGAAGGCACAAGAGAGCTGTTTAAGATAAGCTTGCTTCATTATAGGCCGTAAAGAGGCCACATCTCCATCCTCATGCATACCTCAGATTTACCGAGACATTTCAAACCAATATATATTAGGTTACAAGTTTTAGCTATTCCAGAATAGAGCTATGATAATCTGTGATTCCAGGTTCTTTCTTTTATTTCTCTTTTTCAATGTCTTCACATATAATTTAAAGAAGAGAAAATATGTAATTTAGCAACAAAACCAATATCGGGATTTCACAAGAAAATGAAACTTCCTGAAGAAGATATCATTATAAAGGTGCGCATGTCCGTGTGCAGTGTACAACATACGTATATTGAACCTCTTATTTAAGTCCTGCATCTTTTAAGGACGAAAGCAAGGATACTTAAATGTAAATAATGATTGTAATATGAATATGCATTTTTATGTGACATTGATTTGAGATGTTTATTGATAGTAATTATTGTGGGGAAGTAAGTTTATACCGCCTTACTGAAACGGACAATAATAGCGCAATAATGCAGCGAGGGGGTGAGCTGTTTATCATTATTGGGAACGAGGAAGTTGCGTAATGTTGTCGCGTTTTTCCGTTTAGAACCTTCTGGAATATTTCCCTAGAGCATATGTATTCATAATTTTCATTGGATATTAAAATATACGCTAATGTTGGCGCGTTTTATTAGCCAATAGTAACTCAGTTATAATCTTTAGGCATATCGGAGTGTATGGGTATAAAAGCAGTAGGTTAGAGGTAAAGTCCGTCAGTTCATCAAAATTTTTTGTATACTACACGTCGCATTCCCGTCAGTTCGTCGAAAGTATTAGTACGGCATACATCGGATATAGATTCACAAGTTACGCGCAGCAGAATTATGTAAGATCTAAAGTATGGTAAAGTTAATTATACAAAAGATTGAAGTACGTGGATTAAAAGAATTATCAGTAAGAAGTTGTTATAACAGTTTCAGTTTGGCGAGTGTTAAGATCAATGTATAAATGTGATAGTTAACGTGTTCGACAATAAAAGTATAAAACAAATTTCTTCATCAGTGTTCTTTTTGGATAAAAGATTCCTTTCCGTTTACACAACCCTGATCAAGAGATATGTTCGACCGAGAAATAATAGCTAGCCGAGGACAGTAAACCAAAATTAATTAAGATAACAATATCGTTCTTTCAAACGAACACGAACACTGCTGCAAATTGCTAACACCAGATGGAGCTACAAACCGAACAAATGAACGACGTCACAACATGGCTTCACATGAAGTAAACACACATACACATACATACACAAACAAACTTTATAAGTAATACCGTTACAAATTGCCTACCACAACGTTGGGCTACAATAATGTTAAATAAATAACATAAATACCGTTACAAATTGGCGCCCAGAACGTGTGGCAAAGTGACCAGGAAAGGGGCAAAGTAACCAGGAAAGTAGCAGAATTAACCAGGAAAGTAGCAGAATTAACCAGGATGTGGAACGAATGGAGCAGTGAATTGATCTACAAGACGCAGATTCCAGAAACAACAAAAGGGACGACAGACTACGCGGATGATTGGACATCGTAATTCCGAGATTACAAGGCAACAGGGGAATTCAACTACAAAAACATCGAGAAGACGCAGATTCCAGAAACAACTAGAGGAACGACAAACGACGCGGATGAGTGGACACAAAAACATCGAGACGACGTAGATTCATCATAACACAACGCAGAAGCAACATATAATCTAGGAGAGAGGGGCAGAAAGCTGGACATCAAAGCAACATCAGCAGATAGCATCAGAAAGGTTAGAAAGTGTGATTCTTATTCTAAAAAAAAGTGTAAAAATTTTAATGTACCTTAGGAGCGGTAGGATAAAGAAAACAATGGCCACTAATAATACAAAAGAAAGAATTATGGAGGGAGGAAATGTTAGTGCAGAAAGTGAGAATAGAACAGCAGGAAATGTAAATTTTGATGTTAGCACGATGATGGAAATGCTGAGAAATATGAATGAGAATATAAAAATGATTAATGAGAATATGGAAAAAAATCATAGGGAATTAAGGGAATATATGAAAAGGAGTCATTGGAAATTAATGGAAAATATTGGTAGGAGGAATGAGGTATTAGAGCAAAAATTAGATCAAAGCAGTGATGAAATTGAAAAGAAATCTATGGAGCTAGATAGTAGTATGCCAAAAATGAGTGATGAAAAGGAAATAATAGCAAGTGAGATAGGAGAAGTTTCAAAGAAAATGTTAGACATGAGCAGGGAAATAGGTAACAGAGAAAGTGAGGTTAATACTAAAAGCGAACATGTTGATGTAGAATGTACAGAGTTAGGAAGTAGAATGAGTAGCATTTCAAGTGAGATAATAGAGATGAAAGAGGTTATGAATGTAGATGTGAATCAGGCGCAAGTTAATTTCAGAGGGGAGATATCTGAAATTCAGAAAGAATCAGAAATGCAAAGAAATAAATTGTACGATGAAGTTAAAGTTTTGCCTGTAAATAATCAAAAGCAAACTTCTGAAATTTACAAGTACCAAGCTTTTCAAAATGAAAACTCCAGTCCAGTACAATTTATGACAGATTTGTCAGAGTATTCTCAGATTAAAGAAATAGTAAAAGAATTGAAAATGACAGTTGTTAAAAGATGTGTTGTTCAGGAAACTTTAGATTGTTTTCAAATGTTATCATGGGACGAAATTTCATATGAATATAAGAGGCGATTCATGAACAAAAATTTGAAGGTTAGGATACGGCTACGAGTAATGATTAGCCACAGACAATTTGATCCAGGAGGGTAAATAGCAATGAGATGTAAAGTAAATGCTGGATAGTTAAAGATGACTTGCAGAGCAATGTATTGGAACGTAAGAGGGTTAACTAAATATATATGTCATGAGAAAACAGAAATAAATTCAGAACAAAAAAAAAAAAAAGAAAAAAAGAAATAAATATTTAAAAGAAAAAAAATAACATTTTTTTGTAACTATAACAGTATTTGAAAATTAAGAATGTAAAGATTGAAACTTAATATGATATTAAAGTAAAAGTACGTAAAGATAATTCCAAGAGTATTGTGAATATACAGTACAAAACAACAAAAATTGGGTAAAAATAATTAAAGCAAATACTTGTATAGCAAACAGAACATGTGAAACAGTGCCTAGATTTAAGAGATGTAAATATATTTGTGTAGAGGGTGAATATTTTGGTAAATATGTATAGTAATTACAAAAAGTCTTAAATGTATAAATTTTTTTGTCAACAACTTAAGAAAGTAAGCAATTTGTAACAGTAATTAATTAATTCAGGGTACAGTATTTGCTACATATATATATATATATATATATAAAATTGTAATGTCAGATTAAAGTCTAAACACATTAAACAAGAGCCAGTAAGTAGTGGCGAGATAAAAAAAAACATATGTCGTGTGTTAAATGCGTGTGATGTGTTAAGTGAAAGTTATAGCTTGTGTTCCAAGATTTAGGAGACTAAAAACCCAATTATAAAATTTCCAAACAAGTTGTAAATATTTATAATTATGTCTCTAGTGGGGCATATGATGCAGTAATTTGTATCACAAATTACTTAAATGTAAAAAAATGATTGTAATATGAATATGCATTTTTATGTGACATTGATTTGAGATGTTTATTGATTGTAATTATTGTGGGGAAGTAAGTTTATACCGCCTTACTGAAACTGACAATAATAGCGCAATAATGCAGCGAGGGGGTGAGCTGTTTATCATTATTGGGAACGAGGAAGTTGCGTAATGTTGGCGCGTTTTTCCGTTTAGAACCTTCCGGAATATTTCCCTAGAGCATATGTATTCATAATTTTCATTGGATATTAAAATAGACGCTAATGTTGGCATGTTTTATTAGCCAATAGTAACTCAGTTATAATCTTTAGGCATATCGGAGTGTATGGGTATAGAAGCAGTAGGTTAGAGGTAAAGTCCGTCAGTTCATCAAAATTTTTTGTATACTACACGTCGCATTCCCGTCAGTTCGTCGAAAGTATTAGTACGGCATACATCGGATATAGATTCACAAGTTACGCGCAGCAGAATTATGAAAGATCTAAAGTATGGTAAAGTTAATTATACAAAAGATTGAAGTACGTGGATTAAAAGAATTATCAGTAAGAAGTTGTTATAACAGTTTCAGTTTGGCGAGTGTTAAGATCAATGTATAAATGCGATAGTTAACGTGTTCGACAATAAAAGTATAAAACAAATTTCTTCATCAGTGTTCTTTTTGGATAAAAGATTCCTTTCCGTTTACACAACCCTGATCAAGAGATGTGTTCGACCGAGAAATAATAGCTAGCCGAGGACAGTAAACCAAAATTAATTAAGATAACAATATCGTTCTTTCAAACGAACACGAACACTGCTGCAAATTGCTAACACCAGATGGAGCTACAAACCGAACAAATGAATGACGTCACAAGATGGCTTCACATGAAGTAAACACACATACACAAACATACACAAACAAACTTTATAAGTAATACCGTTACATCATGGAATCCCTCTAGGCTAAACCAAATGTTCTGGAAAACACTTCTTTTTCGAAATGGATGTAGCTGTTACATCGACTTCTTAGGTTTATAATTTTTCCATACCTTTGCAATCTCTACCACAACATAACTCAGATAGTAAGGTGTACGTAAACTTCGCACCGACGTAACATAAATTGGACAAATGTGGACAAAAGTCACAAACAATGGCGCACTGAAATAGTTTGCTGAGCTTCTCGCTCGAGGTAGAGAGAAGGGGGCTACACTAAATTGGACGGATAGTTTAGGCAGCATTTGAAAATAATCCTGTTAGTCATAATTTGAGAAGAGCACATTTTACATTCTTCCCACATTTTGGCTTAACTTCTTTTGTACAGCCCTCTTTAACTTCTATGGTGATAATGGGGGGATACCTGAGAAACAACTAATGATTTTATTTACTCATTGAGTAAATTGATGCACCATTGAATTTATTCACTTTGCAATGACACAGATTCACTCCTGCATTCATACGTAGAAGCTCTGTATAGGTTCAGAAGGCGTTATGAATAAATCATTCCCCATCTCCTTCTCAGCAGGGAATTTAACTTGGGACACCTGGGATTTTGGCATTGTTTGTGTGGTGAAATACAAATAAAACATATTACCAATGTCTGATAAAGGACTTAATTAAGAGAGTAAAATACTATATGAAAATGTTATTTCAGTACTTTAACTTAGTATTTAAGGGTCTGCAAATTATTTATCGACAGGGATGGCTCAGGCGGTAAGTCTGAGGCCTGCATTCGGCAGATCCCAGGTTCAAACCCATGGGTCCAACCAATCTGGACGAAGGTTTTTTCGTGGTTTTCCTCGGTCACTAGATGAATTGGATAATTTTATCCGCGAACTTTTCTATCATCCCTTTCATCATTATATCTTATTTCCTTCTTCTTCACCCCCATACCAGGCACTGGGCTGATCACCCATTCTGGATATGATATGATACAAAGTTTGTTTGTTCCCCGACAGGCTGCTAAACCAAGGCACTGGCTGGTAAGTCCTTGTGGGCGTAAGTGCTACAAAGCGGAGGGTAATGTGTTGCATAACTATATTATTTGCAAAGTCTGATCATTCTATAGACTTAATATGTAATTTTAGAATATTGTTTCAAATGCATGCGTATTTTAAAAATTAAATTAAATTTCGCATGTAGAAACATAGACCGTTTATTCCCTGGATGTATATGTGTAGAGATTACTTCATGTCCAAAGTCTTTGCGCACGTTACATATGTATAGATTACTTTCATTTACTTGTACAGTATACTTCAAAAGTGCGTGCAGTATATCGCCCCCGCTTTTAGTTACAATACTGTAAGTTTGAGATATCGACATCACAAATAAAAAACAAATAGAATTGTGTGCAAACAGCCCGTGAGCTCGTCTTCATTTTCAATCAATGTTACACAACTAGGAAACAATAACAAATGAAGAAAACGTAATACTTATTACACCTTAAAAACATATAGCTGGTGAAATTATGCAATTATATGGTATTAACGATTTCAATATGATTCGTCTATGCTGGTTTAAATTTGTTGATATGACAAAAAAAAACAAATACAATTGTGGGTAAACAGCCTGTGAGCTCGTCTTCATTCTCATGTTGTATAACTAGAAAACAATAACAAATGCAGAAAACTTATTACTCAGTACGCCTCAAACGTATATAATTGGTGAAGTTATGCAATTATATGGTATTAAAGATTTCAGAATTATTCATCCTTGCTGGTTTAATTTTTCCCACATGTTTAATTAGGAATGTTCAGGTAATATATTACGTTCTAAATGTTTTAGTCTCAGCTGTAGCTGAAGTCTTCATCAACAGAAAATAGAAACACAAACAGACGATTCGATGGATGACGTCGCCGGACAGAGCGGTAAAAGCGCTAGACAAAGCGTGTACATTGGTTACATTAAGGGAAATTTGAAATTTATTTAATGAACGTTAAAACATTTGGTGTTAGATAAGGAAATTAATGGGAAATTGCACACAAAAAACATATATAAAGGTAAAAATTAAAACATCTGGCATTCATAGCGACATCCATTAGGACTTCTTCCTCGTTTTATTCTCCTGTGGTATATCTATTCAAACATTTTCTTGTCCTTATCATTATAATTGTTTTTGTTCAATGTTTTTCGCCATTTGATTTTGAGGCAGTAACTATGGTCATATACACCATATATATTAATGTAAATTATAATGTAAAATAATATTAATAAGCAAAACACTTGTTATATAAATATATGTTAAGGCATAAGTTCTATGCATGTGTAAGAGTTTAGCTGGAGCTGTGGAACCCTTGTTAAAAGCAGTCAAACATGTTTTTTGTTAAAATTAGGGCCCAGGCAAAAAGGACTTGTAGTGGGAAGTCATAAAAGCAAGACCTTGAGTCATTGTGCAAGAGAAAATGCGAGAAGCTAAAACAACATATTGTTTAAAAGAGACCACATGTTTGGAACCAACGAACAATAGCCTGGTAACCGTTCTACAGCTCCAACTAACTAAAGTAGCTGTGTGGCTTCGTACTAAAGCAGAAAATGCGTGTGCTATTAAAACATTGTGTTCTTCATTGACTTAATCTTGTGTTAGTGTTGTTACTACTTACCTTCCTTCACGTAGCAGACCCTGAAAAGTTAAACAAGCTCTACCAAAAACCCAAACAACAGCAGCCGTGGCAAGAAATAACAATAACACTTTAAGAGTAACAACCAAAACACAAGATGATCATCAGTACCAGCAGAAATATTTCATATATTAGAATATCGCACATGTGTACATACTGCGAGTTATGCTCTCACACCACGAGTATACCGCAATTTAGTACCCTTATTCCTAGTCCCATTTGTAAATGGCTTTAATCTGTGTTGGTTGCTGCGGAGTAGCTCGTCCCTCTGTCCGTCTATAAACGTGAAATTGCTCACCAACCGATTAAATTGTAGATGGGGTTTATATATATAAAATCACTATAAGAAAACTTATAAAAATAATGGCATTCAATCCGATAATAATGTTATTAGAATTAAAAGGGAGTTCAATCTTATAATCTTTCATTTAATAAAATAAAGAACATGACGAAAACGTATCAACAAATATCTAACTTTGCTGAAAACGGTACAAAATTACACGTAGCTTAGTTTGAGAGACTCATAAAATTTTCCAATAATTTGTAGGCCCTTAGTATAGGGACCACATCCCTGGTTGCGCCCATCGTCATCCTCGCCCTCCTCGCCCTCCCAGGGTCTCGGTAGAAGCACAAGGGGCTGGATGGTCTGCGTGCGATCTTCTGTCCCGGTTTCGGGGCTCCCTCTGTTGTACGGTTTTACTGTGCTTACTGAGTTTAAATTTTTCACACAAGAATTCGAATCATATTTGGCGACACATTTCAAATTTTGTTGAAATCGGCACACAGTTAAGGACAGTTTAGTCTCCTGAAGTCTTCATCTGAAATCCACCAATTTATCAGTCATATAGCGGAAAAGTTTTAAATTCAGGTGCAGCCAAATTTTCAAACCGAGGACTACTAATTTTGCTAGTTAAAACAAATACCTACTGTATTCAAATACACGCAATTAAACCTCGAAAGGCAATAAATATACTTTTTTTATTCGTTCGTTCATTTGACGTTATTCATTTTTCTTTTCTTTCCCTCATTTTTAATTTATATATTCTTAATTGACCTTTCAGCGTATATAAATGCTTTACGCAAACATCATTGTAAAATAGTATTTTGAAACAATAATAACACTGCGGAACAAAAAAAAATAAAAAAATAAAAAAAATAAAAGGTTTTTTCGTGTTGCCTGGAATTTTTCACCTCATTCTGGGTATTTTGGTGCTGCTGATTTCGAAAATGATATGCATTTTTTTCTAGCTGCTCTAGTTTATGATATATTGATGATGTCATTGTACATTGCTCTTATGAAACCTCACATTGTATGTAAGATGCGCACAGAGCATCAGTGACATTGGGCAAATGGGAAGGCGAATTATTTGAAATTTGGGGAACGAATGATATGGTGAGAACGAATAAACCTCAGTGATGACTGTTACTTTTCTTCAGTGAATGTATAGGGCATCAATACCAAAAACCAGAATATGTGAATATGTACCAATCTACGCTCTGCAAGACTTAAGTTTTACATTCAGAAGAAATACCTGTTCTAATATTTACCAATCAGAGTTATCAGAAGAAGAATATGAATCAGCTAAAAGCTATGCTGAGAAAAATGACAGTGATTTTGCAGTACCTGCATCAGTTGTATCCGGTTTAAACAAGCAGAAATGAACAACTTCATTAGAGATCTTAGTCTTCCAAAGAAGTCATCAGAATTGTTAGCCTCCAAGCTGGCAGAGAAAGAATATCTGTTACCTGGAGCAAACGTCAGTCTATCGAAAAAGAGAAACAGACTTCCTGCCATTCTTCACAACAGAAAACCAATTTGTTTTTTGCACCAATATTTAAGAACTTTTAATGAAACTGATTGGTGGTTATTTATAGATAGCTCCAGATACAGCCTAAAATGCGTTCTGTTGCATAATGTTCCTTTTATCCAAAAGAATGCTTTATATGTCTATGGGACACTAGAGCTAAAACTGAGATCAGTTGGGTGAGAAGACAGTGGCCTCTTAGAGAAAGCATGATCGTTGAAGAAAAAAAACATCACAGAACCTTTGGTTGACAGAAACATGATTATATTGCCTTCACTGCATATCAAACTTGGGTAAATGAAGCAGTTAATGAAGGTGCTGAATAGGAATGGAGCATGTTTTGGCTACTTACGTACAAGATTTCCCGCATTGAATATGGGGAAAATAAAAGGTATATTTGATAGACTACAAATTCGATAACTCATAAATGACCAGAAATTTCAAGAATCAATGAGCGATAATGTGGGACCTGAGTGGTTATCGTTCTATATGGTAGTGAAGAATTCCCTTAGAAACTATAAGGCTGCTAACTATGATAAACTAGTGCAGAATATTGTCGTGACCTCTAAAACACTCGCTCAATGGGGTAAAGCACTCGCTAATAAGGTACCAGGAAGTTAACAAATTTAAATAAGGCGAGGTCACGACAAGGGACGCAGCTAATTGAATATGAGAAACATTATAGGATAACTACTAAAAGAATACCTACATGGTTCAGAATGGAAGAAAGGAGCTTTATAATATGGTAAATGAAACACATAAGGCTTGGATGGTACCATGTTGTATTACTAAAAGGGTTACATTACCTCCTTGACCACGCGTCGAGGACGCCATACATCCTGTATGGAGAGTACGTAATAACACGACCTGTCCGGTGCGCTCCTACTCCCTGACTGACTAGCCAAAACAACCCAAGCCATGCTTACCGCGTGGGTACGCTATCTATTCTCTACCCCCACCACTCTTACGTCATCCCCGATCCAAGCGACCAACGGACACGTATGCAGTAACAATGCCTGCATACGCCACAATATGCTTACTGCTTTTTGTGCAATCATTCTAACATGAGCATCAAATTCAAATTATACTACCTTCACAGTCATTTGGACCGATTTCCAGATTGTATTTGAGATGTAAGGAGGAGCAGGGCGAGCGTTTTCACCAGGAAATAAGTACAATGGAAGAATGTTATGGACAATGGGATATACATATTATAACAGACTACTATTGGAGCATCCGGCGCAAATGTCCAAGATCATTGCATCGGGGGAAATCACAGAAACGAGGATTCAACGACTTGATGGAAGAAAATTAATGAACCTAATGCGACCAATGTATAAATAAATAAATAATGGTGATTAGATAGTTATTTCATGAACAAGAAAGTGCTTGATCCATCCCAATGACTTCTATATTCAATTATATGCGAGTGATCTAGTTGTACATGTGGACTAATATCATTAGATTGGTATGTATTGTGTATAAGCTCTATCTCAAAAACTAGAGCTAAACGGAAAGCATTTTTGGAATCAGTAACCCAAATATACTCAGAAGCAGGTCAAAATTGTAAGGCACCAAAATCACTGTTCTCCAGGGTAATAATTATTTATGACACAATGTACTCGCAACAATAATATGTGTGATTTTTGTCTACTCCCTTTCAGTTGTGATTTTAGTGTGGCTTAGTAAATTTATTAAATATCCCCAATGCTTTAATTAATAACTGTATCAAATAGAAACATTTCTGACTTTCCACAATGATTATAAATTTCTCTTGAACCTAGTTCTAGTTTTACCTAGGTTCATATACCGATAACCAAAGCATTAAAGCGTTTATACCCTACTCAGCACTCATTAATGAACAATTAATTAGTGTGTAGCTGACTTTAATGAAATGAAAAATACAATAGATTCCGTTGCATTACGAAAATTAAATAGATAAACTTTTAACATACTAGATAGATACCATTAAAAGTTTAAATATTGGCTCTTAAATTTTTAATTTGCAAATAAATACATGGCTATCTAGTTCGATACTACTTCGGACATTGTTATATAAACAACATCTATGAGTAATTTTCCAACTTCAGAAATATGTATACTATGAATATAATTATTATGTGTATAGCAACAAAAATTTTGAGGTGCCCGAATTCGCAAACAATGCAATATGTTCAAATTAAAGACTACGTCACAAATAAAATGCAATAAATTATGTAACTGTTACAACAATAAAATATAGACTTTTAATAGACAGCTCTGTTCTTTAAAGCTTCACAGGGTATTTCTGTTTAAAACAAAGAACCACTATGTGGCAAAGTATTGATATTAAAAGAAGGAACTGGAGCTACATATAACATCAAAGTAATAGAAGCTGAAATTTCAAAATAACAAAAAAAAATATATATTTGTGAGAAGCATATAGAGGTTGGACGTTAAATTTTATAGCGATCCGTTAGAAGCAAGTGCGATGTCTATTCTCCAATGGAATAGAGTAAAACATGTGAGTTTGATAATTTCATGAAAATTATTTCATCTTCAGAAGTGATAATTCAAAATAGATAATTTTTCAGTGAAACGTAACTTAGATTGGTTTACTAACACGTTTTTACACGTGACTGGTCCGTATTGAATGAGGCAGTTAGGTAATTATGCATGGAACAGCCGCTGCAAGATAATTCCTTCCTTCCATTTAAAACGTATTCATATCCTTACAGCGTTAGTAGTGTCGCAATAAAACGTTTATCTATCATATAAATCCTTGCAATTTTAATGTATTAATTGCCCGATAAATTTCATAATAGTTCTTCTACCTATATTTAAAATCCATTCTTACTGCAATTTCTTCCTTCGTTCTTAAAAACATAATGACCAATTGCTTTTTGATTGATAATATTTATTCAGTAAGGATATTGTCAGGGTATTGAAAGTTAAAATGGTTTTTCGTTCTTCAAACTTGTTCATTATATTTTATGAAGATTCCAAATATAAAAATATCTTATATGTTGCATTCACATCACGCTCTCTACTCATGATTCTACAAATTAATCTTATTAAAGCTTTCTTTCTGCTTTTTGTTAAGTGAAACAACCTTTCATTACACACTTATACATTTTGCTTTATGTGTAAGGAGGATATCACAGATGAAGACAATATTATAAGCTTTAAAAATCTGATGTAATACATTCACATGACATTCTCCACCCTCTATCGTTTATTAGTGGCTATACAAATTATTCTTACTCGGTCTTATTTTTCTATGTACTATATTTTAACTCAAAATAAACTTTTTCAGAAATAGCTACATTACACATTTCGTCATAGATACAATGGGAACAGCGACAGTTCAATGTTTAAGAACAGAGCACTATATGCTGCATTAAAATTCCATGCTATTTCTATGCAATCGCGAGAAATAACTGAATGTTGAAAGGACTTCAAGAGAATGACCAAAAAATTAACAATTCGAACTTTTAATAACGGGAATCTCAGAAACGGCTTATGCAAAAAAAAACTTATTTCATATAAATTGGGTTTTAAAGAGGTCTACATCTTTTTGTGTAGTACGTTTTCGTCTATTGCTTAACGATTACCAGTTATATAAGATTGTACAAAATTTATTCCAAATGAAGAGGGCTTAACAGGCTATTGCCAGCAAATTCAAGACATACCTACATTTTAATTATAATGTATATATTTTTAATACACGGTACTTTAATAAAAATCGTTAAAGCCATTTTTCAGTAAATAAAAAATTTCGAGAAATCTTCCATATAAAAGGTAGTTTGTGATGGGGAGATTTTCCTGAAAATCTTCTTTTCTCATCTTTAGAAGGTATTGAATCTATATAGTAAGTTTGGTATAAATCCGACTGTTTGTTTTCTAATTATGCTGTTTAGACACACACACACACACACACACACACACACACACACAAACACGGATATTTTTCTAAAAATCTTATCTGTTGCACTTACATGACTTTCTCTACTCTTGTAAAAACTATTTTTACAAAGGCTTATTCTCCATCTACTTCATGTTATTCGAGATAAACATTTGTAGAAATTATCTATTGCTAATATTCTTGCAGGTGCAAGGGGAATATGAAGGCCTTAAGCGACAGTAAAATATTTTAATAGCCGGTTGCTATGTGGAACATTCCATTCTCTTAGCATGTTCAGGACATAAAAAAACAAAAAAAAAACGAATAACTAAATCCCATTTAAGAAAAATTATAAATATAGAAAAATTCAAACAAATAACGAGGAATATCTCTGAAATGGTTCACTCGACAAAAAAACTGTATGACATAAATTGTGTGTTTTAACGAGATCTACTTTTTCGTGTAGTAAACGTTTGTCTATTTCTTATGGTTTAGCAGTTATGCGAAAGTCGTTCAAAATGAAGATGACTTTTCGGTATATTCTCAGAAAATTCAAGATACACATTCCATTTGCCATGAAAATATTTTAAACCGATTATATTTTAATCTGAATCGTTAGAGCCATTTTTAAGAATAACAAAAATTTCGAAAAAGGTTTCAAATAAAGGATAGTCTGGGGGGGATTTCATGAAAATCTTCGTGTCGCATCCTTGGAAGATATTAAACTCAAATACCAAGTACAAAAATTTGGTATTTATCCGATTATTTGCTTTTGAGTTTTGCTGTTCAAAGACACACAGACATGTTTCCAAAATGCGTTATTTGGATTCAGAACACCTTAGAATGTGTATTTCCGGTAAAATTTAGATATCGAATATTTGTGTGAATGCAACGCTTCCCCTACTTGCTATATGTAGTACAGAATGTAAAAATACCTTTTTTAGATTCAGGTGACCTCAAAACATGTATTTCTGGTGAAATCTTCACTAAGATTTTTTTAGTGAAGTACAATACTTCCTAGACACACATACAAATGTGGACCTTTTGTAAAATAACTAATTATTAAGAGGTATGAAAACGTGTATTTCCTACGAAATCTCGGTATGGAAATTTGCTATACTATAGTTAAGTAGTACAGAAAGTAAAAAGCTTCTAAATGGTTTTTAGAAAAATGGAGCCATGGATGTTGGAAATGGAACTCTGTAGGCCACAGTTGAATTGTTAGATTGCTCAGAGCCTCTATCATGTATGAACTGGGAAGTATTTTAAATTATGAAATAATGCATATATGAAATTTCGAAATATACTTATCTGTCATATTTAGACCCTTCATTGCATAACAGGTTATTAAAAAATCGCTTCTTTAATAGATATGTAAAGGAGTTTTCACATTAATATTTGTTTGCTATAAACCTCTGAACAGAAGTAGCTAATTTTACCTTCCTTCTACTTTGTTAACTATACTTAGTTGCCGAGTTCTTGAAGTATATAATTTCTCCATAATGAAGTTGTTTTTTCGACAGACCCTGTTGAGTTCAGAAAATCATATCATCAGCAACTACATATGATTGTTCTGATGTTTCGATATTTGTTACAATTCGACCTAACGTCAGTACTCAAACGTATCCTGCTGTATGAATTGATTTAGCGTTTAGATGGTCAGAAAGTTTAACATGTGGTTTAATTACGATATCCTAAGTTAACGCTCATATAAAAAATTTCAGCTAAATAAGTTGAAGTTAGAGTTCATAAATGTACAACAAATACATGGCTTATACGGGATGAATCAGAATAACACCAAATAGTTTTAAAAGACGATTCAAGGGTTCTATTTGAGGTTTTTGTTTTAGTGGATGTAAGCCCGCAAACGTCTTGTTTCGAGCTAGAGGCCATTAACGTTTTTGAAATACCGCGTCGGGTTAGATGAAAGTCTGCCGAACAGATTTGCTACGCATCTTTTGCTTCAAGGCATTGGGAGAGTTTTGAAACAAGAGTAGCTGGAATTTTTAATTTTAAACAACATAAAACTCTCTTAAATCCATTTAGTTATTTGTGAACCTTTATTTGATTATATGGCATGTGCTCTGAAGTAGGTCAAAATCTTTTTAACCGATATGCAGTTGCAAAGACATATGCAAATAATGCTATTTCTCGTAAAACTTTCTCCACCATTATACAAATTACTTGAGGAAATTTAAAACAAGGTTCAATTATACAAACATATATTTTTAAAAAGCTAAAATTAAAGTTAAATTAAGAATAAAACAAGAGTTGAACAAGTGCATAGTTGTTTATTAAAATATTCAAAATGGCGAAGTTTGACTTCAGAGCATAGTTGATAGCGTCATTTTAAAGATAGCCGAGTTCTTTCAAAATGATCTGGCTTATCACGAGCTACAAAGATACTGGCCATCAGCTCCTCTTCACTTTTAACCGAAGTCTGGTAAACAAGAGTCTGAACATTAACTAAAAGGAAAAAAATCCAAAGGAGTTAGATCTGGCAAACGTGCTGGCCATGATTTTGATGCTCCTCTACCAATCCAGCGATCAGGATACGTTACACTTATGAAATCCCTCACGCCACCGGAATAATGCCTTGGAACCACATTAACTGTTGTATTCCTATCTTTAAAAAGTTCTGACAAAGTATGTTGTAAAAATTTTAGATAAATGTGGTTGTCAAACGTGGTGAGGTAAACACGGCCCTGTCAGTATGTTATTCAGAATGCCAGTCCAAATGCTCACTGCAAACCGGTGTTGGTAATTTGTAAGTCTAATAGCTCTAGGGTTTTCCTGTGTCCAAATGTGGCTGTTATGTGCATTAAACATGCCCTCTTCTGCAAAAACCTTCTATTCGTCATCAATAATGCTTGTAGGAAATCTTGGTTGATCAATACATTTATGAAGAAATCACTGGAGAAACTGTGTTGGGGTGGAAATTCATCTGGCCCCATTGCTTGAACTTGAGTGAGATGGTACGGGTGTAATTGCTGTTCGCGCCGAATTCTAATTCTAGCAGCCGAAGACTGGTTGTATGCGTGGCATGCGTTATTGCTCCTGTGCTTGTTGACGGGTAGTTATGGACCCGGTCAAGAACCTCCTCTTCTAGAGCTACAGTTCTTACATTTCTTCGGAGTCCCAAACGATACTCTTCTTTTTGGAAAGTTCCTGTTTCTCGCAGTCATTAATGTACGGCAGTAAAGTTGCTGTTATACGGCACATGTCTCCTTGAATAAAGCTCACCATGAAGAACTCATGCCCTCTTGGCATTTCCTAAGCATCACCATAAACGTTCTGCTAGTTCCGTGTAAGTAAAGTGGCATATTTTTGTAATATGTTGTAAAACTGACAGTCCTTCCAGAAAACGGAGCACTAGTATATCGTGATAGCTGCGATTGATAACTCACACCTCATGTAGGAACCACAAAATCACAAAGTGATATGTAATATGTAACGGAAACCTCATCATTTAAATAATAAAATGCAGATTTTGGGTTAATGTTGATATAAACAATGTTAAAAACACAACGCAAGTATATTCCAAAATGAAAAGAAAATAAAGCTTAAGCGTTATTCCAACGTTATGTGGCAGCAGGGATCTGTTTGACAGAATTTCATCTAACCCGACTCGGCGTTTGAAAGGCGTTAATGTTCTGTTAATAAGACGTTTACGGACATACATTCCCCATAAAAAGTACTCAAATATAGCCCCCGAATCAGGCCTTAAAATTACTCGATGTTATTCTGACTCGTACTGTATGATGCTGGTAACATATAGAAAAGGGGATGTAAATGACCAAAATTGCCATAAGTTATATTTTTAGTTTTTAAGTAATCTTATAAATTAGAATATTCTGTTTCATTTCATATAATTTAATTATGGTAAGCGCAGTACCTACACTTTAAATATTTTATATAGCCCTACATCTCCATTCTGTACTCCAAATTCATCACCACTTCATATACAAAAATATAAATTCTGTACTCCTTGAAGCAGAGAGATAATTTTAGCTCATCTTTGAGTACAAGTTAGTTCTACAAATCGACTACAGCTACGTATGTCATCCACCGTATGTCCCAAGCGATGTTTCTCCTTGTTTGTAAGTGAAGGTTACAGTTTTACTCCGAATAGCTTTTAATGCATATATAGAAGACCCTTTTTATCAGAAACCATTCAAGATAACTAAATAAAACTTTAGGATGATAGAGGCAGAACCTTAATGGTATTTTGGATCCATTTTAGTGTTAAATTATATTATATTAATAGGGGGTAGTATAAGTCTTTCGACTTCTTAACATTGTGACCTTTAGTAGGTCTATTGTGAATACCTTACTTTATAAGTCCCATTTTAATTTAATGCTTTTTGTATAGCCTATAATTTTCAGGTGTTACTGAGGCAAGCTGTCCTGGAGTTGGAAAAGCAAACTCCAGGTTCCTTATTCTTTATGGGCAATTGCCGCGCATTCGCAAGCTTGTTTATGTTAATGAGCGGTTTGTTATTTTTAGAACTTACTGTTTTGCTTTCCTATTTTATCCATATATTGTATAATTAACAAATAAATGCCATATTCCTTAGGAAATACGTATTATTGCATAAAATGATGTAAACGAACCTAGGAGTTACTGAAATGTGCAAGCTTTAGCCTCATAGCTGAAATAGTTTCTGGATAGTGGATTAGGAATTTAGCAAGTCAGCATTGGCGGGATAGAACTTAATCTCATGCGCGTTTTTAAATTTAATATAACAAATATTACATTACTAGAATTATACGATTTTATTATTATTTTCTTCATTATATTTTATTAGACTTTGTACCTTTTGAGGCTTCCATGTGTAATAACCACACATTCATTAATATAAATTGTCTAAATGTTTGCAACACTCCTTCACTGGTCTGTTCAGGAGACGAAAGGAGATGTTACATTGAAAATGTGCTGAAGTTTAAGCCCCAAGGACAGTGTAAGGTTTGCATCTTTAAAGTTCATATGTTATCTGTAGCAATAGATTATTATTGTTATACATTGCCAAAAATAAATATATGTAGAAACAATGTAAAATATTTAAGTCTCTTCTTCTTCTTCCTTTACTTGGATTGGGTCTTTGGTCTTGTTCCTATGCTAATTAAACTGTTCTCTTCACTCTATTGGACATGGTCGTCCAATATCTCTGTGTCCCAAAGGTTTATAAAATAGTGCTTGCCGCGGTAATCTCAAAGGTTCCATCCTTTTCAAGTGCTCTTTGCACTTGCACTGGTGCCTTTTAATTTCATTTAAGCAAGTTTCATAAATACATTGCAGTATCTTTATCCTGTATGGTTTCATAAACTTTAAATGTAATAAATAGCTTTTGAATATTATAACTATATTATTTAATAAATGGAATATATTAAATCTCTCTTTACTCAAATCCTATTATGAAATGCACAATTTTCATGTATCACTTACCCATAAATCAGGTTTGCAATAGAAAGCTTTATGTCGGTTTTAACTTTGCATTAATTCCAAATTACATCGAATTATGCAATATAGGGATTTCCGATTATATTAACGTACTAAGAATTCACACATTTTTAACACTTCGACTCCTTCAACCAACCACTACAGGTCCATTTAACGACTTACACTCTTTGCCTTAAAGAATTTTCACAGTAATATTCAGTGTTTTTGTATTTTGTTTTTCTTGTTTGCTGTTTTTTATTATTTTAACGTCGCTTAACCTGGTAGGTCATATCGGATAACGGAATGAAATGGGTGAAATGATGCTCATGTGAGGCTGGCGTCCAGAGAGCTAAAAGTTAGCCAACATTCGTCTTCTTCGAATAAGGGAAAACCACGAATAAATCTTATCCGGGTAACTCACTCTAACCGAGATGCGAACTTTGGATCTCCTGAATGTGAAGCAGATACGCTCCCTCATTCCACGGAGGGCTAAAAATATGAAGTTGTTTAAAATGTTGATACTTAACCGCTAGCAAAATATCAGAAATTCCACATAACACAAAACTGAGTATTAAGTTCATGTTAAATTATATATTACTATTTAATGATATGTACGTTAATCTGCGTGTTACTTGAAACATGTTAAAGCAGCACGTACATGTGGAAGGCATGGCTGGAATGTTGAATTTCGAAATGTCATCGCCGAAACACTAGCCAAAAGTCGGAGCAAAACCCTCCACGTCTGTTTTCAGCGATCTCCTGCCGGATCTTTCTTAGAGGGACTACTTTCTTATCCTAAGCGGAGTAATATGAATGACGTCAATACATTCGTAAAATCAACGAAGGTTAACTTTATTAATGTAGCTGGAAACATTGTGGATTTTGAAGGGAATTTAATTTACAATGTATTAACACACGCATTATTAACACTACCTTTCTATACATTTTTGATTTGCATTGCAAAGAGTAACACGATTTATGCATATAATTGTTTCATACGTTGAACAAGAAAGATTGAAACAAAATTTTTAAGGCTCCGGTTGCAGTAACATTTTGGATGTACGATTATGAAAAGTGCAGTCTTTCATATATTCGTAAACAAAACCATAAATTGCCAGTAGTTCGTGAGCTTATTCTATGAAAGTAGACATGCAATCCCATTTAGCAATATGCTTTGATCTCCATTTGCTAATGATTCTGAAAATACACTTTCATTTCTGCGATTAGTAAAGAGTTCAAAATCATGTTCCAGAGAACAAATAGGGTATCATTTTATGGACATTCTGCCATAGAAAAAGCGTAAAGATAATAATGCTTTCCATTTGAAATTGTGAATATTCATCAACATTTAGTTTAAAAATACACAGATATTTTGTAAAGGAGTATTGTGAATCAGCATTCAAATTTGTAAGAGATATTTTCATAGAGCCTACAGCAAGTTCATCGAAATGGTAGCTTTTAACATTGAAGTAATTGACTTCATACTCAGTATGCTTAACAAAAGAGCTGATACTAGCAATGCTAGCAGATCCGACCGCGTCATTGTGTTAGGTACGGAGATTATTTTGTCCTCTTTATCAACATCCCTCCCTCGCACTCTCTCTCGCCAGTCTCCTTCTCTCCTTTTCTTCCTCTTTTTTCTACCCCTTCCTTCTCCCTCATATCCGCCTCCTTCTTTCGCTTCTTTATCTCTCTCTGCGCAAGTAAAACATACCATGTGACATTTTGAAAATCGGTAGTAAACTGTTTTTTTTCTAGAAATGTTTATACAAATTAAGAAACAACTACTATGAATTTTTCTCTAATTCAGTTGCATATCGATGCTTCAAACGAGTGATATCCAACTTGATTTTATCGTCATGAGGTACATCTGCATGGAAATAATTTCAAATGGGTAATTAACAATGCAAAATGCGCAGGAAGCTCAGGAAATAGACAATTGCTTATACAAAAGCGGTCTGATGAGTAGCGGACACCTGTATTGATACAGGTTCTATATGATACAATATCCACATAAAAACTTACTTATATTGATATAAATGTCTCTAATAAATGTTTTTATTAGGTAATTTATGGACGCACGAGGCTGAGAAAGACATGCGCTGTTATATATCGTACCAAAATTCCAAACTCTCATTTCGTATCAACTTTATGAACTTAGCCATCCGCCATTAAAATGCTCGCTTTTGTTTCTACTTGGTATCTTTCACTAAAATATACCAATAAATCATTATAAATAAACATATACACAGATCGATAAACAATATTAATTTGATATAATCTAAGCTGATATGCACGTATTATGTAAGTATGCCAGTTTGAATTCGTAACAAAACTGACAGAATCGGCTGCTAGTGTTTTACAGTTTTTTCTTAAATATGGAATAATTCAAAACGCAGCATTCACTAGATAATATTAAAATTATATAATATAAATTATAATCTTAGCTATGTAGCTGTTTGTGAAAACCGTCTGTTCTTTTTTGGATTTCCAATCATCTAAAGCTCCATATTAATGTAAGGTACTACATATTTTAAGTTAAAATTAAGAAATTTAATTGTCATGTCACTGCCTCAAAGGTGGTTCACCTTTATAGTACCGATACACTAATTGTTTGGCGAAGTTTAGCTATAGAAGAGCAGTTACATCTTCTCCCGAAAAGTACTCATATTAAATATAAATATTTGTTTTCTTTCTTTTCGTTTTAGGTTCTAGGCTGTAAACTTCATAAATACTCATATATAAATTAGCACACGCTGACATACACACCCACTTCTTCCACTTACACACACCACGAATCTGTTTTCAAAAAACTGTTTTATATTTTTTCGGTGAGCCACAAAACACGTATTTCTGGTTAAAATTAAGGGTCAAATATTTGGGTTGAGTGCAGTACTTCCTCTAACTACACGGATCTTTAAGGTTCCCTATCTTCGTTTCTCTACAAAGTACATGGTAGAGAAAGTAAAACGAAAATGAAAAGAATAGTGTCTTAACGCTTGATATACAGGCTGGACCATTTAAGTTGAGACTGCACAATATCTTCTAAACTAAGTGTTGCAGAAAGAAATATCTTGGGTAAAAGTTGCTTGATATTATAGGGTAAAGTAAATGTCATTAGTCGTGTTTTGTTTGGAGGACTTATGGTGGTCATTTAAGGCCCAGTTTAATATTATTTACGTTGATGTAAGAACTATTGCAAAGTCTTTATACGAATGCTGTTTATGTTATTTTATGACTGAGTAAACATAAAAGAGTTAGATTCTCATTTAAAAAAGTTAAATTGACCCTAAAATGACTATCACAATATCCTGCAAATAAAACATGACAAATGAAATTTACTTTCCCCCATAATATCAAGCAGCTTCTATTGAATATATTTGCTTCTACAACGCTTAGTTTTGGAGATATAGTACAGTCTCAAATTAAATGGTTCACCCTGTATATACACCAACAAATATCTCGAAAATGATGAATGTCACAAGAAACATATTTGACAAAATTGTGCACCAATTTCAGGATCTGTAATTTTAGCTGGAGTTTTATTAAACTTAATTAAATTTAATAGGTTAATTTATAAATTAAATAATAATTTAAAATCCTTTTAAAATAAGAATTAATTTTTAACATTCTTAAATTAATAACAAATTCTAAATTCAGCAGTTTTTACTTTAGTATTCTTTGTAAGCGGCTTTCTATCAGGTGCAAGTTACACGAAGTTTGACTAAAATAATCGCGATCGAAGAGGACAACACCATTACTAGCAAATTCAAGACATACATTTTGTTTGTGTTACGAATATGTTAAACATATGGTGGTTAATCAAAATCGTTAAAGCCATTTTTGGGGAAATAATAGAAATGCATTCATGCAAAGCATAGTCTGCCTTTGGGGCATATTTCCAAAATCCTCGTGTCGAATTCCTTGAAGATGTTCAACTTAAATGCCAAGTTTAGTATTCATCCCAAATTTGGTTTTTAGGCTAGGCTGTTTTGCCCCCCCCCTCTCTCTCTCTCTCTCTCATACACACACATACACATATGCACACTCGCTCACGCATACACACAGATTTTTTCTAAAGATGCTTCATTGTTTTGGAGTCAGTTAATATATTTTTGGTGAAACTTAGGAATCTTCTTAGGTGGAATGCTACACCCCTACTCACCAACCACAGGCAAGCAGTAGAGATTCTAATAAACACTTTGTGAGTAATTTTGAAGTCTTGAGAATCTTCTAGGGTGAAATGCTATACTTCCTCTATTTACCTACTAGAAGCAAGCCGTAGAGATTTTAATAAGTACTTTATGAATAACTTGTAGTTCCCACTGCTCCATTTCCATTTTTGCATAAATTAGGAGATTTTTCCTTCTTTTTTTATTATCCTTCTCTAGCAAAGCAAACTCTCTCCCTCTCTGTCTCCTTCTCTCTCTCTCTTTCTCTACCCACCCTCTCACACACCAATAATTTATCTGTTAGTCTACCTTCCTCTTCCTCTCCATTCCGCTATTATCTCCGCCTCTCTCTCGTTCTTCCATTATGTGTATGATAAGGGATATTTTGAAAATCCATAACATGACCGTTTTTTCTGGGGTGTTAACGAGACAAAAAGTAAAATTTAAGTAAACGATTTGATCAGCCATTAGGCTTGTTATACAATCAACGCTTGTGTTTCCTCGATAGGTAACTTGTTTACGCATAAGGAATTGCAACGACGAATTATTTAACACACTACTTTTTCATCTACCAATAGTTCATAGGTACAAACCGCAAGTGTCAGAAGTAGGCTTATAAACCACAAATATGTAATTTTTAAAAAAGTATTAAGAAGGGATATGTTCTGGCGTTTCGTTTTCTCTACCACATATATTAAGTAGAGAAAGTATTATAGTTCATCCAAAAATTTGATGTCAAGATTTCACCGGAAATATGTTTCGAGATTTTATTCAGATAAAAAAATTTTTTTTAGAAAAAAGGTCCTTTCGTGTGTTTGTGTGTGGCTGTGAACAGTATAACTCAAAAATAAAAAGTCAGATAAATACCAAACTTGGTATTTAGGTTCAATATCTTCCAAAAATGCGAACCGAAGATTTTCAAGAAAAATCGCCCCTGAGCAGGCTACACTTTATATGAAACATTTTTCGCAAATTTTCTAAACAATTGCTGTAATGATTTGACTAAAATATGAATATATTAAATATATTTACATTAAAATAAGATGCATATATTGAATTTCTGGGAATAGCCTGTGTAGTACACTTCATTTGGAAGAAGTTATGCATATTCTTATATAACTGGTGAACGTTAAGCAACAGACGAAAACGTACTACACAAAAAAATTCTTATCTGTTTAAAACACACAACTTATTTCAAGAAAATGTGTTGTAGCATCAGCTATTTCCGAGATATTCGTTACTAATGGCTCAATTTATTCCATACAATGTCATTCTTTTTAAGTCCCATCGATTTTCAGTTGTTTCTCACGATTGCATGGGAACAGTTGGAATTTTAATGGCAGCATACAGCGTTCAGTTGCTAAATATTTGACTATCGCTGTTCCCTTTGTACCCATAACGAAATGTGTAATATGAATATTTCTGCAAATGTTTATTTACATTAAAATCAAGTAAATATAAAAATAATCTTTAGTAAGAATAGATTGTATACCCACTAATAAGTGATGGAGGGTAGAGAAGTCATGTGAATGTATCATATTAGAGTTTTAACTTCTTTGGAAATTCTAATGGGATTTAATTTATATTTTATGTCATTTCATAATCATCAGTCCCTCTATTGTTTAGTGAGGAAGAAGAGAGTTATGAAAAAATGTACACAAAGTTTAAAAATCTGATGGTTTATGGGTTACAATCACCCGCCTTTCTTTAAGCACTAGAATATAGGTACTTTCATATCTAATATGCAAATAATTTTAAAAATATTTCCTGTTCTTGTTAAGCCTTATAAGTATTTTCGGAATTTGTTTCAATCGTGGACAAATAATTAAAAAGGTAGCATATAGGATGGAAGGACAACAACAAAATGTTTAAAAGGAAGCTCATATAATACACATATATATGTATGCTAGAGTTTAATTTTCAGTATTCTTTGTCTAGTCTGATGAGAAACTAAACAAGGAGGACAGTATTTCCGTAGTGTGTAGCATGAAATCCTGGAAATTCTGACCAACAAAAGAAAACAACTCCTAAGCAACTAAACCTAGGAATGATTGAGTGTAATTTCCAGACTTCAAAATGATCCAAATTTTTTCTTAACTGCGTTTCTTTATGTCACCTTTAGCTTCTTAAGAAGCGTTTCTTTATAGACTTATATATAGAAAATTCACGACATACGTTTTATTTCTTGTGATATGTTAAACATATGAATTTAATCAAAACTGTTACACAGTTTTTAGAAATAAAAAATAAGGAAAGTATTTTATTGTAGAAGGTGGTTTTGGGGCAGAAGAATTTTAATAAATATCCTCGTGTCCCATGCTTGGATGATACTGAACGCAAATACATGTTTGTAAAAAGTGCTAATTTTCATATTTGGAATCATACACATACGCTCACACACAACACGCACCCACGCGTGGGAGACCCATTTCTAAAATATGTTGTTTTAGAGGTTTATTATACCTCAGAACTTGCATATTCGGTTTAATTTTTGCTGGACTGCAATACTTCTTCTACGAATTGTAGGCAGCTAACACATAAAGTAAAATCACGATTTTGCCTTGAAGCGGACGAAGTATACACACCAAACTAAAATTCAAACCTAGAACAGAAAACACGACTTGCATTTTTATGAATGTCATGGAATATTTATGAAAATAATGGATAATGGATTTTAAAGTATATTAGGTTTCAAAATCTAATTCAATCGGATCTGATTTCTGAATATGGGAGATTTTTTGTAATAATGTGTGTTTGGGGTGAAATCCCGATATCCATTTAGCTCAGCGAGACAAGGGAAAATTCAGAAATATAATTCCAACTTAGCTTATGCATAGAAAAACATTTTAAGCCGAGATCACTGAGAAATACAGACTTCGGTAACGCCCTATTCAAAGAACACCTTTCTGGCATCGGGAAGTGAGAAGTAACGGACCGCGAGCAGAACGTGGGTTTGCTCTTAAATATATCTTTATGTTTACCGACGTATCGCCTATATATCGTATGTGCTTCACGCATCAAAAGAAATCGATTCGTGTGCTTTGAAGTGTGCTCCGTAGTCGAAGTTTCCAAGGTAGAAGTAGAAAGGGGAGATGTAAGGATTACACAAGAGAGCTAGTAACTGCTAAACTCACCTTGACATTCAACAAACTGGACGTTTTCTATACATCGTGCCAGGTAAAGTTGTTAAAAACATGTCTGATGCGTTATATTCGCATGAACTTCTATACCTACAACCGTATACTTGTATATACCTTCTACAAACTGACTTACGAAAGCTTCATTTATCTACTTTATGTTAATTGAGATAAGCTTTGCAGAAAATGCTGATTACACATATCATAATAGATACAAGGAGGATAGAGGAAGCCGAATCGATAGATGTTTAAATGCGAGTTGCTATAAGCTGACTTTGAAATTCCACAATCTTTCCATTACATTACGGGAAACAACTGAATAGCGACGGTACGTTAAAAGAATGACAAAATGTTAAGAAATTCAAACCAATAATAAGGGAGAAGTATCTCGGCAATGGCTGATGCCACAAAGGATATTTTAAATAAATTGTGTATTTTAAACAGATATACATTGTTGTGTAATACGTTTTGTCTGTATATTATGGTTTATTAGCATACAAAATTATACAAAATTACTTCTGAAAGAAGATAGGTTCACAAGCTATTAGAAGGAAACTTAAGATATATATTAAAGCTGTCATAATAATATTAAAATATATTTGTTTTACTCAAAATAGATAGTTATTTTTTATAATTAAGAATGTCGATAATATTCATAAAAAGAGTAGTTGGGTTTGGGGCGTTTTCTTGAAAATCTTGGTCTTGTATCTATAGAAGATAATGCAGTTGAATACCAAGTTTGGTATTTATCCGTAATTTCATTTTCCAGGTATGCTGCTCACGAACACACATATACAGACACACACAGACTTTTTTTGTTTTGGATGAATTCAAGGGTCAAAATATTAGGTTGTCTCATAGGTTCGTTCGTTTTTCGTTACGTTTCAATCACAAAGAACGCCTGGAAACACACCTCATCCGCAGTACAGCCATGACAGCGTAGTTGCTAAACTTTCAGTTAACAAGCATTAAGCACAAGGTCGTTCAACTACGGCAATTAGGTTTTGTAAACAAACTATTTATTTCCTATAGTGTACAGCATTACTGTCGACAATATATTGCCATTTCTCTGGAAGCTTATAAATTCCATTTCTCCAAAATGTGGAGGTTTTCTGGTTGATGAACTGTTCAAAGTTCAGTCTGCTGTGCTCCAAGGAAGTAGGCATTTGCTATTCAGGAAATTATGCAGGGAACAGAATGGATGAAAGTCGGATGGAGCAATGTCTGGAGAATACGGCGATTAGGGTAATGCATCCCAGTAAAAACTTGACGGATCAGCATAGACGTATGTGGTCTGGCGTTGTCATGGTGAAAGACAACATCGTTTCCCAATTCCGGTCTTTTCTCTTCAATGGCTGCCTTGAGACGATACAAATCAGAACAGTATTCCTAGGAATTGATAGTGTCATTATTCGGAAGCAGTTCGTAATACAGGATCCCTTTGCAATCCCACCAAATGCATCATAACCTTTCTTGGATGCAGCCGTGGTTTAGGAACTGATAGTGGTGGCTGCTTTTTCTTGCGCCATGATTTACGATTTCGGGCGCTGCTGTACACAATCTACTTCTCATCTCCAGTTACCAGCCGTTCCAGAGAAGGATCATTCTGATTGCTTCTCAATAAGGAGACACAGATGTAAACGCGCTGAATCAAATTGGCTTCATTCAGTTCGTGAGGAATCTATACATCGCGAACATTTACGTAACCCAGTTTTTTCAAGTTCCTGACCAAGTAGCACGAGCTAAATTGAGTTCCAATGCCAACACCCGAGTTGTAATTCCTGGATTGTTGACTATCATTTCAAGAATTCTTTCCACGTCCGTAACCATTGGCCGACCAGATCGAGGTTTGTCTTTTAGGGAGAAATTCCCAGCTCGAAATCGACTAAACCGCTTTTGACATAGTCGATTCGTTACTGCATTTTCCCTGCAGACAGCACAAATTTTCTTCCGGCATTGTAAGGCGGCTTTACCCTTACATTAGTAAAACAGATAAGATGTAGAAAATGTTCTTTTTTGCTTTCCATAGTCTGTAAACACAAGTTCACGCTGTTCCATCCACGTCAGTCACAAACACAAACTGGTATATTGAAAAGCGAGTCTGTTGTTGAGCTCTAAGTCTTAGGGGTTGTTAGGCAACTAGGACAACTTGAGTGTAAAGAGGGTTCGGGGTTTTTCAGGCGCTACTGCGAGCAAAACGATTTTAAGAGACAACCTAGTATATGTTTCAGGTGATATCTTGATGCGAAATTTTGGATGGAAAGCAATACCTTCTCTGCCTACTAGGTACGTGATAGAGAAAGTAAATATGTAATGGGTTGTAATCACCTGGCTCTTGCCATTTATTTTCATAATTTTTCTGCAAGTTATTCTGACAAAATCGTTTTATTTCTCTATCTACTTCTTGTTAATCATGATCATGCATATGTATTTTCTAAGTATTACATTTAGGACTAGGGCTGTAATCAAACCGTTCTAAATGGGTTTATTGCATGAAGTAAAGCTGTAAACGGTTGTTTAACTTGTTTCTATGGTTATATAAATTGCTGCTACCCGCATTTCTAGAGACTCTTGAGAGATGCATAGCTACCAGGCGCTCTGCGTGAAGATGGTCAGTAAGCAATAACCAATTACGAACATGCACAGGAACGTGGAACCGAACATTATGGAATGTCCTTGCATGTGTATTATAAAGCTCGCATCACATTGAAGACGAACATACGAGACGAACGTACTTCTCGTGAAGCAATGCGATCTCGTGCAACGCCACCTAGGAATAAGGCTACCACACTGAAATACGTTCGGCTACTAACATCACAGTCAGGAGTCCTTGGATATGTGCTATTAGCCGGTTTGGCGTAAATTTAATTTGCGTTTTATTGGTATAGAGCACAATTGTAGACAGTGTGTAAAATTCTACACAAATGCTGTATGCCCACGTATAAAGGGAATTATTCTTTGGGGCCGAAAATAAGAGTGTTTCCATTAGATGAAACTTCTACTTGACGAAAACCTAAGAAGGAAAGGGATACAAGCGGATTACCAGGATATCATTCCCGCAATACACTTTAATAAGCTTTTTATAAAACAATTACACACTTAGATATATTATTAACGACTCCTTTAGCTTTTATTGATATGGTGTAAAATTGCATTTGCCAATGTATTGTAGAATTTTTAACATATCTAACCTATAGATACGTGCACATATAGTAGAATGTTAAATCGCTTCTCACTTTACTTATTTAAACGATTTTTGCTTCTATAGATTTGTGAAAAGCAGTTTCAACTCCATTATATAGAAACAAGCGTATTGCCAGTAAGACTGGAAAATAACTTACAGTTCCACTAGATCCTCCACGCCAAAAAAGATTAGTTTCCTATCATTCTCCAGGTACCTTAAGTGCCATTCAGTAAAACCACTATTATTAAGTAATAAATGAGGAATTGATATGAAGTAAACATGCATACCTATTTCTATAATACAGTCATACCATATGTAAAGCAACATAGGTACCCAGCATGTAAATTTATAAGCAATACCTTTAAAAAGATAATATTTAAGTAGCTGGTAGGAATAACACTACCTTTTACCATTAAGGGGCATGATGGAATAGGGGCAGTTATAAAAATACAAACGTCTAATTTATCACCATTATTTGCAATGAATCATTGAGCGTTATAACAAAGACCCTAGGTTAAACAACGTCGCACAGTTTGGTTTAGGTAACTGCTGTCAATGGAAGAAGATGAAAAGATAAACGTTTGGTATACATATAGAACACTGGAACCTCAGTGCAATAAGTAAAACTTCAAATTAATTAATTACATTACATTGATTCATATATACATAACCCAAAACTAATCTAGAAACCAAAAGGTCCATTACTACTTCACTGCACTTACTATAATATATTAGCCTGTGCGTATCTTCTATGGATAGTATAATTACGTAATAACTTGCAGTTAAACTTATAGAATATTTTTAAATTAAAGTGCACAATGGTAAGTTAAAGTAGGTGTCTTAGATGGAGGAAAACTGAAAAGCTAAAAGTTCTATATGCATAACCGTAGCATTGTAAATACAATACTGTTATAACTACAGTAACAGTGATTGCACTATCTGCACTGTGCTTGCTACAGTCTTTAGTGTGTTGGCCTATATTTGCCCACAAGCCTTCTAAGGTCAAATAATAATTTTCTGTTGGTATATAGAATATTTTGAGATAAAAGTGTACAATGATGAATTCAAGTGATGACATATTTTCTCTGTGTTTAACAAATTATATGACAAAGGAAAGGGTACATATTAATTCAATCTATTCATTTTGTAAGAGTATCAATGGGATACAAGTGACACACAAAAGCAAACAGGGTTGACATTTGGGCATCATATTATTAATAAGATAAACGTGATATTGGATATATAGGGTCTTTAAACAAGAGTGTCCTATCTTTGAACTTAAATAAAACGCGTTCTATAATTGATAGAGGTTTATTTCTTTCTTTATTTTGGAACATAATTAATGTCATTACATTTGGAAGAGAACATCAGTTAAGTGATCGCCGCGTCTTCGTTGGGTTGCGCCTACACGGTTGACCCAATTTTCAATGACAGAAGAACGTAACTTAGATCCAACTTCACGAATAACACGCGGGATGTTATTCATAAGATCTGACACTGTTTCTGGCTTGTTGACATATACTCGAGATTTAACATAGCCTCAAAAGAAGTAAACCAACGGCGTTAAATCACATGACCTCGGGGACCAGTTAACATCACCACCACGGGAAATGATGAAACCTCTGAACTTCTCCTTCAAAGTATCGATTGTTTCGAGAGCAGTATAACATGTGGCACCATCTTCCTGGAACCAGATATTTCTGAGATCCATACCATCCATTTGTGGCCAAAACTAGTCCCTTATAATAGCCCGGTATCCTTCCCCATTGACAGTTAGAGCTTCTACATCTTCATCTCGAAAAAAATATGGACCAATGATTCCACCATACCAAAATCCATACCACATAGTAACCTTTTGGGGATGAAGTCATCGTTCTTGTATCCGCATTGGATTTCGATTGCTTCAATAGCGCCAATTATGTCTGTTAACACAACCATTCATCCAAAAGTGGGCTTCGTCACTGAAGATGATTTTTCGACAAAAATTCGGGTCAGCTTCCAATTGCTCCATAGCCCAGTCAGCGAATACAGGGCGCAACTTATGGTCGTTGGGCTTTAGTTCTTGAGTTAACACCATTTTGTAAGCGTGAAACTTCAAGTCCAGATGCAGAATTCGTCAAGTTGTGGTCAGCAAAAGCCCCATTTCTTGCTCTCGACGAGCAATTGATTTGTTTCCGTTCTCGCATACACTCTCTCGAACGGCGCCTATATTTTCGTTGGAGCGTTTATGTCGATTACGTAAGGTGTTCTTCGATGGCTGATAGAACTACTTCTTTCAAATGTATTGATAAAGCGCCGAATCGTTCTCTCGCAGGGACGATTATGCACACCGTAAACTTTACGCATTACACGGAAGGTTTTGCGAACAAATGATCCATTTTGATAATAAATTTTCACAATTTCTACGCGTTGCTAAATGCTGTAACGTTCCATGGCTATTTGTCAATAAGAACTGTAACCACATGAAAAAAATGACTGTTGTAACTCAATAACAACGGCAGCTATTACATATTAAAGATAGGACACTCTTGTTGAAAGACCCTTTATATGTTTGAAACACATGCTCCTTTGAAATAATTCTGTTGCTCTGTGCACGTTGGTTTGCTTTGAAGCATTTGGATGGGAAGTAAAGTATTGTGCATTTCAAGAACCAGAAAACCTAAAGCCTGAAAAATCTTCTGAATGAAAGCTTGTTGACCTTTAACGTCCCAAGTTAAACTATATAGTAATGATCAAGAGATGTCCATGAATGTAAATTAAACAATCAAACCATTTAGATTTTTCATGGGTAGCATTAATTTTTGTTAAATGTCCTTAATCGTTTCCACTCATATACACTGCCATGAGCTGCAAACAGGGTTCACGTTGTTAAAATAATTTGGACTGTTTATTATTATTATTATTATTATTATTATTATTATTATTATTATTATTATTGGTAGTGGTGGTGGTGGTGGTGGTGGTGGTGGTAGTAGTAGTGGTAGTAGTAGTAGTAGTAGTAGTAGTAGTAGTAGTAGTAGTAGTAGTAGCAGTGGCAGTGGCGGCGGTGGCGGCGGCGGTGGCGGTGGCGGTGGTGGTGGTGGTGGTGGTGGTATTCATGTAGAGTAAGTATGCTATGTAGTATTTTGTTGTGATTTGTCGTGGATTTTAAAGTGTAATTAAGTTATATGCCATTTAAGATTTTCATTAATAAACTATATCTTTAACTTGTAACAGATGCAATTCCTTCTCTTTTGTGTGGATGTCCTTCCTATTTGTCAGAACCCTCTACTTCAAGAGAGGATCCTGAAGAGCGCAGGTAACGCTTGGAAAACGACTTCAATAAAGTCTACAATTGCAGAGAGCTTAAGTGTCAAAGAAGAGCATATCAAGAATACCACATTTCCCACTGTAGAGGAACTACTTGAGAAGATTGCTTGCTGTGAACTAAATGATAAGTGGGTTATTAGAAAAAAAGTCAGTGACATATAGTTTATTTTAGTGAGAGATAGTCCATTGCCAAAAGTTGCATGTTACTCTATACTTGAGAAGAACTTGGTCTTATCAGCTTTTCTAAATTATGTTCAATTGCACCGGTTGCCAGAAACAGTGAGCAACAGTGATCAAGTAAGATAACTTCTTCATGACATTTGTCTGAATTTCAGCAATCACGGTCAAAATCCACCCATTAACGATAGCATGGGGTAATAGAGTATGCTTTAACAAATTTGACTGCTAAGTTAGTAGAGGACACGAAAGAGCACCTTTTTTGCTTAACTATCACAAGTCGCTGGCAATATATCCATGGGAAGCCATAGATTTCTAGTCTCTGATACACTCTCTCATTGTTGCAAGTTTTTAAGTAGTACTTTCTTAATGAGGCCATGTCCAGTTACTTTATCTCAAGTATTCACGTATAACAAATATATACCAATGTACCCAATATAGGTGAATGGTTAGATTATTTTAAAAAAACTTTATGAAATATCACGGTGCGCGACAGTTAGGATTATTACAGAAATTGGTAATAATTTTGTTGAAATTATGGACAGTGAAATAAAGAAGAAGGTAGTAATAGAAGAGGTTAAGCTATAGAATCAAAGAAAGCAGTTTGAATAGATGGTACACCAACATAATTCCTAAGTGAATGGTGCATTTATGGGGATAGGGTGAAAGTACTTTTATATGTATGCAATGCAATGAACATTAAAGGATCTTACCAAAAAATTGGAGAAAAGCAATTATACACCCAATATAATATAAAGGCAAAGGTAGTGTAGATACACCTAACAGTTACAGGGGCTTGGCTTTATTATCTAATGTAGGAAAAATGTTACAGGTATTTTTGTAGATAGATTACAAAAATGGGTAGAACGATACATCATACTATTCGAATACCAAGCATACTTACAGCATATCCATTTTAAAAGCATTAATAAATAAATATTTAAAATATAAGAGAGGAAAATTATACTTGGTTTTGTGGTTAGCTAAACTCAGCTTTGCAGGAAACTGATAATTATTCTTTAGAATGGGGGCTAAAGGTGAACCAAGAAAGATACAACGTGTAATGTGTAAAATGAAGGAAAGTTGGGTAAATACGAGAAATGGAATAAAAGGAATAAAGCAGTATTTAGTGGTATATGAATGCATGTTTTTGGATACAAAAATGAATGGAGGAGGAAAATGCGAAAATCAAAAAAGATTGGCACATGCAATGTTGAACAAAATATTCATAAAGGGGAAAAGGAGTGTGGACAGTGTTTATCTGGAGTTAAAAAGAAGTGGAAATGGGCAGCGAAGAGAGAAGAAGAAAATTGATGGATATATATAATACTATAATAATTTTTGTATGTAGAATGGATGTCTACCGAATGTGTGGCAAGGGCCAAATTTTCAGTAGGCAACACACACACACATACACACACACATATATATATATATTGTAAACTTCTTAGCAATAAATATTGAAAGAATCTAAACAGTACGTTACAAACCTTTGGTGATGGTTTGCTTAACTAAGGTTTCATACTTATGGTGGTTTCAAAAGTGTTTGTAATTAGCTCATAATGAGCTAATTTTTCACAACAGGACAGCCAAAAAAACAAATGATTTACTGAAGCCTGCACTAAAATCATAGTGGGAGGAATATATTTAATTTTAATTTTGTATAAGTGCTCAGGTGTGAATATTTTTCCTAATCTGATTTTAAGAACAATAACCTTTCATGGAATATTAACATGATAGAACAATGAATACTGGGTACAATCAACTAAATATTGTAGCATTTAGTTTATCCCTTTTCTTGACATTTGTCAACTACTAATTTTTTCAATATCCCAAATATAAGTGTATGGCAAACTAGTCAAATAATTTTCCTTCTTCTCTGCCTAATTTTGTTAATTTATCTACCATTTCATTGCTTTTATTTTTCTGATGTCCAGGAATCAAAAAGTACTTGACGGATATGCTATACTCGTTTTAAATATTAAGTAATTTAAATTCAGTAAGTGCCAGTTACAATTGAAATGGTAATAAAGTGATTTTGGTGATTCCAAAGGCGAAAGACGATCTGTTAAAATTACTAAATTCTTTAAAAATCCTGAGTTGCATAAACAATATCCTGCTTAATATCAAGTATTTCAGTACTAAATATAGATGCAGGAGACAGTAGCTTGTATGCTTTTGAAATGAGATTTTCATTGTAGAAGGCAGCACCTAGTGAGTTATCTTTCAAACATTTTGAAGCACTGTATAATATACTGTATATATTAATCTAATACTGCGTTTGAAATGCACATCATGTTAACATGAAGTGAATCTAATAATTAATTATTTTTATCAGTATTGCACCGGATGAGTAGAGTGTCATGTATGAGTGTCTCATAAGAATATGAGAAACAAGGATAGATTGAAAATCGATAAACAGTATCTTTATATTCATTAACTAAAAGATGATGCAGTAATTTGTATCACAAATTACTTAAATGTAAATAATGATTGTAATATGAATATGCATTTTTATGTGACATTGATTTGAGATGTTTATTGATTGTAATTATTGTTGGGAAGTAAGTTTATACTGCCTTACTGAAACTGTCAATAATAGCGCGCAATAATGCAGCGAGGGGGTGAGCTGTTTATCATTATTGGAAACGAGGAAGTTACGTAATGTTGGTGCGTTTTTCCTTGAGAATCTTCTGGAACGTTTCCCTAGAGCATATGTATTCATAATTTTCATTGGATATAAAAATAGACGCTAATGTTGGCGCGTTTTATTAGTCAATTGCAGTTCAGTTATAATCTTTAGGCATATCTGGGTGAATGAGTATAAAAAAAGTAGGTTAGAGGTAGACCCCGTCAGTTCATCAAAATTCTTTATACACTACACGTCGCATTCCCGTCAGTTCGTCGAAAGTATTTGTACGGCACACTTCAGATATCAATTTGCAGGTTATGCGTAACAGAGTTATGAAAATTCTCAAGTATGATAAAGTTAATTATACAAAAGGTTGAAGTACGTGGATTAAAAGTGATTAGTAAGAAGTTGTTATAACAGTTTCAGTTTGGCGAGTGTCAAGATCAATGTGTAAATGTGATAGTGACTGTGTTCGACAATAAAAGTGTAAAACAAATTCCTTCATCAGTGTTCTCTTTGGATAAAAGATTCCTTCCGTTTACACAACCTGTATAAAGAGAAGTGCTCGACCCAAGAAAAGATAATAGCTAGCCGGAGGACAGTAAACAAAAAATTAAATCAAATAACAGTCGCATTCTTTCAAACAAACACTAATACTACCGCAAATTGCTAACACCAGATGGAGCTAACAAACCTAACAAATGAATCACGTCACAAGATGGCTTCAACGCGTGAAGTAAACACAAATACACAAACATTATAAGAAATACACTCGCAAATTGGCTCCCCAACGTGGGGCTAAATAAATAAATAAATAAATACAACATAAATACACTCGCAAATTGGCGCCCAACGTGGGGCTCAACAAAATACACAAACATTATAAGTAATACCGTCGCAATTTGGCGCCCAACGTGGGGCTAAATAAATAAATAAATACAACATAAATACACTCACAAATACACTCAACAAATACACAAACATTATAAGGAATACCGTCGCAAATTGGCACCCAGAACGTGGGGCAGAGTGACCAGGAAAGGAGTGAAATAACCAGGAAGGGGCGAAGGAACCAGGATGTTAAGCGAATGGAGTAGTAAACTGAACTACAAGACGCAGATTCCAGAAAAAACTAGAGGAACGACAGACGATGCGGATGAGTGGACACAAAAACATCGAGACAACGCAGATTCATCATAATACAACGCAGAGGCGACATATAATCTAGGAGAGAGGGGCAGAAAGCTGGACATCAAAGCAACATCAGCAGATACCATCAGAAAGGTTAGAAACGTGTGATTTTTATTCTAAAAAAAGGTGTAAAAATTTAAATGTACCTTAGGAGCGGTAGGATAAAGAAAACAATGGCTACTAATAATACAGAAGAAATAATTATGGAGGGAGATAATGTAACAGTTAGCTGTAATTCAATACAGGTTGCAGAAAATAGCTCAAACAATGTAGAATTTGAGGGAGGAAGTGTTAGTGAAGAAAGTCAGAATAGAATAGCAGGAAATGTTCATTTTGATGCTAGTATGATGATGGAAATGATGAGAAATTTTGGCGAAACAGTAAATAAGAATATTGAGAAATTAGAACAAAAATTGACTCAGTGTATGGAACAGAATAATGAGAAATTAAGGGAAGATATTGGTAAGACTAATGAGAAATTAGAAAAACTAACTCAAGATATTGGTAAAAGTAATGAGAAATTAGAAAAGAAAATAGATCAAAACAGGGAAGAAATTGAAAAGAAATTCATGGAGCTAGATAGTAGTATGATGAGAATGAGAAATGAAAGTCAGCAAATGATAGCAAATGAAATAGGTGAAGTTTCAAAGAAAATGTCAGAAATGAGCAGGGAAATATCTAACCAAAAAAGTGAGGTTAATAATAAAATAGAACATGTTGATGTAAAATGTACAGAGTTAGGTAGCCGAATGAGTAGTATTTCAAGTGAGCTAAGAAAGATGAAAGAGGTTATGAATGTAGATGTGAATCAGTCGCAAGTTAATTTCAGAGGGGAGATATCAGAAATACAGAAGGAGTCAGTAATGCAAAGAAATAAATTGTACGAAGAAGCTAAAGTTTTGCCTGTAAATAATCAAAAGCTAAATTCTGAAGTTAACAAGTACCAAGATGTTCAGATTGAAAACTCCAGTCCAGTACAGTTTATTGCAGACTTATCAGAGTATTTTCAAATTAAGAAGATACCTGAAGCATTAAAAATGATAGTTGTCAAAAGATGTTTGGACCAGAAAACTCTAGATTGGTTACAAATGGTATCAGGGGGTGAAATTTCATATGAATCCTTTAAGAGGTTATTCATGAACAGATTTTGGAATGTTACGGTACAGCACAGAATTCGAGCAATGCTTAGTCATGGTCAATTTGATCCACGAGAGGGAATATCAATGACTGATTACTTACTGAAACATGCAAGTCAGGATAGGAACTTGTCACCTCCAATCAATGAGGAAGATTTTGTGAGTTTACTCACAAGGCATTATCCTTTCAGGATACAAAATTACTTATTAATTGCAAAACCACGTAGCATCTATGAGATGACAGAATTAATAACAGCTTTGGAACAACAGGAAGAAGATATATCTCGAGAGTGGGAGCATAGATTTTTAGATGTGCGAGATAGACGAAATTACCAAGGTAGTTATCAGCAAAGTAGAGGACAAGACAGACGTCATGAAAATAATACCAGACAACGGTATCAATCATACGTTCCACAATTTGAAAGATCGAGGATAGATGGGAGACCAGGTCGACAGGAACAAATAAATTATGTCAGGACAGAAAGATTGCCTGAAAGAGGGCAAAATTATGGAAGGCGGTACAGTAGACAAAGGGGAAATTTCACTCACTGGAGGGAAAACAATAACAGGGAAAGATCTGAGGAACGGCAAGAAAATTACGTGCCAAGGGGACATAATTTCAGAAATCGAGGATTTCGAACTCGAGGAAGGGGAACTCAAAGCAATGGTAGCAACAATGACGATAAGGTGAAACAGAAGACAAAGATGATAAATAGTAAATGCTGGATAGTTAAAGACGAAATGCAGAGCAATGTATTGGATTGTAAGAGGGTTAAATAAATATGTATGTCATGATAATGGAGAAATAAAATTTTGGACCTAACTAAATGTTTAAAAGGGAAAAATAACATTTTTTTAGTAACTCTAACAGCATTTGAAATAAAGCATGATATTATATTAAAGTAAAGTACGTAGATATAATTCCAAGTGTATTGTGAATATACAGTACAAAACAACAAAAATTGGGTAAAAGTCATTAAAACAAATATTTATGTAGCATGTCAAACAGTACTTAGATTTAAGAGATGTAAATATATTTGTGTAGAGGGTGAATATTTTAGTAAATATGTATAGTAATTACAAAAATTCTTAAATGCACAAATTGTTGTCAACAATATAAGAAAGTAAATAATTTTGTAACAGTAACTAAATAATTCAGGGTACAGTATTTGCCATAAAAAATTGTAATGTCAGATTAATGTCTAAGCACATTAAACCAGAGCCAGTAAGTAGTGGCAAGATAAAGACAAAACATATGTCGTGTGTCAAATACGTGTGAAGTGTTAAGTGAAAGTGATAGCGTATGTTCCAAGATTTAGGAGACTAAAAACCCAATTATAAAATTTCCAAACAAGTTGTAAATATTCATAATTATGTTTCTAGTGGGGCATATGATGCAGTAATTTGTATCACAAATTACTTAAATGTAAGTAATGATTGTAATATGAATATGCATTTTTATGTGACATTGATTTGAGATGTTTATTGATTGTAATTATTGTTGGGAAGTAAGTTTATACTGCCTTACTGAAACTGTCAATAATAGCGCGCAATAATGCAGCGAGGGGGTGAGCTGTTTATCGTTATTGGAAACGAGGAAGTTACGTAATGTTGGCGCGTTTTTCCTTGAGAATCTTCTGGAACGTTTCCCTAGATCATATGTATTCATAATTTTCATTGGATATAAAAATAGACGCTAATGTTGGCGCGTTTTATTAGCCAATTGCAGTTCAGTTATAATCTTTAGGCATATCTGGGTGAATGAGTATAAAAAGAGTAGGTTAGAGGTAGACCGCGTCAGTTCATCAAAATTCTTTATACACTACACGTCGCATTCCCGTCAGTTCGTCGAAAGTATTTGTACGGCACACTTCGGATATCAATTTGCAGGTTATGCGTAACAGAGTTATGAAAATTCTCAAGTATGATAAAGTTAATTATACAAAAGGTTGAAGTACGTGGATTAAAAGTGATTAGTAAGAAGTTGTTATAACAGTTTCAGTTTGGCGAGTGTCAAGATCAATGTGTAAATGTGATAGTGACTGTGTTCGACAATAAAAGTGTAAAACAAATTCCTTCATCAGTGTTCTCTTTGGATAAAAGATTCCTTCCGTTTACACAACCTGTATAAAGAGAAGTGCTCGACCCAAGAAAAGATAATAGCTTGCCGGAGGACAGTAAACAAAAAATTAAATCAAATAACAGTCGCATTCTTTCAAACAAACACTAATATTACCGCAAATTGCTAACACCAGATGGAGCTAACAAACCTAACAAATGAATCACGTCACAAGATGGCTTCAACGCGTGAAGTAAACACAAATACACAAACATTATAAGAAATACACTCGCAAATTGGCTCCCCAACGTGGGGCTAAATAAATAAATAAATAAAACATAAATACACTCACAAAGAAAAGCCTCAAGAATAGTTGGGCATTTTTCTCCTTTCTATTTCTTATAAATAAATGAAGTTTCTGAAGTAACAACAAAAAATAACTCCAAAAAATAACACTGGTAGGCCTATTTTTGGGATCCTGAGTAATAATCACAAATATATTTGTGAAATGGAGGCGGAAATACAAATTTATTAAAAGTATTCAAGATGCAATTATACAGAACATTATAAAATACTCTAGCTATCTTATGATTCACTTTTTATTGCTATAATTGTTATTGTTTTTGCACATTTGTTGTAAGTATTGTTATAATTTTTTCTCATAGCTTACGTGCACGAGCTGTTTGCTGAATTTTCCACATATGTATGTTCAGTGTTGAAAGATTGTAAATTAATTTCTGCAGAAGACCAATTAGCTGTTAGACTGTAGTGGCTGTAAGTATTCACGTGCAATGAAATCATGCGGCAACAAACCTTATAGATCTACGATATATAGACAGGGTTCTTAATGTTGACGTCAATCAATGTATTATATCAAACCATTATATAATTCGTTTAAACTTCACACTTGTCTTTTTGTGGCTAATCTAGTGGAATTATTAGTACGAATTTGTTTTTATTTTCTTTCTTCCAAACGAGAGTATTTGGTCTGCGCTCAACATCTCCCTCCAGTCATATTGTGGAGCGGTTTATGTAATAAGCCACCATTGAATCCCCTGTCTTAACCAATTCTAAACATACCATCGTCATCGGTGGAGAGTGAACGCAATTATTTTCCCAATTACAGAATTCATTCTAGGTAAGAAATATATTATTATCTACGGTTACAACTGAAAAACCCGTTTCAGTGCACTCTAACCTTTGATCATGCGTAGAAGTATATGCAGCACCAGAACATACGTTTTAATCAAATAAGGTGTTTAAACTTTGGTAAACAGGAATGAACTTTTATTTGTCCTGCAAATGAAATAATGTTTTCATGATGATAATTTGATCCGAAGACAATTGTGTGTTTGTTATTTTTTCTACAAAATTAGCTGGTCGTTGCAACCAAAGCTTATCACTATGTTTACATTTCAGTAGTGATCTTTTTGTTACAAGGAAATTGTAAATTTCCAAACAATTCAAAATGTTATTGTTGCACCTGATATACAGATACAATAAAAGGGCCTCTTGCATAAAACTGCGTCATTTCTGTATTTGTGTATCTGTATCTATTCAGTGATATTACCAATCTAACCAACTGAAACATTTGAACTGCATAAATCAGATTTATGTTTATAACCAAAAGAAGCAAACCATTTCAAACCAACAGCGCAACCTATCCAGGAGGGAAGGAAATAAGGTTTAACTGTCACTGAGACATAGGTAAGGGCGTCATAGATAAACCACCTCCAACTCTTGTACATTATTTTGGCGTTTGAAAACATCAGTCGGACCTGTCACTGACCATTGGTCTTCGTTGTTTTGCATTCTTTATGGTGCAAAGGTTTAAGTGTAGATAACTTAAAGTCAATTGCTTAAAATTTCCTATGCCTGATCCTGGTAAACGTTGACAGAAGTAGTTCCAATTGGTAGTTTGTGACAGTTATTCAAAATCATATGTTGGTTGTTAGAAAAGCTGCGTTCTAATTATATTGCATACTATTTAAATCATTTCCGGAGAAACAACAAATAGCGCTTAAAACATAAATTGTGCAATACTTCTTAAATTTAAGAAGGTCGATTTTGTCATTCGAAAATAATTAACCATTTTGTATTTGAGGGGTAATTTGTTTGTTTACATTATATAAAGTCTTCTGACAGTAAAAAATATGGCAATTCTACATTTTCTCATATTTGTATGTTGTTCACGGATAGACTCAAAAACGACTATTGTCTTACAAAGGGCAGATTTTGCATTTTTGTGGACATCAAAATACGCATTTCTGATGAAATTTCGGTATTGTATTTCTGGGTCAAGTGCATTACTTCCTGCACATAGTATGGCAAAGTTGTAAAGAAAGTAAATTGAAGACCATCTGCAAGTTATATGACATTCTTTACATTTACACAATGGCATAGTAATATGTAATTTTGCTTTAGGTGGGAGGATGAGAATACAGATAATATCTGCCCACGGAGAGATAAACAAATATAGTAGGCGAAAGCTCTCCAATTTGAAGCCATGCCGCTGCATGCCATTCTTAGTCCAATGTAGATTTGCAGACTGAATGCGTGTACAGTTAAGTGCATGGAATCGAGCCGATATAGTGTACTGTGGTTTATGCTGGTAAGGTTTAGGCTGTCACTAATTTTTGCCTTACTTCCCCTTTTTGCTTTGTTCCTGTGCTTGAAGTGTTCTCAGCTCAACCCCTTAGCATGTTGGTCTTTTGACATTAAACTAATACAAGACGGACCCATTCGTCCAGTATTAGTTTAATGACGCTGATTTGGACTGTAGTTGCGAAGCTTGCCTTCCAACTACTCGGTGAAATGTTTCCTTACTCCACCCTTTTCACCGCTCACCTAGCCCCGACCTTTGCCCATGGGATAATGCATGTGTTTCGGACCAATAAGAGAGCGTATACAGGAACGATGTATAACAGATTATAAACAGTTTCTTCTGCCAACGTCAAATATAGAAAAACACTATAGGAAACATAGTTATGTTACCGTTTACACGAATATACATGAAAGTGTTTCTATCGAAGATACATCTTAGCTAATTTTTTTTGTATTTAATAACAAGCTTCATATATATATATATAAGCTCTTGGCACACTTTTAATGAAATAAATGTTTTGGCCAAACATTTTCGTCATGACAAAGTGATGCATTGGTTAGACTATTTGGTTACCTAAATGCTGGAATATGATTGGAATGGAATGTGTATCGGAGAGGACACAGCACCGATCCAGAAATATGAATATTGTATCTATGCCTCTCGAGGGAGCGCTGCTGGGAGGGAGAGATGAGTAAGAGGAGAGATCGCCCGGGACCAGGAGACGAAAGAGCAATGACAAGATTCCCACAGTTGCCATATTGAGACGCCTCGGCAGTCAGACAGGCAGATTCTTCACAAAGCTCCCTCTCAAAGGACTGTCCTTATACTCCGGTAACCAGCCGAAGGCCGAGGGACGGAGAAGGTTCACAGAGAGTATTCCTTTTCCGTGCCACACCACACCGTGCCAACACTTTCAGCCCTAAAACAGATCTAACAGGTGCGGCAGTCACTTCCTTCGTCCGTTGCTGTAGGCTTACCTTAATGCTTCTCCCGTTGGTTCCAGAAGTTCACAGTGTGCTGGTTCTCTTCAATTTTATCCTCGGCTAGCTGCAGTAGTTTTCTTTAAACTATATAGGAGCATGGACTTATCCTCGGTAAAGGAAAGCGTAGATCTCGAGTGGTGATATAGGAAGACATAGACTGTTTGTTTATGAAAAGATGACACTGCCGTTTCTTTTTATTTAACTAACACACGTAGTATACAAAACTGGTATTGCCGATGTTAAAATACTGTCCCCCGCTGTTAAAATGCGGCGCGGATATGACACGAAGTTCAAATATGCTTATTATCTCTTTACGAGTAGCGGATCTTAGGTGTGTTTCTAAAACTGTCTTGATTCCCTTTTTGGCGCGATATCCCACACATCCTGCAGCATCTCTCCCTGACCACACATGACAAAAAAACTGTCTAACAAACTGCAATGCTAAACTGACATGACAAAACTGTCTTGCTAAAACTGCCTCGAATTTGCTCCAAACAGATCCATTTATAGTCTCAGTCTTCTGGGGCTGCTTCCTTTCCTATTGGTCCATTTTTAGCGCCATTCGACGCGTCTAACTATTTCATATAAACTTCCAGGGATCTCATTGGTCCAAGTTTAATATAAATCGCGGCTTTTCCCAGGTTTACCGTTAAGCTATCTATCTCTCTCACTTGGTCACGGCGAATTATCAAATAAAGGGACAAAGGTGTTACACCCTCGCTGTAGGAATAATGGCACTGCGACCGAAGAGACGTCATAAAACTAGATTTTCTGCCTTCGACAGCACTATTCCTGTAGCTAAAACATTTCGTCGTGGACAGTATTTTAACACAGCGCTTAAATTATTTACCATTTATAACTCTACTAATATTAGTAACCTATATACATACATAACGTTAAATCACCCTTCTTACAATGTACAAGCAGTATAAGAAAAAGATATTTACATAGTATGAATTAACATCAATAAAAGATAATTAATAAATTATCTATAATTACAGTTCTCGGGCTCGACCTAGAGTTGCCGTTTCAAATTGCCCTGTTCTGGAAAAGAATAAATGTTTTAGCACTTGATATAATTTTTTTTTCAGAATACTTCCTCTGAGTATGGCCTTTGTTGGGTTTGTTTTGTTTACAGAGACCCTTCGCTATACCTGTTCCTTCACAAGGGTTCTGACAAACCAGTGGTGTTTACACTTGGGTCATTCACTCGATCCCCCTCTCCATTTAAAAACAGGCTTTCCGAGAGGCATTCTAACGCACAATACACTTCACGCACACGAATAACTTGTAACGCAAACAAATACGCTAATACCCAAATTAAGTTCTAAAAATTAATCTATTTACATACATATTGGTACATAATTATTAGGCATTTATTTATTTCTTTACATCCTTATTTATCGGGTGTAATACCTTTACTATTTGTTCATAGGGTTGCTACCTCATTTCGAGTAAAACCAACCTGATTATTTTCATTACATTCTTCACCCTTCTCATTCTCTAAACATTTGTACGCTTTGAGCAACTGTTTATGATATCTCCCTACGATCTTGGAATTCTTTATTTCTTGTAACTCAAGTGTATCCGAGCCAAAAATGTTAATCACCCGGTATGGACCTTTAAATAAATTTTCCATTCTATTATACTTTTTTTTGGAATGCTAGACTTTCTTTTTTTTTCGTACCAATACTAATTCTCAGGTTCGATCAACCATTTCTTTCGCTTCTTTGTTTTAAATTTCCCTTTCTTTTCTGCGCCTTCTTTGACATTCTTTCAAAAGCTTTCTTAAACATCTCTTCTTCCGTTAGTGTTTTCGGATCTTTAGTTTCTAATGTCTGTGGTAATTCCCCTTCAAGTGTTTCTATTAACTTCCCCTTCATCAGCTCAACTAATTTCCCCTCTAAATTCTTATTTTGCTTACTTACGAATCTTTCTAAGTCCTTACTCTGCTCGTTTAATTTCCCTTCTAAATTCTTATTCTGTTTACTCAGTTTTCTTTCTAAGTCCTTGCTCTGCTTACTTACGATTCTTTCTAAGTCCTTACTCTGCTCATTTGATTTCCCTTCGAAATTCTTATTCTGTTCACTCAGTTTTCTTTCTAAGTCCTTACTCTGCTTACTTACGATTCTTTCTAAGTCCTTATTATGCTCATTTGATTCCCCTTCTAAATTCTTATCTTGTTCACTTACGATTCTTTTTAAGCCCTTACTCTGCTTACTTACGATTCTTTCTAAGTTCTTACTTTGCTCATTTACTATGCTTTCTAAGTTCTTACTATATTCACTTAAGATCTTACCCCGCTCATTTAACTTCCCCTCTAACCTCTTATTTTGTTCACTTAAGTTCTTACCCATCTCGTCTATCTTTGTGCTCAAATGTTGGAGGAATATCATCAGCTGGTTCTGACCTGCGTCAATGACCTGCTCAGTCGGTGGTTACCTTTCCAGCCTAACTTCTACCTCTGCTTCACCCATATTTTCTCCATCTGGTGTTATGCTGACAATGGCCTCCCTATTCAGTTCTTCCAAATCTTCCCTTGACCTACTCATGGTTCCGTTAGCAAGTTCTACCTCCCTAGTAATGATTTTACCCCCTCTCAATAACATGTGTTCACAAAACTGAGTCACTACTCTGCATGCCTTTTTGTTTGTTTTTGTATAAATGTTCTAACCTGTATTTTCTCCTACGTTAATTGATGCGTCCCGGGTTCGAATCCTGGTGAATTTCTAGAAGCGATGTTCTCAGCTGTTTTGTTGTCCCACGTAGGTAGACTAGAAGTTCGCGTTGTAATTTTGTTCTGCTGTGCCCCTTTCCTCTGAAGATTCTTCCTCTATTCGTTGTTTCCTAGTCCTCCGTTTGTGCTGGTCTTCCCTTCGAGCTCCACGTTAAGGCGACAGTTTGCGGCAGTCACCTCCTTCGTCCGTTGCTGTAGGCTTACCTTGATGCTTCTCCCGTTGGTTCCAGAAGTTCACAGTGTGCTGGTTCTCTTCAATTTTATCCTCGGCTAGCTGCATTAGTTTTCTTTAAACTATATAGGAGCATGGACTTATCCACGGTAAAGGAAAGCGTAGATCTCGAGTGGTGATATAGGAAGACATAGACGTGCTTTGTTTATGAAAACATGACACTGCCGTTTCTTTTTATTTAACTAACACACGTAGTATACAAAACTGGTATTGCCGCTGTTAAAATACTGTCCCCCGCTGTTAAAATGCGGCGCGGATATGACACGAAGTTCAAATATGCTTATTATCTCTTTACGAGTAGCGGATCTTAGGTGTGTTTCTAAAACTATCTTGATTACCTTTTTGGCGCGATATCCTACACATCCTGCAGGATCTCTCCCTGACCACACATGACAAAAAAAACTGTCTAACAAACTGCAATGCTAAACTGACATGACAAAACTGTCTTGCTAAAACTGCCTCGAATTTGCTCCAAACAGATCCATTTATAGTCTCAGTCTTCTGGGGCTGCTTCCTTTCCTATTGGTCCATTTTTAGCGCCATCGACGCGTATAACTATTTCGTATAAACTTCCAGGGATCTCATTGGTCCAAGTTTAATATAAATCGCTGCTTTTCCCAGGCTTACCGTTAAGCTATCTGTCTCTCTCACTTGGTCACGGCGAATTATCAAATAAAGGGACAAAGGTGTTACACCCTCGCTGTAGGAATAATGGCACTGCGAACGAAGGGATGTCATAAAACTAGATTTTCTGCCTTCGACAGCACTATTCCTGTAGCTAAAACATTTCGTCGTGGACAGTATTTTAACACAGCGCTTAAATTATTTACATTAAACCATTTATAACTCTACTAATATTAGTAACCTAGATACATACATAACGTTAAATCACCCTTCTTTCAATATATAAGCAGTATAAGAAAAAGATATTTACATAGTATGAGTTAACATCAATAAAAGTTAATTAATAAATTATCTATAATTACAGTTCTCGGGCTCGGCCTAGAGTTGCCGTTTCACAGGTGAAGGTTGAATGAAATGACTATAAAACGATATAATGAAACAAAAAATTCGGGAGATGAGAAGAAACACTCCAGACTTCGCCTGACGACACAGGAAAACTATCGAAAGAGTTCATGTGTCAGAGTAAGCGGTCACCGGGAATCGAACCCGGCAGCTGTCAAATGCAAGTCGCACTGTTAACGCGGCTCCACCTTGCTCGGTTCGAATATGTCTTACTTCTGATGGTTTCCTGGGCGGCTTGTGGATGAGGCGTAGTCAGACTGCAGTTCACCTGCTTTCTCCTTCGTAGCATAGCCATGATGCAACGTTATAGATATTCCACATCTTTCTCCATCTACCATATAGTAGTCTGTCACAAATTTATAGCAAGCAAAGCAAATTAATTCTTGAACATTTAATGTGTAACAACGTATGCTTAAAAATTACCAACGAGGGAAAAAGTAATTTCATATAAGCTGTGTAATCTATACTTTTTCAGCAGGAAGGTTTAGTTCTTTATATATTTTCCAGTCACAGAAAAAAATTTAAGATAATGAGGAGAACTTCCAGGAAATTTGCAAACAATTTAAAATGTTAATTTTTTTCGCATTGTGATATATCATTTGTATAATGCTTTGATCCGGATTGTATGAGACATTTATGATAAATAAATGTGAAACTGTTGTAATCAAAATGACTGGAATGAAAGAAATTGGGGGTTGTAGTTTTACCTTGTATCCCTATAATTCGCTGCCTTAAATACGAAGCTTGATCTCTTATATACATGTTGTTTGTCTAAAAATGTCTATTTTTTAATTGCAGCGCCAAGTACCGTATTCTTCTAGTGAAACCACCTTCATCAAGTTTTCGCGGAAAGCAGTATATTTCAAACTTTAATTAAGCATTAGAAAAAGTAAAATCCAAACACGTATACCTTTCGAAGTTGTATAGCTTTTATGACCATTTATCAGTGTTAACGTTACAATGAAGCGAAGAAAAGAAATTTCCATGTCCTTCATGCACACTTCTTGTCATTTGAATGTGTTCTCGAAAACGTCCCAGGTATCATTTGGTAAGAACAAGATAAATAAAATGTTGAAAATGCAAAAAGAAAAAAAATACATCGTCCACTTCCTCTGGCATATTCGTATATAGAAACTAGCTTTGCTGACCTACCTATACAGCAATGCCATCTCCTTTGCTGGGAAGAAAATAGTTTGGCTTGAATTTGTAATTAACAAAATAAAATTGCTTGACTCTTGGGTTTTCTGGGTAGTTCGTTTTGGGTCCTTTTCTTTTTTGGTTAATGATAGAGATGGACATTGACCGGAATCGCGTAGGATTGAATCCCATGCCTCTGAACCGATTAATACAAGAAATGTTACAACTTGCGCCATCTATGATTTGGTATTTGGTTACGTGCAAACGGTACGAGTTTGGAGAAACCATAAACTGTGTGATTTGCAAATAATATTTATTGGTTTAATAAAATGGCATAATTTAAGTAGGTATATAGCGTCTGCTAGCATTCCAAATTTGACCAATAAAACCCGTATTAACAAAGCCATCCTATAAGTTGAGTTCGACGTACAAATCGTATGGAACCGATTCTATGGATACAACGCCATCTTGTGTGTCAATTTTGGAGATTTACTTCTTGATGTTGTCACAGAGCAATCAACAGAACACTGGTTTTCAAATTTCCGACTTGGATTCCCGCCTTAGTGTTTTAGTCATTCTTTTTTTATGGTAGAATTCCAGTTTTGAAATTAACCAATTATATTTTTAGTGTGAAACTGCATATGGGTAGCTACCACTTTGTATCTGCGGAATATGTGAAAAGGATTCGTACGACCTTCGTAAGAATTCCGAAGAAGTGAATTCGGCGCCAGTGTAGGTCTTGCCGTTTCGCGGTCTACGATTTATGATGTCGCCAAAAGATTACGTCTAAGAGAGACATCGTCATGACGGCCAAGGTTAAATTTAGGGCAAAAATTTCGTTATACTCTCCTCACAGGTTTTGTTTCAGCCATACCAAGAACACAGAAACCTTCTGTTGTGTTGTCCACATTCCCATCTTTGCACCTTCTAATTTAACCTAATAATCTGTAATTTTCGTCATTGTCATCTTTGTAGTCATAAAAGGTTTATAAAAGTTTGCAGTGTTAAACGTTTAGGCCGCACATCCTGTGGTAATTTGTAAATTTATTTATAACAAATGCAGAACTAGGCATAATATATGAGTTATTTGTTCACCCATAGTTTCCTTCGCCAATACCTAGTTCCTGAACGATACTGTTTCTGAGCAACATAACAATAATTCTTGCCGTTACTCTGTAATGACATAAAGATTCTAAAAGAAGTTTATCTTCATTTATGGAGTGTAAACCCACTGCACTATTCTGCTATATTAGAAATTAAATTGATTAATTTTATAGAAATTAATTTGTAATTAAAATTAATTCATTATAAGTATGTTCTGCTGGAGGAAAATTGTCTATTCATTCAATAGATCTGTTTATTTCAGATTAAAATAATATTAGTCGATTTAAACTAATTATTTCTCATAAAATAAAAACAAATGTAATAACTTTGCTGAAAGAGATTATTGCACCTAATGATAAAATATTTCATGATGTTGTGCTGATTCGCTTGGAGCTATGCTTTTATTGTACGGCCAGTCACTCAGAATAGCCTGTCATAACGTCCATGTTGGTATCTCCGGTACTTGATTTTGCTTTTCTATGGTTGTCGCCTTGCCCTGGGCAGGTTGGTGCCTGCCGGCCTCGCGGCCGGTCGTGGGAGAGGGTCTGTGGGCTTCGGTAACGAGAAGTAGTTTAGTTACTGCTGTACTCGGGGTGGCAGTTGGGACAGCACGTGCCGGAGTGGAAACGCCTTTAAATTTTGTTTGCCTGTCAGTACTTCTGAGATGCTTTTTAAAATTCTGTAACATGGTTTAGTATTTATTAGCGAATGTGTTAGTTTAAATTGTTCTAAATTCTTTGGCTAATTGCGTTTCATTTCTGTGCGTTTTCCCGACAGGAGTTTTGACTTTGCGACACAAAGGTAAGGTTTGTTTGCAGCTCATGTATTCTAGTTTGAAGGAAGTGGGGATGTTGAAGTCATATTTAAAGTCATTATATTCGCAGCAATTATTCTAAGTGACTGGCCCTCTTATTTAGTTGCTTTAAAGTGTTTGCTGGTTCTTATAAATTTCCACTACATTCGTGTAGAGTTAAATTGGCCACGTGTTATTGAGCAGTTCCATGTGACATGGAAGAGTTAATTTTGTCATTACATTTGTAGCAAATATGCTAAGTGACTAGCCCACACATTTGGCTGTTTTAAAGTGTGTAGCTAATTTGTAAATTTTCACTTTATTCTCGTAAGAATTGAATGGGTCATGTGTTATGTAGCCATTCGATTTTACTTGTACGTGTCCCTTTCTATTTATTCACTATGGTTATCAATTGTAATTCCAAAAAAAGGTTTCCATTAAGCAAGGTATTTGTATAAAATATTTGTATAAAATATATTGTATAAAATAAAAAAACAAAAGTTTGGTCACTGATTAAAGTGAGAGACGATTAAGAGCTTGCGTGCACTACTGGACAAATCGTTTTGTGTGGTAGCAATCGGTTACCGTTTTGGGCTTAATTTTCATCAAGGTTTGGCTATTTTATCATTTCCCCCTTTCTGTTTCACTGTTTAGTGCTTGGCTTAAAATTTCACTGATTTACATTACGTGAGAACTTTTGCTTTGGCATTGCTAAGCTATTTGCCCTTTTAGTGCATGTGTTTAAGGCTTCTTTGTTTACCCTTGACTTAGCTTTAATCTATTTTTCCTTTCAACAACAGTTTTAGTAATAGTTGTTTCAGGGATTTTGTGGTTAACAACTCGGATTAACGCACGAGTTAGATGTATTGGGCCCCTTTGAAATGGTTACGTAGTGTGATCGTTTATTATGTAAGTTAAATAGGAATTTAAATTTACTTGGGCATAGTTTCCAAATGTCTGTATAAACATTAATATATGTCACATTAACTTTATTAGCGTTTGCAAAGATTGAGTTTTTTATTTCTGCCCTGAAACAACTATTTCCTTGGCTGGTTATTTCATTGTTTTTTTTGCCTGAATATAATTTCGTTTATTTTTTAAGGATTCAGTTAATGTTTTTGAGTATGATTATTGATTGATGTTTGGTTTTTAATATTAAAGTAATTTTCAAAATTAAGCTCTAGTAAATGTGTAAAACTTTGCTTTGATTTAATGAGCACTTTGGGTTCTTTTTCATTCTCGTTTGTTCTATAGTTTGTTTCTAATGGGCATTTGCAATGTCGCATATCTTTGGATAAAATAAAACCAGTTAAAATTGTAGTGTTGTTTTGTAATTAATTTATTTTTGGTAGATATTTCCTTCCTCTAGTTTTTTTTTCCTTTGGGCGGACATGTGCTCGTATTTCTTTGTTTCTTTTTCAACTTAGGTCTTTTATTTCCCTACGGCACTCGTTAGGGCTTCCCTCTTCGTTTTGCCGGGGATCCTAACTTCAGACAAATTTTGGATACTTTTGCTCGATTTCAGTGGCCTCCTAAGGCTTTGTCTGAGGTCGACGAAATCATTGCAATGTATAAACATCAGAATAATCTGAATATCTTCGAGGTATTCCGGCTAATCCTAGAAAGTTTTGTGGAAAAGATGTTAAGTTAACTCCTACAAATATTGTAAACAATTAATATTATAAGATACAGTTTAATTATGTTTAATGTAAAGTAGTAAAAGTAATAATTACCTGATTTATCCTATCAAGATACTCCTTTTGAATCAGATATTTTACTATTTTCATTTAAAGAAATTTTAAATTCATTGGATAAATATTGATTTTTATGGATTAATTATATTTATATATAATTAAGTAAGATTCTTGTTCAAAGTATAATAAGAACTCAATTTAATATAAAACCTTTTAAATATATAATATTTTATCAAGGAATATTTATTTATATATTATTCGTATTAATTAACATCTATATTTATATAAGGTATAATAACCGACGCGTTATGTAGGTGTACGTGGTTAAATAAAATCATAGAAATTTTTACTGAAATCTCTGGTACTTGTATGTTCACGATTCTAGCTCTTACTTTAAAGTGCAGTCGGGGACCTCTTGAGACATGCAGAGCAAAAGAAAGTAAAACCCAGATAAGGAGACAGGAGTTGGAATTGGATTTGACAGATAGCTTCGCTTGAGTAGAAGGAAAGGGAATCTTCAGTGAAAGAGCTTGATGCACAATGACCGAAAAATAAAGAAGCCAGAATGAGAGCTGCTATCAAGAAAAGTCCAGTTATCTTGCAAACTTACAAGTAGTTGGAAAACATGTGCTTCGTATCGCAAACTCTTAATTCTGTGTTGTATTATCATACCCATTCCCTTCAACTGATTTCAAGTATCGAACTATTTAGATACTGTGCATAAAAAATATTGATATCGTATACTGAGGGAAAATTATAAAGTATAGCGTAAAACAAAAGCAATAAAATAATTGCAAACCTTACTCTTAAGAGAGGCATGTTTAATTGAGGCATGTCTTCTGATGTGTTCAGTTTGCTATAGATTACAGTTTAGACCGCTCATATGAAACGTTTTTTTATAAAATTATTCTAAACACCACACCTGACTGCAATAAATGGTTTAATTTAGGCAATACCAAAACAGACGAGCATATACTCTGCAGAAATTGAATGCCTTCCTATGAAACTTGCTACCAAGTTGCAAATGTTGATAACGGTTTAATTATTTAGTTACCTAATCATTAATTTTATTTAAATTCATTCCAGATCTTATTTGTCATGAAATATGAGATTTTTCGAAACACTTAAAGAATTTGTATATCAGAAACAGTTTATCCACAAATTAAAGATTATACTAAGTCTTCCTAATAAATATTGCGTCATATATTATTTTACTCCTTAGGAAATTGTCAATTAACCGTAAGCTTTGTTGTTCCTTGTAACAGTTACACAATTAATTCCAGTAATCTTTTAAAATATCTTTGGCCAATTAAGCAATATGAGTGAAAGTTTGGTTCTCCACAAATTTGATATAGACTTCGGTTTTGTTTTTTGTTGTTTTCTTAAGTTCCATTTATACCCCGCCTTTAACTACAATGATCTTATCGGTGGCCTTTCCTTTGGAAAATATGGTTGCCAATAGACAATGGTGTTAACCCGTATTCGCTTATCGTTGGATTTCAAGCAAACTTGGGATTTAATCATTACATCACACCACATTCGCACTTCCATTTATACTTCCACACTGTGGGAAGAATAGGCAATAATCTTGGTCAGATAAACATTCTCAACCCAACCGGGAAACGAACCCGGGAACCCTCGCACAGCAGAAAGGTGCTCTACCGATTGACCTATGTGGCCAACCGCTTCATTCTCTGTATACGTATTAGGAGTGTAAAAAGACGTTATTGCGCCGAGTTTCATTCTCTAAGTCTAACAGTTACTGAATTACTAACGCGATTTGTTTAAAAATGTGTGTTTTCAAAACACAGCTTCTCCACAGCTTTTAGTAAATAAAATGACTGAAATATCTTTTAACAATACTCTAGAAGTACCTATATAGAAACACTTCAAGTAAAGGATTTTCAATATCTTCATTACAAAGGAAAAATTATTACATCCACTGTAAAACCAGAATTTGTAAAATTTTTACTATTTCTGCACAAATTTAATTTTTTATTTAAAAAGTAATGCTGTAATAAAAGATTTTATGCTTATTATTGTGCCGATTTTTATCCTGTCTGGACGTTCGATATATCGAAAACTAGACGGAAATTTATGGCATAATATGATTCCACTTTTTCTTGATGCTCTTTCGTTTTGGTCGCCTCGGACATCTAGCGAGAGAGAGTTAGTTAGTTCGACTCATGCGATAGGGCAGCGAAGGTGTTTTACTGTTAATGTGCGTAACTCTGGTATCGCATATACAGGTACGTGTTTGGCTGTGGAGGTTGAAACCATAAGGTTTTTATCTAGTTCTTGTTGGAAATTCTTTTAACTTTTACAAAAAAATTCCATAAATACTGCTCAATTTTAGCTACCAGTCATAATTGACTTATTGCTCCTTTTATAATCTGCAAGCTCATTATACAATCAGCTGCGTTTGTGAAGTGTGTTTCGAAACTGTGATAGTGTGGACAGACTTTTGTTGCAATTTGTTATATTGCTAGAAAGCCAAGTTACAGGCTGCTTATTCCTACTGCTGTTGACGTAAAGTGTAGTTTTAGATGAATTTTAGGTGTCTTTTTGTGGTAAATACATAAGATGATGCAGTAATTTGTATCACAAATTATTTAAATGTAAAGAGTGATTATAGTCTGAATATGCATTTTTATGTGACATTGATTTGAGATGTTTGTTGATTGTAATTATTGTTGAGAAGTAAGTTTATACTGCCTTACTGAAACTGACAATAATAGCGTGCAATAATGCAGCGAGGGGGTGAGCTGTTTATCATTATTAGAGACGAGGAAGTTACGTAATGTTGGCGCGTTTTTCTGTAGAATTTGCTGGAACATTGTCCCTAGAGCATATGTGTTCATAATTTTCATTGGATATTAAAATAGACGCTAATGTTGGCGCGTTTTATTAGCCAATAGCAGTTCAGTTATAATCTTTAGGCATATCGGGGTGTAGGAGTATAAAAAAGGCTAGGTTAGAGATAGACTCCGTCAGTTCGTCGAAAATATTTGTATGCTACACGTCGCCCTTAGTCCAGCAGAAATATTTGTAAAGTATAAGTCGGCTATCGATTCACAAGTTACGCGTAGCAGAGTTAGGAAAATTCTCAAGTGTTGTAAAGTTAGTTATACAAAAGATTGAAGTACGCGAATTAAAAGTGATCAGTAAGAAGTTATTATAACAGTTTCAGTTTGGCGGGTGTCAAGATCAATGTGTAAATTGTGATAGTGAATGTGTTCGACAATAAAAAGAGTAAAACAAATTCTTTCATCAGTATTATCTTTGGATAATAGACTCCATTCCGTTTACACAACCTGTATAAAGAGATGCGCTCGACCAAAAAGATCATAGCTACCCGGAGGACAGTGAACAAAAATTAAATAAAATAACAGTAGCATTCTTTCAAACAAACACTAATACTGCCGCAAATTGTTAACACCAGATGGAGCTAACAAACATATTAAAGAATCACGTCACAAAATGGCTTCACCACGTGAAGTAAACACACATACACAAATAACATTATAAATCGCCGCAAATTGGCTCCCAAAAGTGGGGCTCAACAAATTAAATATAACATTACAAATAAATCGCCGCAAAGATGAGAATTTGAGAAATTGTTTTGAATCTTTAGTAAGCTTTGGTGTTTTTAATTCTTTATTGTAATTTGTTGCCACGCCTCATGACGTAACTGTATTTTTTTATGAATTGTGCCAAATTTGCTGTATCACTTGCAGTTTCCTTGAAGCTTCTCGTACAGCAGATTTTTGAAAGGCAACTCGTTTAATTGGTCAGTTGTTCCCGAATCTGTTTTAAATGGATGCATTTAGGGCACCTTGAGACTTTTGTATGCTGTTAGTTATTCTGGGCGTATGCATGGGCACAGTTTTGGTAGCCAGAGCGTGTGATTTGCTTCGGTCAGTACACGATTATACAGTTTTTCTTAGTTTTTTTTGGGCGCGTTGTTGTAGGCTGAATCCGGAGTACATAATTACTGATACAATAAATATTTAATTACGTCAATGCGGGTTCTTGTGGATGTTTCTCTTGCCTCGGATTAGCTCTGGTATGTATCACGGTCGATAAAGTATCTCTTCATCAGGGCGTAGTAGCGGAGGGAACTCACCTGTGAATATATGGTACACAATTCAGAATAACAACATAAGTGGATGAAATTAAACTTATCAAGGCTTTATTTCTAATGAGTATTTAAAGTTAACACTCTCGCTGATAATATAACAAAAACCTATTGGTGAAAGTTATACTCTGATGGCTTGTATTGCTGTTAACAGTTAAACAGTTCCCGTGTAGCTGTTTTAATAAAAATCTCCCGCTTACGCAATTTACATTGACGACCGCATATATTCTTACTTAATATGAGTATACTGTATTTGTTGTGAAATTTACATTATTAACGCATAATTATTACACTACATACTCAACCCATCACAAAACCGCCTTTACTTCTTGACGGGAAACCAGCAACTCGTATGCGTGGGTAAGTTATTCTCAACTACCGCCTTACGAAAATATTTTAAATCTGTTTGTTCAAGTTTCATTTGTTGCTTCTTGTTCATGTTAAACAGCTAAAACTCTACCATTTCCTGTTAGAAATCACATGAAATAGGTTGTAATTTCGGCTGTTCGGTGTTCTGCTATTAAACGTCTAAAGGAAATTTCTAACATTCACCCTCCGCATTGTATACACAGTAGAACGAGGCCAAGCTGTTGCATACTTCTCTACCTAACAGCTCTCGCTGCACCGAAATAGCAACACCCTTCACATTATAAGGCATCATCAGTTTCCACTAAAAATACAATTTACATATGTACTATCACTTAAAATAATATTAATAGACATATACTACCTACCTACCTACCTACCTACCTACCTACCTACGAGGGAAGTCCCAGAAGTACTCGACCTGACGTATAGATAGCGGTTATTGTCTCAAACAAATGACTGCTAGAAAGTACCAAACTTATAAAGCTTAAGTTTAAAGTTTGACGATGCTATGTTATTTAGTAATTGTTTGGCAGTTATCAATAGTGAACGCTCTCAGCACATTTGTAAACATATATAAAACTGGTCATTATTATGTGATACAATACTTTCATTTGAAAGGTCTTAGTCCAACTAATATTAAAGCTGAAATAGATACTGCTCTGGGGAATTCAGCTCCTTTGCTTTGCTTAGGCAGTAGACCGTAGTGGTCGACCAAATGAGGAGACCACGTCAGAATTTGTGAAGAAAATCCACAAAATGTTATTGAATGACCGTCGGCCGAAAGTGCGCGAGCTAGCAGACATTGTAGGCATTTCAAAAAGTGCTGTACATCGCATACTGACTGAAAATTCAGACATGAGAAAGCTGTGCGCAAAATAGGTGCCGCGTTTACTCACTATGGAACACAAGCAGCAGCGTGAGGATATTTCAGTCGAGCGTTTTGTGATGTTTCGCTGTAATAAAGCTGAGTTTTTGCGTCAATTCGTAACCATGGATGAAAAATGGGTCCATCACTTCACACCTGAGACGAAGGAACAGTCAAAAAGTGGACTGAAAGGGGAGAATCGGCTCCAAAGAAGGCGAAGACAGTTCCATCTGCAGGCAAGGACATGGCGTCAGTTGTTTGGAATGCGTGTGGAATAATTTTCATTGATTATCTTCAAAAAGGAAAAGCAATCAATGGGGAGCATTATGCAAAGTTATTGCAGCGTTTAAATGATGAAATCAAGCAAAAACGGCCGCATTTAGCAAAAAAGAAGATTTTGTTTCATCAAGACGATACACGAATTCACACATCCATTATCGCCATGGCCAAAATCAATGAGTTAAAGTTCAAATTCCTTTCCCATGCGTTCTATTCACCAGATTTAACCCCTCTTGATTATTTTCTTCTTGCCAAAATTGCAGAAATGGCTTGGTGGGAACAGATTTGCTAAGAATGAGGATATGGAATCTGCAGTTGAGGATATTTTGCTGAACTCCACGGTTCTCACTATAAACAGAGTATCGAAGCAATTGGACATCGCTGAGAAAAGTGTATTGATCTGAAAGGAGACTATGTAGAGAAATAAAGATGTTTTTTTCCCAAACATTTTGTGTTTTCTTTGTTAGGTCGGGTACATCTGGGACAGCCCTCGTACAACCATCCATCCATCCATCCATCCATCCATCCATCCATCCATCCATCCATCCATCCATCCATAAGAAAATGTATTCAACCTTAATGAATATTGCTGATATTTATGTATTATTATAACAGTGGCGTAATTATTATATTCGTTTTTAAACTAATTGACAGCAAAAAGGTACCAAGAGTACTGCCTCAGATTGCCGCATTCAATTTTAGCTGACATATTTATTTTATTCTGGCCCGGGATTTTAGAATCAATTTGGTTTTAATGTGTTGTATTTATATATTTTTAAAAGTTGCCTTATATAATATATCGTGTTTTGGCACTTTTTCAGGTTCCATTTGAAGTAGATATTTTATTATGTTATTTGAACCACGCTTTGAGCATCAATTTGAAGTAGATATTTATTATTTGCCCCACGCTTTGGCGCCAATTTGAGAAACGTTAATTTTAGGACTAGTTGTATCGTATTTCAACTGTTGGGGAGCCGAACTTAAAATTAGTTGCAACCACACGTATAGTAAACAGTTTCCGGTAGCCTTCGCCTCAAATGTACTTTCAGGTGGCCTTTGCCTCAAGTTTAAAAACGTACGAGGTACGTCCAGAAAGTAAGTTCCGTTTGGTAATAAAATTAAATTCTGTACAGATACAGAAAAATTATTTATTGCACAAAATTCTACAACTCTTAAACTACTTTTCCACATAACTGCCGACATTTTGCAGGCATTTGTCATAGCGTGGCACAAGTTTTTGTATACCTTCTTCATAGAAGCTTGCCCCCTGTGTCTTCAACCAGTTGGAAACATTTTCTTTCAGCTCTTGTTGAAGTGTTGACCGCCAAGGAAAGACTTGAGATGTAAGAACAGATGAAAGTCGCTAGGAGCGAGGTCAGGGCTCTACGGAGGATGGTCAAACACGTCCCAGCCAAATCCCTGTAGGAGGTTTTGCGTCACATTTGCAGTGTGTGGTCCGGCGTTGTGAAGAAAAACAACACCTTTTGACAGCAATCCTCGGCGCTCATTCTGTATTGCGCGGCGCAATTTCGTAAGTGTCTCGCAATAAACATCTGCTTTGATTGTTTGACCACGCGGTAAGAAATCAATGAGTAAGATGCCTTTCCAGTCCCAGAACACTGTGCACATCATTTTTCGAGGTGTCAAGATTTGTTTCGGCTTAACCGTTGCTGGGGATGAAGTGTGCCTCCATTCCTTTAATTGCCGCTTACTTTCAGGGGTGTCGTAAGAAACACAAGTTTCATCTCCTGTAACTATCTGTCAGAAATTCTTCGCCGCCTTCATCATAACGGGTCAAAAACTGAAGTGCACTACCCATCCGGTTTGTTTTGTGTTGCTCAGTAAGAATCTTTGGTACCCAACGAGAGCAAAGTTTACGAAATTTCAGTTTTTCGGTAACAATTTCATGAATTAGTGATCGTGAGATTTGGGGAAATTCCATAGCGAGAGCACTAATTGTAAACTTGCGGTTTTCCTGGATCTTGTCATCAATCGCGTGAACCAGTTCTTCTGTAACCAAAGATGGACGCCCACTTCGTTTTTCATCGTACACTTCACTACGTCCTTCATTGAACTGTCGGACCCATCTTCTCACCATTAAATCACTCATCGCATTTTGTCCGTAAACTTCGCAAATTTGCTGATAAATTTCAATTGGTTTCACTTTCCTAGCTTTCAGAAAACGAATCACAGATCTGATTCCACAAGCGGCGGGATTTTTAATCAACACCGACATTGTAAACAAGCACAACAAAGCGTACGTGGCTGACAGCGATCTCAAAATGGCGCACGTGTCTTCTCCTTGATACAGAGCGTCTACCGCGCATGTGCGGAACTGCGATCGCAGCGCTGCAGCGTAGAGAAATTTAAACGGAACTTACTTTCTGGACGTACCTCGTATTAACTTTGTAATTAAACCGTCTCTTTAAATATTTAACATTTATGCTTGCCTCGGCTGTGTCAGTATTATTTTAGGGACATGGATATCTTGGCAAGGCGTGATGTAACCAGAATGTAGGCTTACCCAGATTTTTAGTTTTAATTCACTCCTTTTTATTAATCCTTGACACAAATTAAATAGCACTTCACTGATATCGAGAGCTATGAGATTCTTTTTATTTAATACTTGCACTTTTTAACACGTATACTATTTTCATCTCAAACGAATACGTAATTAATTTCTCGAGGATACATCTCGCGTCTGGTTATGAGCACTGTTTGGAGGCAACTGAATTGATTTCAACCGTCTAAACCTGTAAATTTCTGTATTTCAAGTCTCTTATTGGCTAATCCTTCTCCAATAAAATACCTGCATTTAACTAAAGCTTTTTCTGGTTGTTGATTGGCTATTTTGATAAACTCTCACTAAAATTACATTATTGTTACTCCAAGAATCACAAGTAGTACTGCTAAACTTTCTTACTCATTATTGACTCTAGGTTACCTCATTGTTACCTCATTATTAGCAACTTTTAGCTTATTATTCTCGCAGCTCCTACATTATTAAATTACGTAGTGCATTCACGTACCATTATTGAACATGTTTGCAATAATATAAGCATATGTAATGACTGTTACATACATTTTACAAATTATTACATACGCATATTGCTTCAATGCGGGCTGTTATTGAATTTACTTATTATATAATTTAAATAAAATCATTTAAGAGTTCAAAATACTGTAGTACAAAATACTACATTTGGCATTTTAAGCATTTAGTTTTACCTTTTCTGTGCTGCTTTCATTATGACTGTTCCTTTCTTACGAAAGCGGAAAATTGCTTTTGAATTAGCTATCTGTGGTTTTCAAGTTTCCCGGATGCTGATATTAGTACTCTTTTGTTTATTTTTCGTGAGTCAACTGATTGCCAGATAATAATTCTTCCGCGTGAATAAGCATCTCTTTCTTCTGATTTTCGCAATTGTGTAACGGCGATAAAGGAGTTTTAAGATTTTGGTATCCAAATGGGGCTCGGATACGTCTCTCACTCCAAAACAGTAGACTCCTATTTTATTCAGGTCAATAACAATTATCATGAATAAGTTGCGACAGATCACTAGACGAAAGACAAAATTCCAAAATCCACCTATGAAAATCAGCTGTGGGCTCCCATTGAGATAACGCACCACACAACAGGTGAAGTCCGGGACTAGACAAAAGTGTACCTACTGCTTGTAGCACCAAACGAGGGTGAATAGCATCCACCTCGGAGCAATCTAACACCTAAAGAACTAATCTCAAAAACTCGAGTACTGATGGAACATCACCGAAAGAAACTTTTGGGGCGTCCTCCACCACCTGTTGTACTGGGTGCTTAAGATGTAGATCTGAAAAGACAAAAACTGGAACTTCTAGCTGAATAATAGCTGAATATAGCATGCACGACCAATATAATGAGAAACCCGCGATTTCAACATGTGCGTGTTATAATATGCTCACACTTTTGGGGAACTTATTTCTCTTTCAGATATTACTATGCTCGTAGCCGAGTTTATGGAATTGTTGCCTTGTCTAGAGCCTCCCCATACTTTCGGATCGGAAATTGCAGAAATTGCTGTACAGATTTCTAGACACCGTGTTCAACTAGAAGTTACTGTTTCTGATTTTTTCAGATCTGCATCTTAAGCACCCAGTACAGCAGATCCTGAAGAACTCCCAAATTTTCTTTGTATAATATTCCCTCAGTACTCGAGTTTTTGAGATTTTTGGTTGACTTGTTATATTGTGCCGAGCTGGATGCTACTCAACCCCGTTTGGTGCTGCAACAGTAGGTACACTTTTGTCTGGTCCAGCGCTGCACGTGTTGTGTGATACTTTATCTCATTGGAGGCACACTATCACAGGAGGTTTTTGGAACTTTATCTGTCGTCTCGTAATCTCACGCAACTTATTAATGATAATTGTTATCGACCTGGATTAGATGGGGAATTATTCGGGGATTATTTATCTCATGTCCGTATGTTTTGGCGTATGCTTCAGAGTGAACTTGAGGAGTGGCAAATGTGTGACAACATGTTCACTGGATTGAAACAATAAACACGCTTTAACTTAGTTTCGCCTCCGGGCAGAATACCTCCCAAGAGCTTGAGCGATTTCAAGCACACGTCCAAGCCTTTGTGTCTTCGGAGCGTATACGAGTGACTAATGGACCATCGTCTTTGGTTTTGAGTGTTTACATGCCTCCTCTTTTTGAAATGCGCCATTTTCAGTACTGTGTTCGGCGGCCCTCAAACTGTATTTAATACCTGTAGTGAATTATTTTCAGCTAATACTTCTGCGCCTTTCATTGTTTTGTCTGTAAAAGTGCTTGCCATCATTCTAATTGTTGTCCAAAGCGCGGGTTTCAAAAGCCAGTGTAAACCTTCTTCAGGATAGTCTAAGATCGCCGCCAGCACGACATCGGAATTTTACACCACGACATTTTTGTGGGCAGGTTTCGCCAGTGCAAAGTATGCGTATGCCGGCTATTCAAATTGAAATTAATTAAGTTCCTGTTTTAGTCCTATTGGATTCCGGCAGTTCAAAACCTTTCATAAATTATCCTTTTTTCTAAACACATAACTTGTAGGGATAAGTTGCTGTCTTTGTCATATTGATTGCGTAAACATTAATGGTGCTCCATTTATTTCTAATAGTTGCGACAGTATGTCAATTCACATTCATAAATATACCTGGAAGCATGAATTCTTATTGGTTAATGATTTAGTTTTTCCGGTCATCCACAATTCATATTTTTTTACAGTAGTGACCTGATACAGGATATGTGTTTATAACAAATTGTACGAGATTTGCGTTTGACCAGGTTAATAAAATACGTTTCCATTCGGAGTTGTCTGCTGCATGCATGCCCATGTGCATTCCAGTATTGCGATTCTGCGGGTGGCTTTCCCGCGTAGATATAAAGCACTTGCCACCTGCCCAGACTTCCGAACCTAATAATTTGCTTTGGGAATTTCCCAGTCTCTTTTATGACGAACACGGACTTACCCGTTTGATAAAAGATAATATCGAATTATTGGATACGTCAGCAGTGAAGCTTCTTCCATATTGTTTGGCAACTCTTAAACTGAAACTTTTAAAGGAAAAGTTCCAGATTATGTTGGATCAAGCTTTCATTCAGCCATCTTCTGCGCTTATAGCAGTCCCATCTTCCTCGTTCCCAAGACGAATTCCGATTTTTGACGTGTGGTGGATTTCCGTCAATTGAGCAGGCGTATTCATATGGAGTCCACCCCTTGTGGACATTATTTTGACCAAGCTATAGTTTTTCCCACTCCGGAAAGTACCCAGGCATATTATCAAATCCCATTGTCTGAGGGATGTACACAAGTAACTGCTTTTGCAACGCCTTGGAGATTTGTAAATCTGATAGGTTAGCATTTGGTCTTACCACCGCTCAAGTCCTCACTCGCCTTCTGGATAATATATTTTGCGATGTCAAGTTTCACTACGTTTTCTATTACCTGGACGACGTTGTTATACACTCCCCGGATTTTGATACTCATAATCTCATTTGCGAGAAGTTTTCGCTTGTTTGTCAAGGTCTGGTCTTACGGTTAAACTGTCCAAAGTGTATTCGGCTACATCACAGCTCTCATTTTTGAGGACATAGCATCTCGCCGCCTAGGGCTACTATCGATCCTGGGCGTATCCAGGATTATGTGATTATCCACCCCCTCGCAGCCTCAGATCTTTGGGCAAGGTCAATTACTTTGGCAAGTTTATTGAAGACTCTTATACTCGGGGCGAGCCTCTTAATGCTTTTCGTAGAAAGGGCGCTAAGTTTTTCTGGGACAAATCGCAACAACTGAGCCTTTGAAGACATAAAGTTAGTTGCTATGAACTCTCCGGTTTTAGCACTAGCCGATTTCTCCCGCGAGTTAATTTTGCAAACTAACGCCTCTTCCTGCCACTTTGTGCCATATTGCTACAGGAACTTCGTGGCGGACGAAAACCGATATCCTGTGTGTCCTAGGAGAGGAAATACTCGGTGTACGAATTGAAACGGCAACTCTAGGCCGAGCCCAAGAACTGTAATTACAGATAATTTATTAATTAACTTTTATTGATGTTAAATCATACTATGTAAATATCTTTTCTCATACTGCTTGTATATTTTAAGAAGGGTGATTTAACGTTATGTATCTATCTAGGTTACTAATATTAGTAGAGTTATAAATGGTTTAATGTAAATAATTTAAGCGCTATGTTAAAATACTGTCCACGATGAAATGTTTTAGCTACAGGAATAGTGCTTTCGAAGGCAGAAAACCTAGTTTTATTACCTCTCTTCGGTCGCAGTGCCATTATTCCTACAGCGAGGGTGTAGCGCCTTTGTCCCTTTGTTTGATAATTCGCCGTGACCAAGTGAGCGAGACAGATAGCCTAACGGTAAATGTAGGAAAAGCCGCGATTTATATTAAACTTGGACCAATGAGATCTCTGGAAGTTTATTCGAAATAGTTAGACGCGTCGAGTCGCGCTAAAAATGGACCAATAGGAAAGGAAGCAGCCTGAGAAGCCTGAGACTATAAATGGATCTGTTTGGGCAAATTCGGGACAGTTTTCGCAATGTATGGTCAGGGAGAGGTGCTGCAGGATGTGTGAGATATCGCTTCAAAAAGGGAATAAAGACAGTTTTATCATGGATTTTTAGCAAGGCAGTCTGTCATGGAGTTTTAGCATTGCAGTTGGGCAGTTTGTAGACAGTTTTCGTAATGTATGGTCAGGGAGAAATGCTGCAGGATGTGTGAGATATCGCGCCAAAACAGGGAATCAAGATAGTTTTAGAAACACACCTAAGATCCGCTACTCGTAAAGAGATAATAAGCATATTTAAACTTCGTGTCATATCCGCGCCGTAGTTTAACAGCGGTGGACAGTATTTTACAGCGGCAATACCAGTTTTGTATACTACGAGTGTTAATTAAATAAAAAGAAACGGCAGTGTCATCTTTTCATAAACAAAGTACGTCTATGTCTTCCTATATCACCACCCGAGATCTACGTTTTCCTTTACCGAGGATAAGTCCATGCTCCCATATAGTTTAAGGAAAATTACTGCAGCTAGCCGTGGATAAAATTGAAGAGAACCAACACACTGCGAACTTCTGGAACCAACGGGAGAAGCATCAAGGTAAGCTTACAGCAACGGACGAAGGAGGTGACTGCCGCAGAATTAGAAACATTAGGCGTTTTATTTGGTGTGGCGAAATTTCGCCCATATCTTGAACACGCGCACTTTCATTTAGAATGCGGTAATCGCCACTTACGTGGAGTTGGAATCAACACGTAAGGCTGAGGTTTCTGTCTGGTTTCATTCAAATTTACCCCGGTGTATATACGAATTCTTCGAATATCATTGCTAATGCGTTCACCGGATTTTCATAGTCTCTCCTCTTCCACCCGAACATCCGGTTGGTGCTTTCCGGAATCTTCGGGCTGCTCACGATCTTCGCGCTAGGCGCTACAATCAAGGACCTCTCCATTTAAGGTGCGGGACCTGGTTATTTGCCGCTCTTATCCGATAGTTCGCGTATGAATGCATTGCAGCAAAGCTTTTCTGGGTGCTTTTTGGGCCATATGAAATTATTTGGATTTTTAAAGGTGTCTCAGTATTGTTTGGAGCCATGCTCGGGACTGCAAAGGAGAGCATACGTAATTTCCTTACCATTACTTGCCGTGTTATGGTGTCATTTCTTGTTATTTAGTGACCCAATTATTAATACATGTTTCATTCTGAGTGTTGCAGATTTCTTTCTACCTCGTCGTATGATGTGCAACTCTGTGGTACCGAGAGTATTCAATTAAAAGTTTCTATTTAACATTTTGTATGCTATGAATGTGTATATCTCTTATTTTCTTCGTTTTAGTCTTTCTTGCATTCCCTAATTGTCCAATCATCCTGCTTTCCTTCTGTATTTACTTTCCATTCTTCATTGTTTGTGTATTCATAATTTATTATTAATTCTGGAATTGGGATTTGTACTGCTCTCATTTATCATGGTTATTCAAATGACATCTCATGTAGAATATTTGTATTTAATGTATTTCAGGGCTTGCAGGTTTACCCATTATCGCTTGACTGTTTTTACTGCTGTGAATACATATTTGTTACGGGACCTTTTTTGATCCTGTATCCAACCGTCCGAGCGATTCCCAGTTCACCTAGTTCTTCGAAATTCTTTTGTGCCCTCGTAAAGTCGATGACACTCAGTAGCCATATGATAGCAAAGATCGGCCCCTCGCTGTAGAGTATGCTGGTCTGGGTATGAGTTTTCCCAGAGCTCGGCCCAAATGTAATGCTGCATTTATTTGTTCCCGAGCTGGGCGTTATCCCGTAAAATACATGCAGAGAACCTTGATCTCGCTATATCCAGATGACACTGCAGTAATCGTCGGTCACCGAATTACCTTAGATCTATTCAGCGTGAGTTGTGCCTCTGCTTGGATTTCCTGAGTCATGCTGCGATTGGCTTTAATCCTGTACTCCATGTGATTTTGAGCGATAATGACGCCGTTCGGGTCATCCTACCAACTCCTTCCAGAACATTGTTGCCGGTGTTGTTTACGCTGCTGTACGTGTTATTTTTAAAGGGCACTCTGCGTGAAAAATGCTATCTAGAGGGAAACCTGTTCCGGGTTTTCCCCTCTGGACGTTCGACATATCGAAAACTAGAGGGAAATTTTCGGCAGTTATAATTCCAGTTTTCTGTCGTGTGCTTTTGTTTTGGTTGCCTCGGACAGCTAGTGAGAGAGAGCTAGTTAATTGTATTCGTGCGATAGAGCAGCGAAGGTACTTTACTTTTAATGTGTATAATTCTGGTATCGCATGTACAGGTGCGTGTTTGGTGTCGGAGGTTAAAACTATAAAGGTTTTATTCGGTTCTTGTTGACAATTTATTTAAATTTACAAATTTATCAACACAGAGTACTCTCTTTTAGCTACGAGTCATAAATAATATATTTGTATTTTTATAATCTGCAAGCCCATTTTGCAATTTGCTGCGTATGTAAAGTGTATTGTTTGTAAACGGTGATAATGTGTGTAAACCTATGTTGCAATTTGTCATATTGCGAGAAAGCCAAGTTATAGGCTGTTTATTGCTACTGTTGTTGACACGAAATGTACTTATAGATGAATTTCAGGTATAGTTTTTTTGTGAGAAATACTTGAGATGAGGAATTCGTGAAATTGTTTTGAATCTTTGGTCAACTTTCGGTATTTTTTATTCTTTATTATTATTGGTTGCCACGCTTCACCTCGTAACTCTGTTTTATGTGTTTTGCTAAATTTACTGTATCACTTGCAGTTTTCTTGAAGCTTTTAGTGCGTTTCATATATTACTGTTATTAAATACAGATTTTTGAAAGGCAAATCGCTAAATTGGTTAGATGTTCCCGACCCTGGTTTTAACTGAATGATTTACGGCATCTTGGGAATTTTCTACACCGTTAATTATTCTGGGTGTTGTGAGTGGTCTAACTTGGTTAAAAAATTTCGGAAAGCTACAGTGAAATCTTTAGTTTGTATTTATTTTATTAAGTCATTATTTAACATAAATCTAAATATGCAGAAATATTGTAAAAGTATAAGTGTGCAAAAATGACATTAAAACATTGCATTAAATTTGTAAAGGAAAATTGCCTCAGGTTTCATTAAGAGTGTCTAGATTTTTAAGTTTTTCCTTTCTGTTTGATAGTGAAACCTATGATTTATTTAAACTTATTTCACTAAGTGACAACGAGAGATATTTAGTGATCGCTACACAAAAATGTTAGGCTTATAAAACTATACTTCGCCAAGTTACAACTAAGTACGTAGAATACCACAGAAAACTATATTTCTCTATTTTTATATGAATTTGGAAGGATTAAGAATAAGATAACCAGGTAATTTTAAACAGAGGCGCAGCTAGGGACGGGTTTTGGAATTGGAAGCCCCTGCTGAAAAAAATATTAATAGAAAAAATAGCCTCTTTAAAATAATAACATACTTTTGGACTGGCGGGAACCAGAGACTTCCTAATTGTACCACTAGTAGCGCCATATTAACACCGCATTGTCTTGGACAATATGACCAAAAGTGACAACAACATAAACTTTACTTTAGACGGCGTTGCTAAAATCCTGTTAAGATATCAGGGGCATATTTTCGTTCCAGTGTTGAAATTTAATACTTTCAAATGAGTGTAATATCTCCCAGTTTAGAGCACAACTAGAAATCCTATTTTTTCAGTGAACTAAAATTACCCCTACAGCGGAAATATGTAGTACTTCACAGGATCATTAATTATTATGTCACTACACATTTGACAGTTCTAATTCGCAAAATATTCTATTCAAACTTTAATCCTGATTCCCTTATTCTCTGAACATAAAATCCATTTCTTTAAATATTTTAACTAAGAATAAATCAACATTTATCCCCTGCATTTATACAAATAGCTTAAGAAATGGATGCCCACATATAAGTCCCACCTTAATAATTTTCTGGCAATGCTGCCGTTTTTGAACGGGGAAAGCAAATAACAAGTATCCGAAAAAGGGAGTATTTTCCTTGTTTCGGTTTGGAAAAAGGAAAGTAATTCTTCTTCTTACTTGGCAATGATATGGCATTATTATAGAGCACAGACAATGATAGCGTTATGAACAAAGTGAAAGTTTGAATTAGGGCAAAAAAGTTACGGAAATCCTACAAAATACGTCAGTTTTTACAACGTATCACACGTGTAGAGTCTGTGGTATTTAAATAGCAGAGATCTTTAAATATGATGCAAATAAGGCAACTGACATAAATCATAGGACCTTGAAACACTGTATGCATAAACTTCGATAGCCCGTATTTTTCCATGCAACAAAACCATATTTGACCAAAATGGTTCAAATTGAATCCATCACCCCTCTAGAGTTGGAAGTTTAAACATTGTTTTATGATTATACTAATCAAAAATAAACAAAAAAATGTTAAGACTAAAACTGAACTTTACCAAAAAAGGAAAAAGGAAAGAAAGCCGTTTAAATGTTTGAAAATTTTAAACTAAACGCTACGAATATTTCAGAAATACAATTTCATGCAAAAATTTCGAGTACACACGGTGGAGTCAAAATTAAAAGAACATAGGCGATATTTTGAAGGTGGCGCCTATGCTACATATCAGTAAAATTTGGCATATTATTCAATTGATTAAATGTTCCGTTTTGTCTTCGATTTAGAAAATAATAAAAACCTTAGACACCCTCTTGTGACGTGAGACTTGTGCTCATCCTGTAGGTTTAACCTCACAGAGATATTTTACAAAAATATGAGTAAATGGGGATTCGCTGGAAAAACGTGAATAAGGTATTTTAAGCAATTCATTTTGTCACACTAGTCCTTTTAAATATAAAAACGACACGTGTATATTTCACGATGCACCTCTCATAAATAGCTACAGTTTATTTCGGTGTCAGTTTCTCGCATTTCTGATTTTCAGCAGTTTACATTGTTTTAAACATTAACGATAGAAATTGTAGTTCATTGACTTTAAAACTCCTCTACTTCTTTTTGAATGAGTAATTAAAATGAGCCCAATATAATTTCTTACCTATTACTTGTGTTTCACAGTAATATAATGATTGAACTACATTAAAATTGTATAATGAAACCATTACTTCATATTTACTCATGTTTTTCAAAACATTTTTGAATAACAATTTTATAGAATGGTAATTAATCTTCTTTCACACAAGCTTGAAAATGTAGTTTCAGACTGAAAACTTAATGCCGTGATTTCAACCATGTATGTTCCGGTTTCTGTCCGGTTGCTCTAAGCAACACTTACTATGGCAAAATGCCAGCACTAACTGACATTCTCCCCGGCAAACGACAATGAGATCTTAAATCAATTTGAGATGACACCCCAATGGCGACTTTCAATATCATAAGCACTTTAATTCTCGGGCTTCACCAACTATTCGGTTAAACAATAATAATTTTATTGTCTCTTCAGACAAGCTTTGTGTAGAACAAACTTGGAAATGTAGAATCAGAAAAAAAATTAATGCCATCGCCAAGATTTGAACCAGGATTTTCCAGTTTTCGTCCGGTTGCTCTAACCAACTGGCTTGCCATGTGAACATGGCAGCACCAGATTTAATTCCCCAACTGACTTACATTTAAGTAATAAGTCTAAACTATAGCATTCTATGCAAGTCTATGCCGGGTTGTCAGATATGTAGGGCTAATAGTAAGTAAATCAATTGAGAAAGAATATTTCAAAAATATTTTATTAATTGTTCCTTTGACTGCATTGGAATTACCTTGATGTTTATAGCTACAAAAAGCAAATGCTGGTAAATAGCAATTACAGATGCAGAGCGCTCACAATAAACAAGGGATAAACACAATACAAACGCAGACAACACGAATGCTGTGTATCGGACTATGAAGATCTTTTTCAGGCTAAGAGAAACGTAAACACATTAAACGTTGTGTCGGTGTTTTTATTATATACCAGTTGGCTGCCCGACGTTGCACCAGTAGCTTTTTATACTCAAATTACAATTTAATTAATTTCATTTACCTCCACTCGTTCTTTAATGTATAATGATTTTGGTAAATCCTAACCTTTACCTTATTATCGTAAGTTTGTACACCCCGGACTATTATTAATAGCAGATGAAAAATACCCTGATATTCACTTAAAGGGATGTGAACCTACCCCAATCGTTTTCCAAGTTCTAGAAATGCTGCATAGTCTATAAGTATGCTTTCGCGGTCGAACAGTCATCAGTCTCAATTACTTGAATAATTTTAGTGGGTGAAATTTTAAACTCTTGTAGCTTCTCTTTTAACCCATAGATATTTAATAACATAAAAGCTACACAGTTATAAAATAATACATATACTCTTAACATATACAATAAAATAGAGGTGAAGCTGGTGAGTATGGATATTCCACGTTCCCAGGACACCAATGTAACTGCTTTGGAGAATATTATAGTTTGCGACCATCGAGGAAAATAATAATCTGAGTTGTTAAAAAGCTATAACATAGCTATGGCTGATTTCCAACTTTCAGCTGGGCATAATTTTCTCTCGTTGCACAATTATTCAGTTTATCGTCCCAAAGCTCTTAATCACGCATAACCTGCAAAGGAAATATAACAAAACTTTAATTCCTTAGGGTTATAAAAATTCTTTGCATAAGTACCGCATGTGTATTGTGTCATCATAGGAAAATTTGCCTTTACTTGGATCTGTTGTGTTTTAGTTGCTAAATCGTGGCCATCTACATATGTATTAATTGATATGAAATATCTACACGATTTTCGTACTTTATATGCATTTTCTGTGCTGTAACAATAACTATTTGCAACTCTATGGCATTGTCAATTAAGAGTTAAGTCTTCATCGAAAGCAGGTGGTTTTATAAGTCAAAAGTGTTCGCAATTAAGTACAATATTTGTAAATACTTTTTAATATTTTAATAATTTATAAAATAAAATCAGAAATAGTTTTATAGACCATGTCAGTTAGAGTTATTGGGGCTTTTCAGTGTGAAATAATGATCAAAATCTCTTCAGCCGTTTTTGAGATTACCATTTACACAAGCATCTACATATTGCCTCATAATATTAATATAGATGTGGACTTTTCATTTTTGACGTTCAGAACCAATTTATATATACCGTGAGAGTCTGTTCATCCAGCAGATTGGTAACTAGGCAACCCTCTATTTTACAGACATGCAAAATGCTGGTGCTGACACCGCATTCACTAATCCGCTGATTAAGGTTACGGTAGTGCTTGTTAGCAACCCTAGTAGAGCAATGGTTAACTCACGGGAAATTCATAGTAAAGTTCGTAGTTCAAATCATACCTGCAAGTAAATGAGTTTTTTATTCGTTTCGTGCATTTATTTATGATGTTCATTAAAACTTATTCTAACAGGTACACCTTTTGGGGGTTCTAATGAAATTCACATAAAATAATTAAGTGAAACTCCACTTCCATGCCAAACTATCAGTTTTCGTTAAATTTACTAAATATAAAAAGTGGCTTTTATTGGCAGTATTTGAACCTGGGACCTTCATCACTGAAGATTAACGCGCACACAATTGCGCTACGAATGCCAAATAACTGCACATACAGCAGTGTAACGCAGTCATTTTGGCTGAAATTGATACGACGTGATGCAGTTGACAGTGCTTACGGCATAGCCTGTACAACGCCAAGGCTGCATAACTTCTTAATCCGCAGGCTGAGAAGACTCACCCGGTGTATAATGACTTCTTTTAAGTTCGCCACAACTTCAGGCGGTGATCCATGGCTGGAAATAGAGAACAAAAGTTCATATCACCTTATATCCGGAAATGCAGTTTCCATGGTAGATGGCACAGACGACATTCTCTCATAATTTACTGTGTGCGCTTTGTGTGTTGCAGATATCTTGTCATAACTTGTAGTGTGCGTTTTGTGTGCCTCAGTTAGCGTGATTTAAGCCAAGTAGAAGCACAATAGTCGGTATTCATTCCATGAACAAGATGAGATGGTGTTCGTGTTAAGCAAAGCAGGTGGAAATGGTCCAGAGGCAGCATGGATGTACCGAGCCACGTATTCTGACAGACCGCACCACCCACATCACACAATATTAGGAGGCAGCTTACGGCGTTTGTGTGAGCAAGACTTCTTTTAGAAAGACAAACGTTCAGGGCGACCTCGCACTATGCGAACTATCTTTCAAGAAAGTAAATGTACACTTTTAGCTAGTCAGTATTATTCAGGCGTTCCGTAAGTAGGAGATATGAAAACTAAATTGTACATGGTCGTTGATGCATACTGCCGTGATCGCCATTTTAACCTGTCACTCACTTCGAAGATTTTCATGGCTATATTAACCCAATATGACGAAATATTACAAAACGATTAGCAATTCTCTTGCTGCTGAGCTATTAATTACACGGCATTGGAGAATGTGCAACAAAACGGAAAACAGGTGGACTGATGATTTTAATAGGACCAACATCTATGTTGTATATAATCCACTCGCTAACATCTGCTGTCGTACTCAGTGATAAAACGCACGCAACTTCAAATGTGCCGAGGATTCAGGTTTCGAAGCCTTGTAATCATTTTTCACATTGTAAGACGCAGTAACTAACGAATTTAGTTCTCTAGGAGCTAAACTATTAATGCATGATTTCGAAGAAAATACGAAGAGGTTGAATGATAATTTTAATGGAAAGTACTTCTAAAGGCTATATACAATCCATCTGATCACAACAATAAGCTACTATATAAAATAACATAAAACAACAAGAAATCGATACATTCTTCTCTTGAGAGAAACTAATCTGCAGCTGCAAATATAACTGTGCATATTTCGATGAAGTATAATGCATAAAACTGAAAAAGTATATTCTGTGTAACTGCTAGTTGTATGTAGTTACTCCATTTATTATAAGTAACAAAAAGACGATAGACAAGTATAATGGTGCTTAAAAGGTAAACTAACCAACTGCCATTTCATAGCTGAGGTCGCGTCAAATATGAACAAATAAATTAATTTCTGAAACATTTCAGATTTATAGACAACGTATTTCTCCCGGAACAAGCAGCATGTCGAAACAATGAATGCAAAAGAAAAACAAAATCTTGTGTTTTAGAACCTGGTATGATGTTGCCATAGCTCCATACATGAGCAATCAGATTCACTCACACCCTGTCTGGTCGACGTTCTTCCCATTCCTTTACCATGAAAACCGATACATGTTCAATGGGGTTCAGGTCAGGAGATCTTGGAGGCCAGTCCATGCAGATTATTTCTAGATGACTCGTTAGCCGTTTCTGGGTGTTATTTGCATAGGAACACCACTATTGTAGTGCATAAATACACACTATTCTTTTTCTGGGAACCTAGCACGAAGGGATGGCACCATAGTGTTTCAAGAATATCTACATTGACTGAACTTGTCATCAATTCTAGCACTTGAATTTACTCCCTTGGACCCAATGCTGTCATATAGGCTCAGAAATGTGCTGCAATTCTTCCCGAGTGTTCTACTCGAACAACGTAATGAGACGCGTATCCAGTTCCCCTTGTCTACAGAGACATAGGGTCCCTTGCTGGTCAGATTGAAGTACCTTCTCATCATTCCAAATAGATCGTAATAAGTCTGAGGAAGGTCAATATTATGCTTAACATTCTGGCCTTGTATGTCGAAGTGAGGAGAAGCTTAGTGGCAGGACCGTCAACCTTTAATCGTTGTCATGTAGTTTCATATGAGCAAACATACTCAACTGATTTGTCAAGAAAGACAGACCTATGCCTTAAAGGTTGGTTCCTCACATCTTCTACTAGATCCTCTTCTTGAAGAAGAGTTGTTGCATACGAGGTCTACCTAAAGGTCTGCTTAATTTTCTTCATTCATCTTCTCCCTCGTGATGCCGATCTAACGTTTGTTTCATTGTTCCTCGGCCACAACCCAATTCTCTGGCGATTTGCAAGCGTTTTCACCGTGAGTAGTACGACCTACAATTTCACCTCATTGAGCTGCAGACAGTTCCACATGACCTCGTGAACGTGGCACGCTGCTTTAGTGTGAAGAAGCCTTAGTGCAAACGTTCGAATATGGTGCATAAAGAACTTTCAGCGACATTTTGTGCATACACAAGAAATACAAGCTAGAAGGTTGGAATAGAAGGTGGGGCCGTATGCTAGGTTTCGAATCCTAAATCCTTGGCCTTTACCGCTGAACAACGACAGCAAATGCTAGCGTTTAGGTTATATAAAAAATAGAAGTTGGTATTAGTAAAATCATCACTACACGTATTTTCCGTTTTATTGCATATTTTCCAATGTCATGCATTCAATAGCATAGCTGCAAGAGAATTGCGACTGCTTTTGTGATATTTGGTCCATATTTCGCCATACTGGGTTAATATAGCTATAGAAATCTTCGAAGTGAGTGGCAGGTTAAAATGGCGACCACGACAATATACATCTACAATCACGGCCGATTAAGTTTTCAGACCCCCTACTCACGAAATAATTGATGATACTGACCCGCGAAGAGTAAACATTTACTTTCTTGAAAGCTATTACACCAGATGTGCAGGAACATGTGTGGAGAAGTGAAATACCTTTGAAGTAACAGGGAATGGGGAAGTTGAGTATCTTTCGATGTAGTATTTTGCACTGTTGTGTGGCTACAGTAAACACGGCGAAAGAGGAATTCCGTGTTAGCTTATCTTTTACACAGTTTTACTACCAGCACTTCCTTCATATCCATAAAATTGGTGCCGAAACTCTGGTAATACCTACAAACACTGAAAAGTATAATACAGTTTGGAATTCTACTACAACGTCTTGAAGACACTACATGCGATTCTGAACGAGATAGCCATACGGCATATATGCGGTAATCTGTTTGCAAGCAGCTGCTTATTTTTTCACTTCTCTTTTAAATTCTTACGCACTCCATAGTGTACAGAATCAATTTTTATTTATGTAATACTGTACATTTGGATTAAGTATTAAGCTGCTAGAGTTAATATTTTACTCGGTAGTAAAAGTTTAATATTGCTGATTAATCGCCATCACATACTGTTGATTTCGCGCTTACTGCGGCTGCTCTGCATTTTAAGACTCACATTCTTTGACGGCTCGGTTGATAATATATTATATCAGCATTGCCTACCTAACCATGACTCGTGAAACTCTAGTTTTGTTACATAACTTGAAGGAAAAAACGTACTAAGGAAAGCGCAAAGGTGACCTGTTTCATTAATATAACTGATGCTTTCGATGATACAATTCCACTCGAAGAGTATCAGCATTTACAAGGACATCCACAAGAGACGTTAGATAAACCTTTCGTATTAGACGACTACATTCAACATCTTCTAAGTGATGAAGACTTCGATGCCGATATAGCTAAATGCGAGGAGTATGTAGACGGTGCCAAACAAACCATACAACATACACCAAGGGCTATAGTGCACAGATTGACAGCTTCGATTTCTGATATTGGTATCAGGCAACACATAACACCGAATCCTACTGCTTTTGCGCATTCTGTCAAACTACTTAAATTAAATTACAACCTTTTTCTGGGATATTGAAACGTGGTTACGCTTCAGGGAGCAGTTTCAATAATGTGCTGCCCTAAATCCCACGGTATTGCCTATTAACAAACGCGTGTTATTTAGGGGTTATATAGAGGGCGAGGCTAGCCGCTTAATGGACGGAATTGCTGTCACAGCTGAAACCTACTGTGAGACCAACATAATTCTTGAGTTTAAATACGGAGACAAAAATCGCATTGTCACATACGGATTTCTTTGAGAACTTCAAACCAATCATTAAACGGACCCATGCAGAATACAGATTCCTGGAAACCCATGTGAAGATTTCGACAGTTATATAAACGTATTCTGGCACCTAAGGTCCTTTGGGCATTTCCGAAGACATTTGCCAGCATTGGGTAGTCGTCTCGCGTAGCGAAAGTATGTCAAAGAAAACATCACCAGACTCGTGGGGTTTATAAACGATGAGGTAGAAGAAGTCCTCGTAACACAGAAATACGATGTGAAAACACATTCTATAATGCACTTCCCCGGCGGCTGTTGCATTTCACGTACGCGCAGAGCATGCAGAGGCGTCTAAAGGAAAACATGTTCCGGATCCCTTCTGTGCATTTTGTGACTCTAGAGAACGCTGGACCCAAGTGGCCTCTGTAACGTCGACTACTGTAAAACCGTGGTCGACATTAGAGATAGTTGAAGAATTGAAACCGTCTTCAAGATGCTTGCTCTGTCACAACCGCGTTCACTCAGCCAATACACGTAGCAAACAAGAAAACATCTTGTGCTCACATTGCAAGATATCACACTACTCTTTGGTCTGTACTTCTGCGGAATGTGCACAGACCACAATTAACGACATTATTTTGCATTCACCAGACTTCATTAACCTGCAAAAAACACGCGTGCTACTCGTAGGATTGAGCAAGTTAACCCGCTGTGAGCTGGATGGGGTAGCCAATCTTTTTCATTTGTACATCTCTTTTTCACGAGCTAAAATTAGGCACAGCTGCAGAAAAAATGTAACAATTACACTATTCGAATCGCAACCTTCCTTCCCAGAGAAACGTCGCTCAGGAAGTTTCCGATTTAAACGCTGTGGAATAAAACCTCTGTCTCCATCACCGCTCTGGAAAGTAGAAACGCCTATGCGACGCATGCGACTATCTGTCGTGATGTTACTCTACGATGCACTCACAAGTTGCCACTAGCAGATCAAGAAGAGATTTGCCAGAATTAACCCTTGAGGTGCTGATTGCAGTTGATTATTATTGAAAATTGATCAAAGGCTCTCCAAATGTTCGTACCTCTCCCAAACCTCTAATACTGCCTTCTATTTTCGGCAGGATACTTAGTGGCCCAGATGAGCAGAATGACCGTACTAAGTCAGTAGATCTGCAATTTCCGACAGTGAGGTGCATCAGTTCTGGAACCTCGAAACCATGAGTATTGTTGGAGCTGAGACACATTCACAAACTATGAGTAATGAAAATTTAATGTTTCTTCAGGAGTTTCATGACCCATTCCTTATAGAGGATGGCAGAAGAGTAGTGTCGTTTCCGAAGAAAGGGCATTTCACTCATCGACGGCAATCGTTCAAGTACGAATATCAACTCAAAGTTTAAGTAAAACTTTTCATAAGAATGCAGAGTAACGGAGCATGTACAAATATCATATGGTGCACTACCTTCTTCAGCTCACGTAGAAGTTGCCAAAACAGACACCGAGCTGCTTCTCTCTTCCACATCACGCCGTAAAGAAAAAGAAACAAGCATTATAATAATGGAGAATAGTGTTTAATGCATCACCACAAAGTTGCAGATCACCATCATTGAATGATGTTTCGGAAATGGGGCCCTACCTCCTACAGAGTTATTGACTGTGTTGTTAAGATTCACGCTACATAAATACACACCTCTTGGCGACATAAGTCAAGTATTCCTACAATTGACACTGGGTCCTGCCGATAGAAACTTAACTAAATTTCTATGGTAACCAGGGGCAGCAGATGACGAAAGCAAACTTCACTTCGCTGATAAAACTATCACATATCGATTTACAAGATTACCATTTTGTCTTTCGTGTAGCCGAATTCTTTTGTCTGCAACTATTCTTGAGCTGGCAACAATTTATACTCAGAATCTCACCAAAGCTTCCCTACTTTAGACAAATGCATTTACACGAATGACATGACGAAATAGCAATTCATTCAATTTTTAGATCCCTACTTTATTGGACATCATCAGGCTGGTTCTGCTGGAAGAAGTTTTACGCCCTATATATTTGTGGAAAAAAAATTTGTGCTTCATCATTTGGGAAAAGATTTTTTGCTCTCATCAAAGTCACGGTCCGTGGTGGGTATGGACAGATGAGAACAGTGCTGCTCAGGACTAGCGATGGTCACAGAATGATGGTCCCATTCAACTGATCATACCATTGGAGGTTGACCAGGATGGTGTGGATATGGAGAAGTGAAATATCTTTGAAGTAACAGGAAAAGGGAAAGTTGAATTCTTTCGATGCAATATGTTTGTACTGTTGTGTGGCTAAAATAAACATGGAGAAAGAGGAATTCCGTGTCAGCTTGTGTGTTTATACAGCTTTTACTACCAGCACTTCCTTCATATTAGCAACAACATATTCTGTATGATATTGAGAACATCCCTGGTACAAACTCCAGGCAATTGGTCCGCCAAAATGGTGTAAGCCAAAGGATAGTTATCTGTGTCCTACATGATAGGACATACTGAGTAGCGACTCAGCAGTATCACCTTCAACGTATGCAGGGATTATCAGCGGCGAAGATTATGTCGCTGGTTTGTGGAATAAGCCATCACCATTATGGGATTTCTGTCTTCAGTCCTCTTCACCGATGAAGTTATCTTTGTTAGAGATGGCATCATTAAGCTACATAATCGTCATCTGTGAGCTACAGAAGATCCTCACGGAAGGGTTGAAGCGCCTCATTAGTAGCGGTAGAGCATCGTTGTTTGGGCAAGGATTGTGGACGACCTTCTTGGACCAGTTCTCTTCCACAACGCCTGAACGGAGAAACATAGCTGGACTTCGTGCATAACAATCTACCTCTTTTGCTGGAAAAGGTGCCTTTGGCAATATGACAGTCCATGTGACTGCAACACAATGGAGTGCCAGACCACTTCTGCATTAATGTTCGCCGACACCTCAACATCTTCCCCAAACTTTGGATAAGACGTGGAGACCCTGTTGCATGGCCTGCTCAATCGCCGGACTTAAACCCCTGGGGTCTCTGAAAAGTATTGTGTACGATGAACCTCCTCCTAATGTTCAAACCCTTCAACAGGGTATCCACGTAGCCTGTATCGATATTCGGACACAGCCCAGAACATACGAACGAGTGGCATTCCATGGAGGCCACTTTGAATATCTGTTGTATTTGGGATTCACGCCATGTACTCTGTGCCAGGGCTCTTAGTTTGATGTCGCTCTTCAGTGCCATCTACAGTCAAACTGTGCATTTTCGGACACAACGTGATATGTGCTCCATTTCCGGTCAGGAAGTTACCCCCTGAAGTTTGTTTGTGGACTTCAAAACTCACCGTGTATGTATGTATTATTACGTATGTATTATGTATGTATGTAGGTATGTATGCATGTGTTGCGACCGCGGCGTATGGTTGCCTGCGGTCGCCGGTTCGGGCAGTTACCGACCTGTATTTCTGTCCGTTGGGTGCGAATTTTGACCTGTGCTTCAGAACAATTGCTCGTGCAATATATTCATTATGTGCTGCTTCTCCCCAGTTTGAGTAGTTACTACTTCAGAAGGTTCTTCTCGACAGATTCGAGTAGCTTCCCTTTCGATAATATTCCGCTTTGTATGCGGAGCAGATAATGTTCTGCTTTGTATACGGAGCATAAGTGAGCGGCTGCGTTGACAGTTAAGGAGTTATAGAATAGAGGGGTTTGGATAGTTGCAAGTGAACTGTGCCGAGTACAGTTCAGTTGTGAGTTGTGACTCAGCAATGCAGTTGTGAGTTGTGATTCGACGGAGCAGTTGTGTTCAGTTCTGAGTGTGTGTCAGCACTGACTCAAGTGTAACGTGTTGTGCCACGCTGATTGCCTGTGTTTCGCAGCAGTAGGTGTTCTTATTTGTTACAAAAATAGGTGTATATCTGTGTGGGTGTGTGTGTGTGGTAACCATATAGTTACAATACTAAGTGACCGGCGGACACCTAATATAAAATTCTAGAGACCTAAATAAATGTATTTTTATTTGTAAGGTATAAATGTATTGAAAAATGAATTTCAAGCAATAATTAACACGAGACATCCTTATTTTCCAATTTATTAAATTATACCAAATTTTAGTTCACAAATGTATAGTTGCGGTTAGCTTTCAATGAATGTTAATTTCAATAGTGAATATTTTACGTACAACTGAGTCAACACATGAGGTATTTAAAGGTGTCAGCACGATTTGTAGTTATATAATGTTACGTGTCTACTTTTAGGTTACGATCGCAAGCTGATATTTGCTGCCCCATAGAATCGTCAGTATTTAAATTAAACTACCAGTATGCTTTCATTGTTACAAGTTTCGTGCTTTATATACGCTACATCGTCTAAACTATTTAGCTGTTTAACACGGTCCCACGACGGGGGATTTGTGGCAGTAAAAGCCCCGCTTCAGTGGGTTTTTGCTCCTTGTTGCGTTTCCCTTCCATTTGTCGCACCAATTATATCATCGCCTTCAACCTTATTACCGCAAGCTGTTCCCATTATTACTGGAGTGACTCATTCAGTATCTGCAATGTTTACTTCTTATTGATTTCAAACATTCCAGTTAGCCTTAGGAAGTCTCTTATATAAATCCTGAGCTTCTACCTTAATTCAATGCGAAAGGCTGCAGCTATAGTTTTATTACATCAGTGATGCTCATTCTTCTTTTTTATGTTTAACGCCCTTTAAGGGGTAGGTAATATCGGACGCTGAATGAACAAAGGGTTGAAACTAGACAGTTTTGAGGTCCCTAGAGCATATGGGTACCCGACATTCGTCTTCTCAGGATAAGGAAAAATCATGGAACACTTATCCAAGTAACCCACCCTACACGAGAGATAAGGTTCGAGTGACCGTCAAATGGGAATGAAACCTGGGACCTCCCGAATGCGAGTCTGATACGTTACCGTAGAGCCATCTCGTTCGGTATTGCTCATAATGTAGCCGGCTAGGTCAAGATCAGAATACATTTCAATAATACTCCTAAATGATCACCATGGATAATGTCAGGCAATCGTCTTTAAGTTCAAAGTCAGTGATAAAATCACATTAATTTAAAATTAAATAAACCCAATTTTTAGGAGAAGCCTTATGTATAGGAAAATCAGATACTACATTTTCACAGTGTGCGCGTTTGCACACACACTTAACTTTAATCAATGATTCTTAGTTATCCAATCTATACAATATTTGTGTTTTCTATTGCAAAAGGAACCCAATTCTGTTAGCTGGATTTCTTGTAATGTGCACGTGGACAGAACTCGAGTATGTTTCTTCAATACTAAATAGAATTATTTGTAATAGTTTGACTAAATATATCTGTTATGCTGGCGATGAAGGTGTATACAATCATACTTTAACATATTGTAATAGCGAAGTAAATCGGTTTATGCTACTCCTGTATTCAAGTGAGGTGTGGATTGGCCAAAGTAACTAAAAGAGCGGTCCTGAGAGAATTTTGCGTATGTCACTTTAACCAATTAAGGAGACCTCTATTAAATGATTGATGGTTGTGTCACTGGGCGCTGGTCGTCACATTAAGCCCTACCCTCTGCTTCAATATCTCCTACTGATTCTGCTGCCGGCTGCTACAATACTTGGCTATGCTGTCTATCTCTCAGTGTATATATGGACGAGTGTGAAAGGATAATACCAGTTTTATTTGATTGAGAAATTTAATAAGACCTAATATTTGAGCAATGAAGCAAGTTTCCGACCGTTTTAAAATAAAGAATGAAAGTGATTATGAATTGTAGCACTCGAAACTATAAAATTTGAATCATTATGCCTGCTATCTTCTGCAGTAACAATTTTACAGTTTGAAATGACTGTTTCAGTAATAAAATAAAATATAAGTGTAACTCGCCGTGAGTCGCTAAAATGCTTACCGGCAAGGTTGCGATGGCCGCTAAATCTTACTCACACACGCGCGTCACAGAGCACTTAAAATACACGAGTGGTCACAAGTATCCAGAGTGACGAATGTATGCACGAAAGAGTGTGCACGAACGAATTTCTCTCTGATTAGAATACACACCTCCAGACTCTAGGGAGGATGGAGAAGAATTCCCATACTCCAGCCGGGAAACAAACCCGGGACCTCACCGTTATGAGGAAATTATTCTGCCAGCTCTCACTACCCTCCTGTTCTACTGTGGGTATTTATGTTATACATAGTCAATGGTGTGCATATTGAAATAGGTACAATATGTTGACCTAAGCTTCATTTAATTTCACGGTAGTTTGCGATAGTTCAATAGATAGTATCAACTACAGTATTAATGTACAAGATTTGTTAAAACCTCGAGATGAAAAATGTTCAACGAAAGCCCTTTACAGGACACATTCCGGAACTACTATTTACGACACACTTTGGTTTCAGAAAAGGTTTACAGCATGATTATGTCATATTGTAGTATTCAAAAGATAGAGAGAAGTAGTAAGTGTTCAGACTAATATGATTACATTGTGACACTTTTCATTTCCATGAATTGCTGTCCATGTACAGTCCATGAAGAAATATTGTAACCAGCCCGCTTGTTAATTTATGATGTGCACAACGTTAAACGCCAATATTCCATGCTATTTAAAATCACTGAAATGCTACGGTTACTTGTACTTATGTAACACAATTATCAATTCACATTAAATTTCAGTAATTATGTGTGTTTTGACCCAATACATAAAGGGGTAAACTCTCTTCTTGAACATCAGTACGGATAAATCACCACCACTGATTTAAATGATGTTGGTAAACGTCATCAGTGCCGTGGACTACATTTAGCCATTAGGCTAAAAGAGAAGTGTCTAAAATGGTTTGCACCAATGAAAAGCTAAACTTTTGTTAGACTCTTCTTTTATAATAACATCAACTATTAGCTTCCTTTATATACTGCAATTGTCTGAAGTGGAAAGTACTTAAAAGAAATAAAACTGATGTAAGCACCTAGCGTTTCGTTTTTTGGCAACAGCTATTATCTAAAAACATATACATCCTAAATGTTGTGAAAATTACCTTTTTTATTTTGTTTGCCTAACCCTAAAATAACTGATGCGGGAATATGGGATAACTGTAAATGAAAAATGTTAATGCATTAAGTTTGACACTGAATGTACACTTTAAAAAGGAAATACATAATGGCGCTTGAAATGAAAAAGTCCCCATTTCAGGATCTGCGCATCCTCAGAAGTAGGGAGTATGTTAAGGATGATGCGACTCTCTTTTTTTACCCAAATTTCCCCTATTACGAGTGACACTGTAACCTATTCTAAAGGAATGCATTGCACCTCGGCACGGGGAACTAAATATGTTCTTTTCATTGCCGTTAGAAGAGGAAGAAAACTAAGGTTGGCGCTTCTGATAGAATTCTGTTGTTTATAAAGAGCCAGGAGATGGCAGACTGCAATCCTTATTAGTGCAACAACTATAATGAATGATTAATTATCACATGAGGAACGAAATCTGTTCACAACCGGAAAGGCATAATGTTTATGGCGTCTAAATTTATTGAATATATTCCTAATTCTCTGCAACATATCCGGTTATCATAAGTGTTATTTTAATTGACATTTAATGCCATGGTTAGATTTTTCTTATAGCACTTAAGAGGGCGCGTTTGGGGATGAGAATGGTATCTGTGTACTTCTTATGGTGTGTTCTTAGATTTAGAGTCTGAAAATAACAGTCGCAAGAAATTGGAAATCTCATAGGATTGTGAAAACGATTGTTGTGGAGAGGCACTAACCTCAAACAAATAAAAGAATATTAGTGATAAGCCTTCATTACAAACTTAGACTTTTTAGGATGTTGTTGCAAATTCCATAGACTACAAAGAAAAACCAATAGCGACTGACTATTTGAAAAAAGGTATAAGTGTTCGAAAATTCAAATCAATAATGAATAAATCTGTGAAATGTTTAATGTCACAAACAATTTACATGACAGAAATTGTGTGCTTTCAAGGGATCTACACGTTACCAAATATGCGAAAGTCTCTCAGACTCCCCTAGGAGCCACAAGACCTTGTAGTTGGTGGGGAGGCTTCCGTGTACCAGTGATTTACTAAGCTGTGTTCGTAGAGGTACTCATGCCAGAGAGGTTCGTAAGCAGGTACCAGACTAAAAAGTGCCTAAACAGAAAATCCAACTCAAAGGGACTCCCATTTGGAGAACCCTGAGGCACTCCCAGTTGGAGGACCTTTCATGGGCTCTGGTTCACCCAATCCAAGGTGGGAATGCATCGTGCCGAGGGATGAATGGCACTGGGGTGGTAAAAAATACAGTGTCGCGAACGATCTCTTCAGGGCACCAGGCGACACCCTGAAGTAATTAGCATTCCCAATATATACAGGGCTCTGCGACGTTTATTTCCCTGCTACTCGTGGAATCAAGATGGACCAAAACAAATTAAATATTTCCAAGCCGGGTAAGAGAGACACTCCAGTTGAGAGAAATCTCTCACCTGACAAAGAAAAGTCAAGTGACAGCGACTCTCCGGTAGAGAGAAATCTGTCACTAGATAAATAAATGGGTGCAACTGCACCTGGAAACCAAGAAGTTGTCAGGGGCAGCTAGAACAATAATTAAAAGAGCTAAAACATGAGTGAGGGCACAGGCAATTTAAACCCACAGAGTAAAGAGGGGGAGGTTCGTACTGATCCAAGGACATCTAAAAGAACCAGGACAAGTGTGGATACTCCTTCGGATAAAGCTAAACCTGTTAAGAGGCCTAGGGGCACTGAACCTGGTGTCACTTACAGGAAAACTTTGTCCGCTTTTAAACTGGCAATTGTTGAAGTATCCCACCCTGAGAGAAAGCTGATTGGGGAGGACATTCGAACCATTGTGGCTGAGATTCTGAGGAAGATTGATGAGGCGCCATCTAGCGAATCTCTACCTAAACTCAGGTCCTTTTCTCTACAGGATGGAGCTCTGACATATTATTGTGATGGTGAGCAGTCATGCCATTGGCTCCAAAACACATTCAAGGAGAGATTAGTCCTTAAAGTAGTAGATCCAAAAGATCTACCTAAGCCAGTCAAGGTGGCCCTTAGGACTCGAAATATTACAACGATGATCCTAAGGTGCTGCTAAAGCGCATTCAGAGATTAAACCTGGAGCTGAATATAGAGCACTGGAAAATCATTGACAAGCAGGCAGACTCTCTGGTCAACGCCTAATTTATGGCGGACCGAGAGTCTGCTAAGAAGATAAAGGAACTTGGCATATCGGCCTCCACCGGGGTAGACAGGGTCCTTTTTAAGATCCTGTCTGAACCTGAGAGGAAGGCAGAATCAGACAAGGCGAAGAAGGCAGGCAGCGATGGTAGAGAAAGTCCGGAGACGATGGAGATAGGGCACTCTGGAGGATCCGCATCGGGTACTGCTTAAGGTAAGTGTTGTGGGTCGAATGCAATTATGAAAATAGTTCAAATTAACTTGCAGCACTGTAAGATAGCTTCAGCCATTCTAAGAATGAGACTTGTTGAATACAATGTTGATATTGCTCTCATACAGGAACCTTGGCTTTACAGAGGTTCAATTAGAGGGATCAGTTGTACTAAGGGCACTATATATAGATCTAGTAATAATAATCCAAAATCATGCATTTATGCAAACAATTGGTTAAACGCATTGCTTCTTATTGAGCACTGTTCCAGGGATGTAACTACAATCTAAAGAGCAGTGGAGGAGGCAGGAGAGAGAAGAGTTTTAATACTCTCTTCTGTCTACCTCCCTTATGAAGACTCTGATCCACCATCGGTAGCGGTGAGGGACCTTGTGACCCACTGCAGAGAGAATGGAAAGGAGTTAATCTTGGGGGTTGATGCCAATGCACACCACACATTGTAGGGGAGCAATGATATCAATTCCAGAGGAGAAAAATTAATGGAGTACTTGGTGAGTACAAACCTTAATATTCTAAATCGAAGTAATGACCATACCTTTGTAACTTTGCGAAGGGAGGAAGTCATTGATATATCGATAGGGACTAATATTATTGTGAACCTAATTTCATGGCGGCATGTATCATCGGAGAACACTCTCTCTGATCATAGATGCATATTCTTCAATATTAAAGCATAAGTCACTCTACCAGTGATTTACAGAAATCCGAGATAAACTGACTCTTATGAATATAGATGAGACCTATCAGGATTGATATCGGGTATCTCAAGGAACATTTGTTCGATATTGGATGTGGAGTTTGCCGTTGATGAATTATAACGGTCAATTCTCCTATCGTATCATCCGAATTGTCAGCTTAAGGTAGCTTACTCGCCAAGGCTTGTGCCTTGGTGTTCAAAAGAGTCAAGCAGACTTAGGAGGAAAGCAAGTAAATTATTTAGACTTGCAAAAAGAACTGATGATTGGGACTCATATAGAAAATCCCTTTCCAGTTATAATATATGCAAAGCCAAATGGATTTCGTGGAGGGAGTACTGCCAGGGGATGGAGAATGTTCCCTGCAGTGTAAGATTCATGAAACATATGGCAAATGGTGTTGAAAAAATTGTGAGCACTATCAAACTTCCTGATGGCACGTACTACAGTCTGGTTCTGAGACGCTCTTGCAACTTGCAAGAGCTCACTTTTCAGACTTTAAGGTAGACAACGACAGCAATTCTGTGAAGGGGCAACCAAATCTGGATCATCTTTCTTTGGACAAAGGGGATTGGAACCTAATCAGGAACGTAGTCAGATGGGCCATTAAGTCCTTTGGACCATATAAACTGGCAGGCCCTGATTTAATCATTCCTGCATTTCTACAACATAGTATTGATTCAGTTCAATCCCTACTTATAGTATTTTTAGAGTTTGCCTAGTCTATGGATACATGCCATACCCATGGCTTGGAGACAAACAAATGTGGTGTTTATACCTAAACCAGGGCGTCCTAGTGACGCCCAGGCTAAGGCTTATCACCCTATAAGTGTCTCCTCTTTTATGCTTAAAACTCTGGAGAGGTTAGTGGATAGGCACATTAGGGATAATGTTTTTATGGAACATCCATTAAACAAATACAAATTTGCCTATTAAACAGGAAATTCAGCGGAAGCAGCACTTCAACAAGTGGTCTCGACTATTGAGAAGGCGCTTAACAGCAGAGAAATAGCCATTGGTGCTTTTCTTGATATTGAAGGTACGTTTGACAGGATATCTTGTGATGTAGTGTCGAACACCCTTTATGGATACCTTCACTTCTTTGTGAGTGGATACGTTTTGTCTTACAACATAGGAAGATAACCATGAATCTACGTGGGGAGAGCTAGATGTGTCCACGTAGAGGGGCTGCCCGCAGGGGGGTGTTTTATCACCCCTGCTATGGTACCTTGTAGTGGACACAATTCTTTGCGCACTCAATATGATGGTTACTTCACAGTTGGTTTTGCAAATGATATTTCAATAATCATAAAAGGGATATTTCCTCACATAGTTTCTCAAGTGCTACAAATGCCACTTACGAATGTGGAAGCTTGGTGCAAGATGAATAATCTAACTGTTAATCCAAGCAAACCAGTAGTGGTACCCTTTACCAGGAGAAAGGGGCCTGATTTAACCAGACTCTCTCTCTCTCTCTCTCTCTCTCTCTCTGGTGAAATAGTGCCCTATTCAACACAAGTTAAATATCTTGGGCTTGTTTTAGACAAGCAATTAACCTGGAAACATCACATGGAATTATGTATTACCAAAGCCTACAGAGTCTTTTGGACATTCAGAGGTATGCTTGGTAAGACATGGGGTCTGAAACCTAGTATATTGGATATACACTGTCATGGTGAGATCTATACTCTCCTATGCCGCACTGATGTGGTGGTCTACAGTTAATTTAAAGGTGTTCAGAAAGGAACTCTGTAAATTACAGAGGACCTGCTGCATTTCAATTATGGGAGCTTTAAAAACTACTCCAACTGCGGCAATGGAGATGCTGATTGGGCTCACACTTCTCCACATATGGATGAAGGCAGAAGCCATGATCGCGTATCACCGTATTTGTCGCCAAACCAAAGTGTCTAATACTAGACATATTAATCATCTCAAGCTTCCTTGGAATAAGAATGTGCAACAGATACTCAACATGAGGACTGACATTCTTGAACCAAGATTCAAGTTTGAATTAAAATTTGCGATCTCCTATCCACATCGGGGTGAATGGGAAAGACTGGTAAAACCTCATAATAACAAAGGCGCAATCTGGTATACTGATGGTTATAGAACCAAATCAGTAACGGGAGCTGGGCTTTACGGTAATGGCACCAAGAGCTCTTATAGTCTGGGTAGTTTTCCAGGCTGAGGTTTATGCAATCCTAGCCAGTGTCATGGAAAGCATTAAAAAGAGATATAAGCATCTTAGTGTTTCTTATCCTCTCAGACAGTCAAGCTGCTCTTAAAGCACTTGAATCACCATCAATAAAATCAAAGTTCATCTCAGAATGCCAGGAATCCTTAATGGCACTGGCTGAACACAATAAGGTTCAACTTAAGTGGGTACCAGGACATACAGGTATACCAGACAATGAGAACCGCAAATGAAACAGCCAAGATTAGCAGCGAAATCCCAATTTTGGGTCCGGAGCCTGTACTGGGGGTGTCCTACAGACAAGTGATACAGGCTATCAAGTGCTAGGCTCAAGCAGAACACAAGAACTACTGGAGCTCCATTGAGGGTTGCAGACATTCCAAGTTGTTTATTACAGACCTGTATATCAGCAGGGCAAAGTACCTGCGCGTTCTTAGTATAAGAATGCTTGCATGGGCAACAGGATTCATTAAAAGACACTGTGCCCTAAAGTTTAATCTATACAGAATGGGATTGTTTAACAACCCTATCTGTAGTAGATGCATAGAGGTAGATGAGTCTGTTTCTCATCTGCTATGTGATTGCCCTGCTCTTGTGAATCAAAGAGCAAGTAGTTTTGGCAATCACTTTCCAAAGATAGATGAACTATCGAAAGCATTAGTTAGCAGTCTGGTTAAGTTCATAACGAGCAACAGACTGCTTAACTGATGGAAGGGGGGGGGTGCGCAATAGATCTTTAAGGTCGCAGTGCTTGGACATAAAACCCACCACTTTCACAAACCCTCAGATTATGAGGATTTCACAGACTATTCCCAGAATATTCAGGATATGCATTTCATTTTTCATGCAAATATCTTAAACCTATGCAATTTTAATCAAAATGGTTAGCGCAATTTTTAACAAAATAAAAATTTACAAAAATACTAGGATGTAAAGGGAAAATGGGGTGGGGTATTTTCTCAAAAATCTTTGTTTCTCATCCTCATAAGTCATTGGACTTAAATACCAAGTCTCCTATTTAACACAATTCTCGTTTTTATTTATGCTGTTCACTCACGCACGTACGCGCGCGCACGTAGACATACAGGCATTTTTCTAACATAACTTTTTCCAGATTCAGGAAAACTTAGAACGCATATGTGCGCTTTCAATATCGATTTTTTGGGTAGAATACAATGCATTGTGGGGTACTTATGTCTAAGCAGTAGAAAAAGTAATACTGCTCTGAACACAACAGATTCCGGGAGCTCTTGCATCGAACTGCCAGGTAAACTATGACAAGTTGGCAAAATGTATTATTACACAAACCATCATCACTTCTCTTTGCATATTTGCGTTTAATTTGCAAAATTATTATTTTCAGTCTTTATTGAGACTTAATAATACGCTTTACCTTTCAATTATGTCGTAAATTATATTTAGCCTTAGTTTTCTCAAACGATCTTTTTCTTGATAGTTCACTTTCCTTTGAAAGGTATACCTTCTTGATATGTGATATGAGCAGAGAAAATTAAATTAGATTTTCGTTTGTGGCTAAACTGGTTAAATATACACCCCACGCACCTACACTCACACACACGTGTATATAATATATATGTGTATATGTCTATGTTTATATACGAGTATAACCAGGAAGGTATATGCCTTAGCTTTCTTTGTGGGGAGAATACACTCTTACAATGTTTGGCAGCTCTGAAAGAGAAATTTTTGGAAGAGTGATGGTTAAAACAATTGAAGGGAAAGCTGTTCCATAAAACCGTTGATTCTTTATTATTTGTTAGGTATATAAAGCCCTGGTATGAATTATATTAAGCGAGCCGCAAGAACAAAGTCCTAAAAAGAAATGGGGGCGCCTTGATGGATTGTAGACGGAGTACATTGTGGAAATGTTAACTGCTAAGAGAAACCAGGAATAGAGGGGAATGGGAAAGTTTCATGAAGGAGGCGAAAGCCAGCATCGAGCTGTAGAGCCAATTAAAAAAAGGCAGTTATAAACGTCGTACTCGCTGCAAACTTCGGAATGAAGAAATATGACTTCATTACTGTCTTTTTCACTCCACATCTCTGCGAAATAAACTACTTATAAAACCTTATTAGGTTGGCTTTACTTCTAGCTTTACTTTTCATTCCACTCTTCAGCATTTACAATAAATTTCGAGTTAGCACGTGTGATAGGCGGATAGCGATTAAATTGTATTAAAAGAAGTCCCTCTTCGGAATGTGTACATATTTTATAAGCATGTATACATACATTTTATTTCAGAGTGATAGATAAGATAGTATTCTGTCTTTGTGAAACTAATATCATTTGCTTAAAAACTCATATAATTATACTGTATCCATTAACAACATCACGTTTTCTAAGTCAATTCCTAATGTATCTACCTCTAGATAATACTAGTCATAAAGCTTACGATCCGCTGCATTTATTAATTTCATCATGAATACATTGCAATGAGGTTAACTTGAATACTTCGGTGGTAGTGTTTTGGCTTTTCAATCCAAAAACCGTGTTCGATTACAGACTGAGGTGGAAAATATTCCTTTAAGTAAAAGAAAAATTCTCTGCCCAGCCTGAAAATATAAATGTGGGATTGAATGTGTGTCTGTGTTATAGTAGAAATGAACAAAATAAAAAAGTACAACAGCAATAACGACGTTAAGAAGATATTCAACTTCGCGAGTAATTACACTATCAGTTCAACTTCAAAGCCTCCATATGGTCATAGAAGTTGAAGTGCTATAATGAAACTATTGAAATAAAATCCTCGTTTCTTGGCCGCTAGTCTAGTTATTAACAGATTGTTAATAAGTGTTAATACATTAAATAAACGTCGCATTATCAGTCAAATAGCATATGCATTTTGTTATGAAAGAACAAATTTGTAGAGGAATCACAGGAGAGAAACAACAAAAAAACTACTGATCGTCTTTAGAAAATGAGCGGGCATGTCTGAGCAGATGCCTTATCCTTACTGGGATCCTGTTGGACTGAATATCCCGTATAGAAACATTCAATTCACTTTTCATTTTATTATCCAAAATACCCTGTGGGCTAGCTCTTGATGCATTTCATATTATTGCTTACATCCATTATTTTGTTTGTTGGTTTCAATATACATTCATTTATACAATTCCTACATACCCATTGAAGTTAAAATACATTAAGTATAGCAAGTAACACATCCCCATTCGTTTAAAAGAAAATAGATGCAGAATTCAGATGCAGAATTATTTTAGCTATACTCTATTAATTTAATTTATTAAATATTTCCTTTATTATCCAACACGTTCCATGCCGGTTAAGACTTTTTACACAAACGGAAGTTTGAAAGAATATTCTGGATTTATACTCTCCCTACATATGCTTTTTAGGCAAGAGGAAGGCAATATTGTATTCTATCCAAAATTCAATTTAAGATTTTACCAGAAATACATTTTTTGGATTCCCTGATCACAAATACAATCACTTTTAGAAAAAGTAGCCATATATGTATGTATGCGTTTGCGTCTGTGAACAGCATAACTCAAAACAGAAAATCGCATGAATATCAAAACTGCTGTTTAAGTTCAACGTCTTCCAAAGATACATCAAGATTTACAGGAAAACTCTTAATCATAAACTATTCCTTATATTTAAAATCTTTCGTTACTTTTGATTGTCTGTAAACCTGGATATAATTAGTTTGATTAGTATACCATATGCTTAAAGCAAATGCATGAAAAATAAAATGTATACTTGAATTTTCTGAGAATAGTTTTGAAGTTACTGTATGTATAACTTGGTATATATTTTAAATCATACTCAAGACAGAAACTTACTACACAAAGAAGTATATCTTAGAAAATACACAATATATGCAAAATAAAACGTTTGTAGCATTTACCATTCTTTTTTGTTATTGAATTACTTCAAGTGCTAAGTCGCTATTCTTTTTTTCTTGCTATATTATGAAAAAAGTGAAACTTCAAAGCCACCACATCGCTGGCTTAACGCTTTGGCTCTTAAGGTCTCCTGTTTTCCCCTTAATCCCACAAGGAATGTATAATCAAAGAATTTCTGAAAAGCTTTATCTTGATTAACAAGAAGTTAATGGAAGAATAAGTTTTTGCAATAATTCTTAAAATATTCAATATTTTAGGAGCTGTACAATGATGCAGGAAAAAAATGATAATTGGGAAACGAAATTTGCAAAGGAAAGTATTCAGGCGTAGGCTTAGGGTAATTCCGTGTTTTATGAGGCTGAAGAAAACCTGGAAGAAACATCAGGACGTACTGGCGCGAATCGGACTGCGGTCCTTAAATTTACAACCTCAGTAATTAGTAATTTACGACCTTTAATGACATCAAACATCCCAGTGTATATAAGACGGTAATGATGATACGGTTCTCACATGGGTGGAGGTAATCAAGCTTTTCAGGTGAATTTTTGTCACGCCTTTACAATACATGTGCTGAATTTGATCTGTAAAAGGCGCAGGTAGTGAGGATAAGATGTAAACTACACAAAAAATAGTGACACTACATTTAAATTAGACTGAATGACAAAACATTCACGAGCGGTTAGACTCCTTGACTTGAGCAATTCTTACTATTCACTACTGCAGAGAGAGAGAGAGAGAGAGAGAGAGAGAGAGAGAGAAATAACGGTTACACTGACTTGAATGGATAGTTCCGCAGCAGTTCAATGGCGAAATGCATTTAAATTCAACACCATTATTAATTGGTAGAGAACGCTGTTACAATAATTTAGAATTTTAGTGAGTTGAAATGGAAACATAAGATATTATTAGTATCCTTATCAAATGATTTGCAAAAATGAAAACATGAAAAATTACAAACACGACATGTAAGTGAAAATATGTGACTGACATATATTCTGATCCTCTAAAATATGTATAATTGTATGTTTATATTATATTTATTAGCATTTATTGTAATAATCATAATTGTTTCATTATTTAATACCAGTTTCAGGTGGTATATCATTATCTCTTAAAACGTCTGCTTCTAAAAACAGTAAATATATATCTAGGAACCTTCTAATTTGAACAGTAACATATAGAGTGCACCATTTAAGCTGAGACTGTGCAATAAGCGTTGTAGAAAGAAACGTCTTTGATAAAAGTTGCTTGATATCATTGGTAAAAGTAAATACCGTTAGTCGTATTTTGTTTGGAGGATGTTATGATGGTCATTTTAGGGTCAATTTAGTTCTTTTAAATGGGAACCCACATTTTGTATATTGTATTATATGAAATACAACTTAACTTTTTTACAAAGAGGGATGTAACTTTGTTGTCCATAGTGATGCGGAGCATAAATGGTGGTAATTTCTTGTTAAATGAATATAGCCGCCTTATGTAGTCTGAAGTACATCATCATGGATGGCACATTGCAGTAATTTACACGACTGTTTACTATTGTTTGAAGACAAAATGGGAGTTACAAATAATTAAATTGGTTTATGTTCTATTACAACTTTCGATACTTACTTTCAATTACTAAGATTGATTGCAGAAAATGCAACATCACTTTGGGACTGAACACCTCCACTAAATTGGGGGTTTGAGTATACCATTAATGGTACATTAAGCATATGAAGTGAGCCTATTGTTATAGAATGGAGATTTCCCTGGGTAAATCCCCACACCAGATGTTATTGTGTTGTTTTGTTCACTTGTTACAACTTACAAGCAAGCATTCAAGAGGGGTAGATAAACATTTGAATTTTATGGTACTGATGGATGCATCATAGCTGAATGTATAATTATCCAGCATTATAGAACTGTGGTGAATTACATTACGTGTCACGGCCATTTTAGTCATAAGTTGGCATGCATTATAGGTGGTTGCCCATTACGCCATTGACTGATGGCAGGTAAGCTGCTGAACGGCTATTCAGTTTGTCATAGTACACGCGCGTTTGTGCGTGTGGTTGTGAGTAAAAATGAATTTCCTCTATGTTGCAAAAATACTTGTTACAATACTTAATTCGGAAGGATATATAAATGCTTGAATTGCTTGAATATTTAACAACCAAGAATTGTACAAAAGCAGATTGTAACTTAGATAAGTGATGGACGGGCGAAATAGCTAATTCCAGGTAAAAGATAATTCTAGGTAGAGCCCACCTTTCACCAAGCTAATGAGCAAGGAACTGTAAACAGTAAGGAGAAACAGAAAGAGACAGGTATAGAAAGGAAAGAGACAGAGATACTTCGCGCATGCGAAATGTTTTGAGGTAGAATATTCTCATACATAATAAGTTAACGCCAATTAGAAATGCCGTTACATTTTGAGGCGCAAAGGTAAGCTAAACTAGGCTTAGGTATAAAAAGGGGAGGAAAGCACCAGATTTTCATTCTCTTATAGAGTCTTGTCGACACACAGTGATACACTCTGGGCGACAGATGCACGTGTGTGCATTGGGGTGGGATGCGTGTGCAGTTAGATTAGGCTCCTAATTTTTTATTATTATGATGGGAATTGTTACAACTCAAAAAGCAGGCCGCCCATAAGTATTTATTTGACAACATTTGATAATAAACCACATCTTTTAAAGGAAATTCAGTGTATTTTAATTTGCCTCACCTACGAAAACCCTGCGACCCGTGAAATTAGTTAGATGGGTAATTGATTAGGAATGGAGAATACAGCAGCCGATGAGCAGCAGTAACCGGAGACAGGAACGCTGCAGCAGAGGGCATCAACAAGAGGAACAACGGCTTTTCCTGCTACAATTGATGCACGACGACTTCCTGCTACATGCTGAAAGAAATAGAAATAGCAGAACATATGTGTAACATAATAAAATGTTATGCATCGGAGAATGTTGACATCTTTCTTGGTGAATTGTATTATTATGTACAATTATTGTTTGATATTGGTTTATATGTATATAGGTATACATATCTGTGTGTGTCGTCCTCAAAAACTGCTTATGAATTTGTGACCAGTAGTTCGCCGCAATCAGGATCTATATATGTGTCACATCCGGGAAAGAAACCAAGAGTAATTACATTTATGGAGGTCAAGGTGGTAAATTATTGGTTACTTTCTGGTGCTCTTAAACACCAGAAAACAATAATCTAAGAACGTATATACATGAAACTAATAATTTATCCATGGCTTATAAGTGAATGACAGTTATATAAAATGAAAGAAGAACTTGAACAGAGAAAATTGTAGAAAAAAAAACAAAAACAAGCAGATAAGGACACATTTAATGTATACTTTAATCGAAGATTAATGAACGAAATAATTAAGGATCGTGATTTACAGAAAATCACAATGGTAGAAGCCCATGAATTAGGAATGGATGGAAATGTTTCCAAATTTTTCAAAATTGTAATTTGAAAAGTGATATACTTTATGGCAAAGCGACAAGTATGTAACACAGTTCAGCATAATGCTGTAATGCAGGCTTTTACAATAGAATGATATGACATAACCATTTTCAGCGATGATCAAATATACAACGTTGATGAATGTGAGTTCAATAAAAAAAATGGCCATGGGAAGGACACTAGATATTTAAGGAACTCCTCGTGTTCATGGTAAAGTGCAGTGAAAAGGAGCAATGAAATATTCATACACAATTATGCCCATAATATTTCAAGGTAGAAGCCCTTTAACGAAATTGTTCGTGATTCTCCATGAACCCAGTGCTATAAGTGCCAAGGTACAGGATAAAGTGTTCAAAGCTGGCAATTGCATTGCTAAATGCAATTCATCAGGTAAAATGATCTATAACTTGTTTACTTCATTTGTGAACGAAGTCTTCCTTCCCTTTTCACGCGCATATAACCTCCTGCTACTTGATTCTCATGACGTTCACACTAAGAATACATTTGTAAATGATCTATTGCAGGAAAAATATCCTGGTTCTAAATAGCTGGTCATACAAAATATTATACCTCCAAACACAACATATGAACTATAGCCCCTGGAACGACACTTCTTCTGCGTGTACAAATACGTCATACAGGAAATATGTTACAATGTCGATTTTAACGACTCGTTGAAGATTTTGCAACAACGCGACAAGATATTGAAACTTCAGTCATCGGCATTTCAAAGCTTCTGTCTCTAATATTTAGACTTTCACATCAGTATGGTTTATTGCTAGCTAGTTTGGCAACAGGACAAGGATATTTTTCACTTATTATTGTTTTCAAAAGTTTCACGGGATACTTCCACAACTGTAACAAAATAGCTATCATCAGATGTGGATAGTGCATGCCGAAATTATGTTTCAGGCACTTCTTTGTTAATTTTCATTACTCCGGTGTAAAGTTACTATATACACCTTATTACAATAGCATTTTGCATCTAAAGTGAATGTTGTGTCCTCTCGTTTCTCCTGCAGTTACATCCTTATGACAATATTCACTTTATCGGTTGCACCTCGATTGATTGGAGGTTTTCGAGTGTAAAGTGAACTATGTAAATATTTGTTTTGCCATTGTAAACCCATCTCATAATAAATCTATGAGATCTTTATCTGCCCCTCCTGAATGTTTGCTTGTTAGTAGAAGGAATATTCAAAAACGGCAAAAGGAAAGATCAATAAGGTTACCTTGCTGTCATGGGGCTGCCACGTTTAAACACTATATATGTATATTAAATTTACCATAAACTTTGTAAAGTGCAATTACAATGTGAATATCTCATCCGGTATCTTATTTCATGCGAATATTGGATTTGTACTTTAATCCCATAATAGAGTGCAGGTTCACTAGTATGCAAGAGGATAAGGTGATATTAACCACTATTTATATAAATATATGTATCTTCCCTTACAACAACAGCGCAAAAATACATAATTCGCAATTAAAATATAAGAACACCTAACAGATCAATATCACAAAACGTATACATTAAAATTACCATAATCCAGCAATAATTTAGAAATATTAAATTACAATAAACACCTTAAATTTGAATCTCCGTTCATATCCCATAACAAAAATATTAAATTTTGGAGGAAAACACAGAAAACGCAGCGATCAGAAAAAAACAATTAATTTATTATTTGCAGTGTGTAAAACAGCTAAATTTGAAAGCCAATTCACAAGCTTATGTGCAAGCAATATGCAGAGGTTTGGCTTTCGAGGACAAGTCAATTGCACTAAACCGCTGACCCAGCCAGCTAACATCGGTAGCCGACGCTAGCGCCATCAACAAAACACAAACGAAAAACACCAACCGTGGGAAGTTCGCATCCAGATGTTCTCATGATATACAATGCGCGAAAAGCAAAACTTCGAAAAGCATTTAAAAGTTTGGCGCATCTCCTCGCTGAGCAGGTTCATAATTACGGTTTTAAAAATAATTATGATAAAGTAATTTTGAAATCGGCAGATGATTAAATATATGCACACCATAATTGGACTGTTCGTGTTTGATTTATTTCCATTAAATCATAACTGAAAACCTGAGTATATTCTCTATGTGTAAACGAACATGCCGGTGAACATTCGACCTCTCCCACTTCTATCTGTACAGAGAGTTGTGCACACAAACAATGTTACGAGATTGGAAAGGTAGAATCAGATGACTGAAAAATTCAATGCCATAGCCGGGATTTGAACCACGGATCTCCCGGTCTCCGTCCGGTTGCTCTAACCACTGAGCTACCATGGCAACATGCCGACACGACATTAAATTCTCCAGCTGATTCGCATTTTTCCCGGTAAACCACAAGGTGATCTCAAATTGTATTGAGATGTCATACCCCAATGGCGACTTACATTAATTGTAAGTACTTTAAGTCCCGGGCTTTATAGTTGCAACCACTATTAGGTCAATTAATGGAATTAATTGTTCTTTCACACAAGCCGTGTGTTGGACGGGGTTGGAAAGGTAGAATCAGATGACTGAAAAATTCAATGCCATAGCCGGGATTTGAACCACGGATCTCCCGGTCTCCGTCCGGTTGCTCTAACCACTGAGCTACCATGGCAACATGCCGACACGACATTAAATTCTCCAGCTGATTCGCATTTTTCCCGGTAAACCAAAAGGTGATCTCAAATTGTATTGAGATGTCATACCCCAATGGCGACTTACATTAATTGTAAGTACTTTAAGTCCCGGGCTTTATAGTTGCAACCACTATTAGGTCAATTAATGGAATTAATTGTTCTTTCACACAAGCCGTGTGTTGGACGGGGTTGGAAAGGTAGAATCAGATGACTGAAAAATTCAATGCCATAGCCGGGATTTGAACCACGGATCTCCCGGTCTCCGTCCGGTTGCTCTAACCACTGAGCTGCCATGGCAACATGCCGACACGACATTATGTTACGAGACTTTTCATAGGATGTATAGTCAGGGGGGTCTCTTCCCGCACCGTTTTCGCTTGTACTGCTTTCGGTCCGCCTGCTGCATGGCCTCATCGAGAGTGAAGTTTTAGCTAGCCAGTATTCTGCACCGTACTTTTCGGCATGAAAGTTCGTATAATATTCTCGTTATACGATCTGTTTCGACCCTATACCACTTGAAACAAAATCGCATCTATAACTAGACTTAGTCTTGGAAATAATAAACACAAACCTGTCTTTTTACAGCTAAATACCCAACTGGCGCCAATTTCTTTTCTCCTTGAAATATTCACTAAAACGCTGTCGATATATGAAATTTGGTCTTGAGGGATGACTTACAGCAGACATGTTATTCAAAGAAACAGAGATATGTAGATATAAAGCAGATATTTGTTATATTAAAGTTGTTCAGAAGCTCTAAGTTGCAAGCTTTAAAACCATTTTCTTAGTTTATGCTATTGCTTGACTTTAATTATATTATGTTAAAGAAAACCAATAACACATTATTCGGCCAATTTTAGCAACGAAAATAAAATACGTTATACGCTATATAAAATTCAACGTTATACGCTATCGGGTCTTAAACTTTGATTCGAAATTAAATTGTATTGTTTGTTTATGGATTGTGAAAAACGCAGCTTAATGAGAGAAACTGTATGTTGATCATGCTATTATGTAATATGACTTAAACATAGCAGTTTTAAAAGTCATGATAGCTGAAAACTTAATATATGTGCATGTTTTCCGAGACTTTTTTTTCGCGTCTAGGTAAAAGCATGACTAATCCACATGCATATTAAAATAATTCTTTTAAAAAGAATTTTATTAATATAACTATTTTGGCAGAACAGAGTAACTCTACAAAATGAATTAAATTCACATAACATTCGACTACTTGAAGTAGATAATGGACACATGCTGAAAAACAGTTATCTGCACAGCAAGTCTTGCAAATATCCTCCAATTTTCAAACAAACCGAATTTACAAAGTAGTGTACATTCGAATGATGTGTTCAGAATTTGGATATTTTGGCTTCATTATTTAGGCTGAGAATGTGCTTATATAAACCTAGTTTCTTAATTATTACTAGTATAAAGTTGCTTTAATTTTTTAATTAATGAATTATTAATTGTACATAGTTCCCATTTGATCCTTCCTACTTGAAAGAGTAAGAACAAGGATGCGTCTAGCCTTAATATTTTGGAGATATTAATTTTAGAACAACCTTTCCTGTATGCTTTAGTATACGCTCGCAACCAATACCCTTAAAAGCACACAAATGTAATGCTTTCACCCACGGGAAAGTGGGTGTTGTTAAAAGGAGGTGTATTAGTGTATTGCACTGGCGATCACTGAAACATATTACACTGATCTTTTTAAAAGGAGGTAGATCTAAGGAACTTGCCAATTGTAATTAGGTGCCTATATTATTTAGTATTTATGCAAGGAAAGTGCAATAACTTACTCGTATCTTAGTTTTCGTTATTTTGTATAAAACATGGACACATTTCACGCCAAACTGGCAGGAGAGGCTTTACGAAACAAATCAATATTTTGTGAGCAAATACAGGGGAGATGAACGTAAATACATGAGAGAAAATGTCAGAGCGGTGTTTTATAAGCAGGGCGCGGATTTTGATTACTAATTTTTTTTTAAATGACTACATTTGTTTTAAAATGACTACATTTGTTTCAAAATGACTTTGTAATTACAAACAATTATCTAAAATGAGATTTATTTGATTTACTAAAATTAGTGTACAGAAAGTTATAAATTAATTTATATATTGATATAACTCTTATACAAGAAGAAAAAATAAGTAAAAGAGCAGTGAAAATGTTCTTGTTCAAAGAATCTGAAAAGAAAAAGAAAATTTTCTTACTTTCCTTTTCAGAGTCTTCAAACAAGTAAGAACATTATTTTCTTTGCTTTTCAGATTCTCCAAACAAGAACATAGAACAAATATATTTTCAATTAGTTTTCTAACTTATTGTGTTTTTGAACAGGTCTTACAAAAGTGTAGCATTAACTCTTTTGAGAACTCAGAATATGCAATGTTTATTGCAAATGAAGAGGATTTCACAGTCCATGTTGGGATGGACTTTATCGTTGGGCGCCGTATTGAGTCGGCTTCTTTGGGTGTTGTCTTCGTTGGGTGCCTTAGTGGGATGGACTTTATTGTGTGATTTCCTTTTATGTACCGTATCAGTGTTTTTGTAGAGGGAAAAGGAAAGGTATCGGTCAGATGTCGGAAGAGCATGGATACAAGTAGGTTCTCTTGATCTCGGGTCGTGTTAACCGATGACATTTATATGGTTTATTACGTTTTATTCTGACCTCCTTAAAATCATTCCCATAACCGATCCGTTCACACAAATATGTTTAATGTCCGACCACACAAATATATCGAACTATGCCATCGCCAAATCAAACTATAGCCACATGATACCCTGTGGTGTTTCACACGTCTACTCACATCGAGTTCCAGAGTACAAGTGCCTGCCTTTACCCTTCGGTTCGCATTCCTGAAAGTTTCTTAACCCTAACTCTGCCTTGTTTTGTTTCCCCCAATTCACACATGTGTCGTTACAATGGGCATGTTCAGCCCGCATTCCAATCCCCTAACGGTACGTTCATTTCCCGTCGTCTACCTACTCTGTACAGTCTTATAAAGATATGTTATATGTTTCCACACTTTTCTAGGTGGTTCACAAGTAGACTATGTATAATCGATATTATGGCTTCAACGTATCGTTTCAATATGCCCCCACGAGGAAATCGCTGTCGCTTCGAAGAAAACGATAGGGATTTTCTCGGAAGTCCCCGTACCTAAATTTTTGTATCTTTGTTACTATATCCAAATGTGACTCAGAGTATATGTACTTTGTGTGTTGGATCGATTTTGAGGATGTACGTTAATAACATTTAACTACAATAAACATATATACACAACATCCTTGAAATTACACTGCACATATGAAAAGAAAATTACTACTAAAATGATGACAGTTTAGGTAACCACAGTATTGACTAATTACACAAAATTATAGCGCTGATAACTTAGAATGAAAACAATTATTTACAAGCATTTCAAACATGGAACAGATATCTTGAATATGTACATAATTTACACATTTATAGGTAGACGAGATAGACATTGTTTAGGCGCTAATGCCTATGAAATTGTATGTTGGTTGTGATGTAATGTAATGTATGTTTATTCTTCTTCTTCTTTTTATTTCACAATCACGGGCTCACAATTGATAGCGGCACACGCAGTACTGTTCGTTTATCACAAACACTACACTCGCCACAAACTTTCACTGGCCGACTGGGCCGTATACGACAAATTTCATTGCCTTTGTCTTCCAAAACATTTTTTTTAACACTATAACATACATATGAGTACATCACCAATAACTGTGTTGGATTGGATATTTGGTTTACAAAGAATGATTTATCCCTAATCAACTGTGCGTGCCATCTAATTGCACTGTTTTTTGTTTTTTTTTTTAGGTAAATGCTTTTTTTTTGCTATCATCCTGTCCGTTTTGTTTTATTATTTGTGTTATTAATAGTACCTCCATGTACCCGCAGTTACTTTATGTATCCGACGACGCTACTCTAAATTCTTTGAAAGGTTTTAATAAAGCAATATTGTATCGCCCCTTTGCTTTCCCCATTTTTATATCGGTAATTTCAAATGCCTTAGCGTTAAATTTCTGAGTGATCATGCATGGCCCATTCCATAAGTTTTCCATTCTATGGTATCTTTTTCCAATTAGTGATGAACGAGGGTGGTTCTTGTATAATACTTTTTTCTCCTACTTGTGGGTCCCATATGTTACTGTTTCTTTTAGTACGCCTTTTTCGTGCTTTTTTTTCATTTCAGCTATTAGCTGCTTGTTTAAGCTAAGATCCAGTTTGAGGACCGTTACCTCTCTTTGTGTACCGGTTTGGCACTCAGGTAAATTCTTGCCTGGGCTCAGTCGGGAAAGAATGTCACTAAAAATGTTCTCACTTCCAGGAATGTGCTTAATTTCCACGTCATAGGAGGTTATTTCATAAATGTATCGTGATATTTTAGAACTCGTTAATTTACATGTTTTTATAAAGGACAGGCTAACGTGATCTGTGAATATAGTCATCTTTTTGTTAAAGATATATGTTTTGAATTTCTGCAGTGCATAATAAATTGCAGATATCTCCTGCTCCGTGATGGGTGCAACTGCTTCTGCATGTGTCAAAGGTCGGGAGCACGTGGATATGACGTGTAGGTCGCCATTATTGTCTCGTTGCGTCAATACAGCGCCGAAAGAAATAGTTGAGGCGTCGCAGTAAATCTCAAATGGCTGGTTCATGTTTGGCCTTTCTAATAAAATGGCCCGCGCAAACAGTTGTTTTATATCTTCAAAGGCGCGTTGCTCGTGTTCAGTCCAACGCCATCTTGTTCCCTTCTTCAGTAATGCCCGTAACGGTGCAGTCTCCTTCGCAAAATTGTATACAAATCTTACTTGGTAATTTAGCATGCCAAAAGCCTCCTGAGCTGCTTCAGATTTTTCGGGGCTGGTATTTTCTGTATGGCTTCAACCCTCTGTGGATCAACTGATAGGCCGCCATCAGAGATGATATAACCAACGAATCGCACCTGAGTGGCGAAAAATGCAGATTTTTCTAAATTTATTGTCATGCCACATTGTATCAGACGTTGTAAAATAGAATCAATATGTTCCATATGCTCCGAAATATCAGTATCATGTATTAAAAAATCATCTACGTATTGCGTCATAAATTCATTCGTAGTGTCACCGAAAACTGCATGCATGGCTCTCAGAAATGCACTAGAGCTGGTCACGACGCCATATGGAGTTCTGTGAAATTCATAGACACGCCCACAATAAAGGAAAGCGGTATATTTTCTCAGATGTTCCTTAAGTTCTATCTGAAGATAAGAGTTTTTTAAATCCAATGTAGAAAACCATTTTTTGTGACCTATTTTGCCTAATATTTGGTCTATACTTTCGGTCCTAAAATTGTCAGGTGATATATATTTATTCAGTCGACGTGCATCGATGGTAATTCTAACAGTCCCATTTCTTTTTCTAACTATGCACAGGGGGTTTAAATATGGGGAATTTGATAACCCAATAATTCCATCTTGAAGCATTTTATTTATTGTGAGTTCGACGCTTTCTCTTATATCAAAAGGGATAGCTCGACATTTGTGTCTAATGGGCTCCATTTGTCGTATCTGGAACTCATATTCATAAATGTTACATACACCGGTTCTGTCCACGAAGACTTCGCGATTTCGGTAGAACACCTCCAATAGTTTCTCCTTCTGTTCCGCCGTCAATGTTTCTATGTCCCTTATCTTCTCTCGGATCTTTTGGGAGATATTCGCATTAGCCTGTTCTTCTACCTGAAACCGGGCAGTTCTGTCAGTGGCGAACAAACCTGTTTCTTCCCGTACCTCTAAGGCCCGGTTTCACAGTATAAGCTTAAACTTCGAATCGGACTTAACCGGAGAGTTAAGCTACAGCCGAGTTTTACAGTGCGTAGTTCAAGCGCTAAGTCAAGATTATACGGGACTCGACTTAAACCGTTCTGAACTGCGGTTTAAGTTAAGGAGTCGCCATGTTGTCTGAGGACGACGATTTTAGTGACGAGGAAATGCAAATTATTTTAAACCATATCCACAAAAGAAGACGGCCTAAAGTGTTTAGAATGCGTCCAAATCATTTCCACATATGGAATGACCGAGAATTCTACGAGAGGTTTCGGTTAAGTAAACAGCCTGCGATGATGGTACTAGAGATTATTGATGATGCAATTAAATATAAAACAGACTGATAAGTAAAACTTAATATTAAATTTATTCTTTCATCTTTATAATATACTTTATCGCTCATAACGTATTATTACTTTATATTTCAGGAACAAAACCCTCTCGTCAGAAGCAATGCTTCTTTTGACGTAAGGTTACATGCAAGTGGAAGCATGCTAATTGCAGCTGGAGATTTTTCCGGCGTCTCAAAATCTACAGCATGCAGGGTTGTGAAAACTGTTTCACATCCATCAATATGGACACCAATTAATTCCTTTATTTCTTCGTCGATTGGTGTAATTAACGATGGCACAGCCGCACCTCCACCTGTACCCCGGATAGCACATTTCTCGTCGGCGTATTTCTTTTTTGTAACTTTCTTCAAATTGTCATATTTCTTCTTCAACACGGTAGCATCTCTGTATATTATTATTTATATTATTCCGCTCTTTGCATTGAATAACTTCGCAATTATCCCCCACGTTTGGTTCTTCCTGCTCCTCAGTACCTTATCAGATTGCTTGCACTCTATTATATGTTTATGCTGCTTTACAATTTCTAACGGAATGCTAACTTCTTGAGAAGTGAAGTTAGTAGTACGTTTTGGCTCTGATTTTTCGGTCATTTTAATGTACGTATCTTAACCTATAAAACCTTACTTTCAGGAACAGCGCCGCCATAAACAAATGATGGGAATTCGCTCGATGCGCATGCGCAAGCGTTTCCAACTTTAAAGTTCCGAGGAGTTGTTCAGCTCAGTAAAGCCAAACGTAATTGCCCTACCGTGAAACTCGCAAAGCTTTAACCAAAGCTTAAGTTTTGTTTAAGCTGCGTCCGTAGCTTAGTAAAGGATCGACTTAAGCCTGAACTGTGAAACCGGCCCTAAGTCGTAATAACTAACAGTTACTGATTCGTTCGGGACAATACTTGCATTACTAATATCTTCAAATGATTCCTCATCCTGATTATACTCCTCGCAATCGGCATCGGATGCTCTGTTTAGATCAATTCTAGTGTTATTGATCTGGTATATTTCTCCTCCCTCAATCTGCAAATATTCAACGAAAAAATAATCTCCCATCAAGTCTTTCTCTCCGGGGGTCTCGGGATCGTTTACCTGCTGTGTCTTTTGTATGAAAGGTGTTACAACCAAGCGGTTATTTATGTAAAAACTCAACTCCTTGCTTTCATAATTTATTTTTGCTCGCATTGCATCTAGAAAATCATTTACAATTAAAAGTTGAAATATAAGCCGTGGCACTACCAGAAAAACAAACTCAATTTCTACTTCCTCAATCTTAAATGTTATCATCACCTGGTATTTAATTCTTTGCTTGCTCCTACATATCGCCGTAACACAACACACATTTCTTACTGGCAATGTCTGTAATTTCCACCCCGTTGCTATCAGGTTATCGTATAATTCCTGGCTACATACCGAAGAAGATGCGCCGCTGTCGATAATCGCCTCATAGACCTGATCTTTCACTTTCATCGCAATTCTAGGTGCCTCCACTATTTCACTAATTTTATCATAGTATTCCTCCCGGTTATCACTTTCTGTCGCAGAGCCTCTTTGATAATGCTCTATGCCAACACTATTCATATTTTTGTCGTCCCCGTTTGCTGTAAATGAATTTGACGTATCCTGCACGGCCATATCAGAGGACTTGAGACGGCCCCTAATTAGTTTAAATTTTGGTTATTCAGTACATTTGTGGTTGAGGCACTGTTTTGTGCATCTTGATGCTGTTCAATGGGGCGTGATTCTTGTCTGTTCCAGTTCGGCGACATTCGTCCTCCGTCTCTCACGCCGGGTCCTGGGTTCGTTCTAGGGGGTCTACTTGAATAAGCGCGCCGCCAGCCATTATTGCCATAGTTTCCGCGCGGCCTATTTCCGCCTCGTCTGTGGGGATTGAAGTCTATGTAATTTATATGGTGAGAACGGCCATTTTGTTGGCGGTTTTGTCGTTCAAAATCTGGCTCGTTTCTCGTTCTATGTTGTCGCTGGTTATCTCTTGGAGCCTGATTTTGATATCTGTTCCGGATGTGATAAGGATCTGGTCTACGGTGATTTTCATTGGAACGTGCCCCCGCCCCATTGAAATTTTGAGCACTGTATCTTTCCTCATTGGTTCTTTGGTGGAAAATATTGGTGCCCCTTATTTCGCCTGAATGGCTTTGAAAAGCTGTTAACAGTTCTAGTGCCTCTGCTATTGTTGTTGGTTTAGCGACAATTAAATGATTTCTAATGTGCTCATTAAAATGGTGGGTCATCAAGGAGATGAATTCCTCCTCTCTCATTGGTGGTTCAAGCAGTTGGCTCTGTTGCGCTAGTTTTAGAAAATAGTCCACCATGGTTTCACTTCGATGGTGTTGATATCTCCCATTGTTGATCTGCGTGCGCACCGCATATTGTGTGCTGCTGTTCCAATATTTGCTCAGAAAAGCCTGTCGGAATTGAGCGTAAGACGTGTGATCACCCAGCGTTAGTCTATACCAAACTAAAGATTGGCCCAGTAAACCTCTCCTAATTATAAGCATTTTCTACTGTTCCGGGATACCCTTTAATGTAAAATACGCCTCAACATCCATAATGTAACGGCGGGCATTATCATGTCTATCATCAAATGTCGGTATCGCAATTTCGTTTAGCAATTGGTATGGCACGGACACATGATTATTCAAACACAATATTGGGGTTGCATTCGTATCGTTATTACAAGTGGTTATGGGAGAAAATGCACCACCATGCATATGCTCCGTTGGTTGTATGTTTGCCGAAACATCAGGTGAGCTGGCGGAACGTATGTTCTGGCTTGGATTATTTATCGGCTCCATTTCGAACCGTTGTGCTTTGTCTTGTAGTCCTGCTAGCTCACGTGAGGCTTCTACTCTGAGGTTTGTTGTCTGCCGAGTATCAGACAGTTGCGCAATTTTGTCTTTCAATTTGGTTATATCATTTACTTGTGACTCTTTTTTATCCTGAATAATCTTTTTTACGGCTGTCATTTCTGCCTCCACATTATTTTCCAATGCGCGCTGCCGCTTCTCCATTATTGTGCAACTGCGCTGAAATTCAGCATTCAACCCCTCTTGCATTGCTAAGGTACTACTTCTAATTTCTACTATTTGCCCTTTGAGCTTCTCAACCTCATTCTGTGATTCTTTGACCTCAGCTTTATTTAACAAAAAATCTTCCTGCATAGCATTCTGATAAGATCTAATTTCCTCTAATTGATCCCTAATCTCTCTTTGCTGTACTTCAAACCTGGCTCCTATCATCTGCTCTAATCTATTTCCTAACTTTTCTTCCAAAACTTCAAATCTCTCTTCTAATGCTTTATTTTGGTTTTGCAATTCTTTGTTTTGATTTTGTAAACTTTCATCTAGCTTTTCCGTTAATGCTTTATTTTGATTTTGTAAACTTTCACTTAAATTCACGAACATTTGCTGTATAACCAAAACAAGGTTGCTTTCAGTCATAGTGCTAGCCTCTATTGTCTGCATATTTCCCGGAAAATTTGTTTCCCTACTGTCTAAAGACCTACTTTCTACCTGCTCTACCTGCATGTTTTCAGCTTCAATTAAGTCTTTCTCCATCTCTTTTACACTTAAAAGTTCTTTTAAAACCTTTTTATTTCTAAGTAACATTAATTAGTGATATTATTATTATTATCATTATTCAATTGTTACATGCATGGATTTAGTTCGGGAAAACTATAGAAGCATATGTGTACGTTACTTTTGCTGCGTTGAGTTGGCTCCGTTGACTTGCACTGTGCTGACCCGTGGTGCGATGATCTGGATGTCGGGTAGATCTGTTGACCTGGATGGTAGGGATTTCTTCCGGCGATCGGCACGTTCATCCGCTGCTGCTGGCCTGGGGTTCGATGCTCGCTGTTACTCGATCGTTGTCATCGGCAGTTCTCCTGACACGTTGGGTGCCATGTTGGGATGGACTTTATCGTTGGGCGCCGTATTGAGTCGGCTTCTTTGGGTGTTGTCTTCGTTGGGCGCCATATTGAGTCGGCTTCTTTGGGTGTTGTCTTCGTTGGGCGCCTTAGTGGGATGGACTTTATTGTGTGTTTTCCTTTTATGTACGGTATCAGTGTTTTTGTAGAGGGAAAAGGAAAGGTATCGGTCAGATGTCGGAAGAGCATGGATACAAGTAGGTTCTCTTGATCTCGGGTCGTGTTAACCGATGACATTTATATGGTTTATTACGTTTTATTCTGACCTCCTTAAAATCATTCCCATAACCGATCCGTTCACACAAATATGTTTAATGTCCGACCACACAAATATATCGAACTATGCCATCGCCAAATCAAACTATAGCCACATGATACCCTGTGGTGTTTCACACGTCTACTCACATCGAGTTCCAGAGTACAAGTGCCTGCCTTTACCCTTCGGTTCGCATTCCTGAAAGTTTCTTAACCCTAACTCTGCCTTGTTTTGTTTCCCCCAATTCACACATGTGTCGTTACAATGGGCATGTTCAGCCCGCATTCCAATCCCCTAACGGTACGTTCATTTCCCGTCGTCTACCTACTCTGTACAGTCTTATAAAGATATGTTATATGTTTCCACACTTTTCTAGGTGGTTCACGAGTAGACTATCTATAATCGATATTATGGCTTCAACGTATCGTTTCAATGTCATACATAAATAAGAGCAATACGCACTTATTAAGCAAAAAAGGTAAAAATTACCTCCTCATCCCTAATTTTGGACATGAATTCATAACAGTAGTTATACCTGTTTCCCTGACAATAACCATCTCTTCACCCACAAGCAACTCTTTCCAGACCAACCAATAATCTTTATATACTCTATACTTATGCAAGGAAGTTACCAAATAAAGCGGCAAAGGACAAAGAAATTACAAATTAATGATGTAATATCGAAAAAAACATTATTCAAAATAGAAAACTTGAAACTACCAAAATGACCTAATATATATATATATATATATATATATATATATATTCTTAATATGGGACCCATGATAAGGATTTATGTACACTTAAGCAATACCTTTATTGCAAGAATTAAAAGATGGCATGTCATCAGAATCCGGATCATGCTAATATGATACTTGGTCTTCAAATAGCTTCTGCTCACAATAATATACTGTTTAATACGCATTCCTGAGGAATATAAAGAACTTACTGTTTGGCAGGTAGGCCGACTCATAACATGAAAACAGATGTAATGCGGGCCAAAGGTTCCCTGAAAATGGCAAGCTTTTCCAGGTATATAATCCTTTACAGAACTGCGTAAAAGGCAACAGATATTAATCTGAGATTCTCTTCGCTTTAAAAGTCACGTACAATTATCCTACTTTATCTCGCTATGTTCGCGGAAACTTCACAACTTAACAACAGATGTACGAAAGTACATTGTTCCTTATCACTCAGTCATATACCCCCCACTTCAACAAATAAGTTGCACACACATATTTAAACTAGAATCTTGAGTATAGATTCAGTTTTCTCTCCTTTGTTGAAGTGTTTAAGTCGGTGTGCAATGAGTAAGAACGTTAAGAGTAGAATGTATTGTGCTGTAGCACAATACCGTAATTACGGTTTTAAAACGGTTGGTGTGAATTATCACACATTTCCAAAAAAAATGAGCAATTAAAGCGCTTGTGGGTGTCTCGCTGTAAGCGTACTGACAAATTTAACGCTGATAATTCACGTGTATGTTCAGTGCACTTTCTTCCTAGTAACTATAAACGGGATTTGAAGAGTGAACTTTTAGGTTTGCCGGTTAAGAAAATTCTGCTCCCAGATGCAGTTCCGTAGCAGTTCATTCCCGATTGGCATGGATATGCACTTAGTGAAGGTCCAAGTACAAGTGGAATGTTGCAGGTATGTCTCTTTCATTTTTACATCCTGTAACAGAATAATGCATTCTGGAATTATTGTTTTCATTTCTTACGGTAAAAAATACACCAGCGTATCCATTTAGCGATTCCTTTAGAGTAGTTGTAAATTTTCCTTTAGTACTAAAGTAATGTATGTTTGAATCTCTTGTAGCGCCTACAGTTTACGTTGAAGTCCTGGATGTGTTCCAGTAGTTTTGTTTATACGTAAATATATTACTAATGTAATGCAGTTTCCATTCGTTTTGGTTTATGTTTAGCCCACAATGTTTGTAGAATGCTCTGAAATAGTATACCTTTTAAAAAAAACTGGAAGAAGTGCTAATAATAAACAATTGGGAGTTAATCGGGAGGAATTTAGTGTGTTCACTGCGCTGTGTTTGTATTCCGCGCGCTCGTCTTCACTCTCACTTACGTCACAGGCGGGCAGCCAATGGCAGCTCCCACCCCGGAGTGGCTCACCTTAGTTATCTAGCCACATTGATGTATAGTAATAGCTTTATTCTACTCACCCAAATATTTGCATTTTGACAAACATGTCAACTAAACTTCAAATAAATAAATGTGCGTGTATGTGTGTAACGGTGTAAAGCCGTGTTTCCCCTAACCTCTGGCTGTCAGAGGAAAGCGCTAGACATGCCAGGTTGTTGTCTTCACCTGCATAATTATTCAGTGCACTGTTGGCACGTAAAACGTTTGTGATAAACGGATAATTTAGGTATACATTTATTAGATTTATCGCGAAGAGGGACAAATTGTTTGCAAATAAACCATTATATAACGGAAAAATAAAAATTAATATATAAGTTAAGAAATTTTCATTTGTGCATTTTCAATACTCCTATACCTTATATTTCTATACCACATTAACGTTTTCTTAAAGCACATTATGAACATTTTAAATGGCTCTACACCTTTAAGGTGAATTTTCATATAAAACCTCAGTTACATTTCTTTTCCCAATTCAAAATGTACTGGTAGTGGAAATATATTGACAGATCCAGATACATTTGCATAATAAAGGAGCCACCTAATTGTTATAATTGACCTTATAATTAGACTACAGGTGTTTTTGATACCTCGGTGCCACTTTAAACGGGACTTGCCGCCAAAGAATCGGCGTCTTCAAGTGCTTGTCACCTGTCAAGTTGGTTGACAAGGGTTGACAAGGGGATCAACCCCCTGTCAATCAATTTCATAACGATCAGACACGTGTTCAAATATCGCGCATCATTGACTTCAAAGGACCGCAGCCGCGTACAAAGGATTTGCCGCCCTCTAGGACTGGGAGTTGGCGACCTCCCCCTTAAATCCACGGTCGCGTGCCGCGAGCAAAGGATCTTTCCCCTTCAAGGACTGGCATTTGCTGTCCCATCCCCTAAATCGATTGAACAGATTTGACTCACCAAATGGGCCGCCTAATTAGTTTAATAAATGTCTGGTCGCGTATCACTGATAGGTTAATAAAATTATTGCACATCATTGTCTTCAAAGGTTGAACCCGCCGCTAAAGTCTTAGAGGACTTGAATTTCCAGTAAAGTATATGAGTGTTACCATGTGATTGTAAGAATACCGACTGTATGATAAGAATCATATATCACGTCATTGGTCCTAAATGGTTGAAGCCGTATGCCAGGAAGCGGCTTACCCGTCGTGAGTATTTGATTGATGAATATAATTAAGTGTATATTATTGACACGCGACGTTGTATCGAGAATATGTTATACGGCAGGTGTCTTCAGTCTGTCGGCAACAATAAAATCTGTTAGAACTGTCTAGCAACTCTTTTCCCATTCTAATCGAAAACCGGCATCCAGCTTCTGTCTGCAGATGATGTCAACAACAAGTCTCCATCTACGTTTCACCCCCTTCATAGTTGCTACGTGACGTCATTAACAAGTCTCAACCTCAAAAATAAGCTGGCTCTAGTCTGATGGCAGCGATAAAACGTGTTAGAAACTGTCCAGCAACCCTTTTCCTTGTAATGGAGAACCGTCAGCCGGCTCCTCTCTAGCGATGATATCAATAACGAGTCTCAACCTGCATTCCACCCCCTCCACAGCCGCTGCGTGACGTCATTAACAGGTTTATGGACGTAAACAGGCGGATTTGTACATAAGTAACAACTCCGCTCCTCGATGTCATTTGTTGCTTGAGGTTTCTTCATTCAGTGATATTCGAAGTGGCTGGTAATAACGCTACTCATGCATAAGATTTACATGATTACTAGAGTGAGTGTGGGGAGAATTATCACCACTATGTATACTTTCATACTGAAACCTGCAGTGGCTTAACGCATACAATATTGTGCACTCAACCGACTTACCGTGATTAGAATGTCTATATTGGATGTGTGTACAGAGAAGTATGCGGTTTATCGAAGAGGGGGCGTGTAAGTAATTCTTTTGCTATGATACAGTAAAATGTTACATGCATGTTAAATGGAATCTAGTTTAAATTCCCGCTGGTTCTTTCAGAGAAAATCATATAGAACTCGAGTATCGTAGTGATATCGACGAATCTTTGTATCAAAGTACTTGTCTAAATGTGATACAGAATCATGAAATGGGTACATACATTCAGTATTTTGTACTAATTTCGCGCAGTACGTGCGCAAGTCATCTTTATTCCTATGTAATGATAATTATAAAGTGTACCAAAGTAGAAAGAGAAAACTTGAGTAAGAAGCAGAAATAATGAAGATAATTACATATCCAGTTATTGCTTCTAATGTTTTTCTTCTGTGCCTAACCTAAAATTAACTTATTTCACATTGCGAATGACCGTGCCCAAGATAACCTTGCCATTAGAGGAGCTGGATCCTGAGAGACGTGGTGTCAAAATAGTGGAGTATTCATACGCAGAGCGGCATACCCAGCCTTTGGATGAGGATGCCGCTTCTTTTGCCCGACGTTATTGCTCCTGACGATAGAGCTATGAGGCTTGAGGGGTGGATAAATCAGGCGACTCTAGATTGCTCGTCACAGATACAATCAAAACTCGCAAACCCTTGAAGTGAATATGACGCTCTTCAACCTGTTTTTATGTGACATGAAGGGAGTTTTATAATACTGTATTTCTCTTCAGATGCCTTCATTTTTAGTCCAATCCTAAGATTATTTTAATATATATTAAGGGCTACGAGGAGAGAGCGGAAGAAAAACAAGAACGAGACCTACTAGAAAAAGCAAAAGCGGCGGTGTAAGTGGAGGATCCTTAGCGAAGGCCCCATGGCCTTCTTATTCATCGAAGACAGCCAACATTCGCCAGCGGAGAATGAAGAATCCATTATCTACTCATACTTTGATGTCAACATATCACCTTCCGTACTGTGAACAATGGACTGTACTTCAGAACCCCCTCTCTCTACATAATTCCTGAAGGTGATAAATCATTTGTTTATACTACAAAATCAGACTGGGACATAATATTAAAAACATTCCAATGATTGGAGATTACTCATAACAATAAAAAATGTTTGTGCGTGTAGAATATTGTGATTATGTAATTTATGCGTCCAATATTTTGAATTTCTTGACACTTCCGTTAATTTATAAATACTTGTTTAAATGATCATGTAATACCTTTTACACTGATGGTGTAAAGAATCTAAAGCAGCTTTCGCCCTAGATTGTAAGACATTTGAATAATTTGAATGATATCTAGAAGTCAGGAGCATCTAGTTTTTCAGGGAGTAGGAAGGGGAGAATAAAAATGCTTGAAATCTACAATAAAGGGGTGGTATGGTATAGAAATTCAATTTACTTTAAAAATTATCCTATTAAAACCCTTCACAAAACCCTTATATCCAATTACAAACACGTGTAATTCTATAATTGTTTCTATCACACGAGAAAGAGGTTTGTAGTAAATACCTTGTAGAATCAGGCATAGATGGGGTTTGTAGATGCTTAAATCTTGAGCCTGATGTTCACATTTCCATTTATAGGCTTCTCTGGTTGATGAGAGCAGCCTGTCAGGAATAATGGTGCATAGTGAAGGAATTTTTTTACACTCCCAGAGGGGTTAATTATCATAATAGGAAGTTTTAAATTTACAGTATATTTCATATAGTAAAGCAAACTTGGAATTCTTAAGTCCAAGTTCAAAACATGATAGGGGTAGCATACACTGTTGAGGAATAATATTTTATCTGCAGTGATCACAATCGGAACTGTTCTTGCTACAATCAACAAATCCTGAAGTATGTGCTCCCAAACACGAAGCGGAGTTTCTCAAGCTGAAATGTTATTGCTACTGTCCATGTGAGGGACCTTGTCCGGGGCACATGAGGCTAGGTGTGAAGATCGATGTAACAAAAAATGATGTGTAGAGGCCTACGAGACTTTAAAACTTTTTGAATATAAACCCCTTCAGCATCAGGAAGACAAATTACAGGCATCCTCATTTGATTCTAGATAACCTTACATTAGCCTCAAATGGAAAGGTCCGGACAGAATGTTTCGAATCTTTGGACCTTATGAGAACCAATTCAGACTTGCTGTTGAATATGAGCTCCTTATGATCATCACCAAATCTTAGGACCATCGACAGCGGGATTAAAGCATCGGAAGCCCCATTCGCAGCATGTGCTATATAAACCTCTTCACCAGGATAAGTTCACCCACCATTCAGCAGACAATTCGAGTCAATGGGGTTGAGAGCTGCATAATTGCATATAGTTGTAGTAATTCCAGGATTCCTTGTTCTGCCTATAGTTGTAGCATTAATAAATAGACGACTTTAATCAAATATGAAGCCTATGGCATTACCAGTGAGCTTCGCTGTAGTAGGAGATCCATCTACCAATGTGAGAGAGCCTTCGATGTAAAGATAATTCTTGTTAGTCAGCTTGGTAAGGTATTTTAATTTCATCATTTACATCCAGCGCAGATGTGTTGTATGGTAGAAAAACATGGTCCAGTTCCTTGGTGATCTTGTACATCAAAGGCCGGAATCTCTGCTACGTTTAAGATGCCCACTATAGTATTTTGTAGCCTATCCTCTCGAGGAGCTTGAGGTTAGCACGTGTTAGCTCCTTGGCAATCGGGGAGGTAGTAAGACTCAAACGTGCTATACGTCAACTATTATAGTATTTGCTGTGTCTTTTAAAATGTATTGCCATTGCATCTTATGTGGAGTCTTGTGGTTATAGCCTCGTTTCTGAAGCTGATTGCCTTCCCGTGTTGCTCTAGCATTTGAATAGTGATGTGATCTACATAGTTTGTATTTATGACTAGTAGATATATCGGGTTCGAGAGTTCTTGAGAGATGTGATATCCTGGTGAAGCAGAAGAGAAAACATCGTAGAGCGAATGTCCACTATTACCGTCAATGAAAGAACATGTTGCAGTACTGCATTCCACTCGTGTGATACTTTAAATGCATTTAGAAGATCGTCACATTCAGCCGCTACTCCACCTGGAATTGTTTTAGTGTCACTGAATCCTAGAAGCGATCCTATAAATCTATCCTTAAAAAATCTTCTGCATAAGGACATTTAATTTCAGCCTAATGCGTGTGTATTATTATTATTATTAGTATTATTAGGCCCTATGAAGAAGACTACATCATTCAAACCTAAGTTATCCTTTAGAAATGCATGATATTGGCAATCTCGTAGGTTCCATGAGCAATGGCAATGGTTTCAGGCTAAACATAATGAAGTCGGTTATTACTTTCACCAGTTTCGGTATTGAGTAGAATGTTTCAAAATTCAAACGAGCAAACTCATATTAACCTGGAGGATCTGCCGTAGAGGAGGGTTTAGATGTTGAAATATCAGCGTCTGATGCGCTCAGAGTAACTGCATAATTCAACTTGACAATATAACAACTCTTAGAATAAAAGAAACTGCACGCACAAGGTGTCCACAGATGACTGAATAAAAAATTCTGGTATCGTCTGGTTGTTGGGCTGCTTCCTTTTCCTATTCAGCTGGTCCGTTATTCCATTGAATGTTGACGGAATACTTATGAAGAGGGAGGCTAATGCTGTAACGGCCATGCTACCGGGCTCTAACCGCAGCGCATTGCTGCAGGAGGGGGAGACTGATGCATCGGGCATGCTGCTGCGCTGCGACCGCAGCGGGGTCCTGCTGTAGGAGGACATTCTGTCAGACTCCGTCCTCAGAACACCGTCTAAATGGAGCATCGTTGGATGGTATCACCCGATGAAGCTCCTCCTGAAATAATAATAATTATAATAATAGTAATAATAATAATCCATTTTGTAATAGAATACACTGCAAATAATGCACAAAGATACTCATAATTCGTCTGTGAGACCTCTGCATTCACCCTGCTTGGGCAAGTAATGTAGGGGACTGCACCTGTATCGCTATATCCGTGAAGGCCGGACGACTAGCCAGCGAACCGATACTACTGGAATGATAATATTAATAATATTCATAATCATACATTAATTCTTGTATAATGGAATACACTGCAAATATTGTATACCAATTTCTTATCATTCAAATCCGGCCCTCTAAAAGCAGCTCAGGATCAGAGTGCTTCATCCATGGTATGGATGCAAATATCCGTTAGCGGCTGGATAGATTGCGGAATATTCCTATAAAGTTCGATTATTGGCACACTCGGATCATGCTGGAATGCTTTAAGCGTTGCAAGAAATGTAGTCTCTTGTAGCTGCTTGTAAGCGGTTTTCAGTTCGCCATACCAGAATTCTGAAAGGATAAAGAGTTCATGTGTTAAATGTTGTTTGTATTAGGGATAGATAAACTATTTTTTAAAACAAGTTCATTTGTTTTATAAGAGGAATAGTTAAAGCGTTATATTACAAGCAATGCTTCTCTGTTTAAGGATGAGCATTTGCTTATTAAATAATTGTTGGACTCTGATAATAAAATATATTTCCTAACATCGTTATAGTTACAACAGCATATTTATGAGATAGTCGCTGTTATAGTCGATCATTTAACCTGAAATGATTGTCATTCGAGTATAAATTATATATAGACCTGCAAGCAAATTAAAAACAGCCTGAGTATATTATTAAGTATTGAACAGATGTAGGTTATTCAAAGCAATATTTTTAGAGAACGAGATTCTTAATTATACATAATTTTCACGTTTTAGGTGGATAGCTTAAAGCAATGTATATCACATTATTGACGCTCTCAGATTTACAGATGACAATGCGCTTATTAGAAAATGTTTACGTTCTCATAGTTAAATATATTTGCTTGCTTTCGTATAAAAATAACAGCATATTCATGAGATTGTCTCTGTTATGGTTGATAATTTAACTTGAAAGAATTGTCGCTCGAGTATAAAGTAATAAAGAACAGAAAATAATAATAAACACACTGTGTATATTATTAAACGTCGATATGTGCATATCTATTTAAGATGAACCAGTTATGAATGTTATAGGAAATGCATTTTTTCAAAATATTTTCAATTGTTTCAAATTACTGGTAGGGTAGTTGTAATACGCTGAAACATACGCTTGACGTTCCGCCCCACCACTATACTTTTCTGATTACTTTGGAAAAGCTAACTTTACTATCATTTTTTTCGCTAGACACGCACACAATTAATGGACACAACCGTACGCTTAACTCTTTCACATAAAATGAATTTAAAGCAGATACTTTTTAAAAGTGTGAAACGTGAACAATACAAAAGCATTTGTTATCTTACAGTTTTTTTAATTAGAAATTCTAGGGTAGGGAACAGGACTCTTAAATACACATAATTTAAACGTTAAGATGAGGTAGTACCCGCAAAAAACATGTATATTTTGAGATATTGATAAAACATCTTCCAATGTTTGCAATGAGGTATTGGCTTACACCGATGGAGAACAATGTAGTCACACAGCACAACAATTCCAAACACTCAGATTGGTTTCTTGTGGGAGACAGGGATGTTTTTTAATATTGCAGCCTTTTTATATCGTCCCGCATCTATAAAGTTATATGCCTGAATAGCTAGAATCCAAATTAATATCCGCGCATGCATATTGATATGGAAGTTGGTTGTCCTAATTGGCTAACCTATTTTAAGAGATTTGTGAGTATTGAACAATTAAATGTTGATTTCTCATTGGCTTATAAATATTTGAATGGGGGATAACCTCTGAAAAATGAGCATGCCAATCATGCATATGCATGCTTGAACTCGATTATTTTAGAAAAAAACAAGCATCCCTTTTTAAACTATTTTCAGCCAACTCACACGTCAAATGAAATGGGTTTTCCATTTGTTATAAAATAATTTATTAAAAGGATAACAACAAACACGTTATGTCCTGCTTCAAAGGCTGGTTTATTGTCAATATTTTCAAAGAATTATCCTGTCAGGTTTAAAGAAGGTCGTATTTAATTTTAATGCTTTCAAAGTCAGCCAGTGCGTAGGATGGTTGTTGTATATTTTAAAATATTAGCGTAAACAATCCTTGTAAATAAAATCTTGACATGCGTTTCTCAAGGATATTTTAATCTTGCCTTTGTCTGGGAGCTGGTATATAGTTTGATATGTTTTTCTCAGGAATACTGTGAGGGAAGGTTCCATCAGTTGTATACCCATTTTCAACCAATATTAATTTAAGCGTAAAATACACTGTTTTTCAATCTATGAAATTAATTTACTCAACATCTGTTCTTAATTAAGATATACTTTCTCAGAAATGCTACGAGGGAATGTGTTGTTAACAGTTGTAAACAAAGTTTGTGTATGATTGTATACTGTGCCCACAGAGGAGTGAACAAATGGTAAACTTGCCTTTCTCTACCTGGAGGCTGCTCTATTGTTCAGTATATATATATCCTTCTTGGTAATACTATGAGGAAACATTCCATTAATTGTAAACATATTGTCAATTAATATATCCATTAAAGTGTAAAATACGCGATTTTCAGTCTATGAAATTACCTTTCTCGAGGGCAGTTTATTGTTAAGTACACATTTTCTCGGAAATGCCAAATGGAATGTTATAGCATTTGTAAAGAATTTTGTATATTGTGTCAAAATAGGGGTAAACAAGTAAACTGTTTTTTCAGTTTTCAACACAGTCCAGGCAGGCTCAGACATGCGTGTGTGAAGGGTCTAACTTGTTTACATGAAGGGATCCACCTTCTGTGAAATTCAGAAGCACGTTTATTGTTCTGTTTGGGTCGAATACATTTTTCCTGCCTTAACGTTTCAGCTAAAAAAATGTTTTGTCTACCATACATTCACACAAGCTTATAATACTAACGGGGTTAGGAATTTCTAAATTACACGTCTTCAAGTTTCACTACGGGTAGCATAATACTCACCTAAGTTCTCGGCGCCTGTAGCAATTAGTTCAATTCTCCATAGTTCGACTCACAATGCTTGCACCCTACCTAATAAAGGAATGTTTAAAGGCTGGAATTATTCATATAATTTTCTAATTGTATTGTCCGTCTTTGGAAAGTCGCGCCTGAATTTAATTTTAAGGGAAACGCCATGACAGAGACTGGCAGGGGGGAATGAAAGAGAAAGAGAAAGAGTGGGTTTACATAAGGATATTCGAGTATGCATATGTGTGTGTGTGTGTGTGAACAGCATAATACAATCGAGGCTCGCGAATCCATATTCACTTAATTATATTAATCTATCAAATTCACACAACGGGTGTGCCTACTTCTTTGCATGTGACTTCGTCTCTTTAAAACCAATGAGGTGTGGTAACCATATACATGCTAACACATATATACGGTATCAAACACGTGCGCGAGTCAATTACTATACACATAATTATATTAATGAATCAAATACACGCGATAGGGTTACCCACTGAATGCGGCTCCAACTCTTTAAAACCAATGAAGTGTGATAATTATACAAATATATATGATCCTTATCATACTGTCGGCATTCTTTAATATTACATGGTATCATACATTTACGCTGCTGGAAATTCAAGCCCTCTAAGGCTTTAGCGGTGGGCTGCAACCTTTGAAGTCAATGATGTGCAATAATTATGTTAATCCATCGATGGCATGCAATCGGCAATTTATTAAACAAACTGGGCGGCTTTCTTTGTGAGAAAAATCTCTTACATCGATTAGGGGATGGTACTGTAAACGCCAGTCCTAGAGTGGCGGAAGATCCTTCGTTCGCGGCACATGACCGCCAATTTACGGAAGGGTTCGTCAAATTCCAGGCCTAGACGATGGTAAATGCTTTGTCCGCGGCATTAGTCCTTTAAAGTCAATGATGCACGACATTTGAACACGTGTGTGATCGATATCAAATTGATTGACAGCGGTCAGATCCCCTTGTCAACCCTTGTAAATCAACTTGACGGGTGACAAGCACTTAGAGACGCCGACTTTTTGGCGGCAAGTTCCGTCAAAGAACTCCAGGTATTAAAAATCACGTGTAATCTTATTACGCAGTCAATGAAACAAATTAGGAGGATCCTTTATTATGCAAATGAATCTGGATCTGTGAATATATCCCTACTTCTGGGTATTACTTTTTAAATCTAGCAAAAATATATTACACTATATTTACTCACTGAAGTTGCTGTAGAATAATTCAATTTACAAACATCTAGAAATTAAGGAATTTAATCGACGAGGCATATAGATAAATGATAATGATAATAACAACCGTAGTACTATACTGGTATCTAATTATTATGAACTTCAGTACTGAAATTGCCAGATACACTGAAATAATATCCCCTAGGCTGTATTAATTCGATTACGGCAGTAACGTTAGAATTGCCTACTTCAGAAGAAGTGTTTGACATAAAGAGTACGGCTGTTGTGCTTGTAGACTTCGTCAAATAATTGAGTAGCTAACCATGTTACATTGGACTAGTGATCTACTTATTACACGAAACGGAGTAGAATTAAGAATATTAATTCTGACCACTCCTTCTGTTTCACATCGAGTATAACATCATGGTTAATTTTTGTTCCAAGCCAGTAACAGAGAGACATTACAGGAGCTGATTTGTAACTAGTGTTCTGTAGATGCGTGTGAAAGGCTGACGGAGGAAAGCAAAAAAACATTAATGGAATGGCCACTTTATTCTGCTCGCAAGTGAACGTGGTCAATGTGAACTTGAGGGGTCTTCTGTAGTACATAGTTCAAGGAGACACTATCAACAACTCCGGGACCTCAGTCAGAAAATCCGAGGTATTATATGTATGTAATAATCAGGCACAGGAATCCTTAAGTAGTTGATTTCAAGCTATCTACACAAAAACCGTATGCCAATACCAAAAATGCAAACAATAGTGGCCAATGGCGGCAGGTAAATACGGTCTGGTGCGAGTGATTACTCGGAAAGAGATTTTACGAGGGACGTCCTGCGACATCCCTGCCCAAAGTACAATAGTAGCTTAACTTTATTTCCCATCGTTCTGGTTTTAATGCTTAGAAATTCCTATACCTGGTAATGATTTAAGAGTTTGTTTAAAACAAATTCATTGAAATATAAAATCTGTATGACGCTGTATTTTTTGTTTGTTTGTTTGTTTTATTCAGCACACTTAATCAGTTCCATTATGATGTAATTAATCTACAATACAGAGCTAACCCCAGTGAAGTGCTCGAACATTGGTCTATACAGTTGTGAAGGTTATTCCATTAGCAGTGCTTATAGAAAGCTACAGGTCGCTTCTATGCATGAACGTCGGACTACAATTCTAAGTTAATTTAGACTGACTTGAGGTGCATCGCATCCGTAAATTTCTACATTATTGATTTGTCTTGGAAAACTGTAATAGGAATCAAGAGTGCCTTGAAAAAAGTTAAAAAAAATATTCTGTCAGCTATAAGCCCTGTTCAATGCATCATTTCTGGGCGTTGGTACCTAGAATGAGTTACTGCTGGCCCACGTCAATCTCTCACTCCACCTTCTCTGCCCAGGACAGTTAATTTGATCCGTTAGTAATAAACAACAGGACGACTAGTGTCTAGTGATATATCAGGTTCATGTTAGCATGCCATCTGCAATATGACTTCCATAGGATTTATCGAACGAATTGATATAAATGTATGCGTGTTTTAAGAGCATTTGCCCATTTTTTAAATAATTTAAGATTTGGATAAAAGCTTATGTTAACTCTCAAAACAAAACTAGATTTTTAAAATCGGGTTTTCATGTTTATTTTATTACTTTACTAGCACGCCTTCCCGGGTGTTGCACGGTGCTTATTAAACCTCAAAAGACGATTTAATTACGAAGAATTATCAAGAGAATATTTACGGTGGAGATGCGCTTTACTCTTTACACCTCTAATTTCATAAACTACTGCCGATTACCTAATAAGGGACGAAAAGTATGAAAATGGGCATGACGTATTGGCAGATGTGTAATAAATATCTTTAACCTCCACTTGACAGTCCCTCAAATTCTCGAAGTGTTAGATAGCCTATAAATGGCCTGGAATTATCAGAATTAAGGCATAATTTTAGATAAATTACACTGCATTAAACTTTAAACATTGTTTTCTCTTTGATCCCCTATATATGTATTAACAGGATACACTTCTCATTTCTACAGAAAATCCTGTCATCAATATTCCAAAAAGAAGGGAGAAGCTGGTGGATATAAATATTCCTCACTCGCAAACCGCCAGTTTCAGTTGATGAGCTACTTAATTTGATAATTTAATTTTAAAATATTAGTTAACGAAATCTTGTCCACATTTTCTGGTCCTAACTTTGAACATTGTTATAAATGTAAATGATATAAATAAAAATAATATAACTAAAATAATATTCATCAATTTGAAAATTAGTTTAGGAAACAATTTTTATATATGAAAATAAGGATCTAAAAAGTTTAATGTATACAATAGCTGAACAAGATTTTATGGAGTAGGAATGTTAAGGTTTAATATCTTAATGGATGTTAATACCGTAATGTTTGTTTATAATCATAACAGTTAATTTCTTTTAATAAAATGTATAGCTATACCTAGTTTATAAGTAGTATATCTTATAGTTAGTTTATTCGCTGAAATATATAATAAAGAATAGCTGTTCCAAAACGATTAAAGACCATGCAGTTTTTAGGAGAAGAGAAAGCTCCTTCTGGTGTAAGAATATGTTAAAAAATTCAATTTGGGTAAACTTTAAAGTTTCAGTATACCTAATGATGTTGATAGTGTGCAGTGGCTTCTTGTTCAGTCATATAATTAGGCCTATTTTCAACTTCTTCACTCAAGTCTTGCCTATTCCACCTATTTAATTCACCAACTATAACAATACGTTTGCTTTTCGTCTTAGAAGGTCGCTTATTTATAATTCTTTCTTCATTATAATAATCACCAAATGTGGGCCCACAGTACGAATCTGCAAATACACACTTTTATATATTTCGTCGTATTTTATATCTAAATCACAATTCTATATGCAGGAATAACTTAAATAATTATTTAACAGCCTATTGCTTCCTTTGAAGGTATAGGAAATACATTTTAATCCACAATAACATTAAAAACAAATGCATGTTAAATTCCACCTTCACATGTTTTCAGCCCAATAACGTTGCGATCTTCTGAGTAAAGTAAAGCTATGCTACAGCAGTGTGGAAATGGTGCTAAGAATAATGCACCACCAAAGACCCTTAAAGATTAAAAAATTAATCATCGAAATCGTATGACTACTGCATGTAATGAAGCAGTGACGCCCAAATACCTGAATATGAATAGTTTTAAACATGGCGTGAAATAACACATTTCTGGAGCAAAAATTTTGCAAAAAATGTATAATATCAAAACAAAAAACTGTAATTTTCTTGAAAAATGACACGTTTTATTGGCACATTCCTTAAAGATATTGGGAGTGACACATATATGTAGCCATCGATAAAAATAGTAGTCTCGGTTATTAAATGCCGTTTTACCAACTTCTGATGTTATGCTGGGCACAATTTTCCCTCTATATTGTGGCATTTATTGGCACATCTGTAATGGTAAGTATACATATGTTGTTACTAGCGTTAGCTCTGACGTGGAGTTGCTGACTTTCTAAGCAGATTTTTAGCCTGTGGGCAAGCGAGTTACCGCTCTCTTTAGTAGCAGCAGTCAACATGGATGAGAGAAGCCACTCTCATCGGAGCAACAGGTAACCAAATGTATCGCTTTTAAACTTTCCTTTATGTAATAAATTCAACATCCCAGTTTGAAATGTGTCGATCTTTTGGTGGTACAAGCTATCCTCTTTGAGTTCTTGTATTCAAAATCCTTTTAAGTTTTGGGATGGGTTTGCTATGGCCGGATAATTCTAAATGTTGTAGGCTTCGTTCCCAATGTTGCTCATTTGGTGTTGAAACTTATAAAGTATTCCCGAACTTCTAGGCCTAACCATCGGATTTTCTTGGGTGTGCGACAACATCTAATTATTTAGCGTGCAATGGTAATAAACTTTATTACAACGTACATGGGAAATGAAGCAAAACTTATAGACGTATTGAAAGATTTTGACATTAATATGCTTTGTGCGCACTATTGTGAGATTATTCTCTTTTTTAAGTTACCTTTCTATTGCTATTTTTTTACATGCTTTGTTTATTTCCCTTCTTATGCTTTACTAATATTTTGTTTCCCTTTCTATTATTTCTAATTTATTTTATATCGTTTTTATATTTAATTCGGCGAATATTACAAGCTCAATGCCTACATCTGAAGAATTAGAATAAAGTTTAATTAGATGTATTGATGTAAGTGCTATACACAACTGCTGTACTTGAATAAAATATAAGATAAAAGCATTCAATTAAGTTACTGTAAGCAGAATTATACACTCTTTTGTTTTGCTACTTTGTTTTCTCAGTTTCTCATGAACATCTATGAATATTGTTTGGAATGAAATATCTGTGTCTTCTGTTATTATTATATGCATTTTGGTGGAGTAACAACTATTACTATGTACACACCATGACGTTCCCAAGGAAATTCAAATCTACCGTCACAGGTATGTTCTTCTGACTCCAGCGTTTCATTTTGTAGCATGTAGCGTTGTAAATCCAATTAGTAGATTAATAATTTAGTAACTGAAAATAGAAACTAATAGTCTACGGCCGGGAAAAACATTAACTTCCATGGGTGAACAAAATATCAAAAGAATCAATATTGTGTTTGTTTTCTTTCAGAAACACACACACACACACACACACACACACACACACACATACTCTCGATTACTTATTAGCATACCTATACATAAAGAGTAGGACTAGACCGATTCTTATGAAGCTTAGTACATACTTACTATCGAAATATCATCTAAATTACTTTATTAGAAATACGATGAAGCAGTATACCATAACTCATTTCCTTAAATGGTTAAATAATGCTGCACAATTGAGAAAAATGAAATATATTCCTCATTATATTTTAATATAACTAAGTATATGCATACTGTGCAATTATGTAATAATTTATTTTAAAAGTACAACAGTAGTAGGTTATAGATTGTAGGTGTTCTTAATTCCAAGCATAAACGATAAACATTAAACATTACCCTAATTATACATCAGAATATCAATAAAAGTAATTAAAGTATTGGATCCTTCAACAAGAGTGTCCTAACTTTGAACTTAAATAAAACACGTTCTACAAATGACATAGGTTTATTTCATTTTTATTTTGGAACCTAATTAATGCCATTATTTGTGGAAGGGAACATCAGTTAAGTGACCGCCGCGACTTCGTTGGGTTGCGCGTATACGGTTGGCCCAATTTTCAATTACAGAAGAACGTAAATTAGGTTTAACTTCACGAATAACACGCGTGATGTTACTCATAAGATCATTTATATTTTTGGTTGTTGACATAAACTCGTGATTTAACATAACCCGACAAGAAGTAATCGAACGGCGTTAAATCACATGACCTCGGCAGCCAGTTAACATCACCACCACGGGAAATGATGAAACCTCTGAACTTTTCCTTCAAAAGATCGATTGTTTCGAGAGCAGTATGATATGTGGCACCATCTTGCTGGAACCAGGTGCTTCTGAGAGCCATACCATTCAATTGAGGCCAAAAATAGTCCCTTATAAGAGCCCGGTATGTTTCTTCATTTACAGTTAGAGCTTCTCCATCTTCATCGTCGAAAAAATATGGACCAATGATTCCACCATACCAAAATCCACAACACAAAGTAACCTTTTGGGGATAAAGTGGGCGTTCTTGAATCTCCATTGGATTGTGATTGCTCCAATAGCGGTAATTTTGTTTGTTAACACAACCATCTATCAATCGTCGCTGAAGATGATTATTCGACAAAATCTTCCAAATGCTCCATAGTCCAGTCAGCGAATACACGGCGCAACTTATGGTCCTTGGGCTTTAGTTGTTGAGTTAAAATCATTTTTTAAGCGTGAAACCTCAAGTTCAGATGCAGAATTCGCCAATTTGTGGTCGGCGAAACCCCTAATTCTTGCGCTCGACGAGCAATTGATTTGTTTCCGTTCTCGCGTACACTTTCAGGAACGGCGCCTATGTTTTCATTGGAGCGCTTACGTTGATTACGTACAGGCGTTCTTTGATCGCTGACAGAACCACTTTTTTTCAAATTTATCGATCAAACGCCGAATCGTTCTCTCGCAGGGACGATTATGCATACCGTAAACTTTCTCTCAATACACTGAAGGTTTGGCGAACAGATGATCCACTTTGATAATAACTTTTCACAATTTCTACGCGTCGCTGAATGCTGTAACGTTCCATGGCTATTTGTATATAATAACTGTAACCTCACGAAAAAAATGACTTATGTAACTCAATAACAACGGTAGCTATCACATGTCAAAAATAGGACACTCTTGTCGAAAGACCCTTTAAATTAACTGAAAGGTAATTAAAATTAAGTACTATACCATAGTACAGGTACTATAATATAAAGAACAGGTAATTATTTACTCTTTAGGTGCGGTAATTATATGTGTTCGTTTATGTATTTATTGCTTTACTGTTTAGCTCCATTACTTTTCTAACCATTAATAATTAAGATAAAAATGTGACTATGCATTAAAGCATTAGCTTACTTTGCAATGAAGAGGTGAATAGTATAGTCCTTACATATCGGCCAATATTTTCTTTACAAAAGCTTTATGAGAGTACCACAAAATTTATGTTTCCCACTAATTAGTTACTGAACTATATAATATTAACGTTGTGAAACTACATTAATAAGCTGTTTTGGTGATAATCGTTTCATGTTACTTGTATGTTTCAAATTTACATGAGTAAGTAATTAAATTTCATTAATTTGAGCTTTTCCGCTAATTGCACAAAATTAATTTTAAAATAATCAATTACAACAATTAGCATTTAACCAAAAGTTTAATACTAATTTGCTTTTAAGTATGACAGGCTTCCTAAAGCAATAAACACTATACTGTGAAGTCTTCCTTCTCTTCTATAAATAGATTTTATTTTATAATTATCACAACAACACTCCTATTCTTGCTATACCTTTAAGCATTTAATCTTTCAGCGTTAATTTGTAAACATGCATTTCTTAAGGTTTAATAATAATTTCTTATTATTCCTCTTGATTCCTGAACATATGTCCCAAATCCTGTTCCTACTCGCATCTAAAAGCTTGTAAACTCTAAACTCTAACGTAAAAACTAACAATGTATTTAATACGGATTATTTTTAGCTTTAATGAGAGTGTTACTCTATATACCTACCATAACAGTTTAATTTGGATAACAATGTGAACAACTGCCGCACACACGTATTGCCTTATTTTCACTACTTGTTTGGTTTAGAGTAATGAAGTGTACAAGAAACGTAATGAAAATAATGACATCCACATTTGATCTTTCTTTCCTTTAAGAATTAACAACATTTCCGTTTCGTTCGAGATAAAAGAATACTCAAGGTATTAGTTGAACTTTCTATATACAAGTTGTTTGTTTAGAGCGACAAACTTTGGGATCAGATACATAACCTCCTTTGAAGCAATTTCTATTAGCGCTGGGAAGCTTCGTTTCATCCCAAGAGGGATTGTGTGATTTAAGTGGTCGATTCTAAAGAAAGGGGTTGACGTAATTATATATGTGAAAATTTAACTCACAAGTACTTAAGGTTGCAGATATTCTTTTTATCGATTCAACCACAAAGGAAAACATACATACAAATTGTATGTGAACAAAATGAAAAGTGCTCACTCCAGTGTTAATAAGCAATATGGTCATTATTTTATTGTGTTACCTCAACAAAAGTTGGTGAAACACACGTTCATTGACTTCCAGATAAGCAATGCATTGATGTGCCATAAAATGGCGTGTCTCTTCCAAAGCCGGCAGGTACTTCCCTGATTTCAATTGCTGCGCTAACTATGCATGCTGCACGACCTTCGAGGCAACAGGAATTTTATGAACCATAGATTTGATGTAGTACCCTAAAACAAACCAAGTGAAGTCAGGCGGTGTTTTTACACCGATCAGGCACCGGACCCATCCCGACCTATCCAGTGAGTACGGAATATAGTTAACAATTATTATTTAGCAGCGGATACATCATTCCCAAAATGAACTGATACCCCATCATCTTGGAAATGCATTTCTTGTCTGAAATTAAGAAGCAGGCACATTCACTTAGATAGAACTGTGCAGAAATAAAGGCTTGCAAAAGCTATAGCCAAAACGAAAGTCATTCAAATCTTATGTCCACACATTAATACCAAATCTGATTTGATGTGGTCGTATGGACGTGGTGTAGAGGCTTTCGAAAGTGTGCTTCATCCTGAATAACACGTGGTTTTGCATTGTGGATTTGTGCTGCAGTTTGGTTCTAATGCCAATTACAAAACTGCTGTCGCAGTGGATAGTAACAAACTTTTTCAAGATGATATGGTTGCATCACCTATTCCTGCAGAATTCCCAGACCGTGAAATGACTAATGTCGAATGGGTGAGCGATAGATCAAGTACCCACCGAAGCTGGAGGACTGTTTTCTTCACACCACAGCACTGCTTCGTTGGCCTCAGGAGTTCGCCAGAAAAACCCGTTCTTGTCTCACGTATAACTGTGGTGGGAGACACTCCACTGGTACTAGTCTGTATGTCCAGGACCTGGAGATTGTAACATATGACGTTAACTCTCAGGCAGTCTACTCTCACATATAACTGTGGTGGGAGACTAGTACTAGTCTGTATGTCCAGGACCTGGAGATTGTAACATATGACGTTAACTCTCAGGCAGTCTACTCTCACATATAACTGTGGTGGGAGACATTCCACTGGTACTAGTCTGTGTAATGCGTCCAGTTCGCATAATCTGCGATGAATGTTGCACTGTGGCAAGAGGCCGTCAGATTGAAAAGCGTTCCTGGTATAGTCTCTGCACAGCACGACCACACTGTACCGAGGAAAAGTTGTCAACAAAATGAGTGGATTAACGAAACTGATCATAAGTAGTCAACTAAGGAAATAAATAAACCTGCTGATCTCAGACAGTAATCAAATGGGACGAATGCGTTTTACCGAGCTGCAGAAGTAAACAAACTGGGCTAAAACAGTGAAGTGACCGGGTGGTATCATCAAAGGATAACCTCTCTTGCAATACAAAGCATTTTTTCTTCTTCCTTTGGTGAGGTTTCTTTATCTTCTTGTGTAGATTTGGGTCAATAAACAAAACATTTTAACACTAGTGATTTATTTATTCGAGTTTCACATACCTAATTTCTACAATTCCTTCCTGTAAGATCATTACTCACATGAACCTTTTGCACGGAAACGAAGCATCGCATTGTCATAACAAAGGTGTTTTAAGGAAGGTTAGCTATTTTATCACACATTTTGTCTGTCTAGTTTAGAAACACCTGTGCATAAACATACAAACTAAAGTGACTCTAACTAAAGAGCGCAATTAATTATACAGCTGTCTTAAGTCATGGAGAATACCAAAATTTCTGCATGTTATTAGATCTAACCATCTCTTATATTGCAAATGCCTACAGTTTTCAGATGAGTACATAGATATTCTACTGGTTACTGTCATTCAAGTAAAGTCATTTACGTGTGCGTTGTGATAAATCTGAACATTTTGCCACAGGTTTTTGTCTGTCTAGTTTAGAAACATCTGTGCATAAACATACAAACTAAAGTGACTCTAACTAAAGAGCGCAATTAATTATACAGCTGTCTTAAGTCATGGAGAATACCAACATTTCTGCATGTTATTAGATCTAACCGTCTCTTATATTGCAAATGCCTACAGTTTTCACATGAGTACATAGATATTCTACTGGTTACTGTCATTCAAGTAAAGTCATTTACGTGTGCGTTGTGATAAATCTGAACATTTTGCCACAAGTTTTTGTCTGTCTAGTTTAGAAACATCTGTGCATAAACATACAAACTAAAGTGACTCTAACTAAAGAGCGCAATTAATTATACAGCTGTCTTAAGTCATGGAGAATACCAACATTTCTGCATGTTATTAGATCTAACCGTCTCTTATATTGTAAATGCCTACAGTTTTCACATGAGTACATAGATATTCTACTGGTTACTGTCATTCAAGCAAAGTCATTTACGTGTGCGTTGTGATAAATCTGAACATTTTGGCACAGGTTTTTGTTAAAATGCGAGTATTGAAGCTGATTGCTTATATAATAGCACCCTAGTAGATTATATTATAGAAATGAATAGGCTTTTAGCAAAATCAATGTCACATTCACTGAGCATATAAAAACATGTCACACTACACCTTTGCCAATTATTTTAAAATGCTTTTTCAGATGAATGCGACTGATTTTATCCTTCCCTTTGTGGCTAACTTTTGTAAATGGGATATGCATCGATTGCTACAGAACACATTCCAAACAACCATTCAAGCTTTTGAAATGTGGATGTTCCCATGGCTAGAGAACATCATTTAAAGGTTTCGGGATACTGGGATTTCGCTAAGCTGAAGAAAAGCAAATATTTAGTGAAAACGGTATATGCTATTCTTTGTGAGTTGTATTGACCTCAGGAAACCTGTGTGTAAATGTAATGTTATGATGTGTTAGTTTATAATTATAGAATCAGCATACTGATTTTATGCCTAAGGTCGTGAACATGGCCTTATTTTACGCTGGTTGACGAACCTTATTATGCGTGATAGAAGCTGTAAACGTTAAATGCTTCTTGGCGCTTCCAAAGACGATTTTTCCTTTTTTGACAAAAATAGTAATTGGCCCATGTTTTTACGAACCCACTGAATTCACCTTCCCGAGGCTGGTAAAATTGGAATACGCATGCGTCGCTTTTCTTACAAAATCAGTCTTACATAAATTTTGTACTCATCATATGTGCTGCAGAATAACAAGTAGTTGCAAGGAGTATGCACGCATTTCAAGCTTAATGAATATATGTCTTAACAGAAGTATGAAGTGGAGTGAAAATGATAAAGTGGAAGGGTTATAGAATGCGTAGAAAGAGAGTTGCATTATTGGCAAGGCAAGAATGAGCTCCCGAACTCCATCTCCACTTTGAATCAGAGAGTCGCATTATCGATGCTTGCGAGTTCACGAATTTTGCCGTGTTTGCAGCTTGATAAATTGCCTCATATTTTCGCAGAGTTGAAAGTCTATTTAATTTATTATATTGCCTATAGTGTACACTGCAGTCCATGCCCATAGTCAAGGTCAAGATCCATATTTTAGGGAACATGCGCTGATGCTGTGCCAATCCTCAGCTTAAATTACACGGATATATTAATGGAGTTTCTTGAAACAGTTAAAACATTTATATGTAGTCGAAATAAACAACGCAATTGGGCTTAAAAGACGGACAGTGAAATGATAGATTACTATGATGGACAGGAGTCAGAAGCAACTGAATTAAGAAGAAGGAAGTCATCCTCTGTGGTGTAGTGGTTACCATGCTAGCCTCTAGTTCCCGAGGTCGCGGTTTCAAACCCGGCGGAGGGCGATGAATTTTTTCGGGCGTAAAAATCCTTAGCATGGCTTCCTTTGGGAGGGTAGTAAAGCTGGTGGTCTCGTGTCGTGGCACGTTAAAGAACCTCAAGCTTGATAAAGAGGCCTCTGAGCAAAATTACCGGTCTTTCACGCCCAATGTAGAATGGAACGCTTAGGACCACAGCAGTTAAAGAGCGTCCATAGATATAACTCAATTTCAAGAAGAAGGAAACAACAGATAACGTCTTATTATCCGCTTTAAGACGTCATACAATGTTAGATATAAGATTAGTTATAAAATTCAATACTATAGAATTTTCTATGGTACTGAGGGTGGAATCCGATTGCAGCATGGAAGCTTACAAAGCTATTTCTGGGTAGTAGAGTACTCTTTGTCAGAAAAAGGTGTATTGGTACCTAGTGTGAAACATTTGTAGAAATAGATAGGATTCATGAAAGGTAAATCTGTATCGGTGCATCTTCGAGAGACGCTCTTTGTAAATAAGTAATGTTTAATCCCATTCGTCCATTTATTATGGTACCTCAAAATGTATAAGTATACGGAATCTGTCCACTTATTATAAGGAAATTATTTTGCAAAAACAGCTGTGTTAAATGATACACCATCTCTTTATAATATTGACTAGAACCATGTGTTTAAATTCACCACGCAATCAAACGTGGTCATCTAATTAAATACTAAATACACAACGGAATTTCAACGTTTCATGATAAATTATATATATATATATATATATATATATATATTGTCCTACCAAATCCACTTTTCCTGTTCCATTCATTTATCACTTACTCTGATTAACAGTCATACTCAGTATGATCTTCTAATATTGGCTTACTAAGACTTGCATTAGATCCTCTCACTCCTAAGCACCCGATAAACAAGCAGCAATAAGCAAATAATATTTTTTTATGCATAGTAGGTTTGCAACTATCTTCATTTTCTTCTTCCAGGAGGAAATATGCAATGTGTGGTTTCAGTTATTTAAATTTCCAATGTGTCATATTTATACAATATGCTCGCGTTTTATCAGTGTGTAGAATAATTTTCATATAAAGTGAAATTACATGGTCCCTATGACGTTATATTAGCCTTTTTAACTGAAGTGCGAGATCCGGTTTGATTATAGTTGTAGTTTGGGGAATTTCACCACCGAAAGTAGGATTTACTTGACCTGATAGATTCCTGGGTACTAGTTGAGCTACTAGATTGAAAAGGGCTCCAATGCGCCCAGAGAGTACTCTGCATACTAATTATAAGCACGCTAACCCACCAATGCCCTCTATATAATATACCTGTGTGAACAGAATGGATAACTTCGCGGCAGTACGATGGTCTCTGTTATCGGCTGTCTGGCTTAGAGTTAAGCTGAAGTGAAATCTGCCATTATGGTATTATACGCAAGTATTTAAAACTTTATTTCGAAGATTATAAATTTAAATTTTCTTGATTGACTGGCTAAATGGAATTGTATGGTTTTATTCCAGTATTACATCAGTATTTCTTGCAGGTTCTTACATTTTTGTAACCAAGGGACTTCGAGAGATATTTTGGTGCATAAAAGTTAAGTATAGTTATTAATTGCACAACAATGTTTTTCAGAATAGAGGGGAAAGAGAAAGTAAAAAGCGAGCCTGAAAATTAAACAAAAAAATAATGTTTATAAAGCTTCCATTGTAGCTTCTTTCAGTAGATCTTAACTGTATTTCTATCGAGCTGCTGGGGAGTTAAAAATATAACCTTTTATTTGAAAATTATATTACAGTTATTTTCATAATTATTTATGTTGTGCTCGGAAAATACAGTAAATAGCGTATTGCAGCGATTAGTAAGTAAAGAAGGAATAACAGTTAAGCTGGTAGATCTATGAAATTGAACTTTTAAAATAAAAAGCTATCCACTTCACACGGCGAGGTTGTGATTTGTACGGCCTGTTATGTGCATTTTATTCTATTTCTGCACCCTTCTGAGGAATTTATAATATGTATTAATATGAATAAATAATGGTAATTTATATAAAAAAACTGCGTAACCTAAAGCAAATTAGACGCAGAAAAAGAACTGCTGTGGGGTTAGAATTTGTTCTGGGAGGTCGCATATGTTTGTACGAAATTCAGATATTATTTCAATTTCATAACAACAAAATAGCCATCGACAGCCCACCTATGCACCCAGGAAAGTGTGTGCATTTTCTCAAAGATAAATGTGTTCTCACTTTCTGCGTTAAAAATTATGCAATGTGCAAAAGTAAGGTTGTGACGCTAATTTAATGATTTTTGGAAATCAGGACTCGGTATTCAGCAGAAATCAAATCCAGCTGAAGAACAGTAAGGACCAGATAATTAATGCTATATTGGCTATTCGCAACTGACACATGAATACCTCTTAACTAAAAGTGAATCCACACTGTAACTACTGTAAAGTAGCCTTTACAATATAACATATATTTGATTGTAAACGTTTAGAACCTTATAGATCAAAATACAAGGTTCCTCCAGGTCAAAAGATAACACTGAATAGCTCTACAGAAGTTTTCAATACTATTAAATTTATCCATACAATTAAACTATCAATGACACCGGGATTTTATTTTCAGTGTATTATATGTTTATTTATCAATACTAAGATATATTTTTCTACTGTTTAAAACCATTTTATATAAATTTATTTGAAGTCGCTTCAACTCGCTTGTCATATCGTGACTCAATAAGGATATAAACTACTATAATAAATTACATTGTAAAGGTACATTAGTTAGACAAAACGTAATAAATTTGTCAATATTCTAAGATTATAACCTACTCAACTTTCATTATATACTATGTTGAATGGTTTTTATATTTTAAAGCAGTGTTATAAAGCCAACGTAATGTAATATCAATGCTGCTGGTGCTTAAAATATTATAGTTTATTTGCCATTTCCAAAACCTTTATTGAAAGCTAATGTAGTGTTATGTGGTTTAAATGGTCGCTCATGACCTAGTTGTTCATGCAACTCCTAAAATAGATAAATTTAAAAAGGAACAGAGCTTTGATTAATAATAAAATCCTCTAAATCTTCATAATAATTTAGTTTTTGCAAGGCGGCGACAAAGATTAGAAAGCGTTGGAAAGTGGGCTTGCGCTTTTGTTTTTTAAAATTTATTTTTATCGGGGTTAATATTTAGTCATACGTCCCTTAAAACATCTAGGGTTAAAGTTCTTTACCTTTGTCTTCACATATTTTTTTTCTGCTGGAGTCTTTTGGATGCACATAACGTGAAATTAAACAGAATTTATAGAGGCGTTTTCAAACAATGATGTACTTTAATAGCAACTGTTACTGCTTGAGGAGAGATTTTCGAGGTAAAACACAGCTCCCTTGGGTGCTTTTACGTGGTAGCATTCAGACATTCACTTAGTACTTTTGTTGTTCTGTAGACACATTTAATGCAACGGAATGTTACACGCAGTCTGAATGAATAATCTAATTGTTCTAGATGCTCGTAATCGTAACAGAAGTAAATGTTCTGGTTTCGAAAATGCTATTTAACTTTGTAAAATGCTGAAACTATTCTATATAAGTTGTAATTAAAACTCTGGTGAATAAGTATTTAAAAGAATAAAGGGGAAAATTATACATGGCATTTGTTGATTTTGAAAAAGCTTATGACCGTATTGATTTAAATTTGTTCTACAAACTTTTGAGGAAGAGAGTAAGTCAACATATGGTGAATGTACTTAAAGCTCTCTATAAAGAGAACACTTTTTTGTGAAAGTAGGATTAGGATTGATAACAAAAGAAGTAAATCAATGGAAGGGGTTACGACAAGGATGTAAGATAAGTCCAGTATTATTTAATCTACACATTTATGATATCCTCACTGAGATAGGAAGAAACAATAATTGGTTGCCTGTGATAAATAAGGTATCAATTCCTGGGTTATTATTTACGTATGACTTAGTGGTGAGGGTCTGTTTCAACGATCGACTTGAAGCAGTCCTTACAGCAAATGGATAAATGAAAGTAAACTAAAAGAGGTCTCAAATTATAGTGTTTAAGAAAGGTGCAAAATTGGGCAAGTATGAAAAGTGAAAGAAAGGAGAGAAGGAATATAAAGTGGTTAGAGATTGTACATACTTAGCGGTCAAAATGGATGGGGTGAAAAATGGGAGAAACAGAAGAATCTGGTATTGGGGAAGGGGAAAGGTGCAATGTCAGCGATTAAAGGGTGCAAATATAGAATACCAGATATGAATGGTAAATGGTTTGAGAAAATATATAACACGGTAATTGTTGCAAAAATGCTATATGAAAGTGAAATATGGGGAGTAGATGCAAGCTGCTAAGTGATAGATATGGTACACAAGAGGTTTTGTAGAGAAGTTTTAGGCCTACCAAATGCCACAGTAAAGGAGATTGCTCTAATTGAAATGCAGAGAGTGGGGATAAAAGGGGTAATAATGGAGAGAGCTCTCAAATATTGGTATATACTATTAAATTTAGAAGAAAAGAACTTGATGAGGCAGTGTCTGGAATTTCAAGAAAGGAACCTAAAGAATAATGCGTGGAGCTATAGTATAGTAACTAACTTGGAAAACAGTGGTCTGGAGAAATTTTGAGAAGGAGGGAAAATAACGTCAAGGATTTTTGGAAAGAAGCTAAGCGGAGGTTTGAAGATAATAGAGATACAGAGTACATTTAGTAGCATTGGGATGAAAAGTTCCTTGAAATCATACATATTAATAAAGAAATTCATGGGCAAGAGAAGAGTACGTGGATAACTCAAATAAGGAGAGAGTATAGCTTGGGTACGAGCAGGTGTATGGAAACTAAAATGAATGAGAAATGGGTACCCGCAGAACCAGTGTCCAATATGTGGTGAAAGAGAATATTTGGAACATATTGTGTTTGATTGTAAAGGTACACAGCATTGGAGAAAGGAAGGCATAAATGGAAATGGTTAAAAGTAGGCAGAAAAAGTAGTCTTAAGAAAGATCTTTAATACGGATAACAAAAAGGTAGGAGAGTACCTGTCTAAAGTAAAAAACAAATGGTTATGGTCAATAAAAAGAAATGTGAAATATACTCCATCATGAGATGTTAAGATATATTATTATGTTTATCATTATTATTATTATTTTACTACTACTATCATTATTATCATCATTTTTATGTTTATATAAAGAAAGAAGTATGGGTAGAATATGGCAAGATATCAGCCTGGGCTGATGTGCAGCCATATTCTAAGGAAGGTTGCTAGCACAAATAAATAAAATAAAAAATAAAATATAAGTTGCGACGTGGCATAACGTTTTAAAATGAAATAAATATTTTGGTTATTGAATTACGTATTTACTTGCGCTTAATAATAGCCAGTTACCATGCTTCATTTGTCATCCAAGTCTTTTCCACCCAATTTGTGTATGTTTGTGTTGTTATGAGAAAGTAATTTAAAATAGAACCATTGCGCAATCTTGATCAATGGTTGAAAAAACCATAAGTGTTCTCTTATTCGGGTTTAGAAGGTTAACTCCTCTCACCGACGTTAATGGAATGAATTATATTATAAACCCAAATAAATTTCGAATAATTTACTGCATGAGAATGTGATGTCGTATTTAATAAGGTTGAGTTTTTTCTCGTGGTATTGTATCTTTCATCCGATGGGTCATACCTAGCGAACTGATGAAATGAGATAAATGCTCGGAGACCTAAATTAGCAAAACTATCTAAGAGTTATCTTAACGCCTGAGGGAAAACCTCGACTATATAGAAGACAGTTTTATCCAATCGTTTTACTATGCTCTCCCCACATTAAGTAAAGATCAGTTGGTACTATGAAATTAGCGTATTATTTTTGCGGCAGATGCCAAATCAGTTTACTAACATCCGTTTTATATATTTATGCAATTTAAAGACAGTTTTTGCAATCTTTATTACCATAATCATATTTAAATATGATTTAAAGTAGGTTTATCACATCATAAAAGTTTAAAAGGATTCACCTCCGGTTTAACTTTAATTAGCGAACCCTCATAAGTTTCAGACTCCATTTTGATGCATTCGGTACTAGATGATGTCAATAAAATATTTGCAGCGAATGCCGTCAAAATCCAAAAATTTTTATTTATATATATTAAGTGTCAATAATTTACCTGGGTGGAGAGTTTTGGAACAACTAGAAGAAAAATCCTTTCAAAATAATAAAAAAAAGGTTATGTTTCAGTAAAAAACCACGAATAAGTACATTTAAGCATCCGTTCAAAATCTTTGATGCCCGAATATGACGTTTTAATTATAACACTGAACTTAAAAACATTAAAAACCACTAAAATATATTTTTATGTCCTCTGTGGATGTACGAAGAACTGCATGAGACATAACTATTTCACAAAGTTATTTTATTCACATCGGTTGATATTTATTATTCAGTTTGTTTTTGTAAATTTAAAACTGTTTAAATATCCTCTATGTGTAACATAGGTTACAATGCAATATCCCTAAATTACTAATAATAATATTATGAGCTTGAATTTTCCAATATGTGCAGAATTTTTTGAAGTTAAAATACCCCATGTAGCACTGAAATCTGACACGAATACTCACTCTGCCGATGACAACGTATATACCACATTGTGTATTATAGTATTCATATAAAAGTCTTCCTTATATCGACATTACTTATTCATTATACATTTTACCTAGGAATGATTTCAGATTAAGTACTAAGTGACAGCGTTCTCTTTTAGCCATGCTAATTCAAACTTATAATGGAAAGATAAAAGAAGAATGAGGACTTTTATGTTTGTCCGTTAGATAAAGCTGAACATGAAATATTCGAAAAGGTTTGAAAGATGTATTTGACACAAGTGATATGTGCTAATGAGGTCTACATTTTTCTTCTATAGGATTTTGCCCATCTCTTATGACTACCCAGTTATACAAAATTCAGTAGCATAAAGAAAATGTGGAATATTTGCTGTATTAGAAGAAATAGATTTCATAATAAACTCCACACTCCTTAAGTACAGCGCAATAAGGGAAGTATTGAGAAAAACACAGAGGAAAATAAATACGTTTTATAAAACAATAACAATTTCCTTACTAACTCAATCAATTCTTTAGCACTAAACAAGCAGCAGAAAATCACAATTGAAAATTCAGTAGTTAACTTCGTACCACCTTTTGTTTAGTCTTTGCTGGAGTTTAAACAGTGTCAGAAAATAAGGGATGAATTAAAATGTGTAAACACACAGAAAGAATTTTTCAAAATAAGGACAACTGGAAATACATTTTTCAGAGAATGAATGATGAATAGATTACCAAAGCTATTAAGGAAATGTGAAACATTAGAGAAAATGGATGTTGGTAGGCCAAAGCAGTGTTGGAGAGAGGAATTTGATTATTGCGAACAGAACAGAGCTTGAAATGGTTCTAACCTGAAAAATGACTTCATAGGCTAATCACGAATATTCAAGATACACAATTTGGTAATTGCGACGCAGCTGCTGTGAGGCAAACTTGACGCGTGAATGACGGTGTCCTTCAGTGCCGACAGCTGTCTGGTAAAAAGATAAGGACAAATAATGAGAGGGCAGAGCACTCTCCTCCCGACGTAAACATCGGAAGCCAACAGAAAGACAATCAAATAATTATGGAACTTCCTTCCCCACCTACAGCGAATATTCTACAACTCTCTCGAAAACCTCAACGGCTATATATAAGCGTGCGATTAAAGAGGTCATGTGTTCGACGCCCCATCGAGTGAAACGAATGGAAGAAGAGGCTACTTTGCACGTGTTTCATTGCGCCACTATGCAGGAGGAAAAGTGAAGTGACAATGAAAACTACACAACGACACAATATAATATTTTAATGAGAATCGCCAGACCATTTTTGAGAAAATACAAACGAACATAACATTTCCCATATAAAGCGTCGTTTGAGACTGCGAATTTTTTTCGCAGAGTATGCTTACACAAATGACATTTACTCCTTTTTGTCGTTTTCAGTTATTCTGTTCACTCTCGTACACACACCACGCAAATATCCACTGGTTTCAGTGGATCTCAAAACCTGTATTTCCAGCTAAATCTAAAGCTGTAGATTTGGAGTAGACTAGTTATTTTGTTTAGCAGAAAGGACAATTTTTTCCATAATAACTGTTCGTATATAGCATTTATAATACAATATTTTTATTGGTAATAAATTAGTTAACAATATAATGATGAAAGTAATATTATGATATAATTCTCCGTTTCGCTTATTTCAATTTTTAAAAGTATTTCATTTATATAACTCCCTTTAACTTCGGCACTCTTATAGAAGTGTTTTACTTGAGAAATAATTGCTGCCATTGAGCTGTAGGTTTGCTTAATATTAGTTTTTAAAAATGTTTACTACTGAGTGCACTCATTTTCACTCCGACATGCATTCTTCTAGATCCTGTGGAGCAAGGATAATTATTGCTGTTAAAGAAAAGTCCGCGCTTCATCCTAGAATAGAGTCCGAGACCTGTCATGAAGCACTGGAATGGCGAAAAGGAAATAACCATTTGTACCTTTTTTAACAGAAATTAACTAGAAAACTTATATAAAAAATTTGGAGACTGAACACCTACACGTAGAAATTTTGTTTAATTGAACAAGAAAATCTGGGAAATCAACCTGGAACAAGAAAAACACTTAATTTAGAATCTCCCGGAAAAAATTCTGGAGACCAAGCACCTATATGTTACAACTTTGTTTAACTGGAATACAAGAAATTAGAAACATTATTAATACCTCCTGGAACCAAAATGGAGACCGAGCACATATATGTGGCAGTATTGTTTAATCGGAACAACAAGAAGCCTATGAAAGCTCTGTATGAAGAGATGTGAAAGCTGATATGAAAGCCCCTCTTCTTTGGAGAGAGTGCAAATATATTCTTCGGAAGCAGCTACAGGTGACTCAAATCGTTCACCTCGATTATTGGGCCGGATCTGGACTGCAGAGACTGGGAAATATTTTACCCTGTGACTCCTGCAGAAATTGAATTGTTTTAGTGCAGTGTGGGCAAAGGCGTTGTGCTGGTGCAACAAAATTCCTTGCAGAACGTCCTTAGGACGCTTTATTCTCAGTTCCTGAAGACCTGTGGCAGACATTTTAAGGTGTATCGTCTGGTAGTAACTGTCTCTTGTCCTTTAAACAATATGGTCATTAGCTGAGAAGAACGAACAGATCATCTTTTTACCAACACTTCTTGGTCGCCTCAGTTTTGTTGCAGGATCCCCTTCTTGGAAGATCGTGACCAATGGCTGTCGCTTAGTTTCTGGATCATAATGTTATATCCAATTTTTGTCACCTGTTACGATGTTAAATATGTTTTTGGATCTTCCCCCGTAAAATTTTCCATCATTTCTTGGCACCAATGCACACATGCCTATTTCTGCTCATTTTTGTGGTAGGGGATAGAAAATATTCATATAAGGACTACGGAGCTTCCTGACGTGAATTTTTTCTTCATGCTTGGTGTTCAATGTTTCCAATCCAATATTTAGGGTTTCTTCAATCTGACAATATATGCAACGACTATCTTCCCTTAATATATGCTCTGTTTTCAACACATTTTCATATGTTGTTGCTGTAGCTGGCCGTCCTGAGCGGTCTTAATTTCGAGAGAATCCCTTTCTCTTCTAAACTCTGCAAACTATCGATAAATCGTGGCCTGCGAAGAGCAAGAATACAAATGATTAATGCAGACTTTCAACACATTCTTTTTTTTTTCTAAACCGACCTTAAAGTCATAGAAAATCATAGCAAGGAAATGCTCTCGCTTGTTATCTGAACTTTAATCTAAAGTCAGGAAGATCTGCTTTGGCTTATCACAACGTATTGTTGCCCATTTTCAAAAATTTCAGTAACCGTAAGTATTTGTGCAGTAATTCTTTTGGACATTTGCTTTGAATATTTCTCTTTGTTTCTGGCACGCACTTTGCTTCGAGTACGGCAGCTCGTCCTTTATCTCTTTATACGTGAGTAAAGAGGCTGTACATGATCAAATGAGAATAATACTCAATTTCAGATACTCAACTTTCGAGAGTGAATGAGACTTTCCTGTGAAAATGCCAGAATATGTGCAAAGAAAACAAAACTTCCAAAGTCTCTTATGATAAGATATGTGCATATTATCCTTGTAATTGTAAATTTAACGATAAGAACGTCAGGCGGTTGCGTGGATATTATAACTGCTTCGGGTGAGTCCAAGTTGTAGCGGCCGGCGCGCGAACCGCCGTGCGGTGGCCGCAGTTTGAAGGAAAAGCACTGTATTTAACATGCAGAATGCCTTTTGACATTTATAGTTTCACCGTTGGTGAATTTTGCGAAGTGCAGTCAATTTCTTCGCCGAGTTAATAGTTGAAAGAAACATTTAATGATCAGGAATTTCAAGCGGAGAGAGTAATAGAGAGTTGTGCACTTCTTATGAAGACCGGTGAGTGCAGGTTACTTGATCCTTGAATTTCGATTCGAGAATGAACGATTTAATTAACTTTGTCTTGACGTGACTGTCCAAAAAGTCATGAAAAGTTATACGAGTTATATGTATATCTATATATATATATATATATATATATATAGGTTGGACCATTTAAGTTGAGACTCTACAATATCTAAAAAACTAGCGGTTTAGAAATAAATGTCTTGAATAAACGTTTCTTGATATTATACTGAATAATAAATGCCATTATTCGTGTTTCATTTGGAGGACGTTGTGATTGTCATTCTAGGATCAATTTAATTTGACTCTGATTGTAAGTTCCCATTTAAACAAATTAAATTGACCCGGAAATGACTGTCATAACGTCCTCCAGACAAAACACGACTAATAGCATTTACTTTCCCCATAAAATCAAGCAACTTTTATTAAATATGTTTCTTTTTACAGGGCTTAGCTTTGGAGATATTGTAGAGTCTCAACTTAAGTGGTCCAGCCTATATATATATATATATATATATATAAAACTGTATAACGCTAGGCAACTTAATTTCATAATTACCCCGTGCACAATTGCAAGATAATACAGAGACTCGGAACACCGTTTTTGTGTGTCTTTATGCGCATGTTCAATGTAAGCGAAAGTGCAAAATACTTAGGCTTCAATATAGACATAAATCGATTGTCTGCTTAAAAGCTGTAGGTGCGAGTGGGATTTGAACTGTGGATCCCTGTACTGGAAACCTGCCGCCCTTTTGAGGCAGTTCTCTGCACTGAAACAATGCTATATTAATGCATTATTAATAACTATGTATACGATATGTATCCTTGATGTAATCATAGTGTTAATTATATTTGTGTGATTGTTAGTTTACCAAATATATTAGCGATATTTCTGGTATACGACGCAAGCATATTTCCACTGGACACGATTTGACGAGCAAGAACTTCCTTTACACAAAAGCAAGGGGAAGTTTCGAAAAATTACAAAGAGCTTTTGTTGACAGTGCACGCTAGAAAACATTAATTGCTACGCTAGGGGAACTCTACCAGGGATTCCACCATTGTCTAGTGACCTTTAAGGACCAACAGGGAGGAACTACTCCCCCCCCAGATTTCTCATATTTGAGAAATCACGCGATTAGTCAGCCAATCAGAAAGTAAAATGCGGACTGATCGACTATCACCGTATATAAGCTTTGGGCCAGAATGCAAATTACGCTCTCTGTTAAATTCACTTGCCGGATAAACCTTTTGCGCCAAAACTATAACTGAAAATGCACCATGTTATCAATAGTATCCGGACACACCTACAAACATACGTTTTTCATCTTATGTGCATTGTGCTGCCACCTACTGCCTGGTACTCATTATCCGCCACTTCAGTAGTCATTAGACGTCGTGAAACAGTAGAATGGGACGCTCCGTGGAACTCACGGACTTCGAACGTGGTCAGGTGATTGGGTGTCACTTGTGCCATAAGTCTGTGCACGAGATTTCCACACTCCTAAACATCCCTAGGTCCGCTGTTTCTGATGTGATAGTGAAGTGGAAACTTGAAGGGACATGTACAGCACAAAAGCGTACAGGCGGACCTCGTCTGTTGACTGACAGAGACCGCCGACATTTGAAGAGGGTCGTAAAGGGTAATAGGCAGACACCTATCAAGGAATTCTAAACTGCATCAGGATCCATTCCAAGTACTATGACAGTTAGGCATGAGGTGAGAAACCTTGCATTCCATTGTCGAGCGGTTGCTCATAAGCCACACATCACGCGGGAAAATATCAAAAGACGCCTCGCTTGGTGCAAGAACCGTCAACATTACACGATTGAACAGGGGCAAAACGTTGTGTGGAGTGACAAATCACGGTACACAATGTGGCGATCCGATGGCAGGGTGTGGGTATGGCGAATGCCCGGTGAACGTCATCTGCCAGCGTGTGTAGTGACAACAGTGAAATTCGGAGGTGGTGGTGTTATGGTGTGGTCGTGTTTTTCCTGGAGGGGGCTTGCAACCCTTGTTGTTTTGCGTTGCACGATCACAGCGCAGACCTACATTGATATTTTAAGCACCTTCTTTTTTCCCACTGTTAAGAGCAATTCGGGGATGGCGATTGCATCTTCCAACACGATTGAGCACCTGTTCATACTGCACGGGCTGTGGCGGAGTGGTTACACGACAATAACATCCCTGTAATGGACTGGCCTGCACAGAGTTCTGACTTGAATCCTATAGAACACCTTTGGGAAGTTTTGGAACGCCGACTTCGTGCCAGGCCTCACCGACCTACATCGATACCTCTCTTCAGTTCCGTACTCCGTGAAGAATGGGCTGCCATTCCCCAAGAAAAGTTCCAGGACCTGCTTGAAAGTATACCTGCGAGAGTGAACGCTGCCATCAAGGCTAAGAGTGGGCCAACACCATATTGACTTCAGCGTTACCGTTGGAGGGCACCTTGTACGTCATTTTCAGCCAGTTGTCCGGATACTTTTGATCACGTACTGTATATAATGCAAAGAATATCGTGTGCGCGACGGTAACTACTTTAAAGTAAAAGTAGTTGTGTTAAGTCAGCTGACGTTAACATTACGAAGGTCAGAGGAGGAATTCCGCGTTCATAGGAGTACAGGAGTGCGCCGTAAGAAACAAAGAAGCGTTGAGTGCGCGAAGAAAAGTAGTTTCAAGGAAGTGTTAGGTGGCAGTGAGTAATCTTCAGTGAACCAATCATATGCGCAGAATAACTATCCAAAGTCCAACAAAGCGGATAAGCATCAATTACCGCTACCAGAACCATTGTAAAGTGCTATTGTTAAAGGTTCACATTTTCATGAAAAGTTGTCTAAAGTAAACACGTAAATTCAGGTTTAATTAGTGTCTTTAATTCTAGTAAGTCTCCTAATGTGGCACACCCTTGAAATACCCATATCCATTCTCATGCTCAATAATACTTATAAACAGCGGACAGCAGCCGTGGACAAGGAACTTCAAACGCAGTAGCTATAATCTGAAGACACAACCTCGTAACAAGTTGATTCAACTAGTAATTACAAAGATACCAATTCTATTTAACCAGAACAACAGCCATACAGTGATTACTTTGAGTTAGGCAAATTTATGTCGTCCATTTATCCTTTGCCATTTTTGTATAATTAATGATAAAGAACAATCCACAATAAGGATAACACGGCACTATCCACTAGTAAATAAAACTGCCTGTAGCAATTTGGGTCAAAGTTGATACTAAAGTTTTAAAAATCTGAATCATAATGGAGATGTTATTATTGTTATTATTAATATCCTACTGAACATATATTTCAGTTTTCTTCGAAAATTAGTAACTAAGGCATAACAGTTTTCCAGTGCTCATCGGAACACCAAAACATATATCATGTGATTCCTTTTACCTTCAACCACCATGTTAAATGCGCACCACACCTATGTAGTCACAGTGCAATGGCCAGTAGTATTCGCCCGTTTTACACAAAATTAAAGTAATGAACTTGTTTTACATTGCTAGTAATCGAATGGCATTCTGATTTTAAGTAAAATTGCCATACCATGACAAAATATTCTATATTATTTTACACCTAGGCGGACAGTAACGCAGTTTAACGAAACAACTAAATAACTAGCATCGCTCACATCTGTACAAGCAGAAACAAATTATTATAATGCTTATTCTTAATGCAAAATGCAACACTAGCAAAAAGCATTACATTCTTCCACATTCCCTGCTTTCTTTAAAAGTGTCTTACCCTCGTACAGCTGCATAGGTATAACAAAACAGTAAATCATTTTTAATAGTTCTCCGATGCACAAATTGTTCACGTGCTACCTTGAAAAGTAAGAACTGTGTAAAACTGTGGTGTTTCTATTTGGGTTGTTTTACACGTATTTGTAATTCCTGACTATAATATACATATAATTTTCATGGGAAAAGAATGTGGTATATTGTGCTTTTTCAGCGATCACATAATGCAAATTATGGAAATTGGTGATTTATATTCATATTATGAAAATGTTGAAGACCAGTGTGTTCTGTTTGCACGTTGCATTCTATATACGTACTCTGTTAATGTGTATTTTAATATTCATTCGTATGGAGCTTATGGAATATTTAGTAATTATTTGTTTGCATCTGACATCTGAATACCAACTATCCTAGGGGCTTTTATCTCCGCTACTTCTTCGCAGAATGACATTGTGCTGCAAGCTAAGCTAAGTACATGACAAGTAACTAATCATAAACTTTTCAAATCCATACATGACCTTTGAGCCATAATATTCAGAATTTGATGTGGTCCCCATGCCTTGCAATTGGAGCTGCTATACGCCGTGGCATTGAATCAAAAAGTTTCTGAATATGTTCCTGAAGGATTTCCCTCCACGCAGTGTGTATTCGAGCCCACAAATCCGTGACACTGGTTACTAGAGGACCGTGACGCACCAGGTGCCGACCAACCATAATCCAGACATGCTCGATGGGGAACATGTCAGGCGAACGTGCAAGCCAGAGAAGCAATGGTATCCGTCGCTCTTCGAAGAAGGCTTGTACATTCCTCGCAATATGAAGCTGGACATTGCCCCGTTGAAGTGTGGCCTGTGGAGATGCTTGAAGCAGGCTCTTCAACCACCGTTAGGTACTGGTACCGGTTGCTGTTCAAAGTTCCCTGAATTCGTAGGAGGCGAGATCGGTTGTTGTAACCAATGGCGCCCCAAACCATCACACCTGGTTTTTGTCCGCTATGCCGCTCAACAATGCAGCCCTCCAGGTTGCACTCACCACGGTAGCACCGGACACGTATGCGGCCATCAGTGTACAACAGGTTGAAACGGGACTCGTCCGAAAAGACTACATTTTGCCACTCAGCACTCCAGTGACGGTGTTCACGTGCCCATTGAAGTCGGAGGAACTTGTGGTTTCTGGGCAATGTTAGCCGACATAGTGACATGCATGCAACCGCCCAACCTGAAGCAGACTGCAACGAACCGTTGATGCAGCCAAGTTCACGCCTGTTGCAGTGCTCCAGTGTCGAGCCAACACTAGGATGAAGCTGTACGGTCCGTTATGGCCATGCGGACAAGGTGACAGCCATCCCGTGCTGTGGTCATGTACCGTGGTCCAGTACCCGCTCTTCGCTGCGTACGACCTTCATCTATCCACTGCTTCCACACACGCATCACTGTCGTAGCAACAAGCCCTGTACGAGCCGAAATGTCACTCTATGACAAACCTGCTTCCCGGAGACCGATCATTCTGCCCCGTTCGAACTCACTCACATACCGATATGGCACCTCTTTTTTGTTTCCACCTTGTTTGACAGCTCTACACTGACTACACTGGACGCAACACTGACCGACACGAGAGAGCTCTACTCGGCCTACGTGTATCCCATCTCTCTGCAAACCTAATCACTTATTTCTTGCACACTCTTCTACACTTCCATTTCGTTTGGCGTTATTAGGGAAATTCTTTGTTGGTGTTGCAATTTTCACAAACGGCAGTTTACATATAGAACAATCTTTCCCATTTATATTAAGGGATTTGGCCCACGCCTTGATGTCGGGGTAGTATACTTGTTTCACGTTCAAGATATCCCGAGTTGGAATCCCGGTTTGGGCGAGTTACTTCACTCTTTTCCATTATTGAAAAGACGAATGTCGAGTAACTCGAACCTTTAGGGATCCCTATTTCATTTGTGTATTATTCCACCCATTTCATTCATTGTCCGATATGACCTTCCAAGTTATTGGTACTAAACCTTAAAGCCAAAAATAATGAAGAGATTTGGAATAGCTTCCGGTAAGATAAAAAAGCTTAATTATATATCATTGGGTTTGAGTTTTAAATACTAAATGTGGCTACCTCCACATGCGAGTAATATGACCTTTCAAGTAAATTGAATTCATAGCTTAAAATACATTTCATTGGCGGTGGACTTTTGGCTATCTCTGAAGGTGATTCAGACAAGATGGGTCTGAATACGTTCGCGTTCTTTTAAAGAAAGAAAGTATTGCTATCGCTCATCCGCTTGTGTCTTGAGAATGCTTTTAGTACTCGAAGACAACCTATAAAACATATAACCGCAAATATCGACAGACCCTATGATGGATGAGGCTAGCCACCAAAATAAAAAGTTGAGGGTTTCTCAGATAGCCAAACAACTTGCTGTCCAGGCGAGTTAGGCCTTCGTTATTTTTTTGTCATGATTTTCAGATGTTTAAGGGGAGGTTGCAATATTGGTGCATTTTGTTGATTAAAATAAACATTTTCATTTTATCATTAGAGAAGCTTTTGTTTAACTTCAATATATCAATATTTCTACTTTAGTTAGAAGTATTTGAGAGCTTCAGAAAAACGGGTTGTAATGAATAATTATCTATTTTCTAGGACAAATAATGTCTTTAATGTTCTATCTTCCTATAAACTTACCAGATATCTTACCAAGAGATGCATAGGTGCATTTTAGGGTAACATTTAGTAGCGTGCCCACGTAAGTATTTTAATATTGTTTGCTGATATATGCTCTACATGGAAGCTATGATTTCAGAGTGGATGCTATATGGATTGCAGGACCTCTGTTATAAACTTAAGTATTGTTTAGTTTCAATTTATATCTAAATATTATAAGCTGGTCACTTGCAGATCCATACAATTTAATATATTGTAAGGCAAACACATTTCTACATCAATAGCTGTATCTTCGCAGAAAATCTCTTTACCCTACTCTTCGTACCATGGTCCTAGATAAAGTTTGTGGACTCCTTATTCAGTCTTCGTGCTTATCAAAACTGCTTAAACAAAGGGCGATTACCAACATGTTCAGCGTTTTTGCATAAATACTAGTTTACAAACAAACTTAAGGAAATAGGGTGTTCAAACATTTTTAAAGTTTCAAATTTTTCAGTTTCTTTATTAGAGTTTAAGGTGCATAAAATGTAATGTCAATAATTCATACCTCATAATGATTTTCTCTTTAAATGAGACCATTTTCAAACTTTCGTGGAGCGAGGAATTGTCGGTTGACAGCCAAACCAAACATTTCGAATGTCCCACAGGTAACACACTCGTGATGTTTTTATAGCGGAACAGTGACCAAAAAGGAAGTTCCAACCTCACATATTAAATAATTAGATAATCCTTGTCTGAGAGTATTGTATGCATGAGTTTAGAAATCTTTAAAGTACTGACTTCAGCTAGTCAAACACAAAATGAAACGAGTATCTGTAAAGCCAAATTTGGAGAAAATGTTCCAATGTGATATAGGGCATTAAAATGTTATCAAGGATAGGATAAAACCAAACAGCAGCAAGAACAATTGTCCAGAAAATAAAATTTAAGAAGAAGTAACACGCGCTGAAAATACTTTCAGAGTTAAGGCTTTCATCCGGCAGACAAACAACTGCCACACGCATTCGGGACCTCAAATCAAACAACACTTTTGTCAGAAGAATGAACCGTACAAAAATTATATAACTTTCGTGAAGCTGGCTAAACTTAAGCTGGAGAGGACCAGAAAGGAGAACTCCGTTTATCAAATAGAACATTTTAAGCTATCAAAACGTGCAATATTACAACCAAAACCAAACACATTTTTTCTTCGAAATAAGTTTTTAACTCCTGCTCTATATAACGTTCAAAAATCTATACCTTGGGAAATTTTACACCATGTTCATTTAGAATTAAAGATTTTCTGAATTTACTGTATCACTTTTATACAAAATACTGTATTACCAGTTACGGTATTAAGAGTTTATTTTCTTTTAAAATATCTTTCCTAAATAATTGGAAGAAGACCAGAAATTTCATCGTCGAGGGAGAAAGGTAATATAGTTTGAAACACTTTAGTGGAAAAATGAAGTGAATTAATTTAAAAATAGCTGAGGTATACAAATATTGTAAAGTTCTACTATGGGAGTCAGGTGACTCAAAGAATACTTCAAACTAAAGTATAGAAATTAGCTGTTCTAATGGTCATTCGGAGGTGCAGAAAATATGAAAATAATTATTGCTAAAGTATATAGATTTTTTGTCTTACCCTTTCCTTTAAATAGATTGTCCTAAGCTGCTTTAGAAAGGAACATATAAAATATAATTTTAACGATATTTTTGTGTACATTTTAGATTAAAAGTGTAACGCATTTCGCTTGATAGATGTATTCTTTTAATTCAACACTTACTATCGCATATCAAATACAACAGAAACCATGAAAATCGTAGAGTCAAAGTAAACTTTGTTAATCAAGAATCGTAAGGGCCTACATAAATGGTTCAAGAAAACTGGTTTTGAGGAATTTTAGTTTAAAATTTAAAAGAACATGAAATGTTATAGTTAAAAGTGTATTTTGAAACTTGATATGTCATTATCCTTAATTAGCTTCTGTTGATAAACCTCATTGTTCATACATCATAAAATAAGGTGGCAATACTTGAGCGCTCATAACCATGTCACACATTTGTATATATAGGGTCTTTCAACAAGAGTATCCTATCTTTGAACTTAAACAAAACACATTCTGGAAATCATATATGTTTATTTCTTTTTTATTTTGGAACATAATTAATGTCATTACGTGTGGAAGAGAACATCAGTCAAGTAACCGCCGCGTCTTCGTTGGGTTGCGCGTATACGTTTGACCCAATTTTCAATGACAGAAGAACGTAAATTAGGTCCAACTTCACGAATAACACGCGTGATGCTATTCATAAGATTATGTACTGTTTTTGGCTTGTTGACGGAAACTCTAGGTTTAACATAACCCCACAAGAAGTAATCCAACGGCGTCAAATCACATGACCTCGGGGGCCAGTTAGCATCTCCACCACGGTAAATGACGAAACCTCTGAACTTCTCCTTCAAAGGTTCGATTTTTTCGAGAGCAGTATGACATTTGGCACCATCTTGCTGGAACCACATGTTTCTGAGAGCCATATTATTCACTAGAGGCTAATAATAGTCCCATATAAGAGCCCCGTACCTTTCTCCATTGACAGAGTTTCTCCATCTTCACCATGGAAAAAATATGGACCAATGATTCCACCATACCAAAATCCACACCACACAGTAACCTTTTGGGGATGAAGTGGTCGTTCTTGAATCTGCATTGGATTGTGATTGCTCCAATACAACCATCCATCCAAAAGTGGGCTTCGTCGCTGAAGATGATTTTTCGACAAAATCTTTCAATTGCTCCATAGCCCAGTCAGCGTATACACCACGCAACCTATGGTCGTTGGGCTTTAGTTCTTGAGTTAACACCATTTTGTAACAGTACAGGTGCAGGATTCGCCAAGTTGTGGTCGGCGAAAGCCCCAATTTTTGCGCTCAATTGATTTGTTTCCGTTCTCGCGTACATTCTCACGGCGCCTATGTTTTCGTTGGAGCGCTTACGTCAATTACGTACAGGCGTTCTTTGATCGCTGACAGATCCACTTTTTTAAAATTTATCGATCAAACATCAAATCGTTCTCTCGCAGGAACGATTATGCACACCGTAAACTTCACGCAATACACGGAAGGTTTGGAGAACAGATGATCCATTTTGATAATAAATGTTCACAATTTCCACGCGTTGCTGAATGCTGTAACGTTCTATGGCTATTTGTATATAACAGCTGTAATCACATGAAAAAAGGACTGCTGTAGCTCAATAACAACTGCAGTTATCACATGTTATAAGATATGACACTCTTGTTGAAAGACCCTTTGTGATGAAAACATGAAAGGATGATTTTTAAATGTGCTAAAGAGCCGTAATTACAGAAATTATTGTACCAAATAGGGCCAAAAGATGATGATTTCTACAAAAAGGATTGAAAATTGTGGCAGTAATTTGTATCACAATAATGTAAATGCCAGAGTTATTGTAGTGTAAATAAGCATTATTGTATGACATTGATTTGAGTTGTTTGTTAATTATAAGTATTGTTAGGAAATAAGTTTACACGGTCTCACTGAAACTGACAATAGGAGCGGATAACAATGAGCGAGGGGATGAGTTGTTTATCAATTATTAGAGACAAGCAAATGACGTCACATTGGCGCGCTTTTCTTAGAAATGGCGGGAATTTCTTCCAACTACTAAAAAAATATTCTACTACAAATTGGCGCCCAACATTTGTAGTAGAATATTTTTTTAGTAGTTGGAAGATTCTTCATGTTTATTTGCCCCACGTATGGAGCCAATTTGTCGCGGTAACTCGTGTTATCTATTTCTGCGCGCCTGTTATTGTTTTATTATTTTGCATTTTGGGTTCATTGTGCAACGGCTAGCTATTATTTCTCAGTCGAACATATCTTTTAAACAGCGTGTGTAAACGGAAAGGATTTGTTACTGAAAGATAACACTGATAAAAGAATTTGTTTTTACACTTTTATTGTCGTCACGCATTATTCAATTTCACATATTGATTCTTGATACACGCCAGACTGAAACTGTTATGTTTTCTAATGTTATTATAATCACTTATTTGCCGCAATTTATTAATTCGCGTATTTTACATTTATAACTAACTTTACGACGCGAGAGATTTTGTAGAATTGCGCGACGATTCTCTTAAACTTTGTGACGTATAACCCACGAATACTTATGTTGAACTGAACGACGTATTACACACGAATGCTTCTGTTGGACTGTGTGCCACCCGCTTCTCGGCTTTGGCTTTTTATACACCCTCACCCGATGCGCCTAAAGATTATAACCGAGCTTCTATTGGTTAATAAAACGCGCCAACATTAGCGTCCATTTTTATATCCATTCAAAATTACGAAAACATATGCTCTAGGGAAGAAATTCCCGCCATTTCTAAGAAAAGTGCGCCAATGTGACGTCATTTGCTTGTCTCTAATAATTGATAAACAACTCACCCCCTCGCTCATTGTTACCCGCTCTTATTGTCAGTTTCAGTGAGACCGTGTAAACTTATTTCTAACAATACTTATAATTAACAAACATCTCAAATCAATGTCATACAATAATGCTTATTTACACTACAATCACTCTGGCATTTACATTATTGTGATCCAAATTACTGCCACAAAATACACATGGAGTAGTTTTTGAAAGTGTTAACCCTTCAACGCACTATTTATGTATTTCCTCTGAAAAAATTTACTGACATAGATCTGTGATATGCATATGCGAAGAAAAATATTTAAAAAATCTTTTGATGATATTTTTCTAAAAATATAACTTTTATGACACATTGCAGATTTGTAAAGCTGCACAGCAAGGATGTGGACATGTTGGGAAAGAACTATATTGCCTATTTCCATAGTATACTAACAGGTTATGATGTTTTCAAACTTTTGGTCACTTAGTATAGTTATTTCCATTCAATACTATCATATTTTATGTTTTGAAATTCATGGACATTTATTTTTTTTATTTTGACATATATTCAAATTACACACTATATATGTGTCTAACCAAACAACACCTTGCAGTCTAGTGATATTTATATCACTTAGGGTTCACATTACATCTGATGGAGCTCAGAAAACCAAGGTATCCTTTGTATGACTTCCTCTCACATTGGCATAAAAGGTAACGAAACAATAGATGAAGCTGCAAAAGAAGCAACTAAACATCCCGTCAGTGATTCATTGATCCCCCCTCCACACCAAGACATCATCAGTTTCCTTAAACACATACACATGCAAAAATGAAAATTATAATGGTTATCAATCAACAGCAAACTTCACGAAGAAGAGAGAAAGTTATCGTCACCCGGATTAGAACTGGGCACTCCGAACTAAGTTATCTTCCCACTAAGGACCAACCTCCCAACTGTACCAGCTGTAACATTCCTCTAACCATTCTGCATATCCTTATACATTGTCCACAGTACAGTATACGTAGAAACAAGCCGGCATTTCCAATTTTTCCAGAGCAGTTAACAGATCCAATATGAAGAATAAAAGAGTGGAAATATTAAAAGCCTTCACTTACATCATGATGGTAACAATATTCCGGACGATCGTTTCGGAACTACCAAGGTCCCATCTTCTTGCAGAGATTTGAAGTTGACGCAGGTAACTCTTTCTGCCCCAAGTTTAGGCGCAATATGACGCAGCCACACTACATCCTCCAGCAATGAAGCAATACCTTTGCCTCACGGCTGCTGCTTGTCTCCTCCTAGATGGTTCTTCTTATTTTGCCACGGCTGCTCCAGCATGAAACCTTAATCTCGGGGTATGCGTGGGTGTGTACAGAGAAACACACAAATGCTGTCTTGGAACACTTTTACTCACTATTTAAAATATTACTTTAGGTTTGCCGATCACTATTAAATGCAAACGAAGTTACTTTGTCTTTACCAAGACCAAAGAATATAATCTACCCTCTAGCATGTTCGCCGCCAATGTTCACAACTCGACGAGAATGTCGTCCCGTCCTCGCCAGGCACTCAGCACAGACTGATCTACCCACGCTAATACAAGGAAAATCAAAGCCTAAACTTCCCCTGTCTCCCCTCAAACGCTCTCCTCAAACTTAGCGTCATGATGCTTAGAGTGGCCTTCACCAGGCTAAGTGCAGCAGTACTCGGCTGTTTACCAGGAAAAACTTGCTTCAATCGTGTTTACCCTTTCTACCTGAGGCTGGTCACTAATTAACAAAACTGTGCCTGTCTGGTCTTTCTGTTGCTTTTAACAGTCAACAATTTTCACAATGCTTCTCCTTTTTATACATACATTGATTTTAAATACATTATTACTTATTTTATATAGCTATCCTTCTCAGAATATTATGATAATTATTGCCTTCATAATTTCGGCTTCAAAGCCGACTCCAAATCTCTGCAAGAAGATGGGACCTTGGTAGTCCCGAAACGATCGACCAGAATATTGTTACCATCATGATGTAAGTGAATGTTTTTAATATTTCGACTCTTTTATTCTTCATATGTTTACTTCACTGTAAACATTGTCCTATTTACTACTTTCAGATCCAATATGCTGAGAACACGCTACAGTTTCTAATGGATACAAAACTCTCTGATTTACTGTGAATGTTAAACTAATTCCATGTTTGTGCGGTTGTAAATTAATGTATGTACCTATTATATATGCATATCATAATGTATTTTTATGATAAGTCGCGATAAGTACATGTAGTCAAAACAGACTTAAATAAACCTTTAATAAAAAGAACGTCTTATCTTTCGATATAAAAAGCAGTCATTGTTAAGCTGCCTAGGGTGTTTCCCTTTAGAAAATGGCAATCAAAGAGTTGACCAATATGTCAGGTGTAAATCATTTTACCCTTAAATCACGGTCTTCCAGCCCGGAAGATTTTAATACTTTATTGATTAGCTCCGGCCGTGAAGGCCTTCGCAGATATTTAATTCTTATATTCATTTAGAGGGAGGAGCCATGAGTTTTCTTTCTTACTTCACCTACTCAATCAGAACTTCTTAGTGCCTCTTTCACACCTTGTGGGCGTAGATTGTAAAGATTTTACACCAAATCTAACCTAAGCGATTTTTCCTGTAGCGAAGGTTTCCCTGTTTTATCGCACACTTTCCTATACAACACCAAGACGTTTATGACAGTAGCTCAGACAAATGATAAGAGCCTAAAATAGCATTTTATTAATCTCATTCGAATGTAAGGTCTCCTAATATTGCTGTCCAATAAGTCAACATTGCCCATGTGAGTATTATAAGCTGACACAATAACTGGACAATTTCTATCCAATGTTCTTTCCTTCTTTCTGTCAAATCTCCTTACTTTGGTTACAGAAATATCCCATACAAAGGTGTAAAAGAGAGTTGCATTACTTTAAATACTACAGCAGGCACATCAACAGATTCAAAATTAGTGATGTATTCCACGAGGCTCTTTCTTAATGTCCTTGTCATCTGGAAATTGGCAATTTTGTACTCTGTTTCTTTGGGTTGTAGCAATGCGTTGGATACCCTGCTTCAGCAAAAGCTAAATAAGTTGCAGAGATGCATAATATCTTTCAAAATGTAATTTGTAATTTTTATTTTTTAGTATTTCTCTAGCCAAACAGACTACAACGTTTCCACTTGTACCTAAATCTGGCTCTTCAAAGTTTCTCATTTTCCTAACCTGCATAAAAACTTCTATCTTGTAGGAAACCCCAAATCACCACAATGTACAAATAGTTTATAACTCCATGTATGAGGTTTATCCTTCATTTAAACCTTCAAATGATGCCAAGCTTTTATGGCGCATACTTGCTCAACAATGGATAGGATTTCTTTGTCAGTGCTGGTCAGAATAGTCACTGCAGACAACTGCGAATTTTTTCAAAATATTTCAGTGGCACAGCCTTTATAACAGATCTATGTATAACACACCTGACCACAGATCACGAATTTTTGAGGATGAGGCCGCAGAAAGTATTATGCAAATGCCAAGAAACTTCTATAAATCATAAATGAAAACATTCATATGCTTGCTTGGATTGATTTGAACACTATATAAATTTGACTGTTCTGAAACTTTACAAAGCATTTGTTTTGTAAAAAAAATTTTAAAAACTGATAGGGAGTGCATAGTTCTAAAATCTCTTATTAAATTACTTCTTATTCCTGAATTTAAAATCTGTTTGACTGAAATTAAACTATTTCAGCTTCAACAACATTTTCGGTTTTGGTTTGCTCTGTTTGCTTCCTGTATTTGATACTGTATCCTTACTGGACACTAATTTTGTTGTTTTGGAACTCTGGAGACTGAACTTTGAACTTTAGTGATCTCTTGTCTTACACCATTTATTAAATATTCTCTTCTTCTGAATCTGACCTTGAAATATGTTGTGAAGTCGATTTTTCATAACTGTAGGTTCATCATCCGAAACGCTAAAATCTAACCATCTCTGCTACAGGATGAGCAAAGAACCTCATTAACTCATCTACTGATAAATTTTTACGTCGCCATTCATCCGCAATGATATTGTGGTCCATATTTCTGCCTAAATTACAACACAAAGCCACGCCCGATGCGCACCCTTATAGACAACAGAGAGTAAACACCCGCCATTTGTGAAAATGCGTGAAAACCTAATTAAATAAAAAAAATCATCTTAAATAAATATTACAGCCTGTCATAATTTTATATGCCAAAATTTAGCATCTATTATTTATGTATAAAAATTCCAAAATCCACCTTTCCATGTGATTCATGAGCTGTTGCCAAGACCAAAAGAAGAACACCAAATAATATTACGAATTTTCCACTAACGGTTTCCTGACGAAATTATTCACTAGTGGGAGCAGCTTTACGAATCCACAAAGGAGATTTCAAGGCAGAGGTATGAACCATGGTCACAAAACAACCTCTTTTAGCTTCTTTGTATATCGGCAAAGCAGCGCATTGAAGAGCTAAGTAGCCTATAATTTCCGCTGGATCCTAAAACTAAAAATAATAAAAAAAAGTTATATTTTTGCGGCAAATAATAATCTGCAATTACCTACGTTAAATCTTCAATTCTTTTTCTTTGAAGATGTACTTTCACACAATTTAAGCCAGCTTAAATATGAAAATTAATAGTGCGAGTCCAGATGTGGTTCAAGGTGTACCAGAACTAATTGTATGCAGTGCAATTTCCTCTTACTGGAACAGCTCACCACGAGAGCCCTTTTAATACAGCTCCCAATCTTGCAGGAAGCCTTTGCCTTTTATCGGGTCCATTCACTTATTCAATCAATTTCACACTTAGAAAAGAAATCGCAGTTCTCGTTAAGTGCTGAAGATCGCTCTTTAGTAGCTTAATAACTTTCTAATCGTCGTAGGTTTACTTTTTTCACATTTAATATTAACAGTTGTGAGATGTTAGCTTTCAAATACTTACGGTATTTTAGCTGCGGCGGGTTTTCTGAAATCTTTTGTAGTGACGTTTCCTATCCCCGGACCATAAACTTTTCCTGCGTACAGACTTATGCTTCTATTTATAAGTTAATATTTCATGGGTTGCCTTTTATCGGTCATTAAGCGCTTTGTGTTGGGAATGAACATATGCTAATTGTAAATAATTGTCTTATTATTTATACCTGTTAAAATCATGAGGAGAAAATATGTGTGCATATGCATGTGAGTATTAGGATGCAGGTATGGGGTAATCTGGGAAACCATTCAACCGATTCTGCTAATTTGCTCTTTAAAATCCACCGTTCACTGGCGCTTCCTATAGAGCTCTTCCATTTCGATGAGATCCGAAACTTACCAGTGGTTTCAGCAACAAGTAACATTTATGACCAGAGGTAGGCAAAATATGAAATTTTATATCCTAAACCATGCTTGTAAGTACACTTGCCATTAGGGTAACAAGTATTTTTACGTGTACAAGTGTGTAGAAATCAATGCATGTAACAAAATGTGTCATAGTTGATAATAGCTTCAAATAATAAATGTTATATTTTTATCTAATAAAATATAATTATTATAAAACACTTTATTGAAATGTGAAGCTTAATATTTTATGAAAATCTTTATATTTCCTTATATTTTGTAAGATTCGCGATTTTTCGCTTTTAAAATAATTTACGTTGGCAACCAACGAGCTTTCCTAATCTTATATTGGAACAGTTTTTTTGGAGTACATTTATAAAATCCAAACCATTTTTCCCAACAATTCAGGTATAGTAGCAAACGTATAATTTCCTAGATGTGATGTCACGTGCAAAAATTATACGCCTTCTATCCTTGAAGTGGTTTAGTTTTCGCGAAAGGGTGCTTTTAGTGGCATATTGTAATAAGTGTCAAGCAAGGACAAAACCTTAAAGCATTATTCAGATATTTACAGTTTAAATTTTGTGACTAATGAGAACAGAGTTGCTGCGAAACACACTTTATTTACCACATAGACCTCGGCGTGGCATAACACGTTACACATAGGTCACTGTTAGCACACACTCAGAAGAGAACAAAACTGAAGTGTAGAGTCACAACTCGCAACTGAGCTGCACCCTTAATTGTTCAAACTCTTCAACTTCTTCACCCTGTAATTTTGTACTTAAGTGTCCCACTAGGCGCTGCATCTTCCTTATTTAGGTCTCGCACACAAAGTGGAATGTGCTCAAAATGGGAAGCTACTGGAACTTGCCGAAAGGAACCATCTGGATCATAAATTACCCAAACGGCAGGGAGGCGGCACATTAAGTGCTTGTTTCATGTGCCATTATTATTATTATTATTATTATTATTATTATTATTATTATTATTATTATTAAACACCAGCCGGAGGACCTACCAGGCAGCCAGGTAAGCGGCGGGATACGCTTTCATCGGAAGCCCGTAGGTAATTTCGTGCCGTTGTTACAATTTTCATTTCATAACAGTTAGTGGTTCTTTCTTCATGTTTGATTTTTGGTAAAAGAAGTTCATATTTTGGCATTTCTTTCTTATTATTTTGCCTGTTTCTATTGATGAAATTTTCTTTGCTTTGTGCTTTGCTCTTTAGTAAACTACTGTGCTTGTTGTAAGAAATCGATGAAGAACAATTTATGATTGCAGCTGTCTTTTACCTTTGGATGAAAATAAGGCAACTAGCTCTTTTAGAGGTACATTTCTTGTCACTTTACTGTGTTAGCCATAATTTGTAACCTGCCATAGACGGGCATATTTTGTAGGCTTCGGTAACTTCTAAACCAAAGTCGCGCCCTGACATAGTGTACTTTGTAAAACGTGTGCTCTCAGTGTTGTCTCCCAGTGACTGATGCAGTTTAGACTAGGATTTACGCACTGACTAACAGGCTTGTGCGATGACTTGGAGCCATTCGACGTAGGATTTCCGCATTCATAATGCGATCTGTTGGATTTTTGCGCGGCCAATATCTAGCAAACCCATCACTACACGCCAAACAGATGACAGCTCTCCAGAGTATGACATTTGATGTTATACCATCCAAGTTTGTAGCGATAATGAATGCTCACCTTTACATCGTCCTCCGTGGTGTAATGGTTACCATGCTAGACTCTAGTTCTCGAGATCGGGGTTCAAACTCGGTGGAGGGCGTTGGCCTTTTGTTCGCGCGTAAAAATCCTTAGCATGGCTTCCTTCGGAAGGAAAGTAAAGCCGGTGGTCCCGTGTCGTAGATTCACGGCACGAAAATGTACCTAAAGTCTGATAAAGAAGACTCTGAGCAAAACTACCGGCCTTTTACGCCCAATATAGAACGGGACGATAAGGACCACAGCAGTTAAAGAGCGTCCATAAATAAAACCCAATTCAATTTAGTATTTGGTCTCATTTACTCAACTCTTTTCAGGCAACCAACCAGCAAACGCCGACGACCCTGCTGCCAAGTTTTCGAGAGCTGTCATTACTCTCTTCATTGGAGAGATGTACTAAGAGAACAACAGGATGAAAGGTGGTAATATTTTGGCCGATGAAAATGCAGGCGGTGATTATTGCGGATAGGGGAGTCAATGGAAACAGATGGTTTATGATTGGTCCGTTGTTTATCCGGTGATTATAATTCGTTCCCATTTGAATACTACTTTCTTCCCAACGAAGGACATAAAACGTAGAAAAGCTTCTAATTTTAGCATCTAAATCGCCAAAAGCCTAAAAAGGATTTAAGAAGCCGTTATATCACACCAGCTGCATTTTGATGTCGTAAAATAACATGATTGCGAAGGTGACCTCAGTTTTCCCTGAAAATATTATGTAGTAGAAATCGGGCATTATTTTTAATACTCCAGATGAATATGAATATATAAATAAGAGAAAGTTTGCGAAAATTTCATTCCAAGCAAAGACACAGCCAACCAAGTACAATAATTGCAATACCCACTTACTTCTTTATTTTGCACTAGTTTATACGACATTGCACAGTTTACCTTTTTAAACTGGAATGGTAAAATCATAATTTCATTACCTACTCCTCATTCTTTATGAAAATTTGTATTGTATTCTAGCGGATTTTTAAGGCGAATCCTCTTCTTTACCACTTATAATTGTAATTTTCATCAATCGTAACTATTTCTAATAACAGATGACAAATTCCACTATATGCAAAAGCATGTGAAACATCGGGGAATGTCTTAACTTCCTGAACCTGCCTAAACCTCCCCCCGAAGCAGCCATCCAGGCTTTAGAAATGCTACATAACCTATACGCATCACATGGTAAGTATTTTGGTTTTATACACTGGAAATTCAAACTAAAATGATAAGACAATTGTATGCAAAGTGAATGTGAGTATAGCTCAAAAATAGCTTAAATAAGGAAAATTAATGTGTGTTTGTAGGTTAGCCTTGGAAATCACTCAACTAGTTTTGTTAATTATTTCATCACTGAATGTCATTGTTCTCCCCCACGGCACATAAGAGAGCCAATACTGAGGTATTGGAGTCATAAAAGAACATACTTGTGAAGATGTGACTTTTCGTTGAAAATCCAATGGCTTAGCAACTAAGAAAACAGAATAAACAGCAAAAGAGAGCAATTTAATGTTACCTATATCGCTGCCATATGTGCGTCATATTTATTTATTTTACTGATATTTTGTTCAAGTAATACATGTAACGGATATCAGTTTTAAGAATTCCCCGAATGTACAAGGAAAAGAATAATTGACGACAGCCTTGTGTTGGGATTTCATTTTTTATTGAGTGATGTGAGATGAGCTTTTGGTGCACAGAATTAATGTTTGTGTAATTTGTAAAGGTTGAAATAAAATTCCTTTTGGATAAACATTGCAATTGGTGTCACGTGTGGGGTTAAAGACTAACAGGAACTAACTGAACAATGGCTTCAAAGAAAGTAAGATTGAACGATTTAAAAGTGATTGATCTGAAACGTGAGCTGGAAGAGAGTGATCAAGAAAGTTGTATTAAGGCCACGGCTTCGGACAGCACTAAAATCAGAAGGTAAGGATCCAGAGACACCAATTTTTGAAATCGATAGCAATATTAGCAGCCTTACACAAATTTAGAGCTGAAATTCGCAGAATGTTCTAAAACCCAAGCCGAAAATTTTAAGCTACAGGAGGGGAGCCAAGCCGAAAACTTTAAGTTAATGAAGAAAAGATCGCAGCACGTTACCAGCGGAAAATTGTAGATAGAGATCAAGATATTGACGCTGATAAGCAACTCAAACGAGTGAAAACAAATGTAGAGCTTAAGAAGACGGTTATTGAAGATGGAATTTAATCACAGAAGGAGCTCATAAAGGCCGATCCAGTTGAATTCAGATCGGAATCAAAGAATGTTCCAAAGGCGGTGCATGAGAAACAACCTCCGTATGACGGAAAAACACCGTTGTCCCGTATCGAAAGCAATTCGAAGCCGCAGCTATTGCCGATGGATGGGGCAGAGAAGGCAAAGGCACTGCCTTAGTAATTGCTCTTCTAGGTAATGATTTGAATATTCCCAAGGCGATTCCAGATGAACAAAATAACTATGCTTCCCTGGCGGTCCGACTAGATATGAGGTATGATGATAACCATCCCCAATAGGTGTATCATAGCCGACTTCTCAGCAGACACCAGAAGCGTGGCGAGACACTGCAGGAGTTTGAAGCCAACACCGCACGTATTGCTCTTACCGCTTATCCTTCAGTTCCAAATAATTTAATTGAGCAGCTGTCTTTGGAATCCTCTGTGGTGGGCATAACTAATCCAGAATTACAACGAGCATTTCGTCTTGCGCACCTAAGACATTAGACGGTGCGTTATCTCGTGCATGGAATTGGAAGCGGCTATGCAAACTTCGAATGTACATGCGCAGCTTAGGCTAGAAGAAGAGCACCTAGGCCAGAAAGTAGAGAGGGTTGTTTCAAAAATTCTCCAGAAAGAATTGAAAATCCTGTAATGGGGAAATGCTCCGTTGGAATTGTAGCGAGTTAGCACATATCCAAGACGAATGTCAGAAAGATTCTAGTTTTCAGTTAAAACTATTAAGCGTCGGTGCTAAAGGGCGAGCATGAAGAATCGGCCCTAATGATCCGAGAGAGATATAATAGATCATTTCACTTATACACCCATTAGAGAGCCTCTTCATCGACAGCACAGTAAATGGTGTGGTTTCTTCTATGCTTCTGGACACTGAGCCACCACCACTGTTGTGAAGAGGACTACTGTGGAAGGAGACATGCTCCTACGAGAGTTCTATTGAAAACCTCAACCGGTAAGCCAGTGAACACCTACGGCGAGATGAAAGCCGATTTTGGCCTGGGGAACAAGATCATAGAACATCGAGTAATAGTGGCTGATACTATAGAAGACGTTATTCTTGGGAGTATATAATGAATAAATTTGGATTTGCCTTAGAACTGAAACGAGGATGCTTAAAATTTGCGGATGAACAAGTTATTCTTCCTGGTTGAAGCAGTACAGCCTTTCGAATAGCTTGACGCACAGATAAACATACTTCCTCTCAGAGGCGATGACGTTATCGCGGTTCAATTGAATTATATAGACAGAGAAATGCCGGAAATTATCGAACCCGAATCGAAGAGGAAATCTGCCGAGAAGTACTGGTGGGAAGAGCTATTGTTAATGAATTTTTGAACAGAGGTACGCAGGTGACTTAGTGTTATCTGATATCAGCAATTTGTTGTGGGGAGATCATGAAGGATACTAGTCCTCGTTTTAAATTAACTCAAATTCTTCAATTTGAATAAACTAAGCTGGCCCAGGATCAGGCCAAGATACTGGAAATGTTGGTCAAGTATCAAGATGTCTTCGCAAATGGACGTGTCGATATGGTAGGACGACTGCATTGAAACATAAAGTAAAGCCGGAAATGCATAATCAGTCACACAGCGCTTACGACGTTTACCACTATCGCGAAAAGAGGAGGCTGAGAAAATTGTTCTTGACATGTATAAACAGGGTTTCATCGAAACGTCCAATAGTCCCTGGACGTCGCCGGTGGTGTTAGTGACGAAAAAGGATGTGTCGACCAGATTTTGTGTGGTCTACCGATATTTGATTATAAAGACTTTCAAGAACAGTTATCCTTTACCTACGATAAATGACACTCTGAACACATTGTTCGGATCAAAACTATTTTCCACTTTAGATTTAAAATGTGGGTACTGGTAAGTCAAATAAAGTTCGAAAATAAATAATCTACAGCATTCTCAATTTTATTGAAGCTTCACTGCTATGTCATTCGGATTGTGTAACGCTCCAGTTACATCAAAGAGATGGTGGAAACAGCACTGCGGGGTCTCTCAGGGAAAACTTGGATGACGCCATAGTTTTAGGAAAGACATTTGATGAACACCATTCGAACTTGAAGGAAGTACTTAAGCAATTACAGGGCGCAAACCTGAAGCTGGGTCCGAGAAATGCCAGCTGTTCCGGGAAGAGGTACACTATTTAGGACAGCATTTCAAAAGATGACGTAGCAGTAGATAAGGAGAAGACGCGTGCAGTGATGGAATGGTCTATTCCTAAAGACTTGCATGAGCTTCGTAGCTTCTTGAAGTTATGCTCTTACTACCATCGCTTCGTACTTGAATTGGTCAATACAGCCAAGCCTTTGACGAGGCTTACCGAGGAAAGATGAGAATACACATGGGACGATTGCAGTGACTTTGCTTTTGAACAGTTGAAGACGCGGTTGGTCACGGCGCCAAATCTCAATTATCCCCGTGTTATCAGCAGGTTTGTGTTGGCACTGATAGTTTTGTGCCAATTGCAGGGTAGTGAGGAGAAGGTAATAGCTTACTTTAGCAAGGTGCTATGTAAGGCTGAACGGAAATATTGTGTAAGTAGACGAAGGTGGCTAATCATTTTTACAACTTTTAAGGCCAAAGATTACTACTTCGAATAGATCATCGGGCTTTGAAATGGCTGATGCAATTCGAAAGCCCAGAAGAACAGATTGCCCGATGGATTGGACGGTTATAAGAATACGATTTTAGATCGAACATAAAGCAGGGCTCAACCACAAAAATACAGATGCTCTGTCGGGGAAGACCATGCTCAGTGGATTGCAGTCTTTGCAGTTGACAAACGAAGAAGCGGTTCAAGCAACAAGACTGACTGTAGTTGACGGGTGGCTGTAGGCCTTCGCAAAAATTGACGCGAAGATTCAGATCTAGGAAGAATAATACATTGGAACGAAATAGTACGCCGGTCCACTTGGGAAGTGCACTATTCAGTCCCAAAGTCAGCCACATCGTACTCGGCTCAATGGAACACCCTTTGGCAAGACAATGCGGTGTTAAAGCGTATTGTTGAGGAGGTGAATGGGAAACCAAAAATAATGGAAATTGTTATACCCCTAGAAAAGATTTCCGAAGTCTTGCATTATGTACATGATGGAACCTCCGGAGGCCATCTTGGGATGAACTGAACTCTAGCACGGTTTAGAGAATGATTCGACTGCGTAAACTGCAACCATATGCCAGAGATTGGTGCAGGAAGTCAGAGATCTGTGCTGCAGGGAACGGGCTAAGTGCAAGAACGAAAGCTCATATACGTCAGTACAAATGGGAAGTCGTACAACAAATAAAATCAAGCAGTAGATCAATTTAAAAGTTTGTAACTAATTGCCAAAACAGAATATTGTAAGTAAATCGAAACAATCGGCCTTGCCTCTGGCCAAAATTAAATCTGCCGTTTGAGAAGTTAGGCCGTTGATGTAGCAGGACCCTTTCCTGAGAGTGATTCCGTAAAGAAATACACATTAGTAGTCTAGGTCGAAGCCTATGCGCTGACAAACCAACAAGTTACTATAGTTGCCAGTATCCTAGTAAAGGAACTTTTCTCACGTTTTGGTGCCTGCTTAGAATTGCATTCTGATTAGGAGGAACTTGGAGTCAGCACTCTTTCAGCGAGTTTGCCAACTCATAGGAGTACAAAAACCAGAACGATACCACTACACCCCCAATCGGATGGAATGGTCGAACGGATGAATAGGGCCCTTGAAAGAAAAACCTTTCTAAAGTGGTTGCCAAGAATTAACGTGACTGGAACAATGAGCTTCCACTACACCTAATAGCTTACTGGCCTTCGGTGCATGAAACGACAGGAAAGACCCCGGCCTGCGTTCTCTCCAGAAGGGAGTTATGCTTACCCTGTGACCAGAAGTTCGGCAGCAAACCAGGTGAGAATTACAGTTTGGGGATCATTATGTAAGGCAGTTGAAAGAAAACATGGATTGGATTTTTCGGAGAAGTATAGAATATGCCAGCGACAGAATGAAGAGGTGTATGGTGCACGGGGGGAAGAAGGTGGATTCCAAGCCAAGGATTTATTGTGGGTGTTTAATCCACAACAACGACATGGCTTCTCACCAAAATGGCAACGATCTTGGAAGGGGCATATGAAGTAGTGAAACGAATAATGTTATTTATGGAGTTTGCAAAGTTTCACGAGGGAAATTCCACGTGGTTCCACTTAATCGACCGGCACATTATAAATGGGGAAAAAACAGCGATTGAAGAATGTTGAATATGGATACTTGGCTCTTCCGGGACGGACAGCAGAACGGACATAGGTCGTCTGAATTCCGTGAGTGTACAAGAAAAAGAAGCATTATTGAAGTCGCGTTGTTGTGGGAATTCAAATTTTCTTGTGTGCCATTGCGAGATGAGTTTTTGCTGTACAGGATACATATTTGTGTAATTTGTAAAGGTGGAAATAAAATATTCCTTTTGGACAAACGTTGTAATATTATGTTTGCAAAATTTAGTATGTAAACTTAAGAGTAGGCCTTGTTCTATATCTGAAGATTATGCAACGAAATGCAACAAAATATCTGGTTGCCAAAACATTTACATCTAATGCAAAAACTTCATTCTTCTGTTTCCTCTGCAGTCTTTGTTTATTAACATTGTGTGTTAAATAATCATTTAAAGAGTGAAAATTGTATGCAGCTTATTATCAGCAACTACTCAATCCATCTTTATAATCAGAAACCGATGAGATTATTTTTCTTGATGTTTACAGATTATGTTATTTTGAAAATGTTTAGATTGATGACCTGGGAGTAGACAACTTTCATATTCACTGGTTTGGCCCCTATTTCGTTGAAGTCTGTGGTTTTGGTGTTATGCGAAATCTGTGGACCTTTATGTTGCTAAACAACTAACTAAAAGACTAAAGGGAAGGCACATTTTTTAACATTTACCTAATATGACTCCCTAAAAATAACTGAACCATTCAGATGATGATGTTACACTTCAACACTATCATTTCCAGGTTTCGATAAACTGTAGGGTAGCAGTGCCTTATCACATATCCATTCTCGTGTATATGAGTGGAGTCTTCGTTCGTTACTAGCAATATCATGAAGATATAATGGAAATCAGTTATGATGGGTAAAAGGAAGATACATGCGCAAAATGCAATAAGCGTACCATTAAGTAAATGGAAATCGTCATTGGAGATTTGTAAAGCAAGACATGCAACTTCGGTAAGCCAGTCGTAAATTAAAATTGGCAAAGCAATAGCTTTTCAAGAATGAGCGCCCATTGTTTGAAACTGTTCATTGAAACCGATTAAATATGCACGTCGTTTGTTTGAAAATAAGGATATGGGTATAACTTAAAATAGCCAAAACATTTTGTAGGGTGCAAAAAAGTAAAGTTACAGAACTTTACTCAAATGGATGAAATGGTGCATTTTTGACCCTACAGGTTAGAGATAATGACCTATAGTCCATTGATGACCCACGTATAAATATAATTTGAGATAAAGATAAGAACAGCCAGATATGTCTCTTAGAATTTCAATTATAACAAGCTGATGGCCACAAAAGCTCCGAGAATTAGTTATCAAAACAGGGAAAAAAAATATGCTGCATGGTGCTTTTATTCCTAGAGTGTTAAAGGAGTTAAACTATTTTCTAAAGTTGCAACCGCAAATACCTGGATAATAATTAAAAAGGTGTAACACTTCGGAATGGAAGCATGTGATGAATATGAAAGCAGACTAGCCTCGTAGCTCAGCTGATAGAGCACCTGCCTGCTGTGCGAGGTGTTTCGGGTTCGATTCCCGGCTGGAAGTGGGCATTTTCTGTAGCCAAATTTTTCCCTACCCTCCTCAGAATCTGGAAGTATTAATGATAGTGTGAATGTTAGTGTCTTTAATGAATAAAACCTAAAGTCCAACGATAAACAAATAAGAGTTAACACCATTGCCTATAGGCAATGATAAATTTCAAGAGAAAGGCGGCCGATAAGACCATTGTAGTTAATGGCAAACGTATAAATGTAACTTAAAGTATGAGAGCAATGATCCTTCGGTAGGATATCTCACAGGACGCTCATCTAGTGGAGGCACTGAATTGCATATGAAACCCTCCTGGTATGCTGGACAATTGTCCACTAGGAGAATTCCTCCATATCGAACACCATAACGTGCAATACCTACTTGCAAATGCACTGCGTGGAAAAGGTTTAGAAGTCTACGAGGAAGTCCAATGTCTATTAGATGAAGTCAGTACTGGGCGAATAAATTTAATTACCATAAACAGATAAAAACCTCAATTTAAATAATTAATACAACCACAGGATTAGAATTAGGAATCGAAAATCCCTAGGAAGCTGATGCCGAGAAGAAAAAAGTTTACCAACCCACTTTGTAATACTTCAGAGAATTCTATAAGTTGAAATACATAATTGTTACCGCCTTTTGTTTACTCCCGCGGGACTGCTCTCAAATTTTTTCTTGGCTGGAGGGCAAAATATAAAATGAACATAAAATGTAAAGCTGACAATTTTAACCTTACTACTTGCTCTGTGTTCATATTGAAAATATCCATGTACGGTCTTAGTATACATGATTTTGATTTTTTCTCTGTTATTGCATTATGACCATCTATTTTTTTCTATTATTTGAATTGCATTTCAGTCAATTTGTATTCATTACTAAAATCAGTAAATTTCTTATTTATTTTTCTATATCCTGACGGAAATCTCAGATATTACGCTGACTGTTAAATAAAATAAACACTTTATGCAAAGAATTTGTAATATAGCTTATGCTTTTCCCCTGGGCTACAGCATAAATATACAATATTTTTTTACATAAGTCAAGTGCGAAGATTTGTAGACCATGAGGGTTTGAAACCAAAGAGAAGGTTTGAAATGAATGAACAGTATATTAGTTTTAGCGAGGTCTGAATCCCAGATATCTATTGTTTCCATCAGAGAAATTTGAAAATAAGGCCAAGAAATCTTTAAATTTGCGGGATCCTAGGATTAAGTGGCCAAAGTTTCGTCCACATTGATCAAAACATATGTTCAAAAATTTGAGTAAAGGTAACTTTTTAACTAGTAATTTTTTAGCTCTAAACCTTTTTAGAACGGCTTATACTTTATATTTGTATTCATAGATGAGAACAGTCATGAGACAAAATAGGTTTACCGGAAGGTGTACCTTGACAAAAATATTCTTTTTTTTTAGCCCAACGTGATACATAATTAATGCCTGATTTAACGAAACATAATATTTTCCGTGCAATACAGCCTAAGCGTACAAGAGTTCGTCAAAACAGACTAGGCAGTTTATATATCTATGTAGGGGTCTGAAAACATAGATTTGGGATAGATTTTCTAAGCTTTAAAGTATGTAGAGTACAATTTTTTGTTAGGCTTCAATCATAAATGCCCAAAGTTTCATCCGTATTAGTCAGTTTATATTTATTTACATGCAGGAAGATAGGTCACAACGTGATCCTTGTTAACTACTAGTGATATTTTTCAATATGAGCATTAAAGCATTATTGTACTGTAATCTTAAAGAAAAATCGAACGGTGAAGATTTCTACAAATGTTTGAACATGTCTATAAACAGTAGTATCTGAATGTAAGGTAGCATATAATTAATATAAGACAACCAATTCTTTCCTGATATGTTAAACTAAGCTAATTTATGTGTGTAAGGACTTGAAAACTTCTAAACTTAACAAAGTTATTAACAAATGTTTACGTCTACAAGAAAAAACCCATAAACGTTATGTTAAAACTTTCAGAATACCTTATAATTTTCACCAATGCCAAGTCATTTCTAAATAATACAAAATACAAGCAAATCAACAAAAACTGTGCTGCATCATGCTCTCACGAGCTCCTACACCCATTATATTTAGCTCTTATGTTATAAAATACAATAAGGATTATTCTTCTAACCACGTTTTGTTATTAAGGATAAGCATTTGCCTTGAATGCATCTAAAAGTAGGCACTGTGTATTTAATTATGTCCTCAACGGAAAAACAAAACACAATTGTTTATATCGAAAGTCAGTTTTACTTTCTCTACTACTTAGCTATACCATGAGAGGAAGTAACGTATTGTACCAAAAAATTTGATACCGAAATTTCACCGGAAATAAGATTTGGAGCCTACCTGAATCCAAAATAAAAAAAGAATTTTTGGAAGCAGATTTGTGTGTGAGGGAGAGAAAGAGAGTTTTGTGCGTGTGTGTGCATCTGTGTGTGTAGGGTCTTCCAGGTATACGACACGAAGTACACCCAAATTACCCTTCACATGGAAAATTCTGTAAATATGTTTATTTTCTCAAAAATGTCTCTAAATATTTTGACTGAAGGAGCATATGCTTAAGGTATTTGCATAACAAATAAGTGTATTTCTTGAATTTTCTGGCAGCAGCCTGTGAAGTCGTCTTATTTTCGAATGACGTTTACATAATTTTTAAACCGTAAGAGATGAATAAAATATTATTCTCCAAAAAGTGCATATCTCGTTAAACACACGATTTGTGTTAAATCGAGCTTTTGTGACGTTCAGGATTTCCGAGGTATACTTTTTTTGGGTTTGAATTTTAAAATACTTTATGCTTTTCTCAACTGCAAATTGCTATTCAATTTCTTTTTCATGTTCATGCAAACAGCACGGAATTTCGATTCATCGCATAGCGACCGGCTTTGATAAGACCTGACTGCTCTGACTTACTGCATTCTTTTTATACAATTAAACATGTAACTGTGTAATGAAAATTCATCTATATTAAGAAGAAGTAGAAGGAACAATAAGGTTTATTAAGGATAGTTTGTAGAGTGAGTAGAGTAAGTCATGTGAATGCAACACATCAGAATTTTCATTATTGAGCTTGGAGCAATTCACATATTTCTTCATGATTATTCATCCCGAGTGAAAAAAGGAAATTCCTTATATTTCCGAAAATCCTTTATAGATGACAATAGCTCTAGAAATACCTCTAACTAAACTAAATATACGAATAAAGTTTTTTGACAGATGTTTCATTGAGTCCTACATGTTCATTGAAGCAAACTTGAGTCCATGTGTTAAGGTTTATAGAATGTGAACTCAGGGCTATGCACATGAAGTTCTAGATACAACCATCATTTTTCTTGAAAATAGCTCAAATGTATGCTGCTTTAATCAAATTCATTGAAACAGCTTTTGAAATAAACCGATAGTCTTCGCTTTCCTGGTATCCTTGTTCACTAACCATTTACAAAATTTAACATTTATTCGACTTTTCGTTTTCAATTATATTTCTCTCTCACTCCCCTCTCTCTCTCTCTCTCTCTCTCTCTCTCACGCTGGTCTTTAACTGAAATTAGTTTTTGGGATCAGGACACCTTAAAACGAGCGTTTCATGCAAAATCTCGAAATGAAAAATTTTAGTAGAATAGGTAAATGTTCTTCCTCATACTGACATAAGTGAGGATAGAGAAAGTGTTTGATTAGAATGTTCAACGAAATCAGAAAGGAATTCGGTGATTTGAATACAAAAGCTCTCCTCGAAACCAGTTTTACTTTAGCTCCTTAGGAGCGGAATGCGGAAAAATCCCCCATTTTCCGATATCCTTTCGGATATGAAAGGGCTAAAAGGGCCCATTGAAATGAATACCTACATAGTTATATTCAAAATGATACGAGCGAAACCACAAATGCTGCTAATCAGAGTCAACGGTGGTTAACGCGTATAATAATAAATTAAGGTTCATTATAAGAATACCTTAAGAAATAACGAGGAAACCAAGAAAAATTGCCCAAATCAATTCTATAAAATTATGCAAACTGAAAAAATGAGGAGATTGAAAGTATAGGAAAAAAACAAAAAATAAGACTGAAGATTTTAGATCTTGATTCTGGAAAAAACTTTAGAGTGCACTTTTTTAATGAAATATGCTTGAATTTCACGAAACAGGTTTCCAGTTACGAACACATGGCTTGTGCCATTGATTTACTCACACGAAGCAATAAGTGAAGCATTGCATATGTGACTTGGTCGCAAATAGTGTTTCCTAGTACCGCAAGAAGCTTGCAGAAAGCTGTACTATCTTTCAAGAAAGTAACTGTACACTTTTCGCGGATCAGTACCATTCAAGCGTTCCGTGAGTGGGGTATGAGAACTAAATCAGCCGTGGTCGTTGATCTAAACTGTCGTGGTCGCCATTTTAACCTGTTACTCACTTCGAAGATTTCTATGGCCATATTAACCCAATATGGCGAAATATGGACTAAATATCACAAAACAAGTAGCTATTCTCTTGCTCCTGAGCTATTAGCTATATGGCAATGGAGAATATGCAAGAAAATGCAAAACACCTGAAATGCTGATTTTAATAGAACCAACATTTACGTTGTATATACCGCGAGCACTAAGATCTACTGTCGTAGCTCCGTGGTAAAGCACGCGCTGTTTCAATTGTGCCGAAGATCCAGAGTTCGAACCCAAAAACATATACTTTTTATTCCAACTTTTTTACCTTGTATTTCTTGCACATGCGCAAAATGTTGCTGGAAGTTCTTATGTACTGCGTTCGAACATTTTCACTAAGGCTACATCACAATAATGCATCATGCCACGTCTACGAGGTTGTGTGGAGCTGACTGCAGTTCAAAAGGGTGAAATTGCAGATCGTGCTACTTGTGGTAAGAATACCTCGCAAATTGCCAGAGAATTGGGTTGTGATCGAAGAACAGTGAAACAATGACTAGACCGGCATCACGAGGGAGACGTTGAATGAGCCAAATCGCGCAGGGGTTCAGGTAGGCCTTGTGCAACAACACTTGCTCAAGACAAAGCTCTGGTAGAAGATGTGAGGAACCAACCTTTAAGACACAGCTGTCTTTCTGGACAAATAAGTTGAGTATGGTTGCTCATATGAAACCATACGCCAACGATTAAAGGATACCGGTATTGCATCGCATCGTCCTGCCACTAAGCTTCTTCTCACTGAGGCACACAAGGCAAGAAGGTTACAATGGGCACAGCATAATACTGACCTTTCTCAGTCTTACTTGGACCTGGTATCTGGAATGACGAGTAGGTATTTGGATACGACCAGCAAGGGACCGTATGTCTGTATAGACCGCGGGAAACTAGATACGCGCCTCAGCAGCTCATTCGAGTAGAACATTCGGGAAGAATTGCAGCAATTTCTGGGCCTATATGACAGCATCAGGTCCAGGGAAGTTAATTCAAGTGCCAGAAAGAATGATGAGTACAGTCTATGTAAACATTCTCCAAAACACTTTGCTGCCAGCGGTTCGTACTAGGTTCCCAGAAAGAATATGTATTTATGCATGACAATAGTGGTGTGCATACCGCAAATATCACCCAGGATTGGCTATCAAGGCATCCAGAAATAATCTGCATGGACTGGCCTCCAAAATACCTTGATCTTAACCCCATTGAACAGGCATGGGCCTTCATGCTAAAGAAATGGGAAGAACGTCGAGCAGACAGGGTGCAAGTGAATCTGGTTGCTCATGCGATGAGACTATGGCAACATCATCAGCAGAAACCAAACCGGTGCTCTGTACTGTTTGCAAACATGCACGAAAGAATAAACAATGTAATCGTAGCTGGGGGCGATTATACCAGGTTTTAAAACACAAGATTTCCTTTTTATTTTCCATTCTTTGTTTCGACAAGTTACTTGTTCCAGGAGAAATACATTGTCTATAAATCTGAAATGTTTCAGAAGTTAATTTATTTCTTCATATATAATGTGAAATAGCAGTTGTTTAGTTTGCCTTTTAAGCACCATTATTCTTGGCTATCGTATTATTTTTGTCATTTCTAATAAATGGAGTAACTATATTGTAACTAGATGTTACATAGAATATAACTTTTCAATTTTATGCATTGTACTCCATCGAATTATACACAATTATATTTGCAGCTATAAATTTGTTTTTCTCAAGATGAGAATTTATCAGTTTCTTGTTATTTTATGTATAATCTTATTGTTACGAACTGATGGATTGTACATAGTATTTAGAAGTTTGCTCCATTAAAATTATTATTCAACCTCCTCGAATTTTCTTCGAAATCGTGTAGTAATAGCTTGGTTGAAAGAAAACTGTAAATTTGTTCCTTAGTGCGTCTTATAAAATGAAAAAAGTTGGAATAAATACTATAACCATGGGCTGAGATTCGAACCCTGAATCCTCGGCACATCTAAAACAGCGTGCAGCTACGACAACAGACCCTAATACGTGTTTTATATACAGCATAGAGTTTGATTCTATTAAAATCATCATTGCAGGTGTTTTCCATTTTGTTGCATATTCTCCATCACCATACAGTTAATAGCTCGGCAGCAAGAGAATTACTACTTGTTTTGTTACCCAATTCTTCATCATATTGGGTTAATATAGCCGTAGAAACCTTCGAAGTGACAGGTTAAAATAGCGACCACGGTATACATCTACGGCCATGGCCGATTTAAGTTTTCATACCCCTACTCACGGAACGCCTGAAAGATACTGAGCCGCGAATAGTGTACATTTACTTTCTTGAAAGACAGTACAAGAACTGTGAAAAGGAAAACTGATTTACTAATTCACTGCAAACTTCTCCGTAGTTATTGCAGAAATTTATAAACTGAGTTATCCTCTATGTGGATTTAGTACACCTTCTTAATTCGATTTCCGCTACCTATTTTAACAGAGTAAAGCAAAAATAAACAAAATAATAATTCTGTAGAGAGAACCTCTGCAATCACATTTCATTGGAATAACCTTATCTTATCGACACCACGTCGTTAGAGTAGTACCAGGGGAAACGTACTTGCAACTGCTACAAACACTGATTAAGAGTCTTGGGACAACGCGAAAAGGAGCGGAAAGGCACAGAGAAAATAAATAGATTGCCGAATGGAGGAACAATAAGAACAAAGTTCTAAGGAACTTCAAGGGATTTGTTATCAGAATAGAGAATAGTCTTTTTTCCCACCAGAATGTCTGTATCTCTAAAGTTAGCTAGAATAACGAAAGAGCATGCCATCCACGGAACACAGCTTTTATCCTTGGGAAACAGTTTACCAACTTTGAGGTATACGTTCAGAGCAGAGGCAACCTACTTCCAAGTTAAGCTTAAATAAGAATGCAACCTTTTATAAGTTAACGAAAATCCCATAAGTTACTCAGTTTGAATTATTATTAATTAAAATAAAGATAACCATTTTTCTCAACAGATAAAGGGCTATCTCTTGAAAAAGGCTATAAATAATTACTATTATTTACTTGTTTTGAAAACCTGCTTCGAAAATCAGGATGCTCATATGTATACACTACAGCTACATGAAGATGGAGCAGGTATAAAAACAAACATCATTTTTTGTGACAAAACGTTTTGCTATAGCAGGCCCCCGAACTTTACGCGAAGTTACAAAATTCGTTAAAAAGGTTTCCGCAGCATTTTTAACGCATTTACATGAATGAAAGAGGAGGTTGTGTGACTCACCTGATATAAAATCCTTAGAAATAAGAAAACTGTAAATTTTTACATTCGCCCATTCCATGCTTATACCTGTATCTATCATCTAGACATTGCGTCCTGTAGTTCCCGAGGACATCCGGTGGGAAGCGATGAATTTTTTCGGGCGTAAAAATCCTTAGCATGGCTTTCTTCGGAAGGGAAGTAAAGCCGGTAGATTTATGGCATGTAAAAGAACCTCAAGACTGATAAAGAGGCGTTTGAGAAAAATTTCAGATCTGTCAAGCTCAATGTAAAATGGAACGTTAAGAACCGTAGCAGTTCAAGAGAGTCCACTAATAAAACTCAATTTAATTTAATTTCGACATTGCATATTCTAAACCCGAGAATCTAGTTAGATTTTGTACCTCAAATTCAGTTTATTTTGACCTTTTTTATTCTATCAATTTATAACTAACATTTATTGCCTCCTTTTACATTTCCCAATTTACCTAAGTAGAAGTATTGCGCTTCAACCAAAACTTAAATATTCATATTTGAATAGAAAATCATGTTTGATGATCCAATGGAAAGGAAATAAGCATTATTACCTTTTCTACCACTTAGCTGCAAGAGTGAAATTGTTGGATTAACGACCGAAAATTCAAGATTTACCGGAAATGCACATCTGTATATAAAAATGAAACAGTGTGATAATGATAATATCATACTTTTCACATATTGGCATTGCAAAATATATGTTTTGGGTTTTGTATAAGTAGCCTTTACTATTTTCTTTATTAGCATATACCTTAGAAAACAATAAAGAGATGGAAATAGAATTTTTATACAGAGTATTAACTTATTAAGGTATGTGTATAATGCTTGTTCAATAACTTATTCGTAGTATTAGCCTTTTCTGAAAATACCCGTTAATTATGTTTGATAAAATGTGCATTAAACGCTGTGTACAGACATTTATAAGTAACTTTATTACGAAGTGTAATTTTCTTATAACCACAGTTAAAATTTGATGAACTTAGTGTTGATGTTTCTTTAAAGTTCTTTAAAGAACATATGACGTTTTAAACTTACGTCATCTGTAAATTCCGATGGCCAGAAGGAAATTAAGTTAACACAGATCAAGTGTAGAGAATATTGAATTAGTAACGTATTTAATAACTGATAAAATTGAGTATGAATTACTTACTCTATCTTGATATAATATATTCCTGTTTTCCCGGGGCTTAGTACGCTGAAGCTATCGTCGACTAAATGTTTAAAAGTAATATTCAAAGAGTAAGAGTAGGGCAGTGAGTGATAGCAGAAAGTGGTTTTGTTAGACATTATTTCTCTTGCTATGGGTCACGTGAAAACATACCGTCGAGGTGGTTTCAGTTTAAGTGTGGTTAAATGCGGATGTGTAAATTGGTAGATTTAGTAAAGCAATTTCTTAAGATGTACTGGATGATATGCTGAATAACGATTGAGCAGGTAATATTTATTACTGTAATAGTGCATGTTGTATCATTTTAAGTTATGTGTATATAAGAAACTAAAATGGACTCTGCATTTCAGTTGGAGGCATTAACTAAGCAAGAGATACTCCATGAATTACCAATATTAGGAGTTACAGTTGAAGAAACCGAAACATGGCCATCATTTATTCGCACGTTAAAAGCAACTTTACGTACAGGGAGCAAGTTTGGCGGACCTTAGTGTTGAACTAGTGAGGGTGAGCTAAATTCATGTTTCATTTGAACAGCAAGTAGATTCATTTGTACAAACACAGATAACGTATGTCCAGAATAGCCGTTTAAGTCCATATTAAGTTACTTAGATTATCACGCGTAATTGAGTAAGAGAAAGAGGCATAAGAAAACAAATTTCAATGTTTGTTGTTATCACTAGTAGAAATTATTAGCAGGGTTAACAGCTCTGCGTTTGAAAATTTGAGACTGAAAGTGAAGCTGAAACAAGTCAAAAGGAGCTATGTAATTTTGTAGTGAATACCATAGTCCTATAGATGATAAAGCCTTAAATTCCTTATCTCATTTGGAGTTTGCTAAAATGAAAAATCCAAGCCCATTTCAAGAATTGTTGGAAAGAGCCTTGGATTCAACTAGGAGCAATTGCATATTGCTTTAGGATGGTAGAATTAAATCACACTGCTACATGCACCCTAAATGTACCCTACCACAATTTCTAGAATTAACTGAATTACTTAGTGTTAATTCCAATTTTCACAAACTTCATACGGCATTTATGTATCGATATTTGTCTCAAGCACAGTTTCAAGTCTTAACTGGAGAGTATTTTCGGTAGCAGTTCGAAGACTAATATTTATCCAAATTTGTTACAAAGTTTAAGGACATAACGCAAGCTGTATTAATTCCGTATTGGGAAGAGGAGATGCTATTGTATTTATTATCAAATTCAATTTATCATGAAATTAAAGCGTTAGATATATCAGGTGTTGAGGGAAAGCATTTGCTGACTTAGAGAAAATTATAGTCCAGCATCCAGTAGTCAAAGTAGTTAGAAATATTTAAAAATCTGATACAGACAAGTTTCTTACAACTGTGTTGAATTCTGAACTACAATACGTGCCTTCTAAACGTTATAGTAATGATAAAACTAGAGCTGGTGCACATTTAAAAGCCATGTGCTATTTTTGTAGGAAATTGGGTCATTTACAACGTGGCTGTTTCTTGAAACGTGCAAAAGAAGAAACCCACAAATAATTTTGAGCTCTTCATAAGGATGCATGGCAGTCAATACCGCATAAGCTTAAAGGAAATATTTTATGTTATGTCGATCGTAAATCTCGTTGTAAAATTGCACTCCCTCTAGTGTAAATGAATATGATTTTTCAGTATTTCCGTACGAGTCCCTATGGCGCGTACATGGGAGTATTTAAAACGTTTAATAAAATTCGTGATCAATTTATTTGGAAGGACCTGCATGCTGACATATGATCAAAAGTTGAGAGCGATGAAGTCGTAAAATGCCAAAAGCAGCGCAAAATCAGAAAGTTAGATTGTTGGCTTCACATATTGCAGATAGACCTCTACAGAAAACCTTTATCGATGATTTTGGTCCATTTTCAACCGTAATCAAAATTTCTAATAATGCTTTAGTAGACTTACCAACACTTTCAAACAACACATCGTGATGAAATTTTGGTTCTCTTTTAGGTTTATGTTTAATTATTCAAATCATAACAGGTCTATTTTTAGCTATACATTATTCACCTAATATTGATTTGGCCTTTTAAATTCAAAAGGACATAAATTAAAATTAGTAGCAGTAGAAACATTTACAAAATATATGTGGTAGAACCGATGCGTATAGCTAATTCATGTATAACCATAAAGTTATTCCAGAGCAGTTTTGCCAATTTCAGTATTCCTGAGGTTATTGTCGCTGATAATGCAACATAATTGAGACCTAATCCGTTTCAAGTGTTCTGATTTCAATTTGGATTACGCGTGCTTTATACAATTCCCTATTATCAGAAACCCTCGCTAAACGAGCGGGCAAACACGAACATAAAGTCCGTGTTAACAGTTTATCATTCTTCTGATCAACAGAATTGGAATAATAATTTGCATGTTACAATTCGCCTTCAACTCCGTAAGACATGATGCACACGGACAATGTTCTTTCAGTTTGATATATTAATTTCCAACCAACTAACCGTTGGCTAATGCATGGCAATTAAAAGACATTCTACCCGACGGGAATTAAGTTGTGAATACTAAAGAAGCTTTGCGGAAACTTAAAAGCAATTTGGTTCGAGCTCAAAAGCCAAATACTAAATATTACAACAAAGGCCACACTGAATCAAAGTACATTGCTGGTCAAATGGTTTATGTGGTTAATCACATCCAGAATTCAGCGAAAGATAAATTAACAGCTAAACTCGCCACTCGTTTTCGTAGGTCTATAAAATTTTAATCTTCATAACTCCTGTGTCATTGTCTTTGTGCGACTTAAGCCTGGCAAGGAAACACTAGCTCATGTACCGCAGTTAAAACAACATGAGTGTTTGCTAGATATTTAATGGTGTGTTGTAACCGTACATCCAGTAAGAGATGGATTAGAATGAAAACTAGATAAATAATAAATGATTCGGTAGATAAACAAACTATATCATTCATAAACAGTTTAATCAGCCCACTGCATAACACGATAGCAAATGCGAACAAATGCAGTTCTTAGGTGAGAAAACCTAAAAATTGGTAAGGCGACCCTTCTAACGGCCGGACCACGACGGGCCCGCTTACAAAAGAACTGTAATTTCGGTTCCATGTAAAGCACAGATGATGTGCCGCCAGGCCGAAAATACAATATCCTTTTGTTGAATTGAGGAACGTGCTTCGAAATACGAGAATTAGGATTAGGCACTGTCCAAAATACGTGTTATAACATAATTAGAAAGATACGGCGTGTGAACATTCCGCAGCTGATTATCTTCTAAACTTAAAACGGAGGGAGAGGAGGCGTAGCCAAATGTTCGCTTTGCCCAATGAAATAAAATACTAGCGTGTCACTAGTAACCGTGAAACAGTCACATGATCAAGAAAAGTAGGGAGGAATTCCAAGGTGGCTGTTTACTGAAAATTCACAGACGAATCATTCTCCATTTTGACTCTTCAGGGGACACTCAGGAGTTGAATCCCTTGAGTGACATACATGAATTGCGTACGCGTGTAGCTTTGAGCCATATAATATCACCTCGAATTGGAACTTAGAAGCTTTATTGTGGACTAGCGAAACAGTCCATCATTACTATGTGTGCCGTGATAAACGTTACTACTGTTACTACTGAGATAAACGGATAAACCAAAAACTCATGTTAGATGTTTAGATGAGGTGGCGAGTTCGAATGTATGTAGTCGGTAAATACACGTAAATATACTTATACATAAACAAAATAAAGGGGATTAAAACAGATCCGGATTTATTATTCTACAGTATTGGGAAATTTCACACCTCAGAAATCTTATACATCCTCATAGCTCTACCGACATCAGATGACCACAGGCGACGTCGCAGAGGACGGAGGACAGCGACGATGAAGCCCAGTATTAAACCCACTATACATCCTTTCCCGTCCTGGCCAACTTCTCACACCAAACGGACCGCTAGTTTCATAAATGACGCCCAGCGTGGGGATGGAATCGTAATCCTATATCATAGACGGTGCGAAAACACAACCGGAGGACTTCGGTGACAAACTATTACATTGCAGTGAATCGGAGACGACACCAGCACAACGCAGACAGTCGAGGAAACAGCGATGTCGGAGCAATCAAACGCCAATCGCAGATTTTTGATGCAGCAAGTCACCAACTCCGCGTAAAGACAACAGCCCTTATCTGCAACGAGCGCAACAACAGAAATTCCCTGAGTGATTGATTAGTGTAGGTGTTACGCATTATAGGATATAACCGATGGAGTAACACACAGTCGCCCCAGACGCAGTGGGCAAGTTGATTTCCTATTACTGTAGTACTATACTATGAATGTTTTGAGGGCTCGTGTGTTTATTTTGATAAAGAACATTTTTAAATATATAGATTAGATGCTTCTGAGAAACAGCAAATTAGTATATAACAAAATTAATAGAAACGGAAATTTCAAAAGAGAAATTATCCCGGATGACAATATTGAAGTTACGCAAAGTGATACGAACATACAAACGAGTAGGTAAACACAAACTGCGTTAGAAGGGGGTAATAATCAGATACTTGCAAAAACGGAACGTAGCCAACCGAGCGACGGTAGTCAAGATACTCAATCTCAAAAGATTACAGAAATAATACAAGTAGGATAGATAAGACAGAGCAGGCGCAATTTTTTGCGTTTATATGGGAAAAGATAGGGAAAACCAGGGGAGATGCTAGGCTAGACAGTGGCAGAAGGATAGAACACCCATTTATAAAGTGAGATACGGAACATGAGGAGAGATGCTAGGATAGAAAGGGCTTGAAGGCTAGAGCATTAGGTTATATGGGAAAAGATGGAATTACATGGAGAGATGCCGGCTAGATAGGGATCAAAAGGACAGATTAAACGTTATATGGGGAAAAGATAGGGAATACGAGCCGAGATAGCAGGCTAGACAGGGATTGAAGGGTAGTATATGCGTTTTATATGGAAGAGACAGGAAACCGTGGAGAACTGTATGACTAGACGGGGTAGGAGGCTAGAAAAGGCGTTTATATAGCAGATATAGGGAATACGAGGAGAGATGTAGGCTAGACAGGGATTGAAGGACAGGCTATGCGTTTATACATCTGAAATAGGAATATAAGTAGTAGTGTAAGGTTACACAGGGTTTGAGGGTTAGAAGATGCGTTTTATGGGAACAGATAGGGAATACCAGGTGAGATGCTAGGCTAGACAGAGGTTGGAGTAGGGGAATGCCTTTATATGGAAAAAGGCAAGGATAACGAGGAGGGATGCTAAGGAAGACAGGGATTGAAGCTATTTATGAGTGCTTCCCAGGGGGGTGAGTAGCAATTTAGGACACACACACAATGTAAGTATATCGGATGGCACTTACAAGCCATTTTTGGGTACATACTTTGCAGGTATTCTGATGGTATTTGGTACAGTGGAACAGGCATTTGACATCCTCTTTCTGGCTTTAGAACATTTTTAGACACAGAAACAGGTACGTATTTCAGGGTATTGGTGTAAGCATTTCGAAGGTATTTTAGCCAGTGTACTAGGAATTGTGGAGCATTTTGGCACTCATTTAAGGACCTTTTAGGCATAGGTAAAAGTATTTTGATTGTTTTAGAGCATTTCAGATGGAGACACAAGCTTTCAGGACATTCTGGTATACGGCAGGGAAATTTCAGGTGTTCCAAAATCATTTTTTGTAAGATCGGAGCAGATAGGTTCAGGGTATTGATATAGGCTTCAGAATATTTCGAGGTGTTTTATGCTGCTTTTAAGGTATTTTAACAATGCTAAGACATTTTCAAAGCTTGTGCTAGGAGAGTTTGTGGCTCTTTGAAGATATTTTATGTTATGGATGTGGCATAGGTACAGGCCGTTAGAGTATCCCGAAGGGCTTCTTAGAAAGTGTAGCGGCTATTTTTATGTCATTAGAGTAACATAAAGAACCTTTTAGAAAGTGTAGCGGATATTTTTATGCCCTAAGAGTATTCTAAAAGGCTTTTTAGAATGAGTAGTGGCTATTTTTATGCCATTAGTGTATCCTGAAGGGCTTTTTGGTAAGTGTAGCGGTTATTTTTATGCTATTAGAGTATCCTGAAGGGCTTTTTTATAAAGCGTAGAGGCTATTTTAGTCCTATTGGTACTCAGATTTGAGACATTCTCTCGTGTTTAATAGAGTTTTCTCTTCTATTACAAAGGTTTTGTGATGATATATAACCATTTCTATCGTTTTTACACTCATATTGGGTACTTTTAAGGTCTTCTCAATATTCTAACGCTAACATGTAATAAACTATGTAGAGATGTCTTTTCTAACCCAACCTAAAGCTCTGATAATGATATTATTGCTTTTATTTAGCTTTTCTTTTTTATGGTTATATTTTTGACTAGGTGTATCGTCTTTACGAGTTAATTGATGCTTTATTAGATAGGTATTGTAAGGGTAGGTGCCTATCCCTTTTATATGGGCTTGAAACTAGCTTTAGGATTTGTTCCTAATGGCAGGGTTAACGCCTCCCCTTCCATATTTTTATTACTTTCTCTACTACGTATAGTAAGTAGGGGGAAGTATTGTATTCCACCCAAAAATTCGATACCAAGATTTCACCGGAAATACATGTTTTGAGGCCCCCTGAATCCAAAAAAAGCATTTTTGAAAACACGTCCGTGTGCGTGTCTGTGTGTGTGTGTGTGTCTGTCTGTGAACAGCATAACTCAGAAACGAACAGTCGGCTAAACACCAAATTTGGTACTTAGGTTCAGTATCTTCCAAGGATGCGACACGAAGGTTTTCAAGAATATCCCCCCACCCCAGATTAACCTTTATATGGAAGATTTTTCGAACATTTTAATTTTCTCAAAAATGGCTCTAACGATTTTGATTAAAATATCATACGTTTAAGATATTTTATGGCAAATAAAATGTATATCTTGAATTTCCTGGGAATGTCTCCAAAAGTATTCTTCATTGTGAACGACTTTTGCATAACTGGTAAACCATAAGAGATAGACAAAATTTTACTGCATAAAAAATGTAGATTGCGTTAAAATACACAATTTATGTCATATACATTTTTTTTTGTTGAGTGAACCATTTTCAAGATATTACTTGTTATTCCCTTAAATGTTTCAATACTTGCTTTCTCAAATGGGAATTTGTTATTCATTTTTTTGTCTTGGATATGCAAAAAGTATTAATCTGTGGGAAAGGGAATGGTGCTGCACCTAGCAACCAGCTATTAAGAGATATGTATGTGCTTAAAAGCTACTGTATTTCCAAATTGCCCTTGTAAATATGTGTTCCCCTTACATCTACAAGAAGATTAGCAATAAGAAGATAGACTCTGCAAATGTTTATCTCGATTAACATGAAGTAGATGGAGAATAAGCGTTTTTAAAAATAGTTTGTACAAGAGTAGAGAAAGTCATGTGAATGTAACACATCAGATTTTTCTTCTATATTCATCAGGTGTCTACTAGGTGCATACACAGCATATGGGCAAACTTCCATTTTTTTAAATTGCAGACTCACGGAGAAAATCTTCATCTTCGGCTTACATTCTCTTAAGCACTATTTGTAATGCTATAATGCCTATATGCGTATGTCGTTATTTCATCCTCAGGAATAACTCTTTTATGGAGTCAATGTAATTTCATTCACTTGCACTGAGGTAAGAGCATGCTGTCATGACAGGATCAGATTCATGGGCGTTCTTAATATTTCTCTGGTTTTAAGGCAGTCAGTATAGTTCTGGAATATGACGTACTGCTTAATAGCACTACGTTTTACGCCCTTAATTTTTTTATCATTGAGCCGCGGATAGCTAATGCATACATCTTAGGTCGTAGTACGAAAAAGCGCTGGATGATTTTACCATAAGCCTCATCTTTAAATTTACCAAGCACCTTGTTTAGAGCTGAATAGAATATATAGTTTGTAGGACAATCAGGTGTATCTAGGTGCTCAAAAAAGCGTAGCTTATCCTAGTACACACCTTCAGTGACTCACTCGATGAATGAATAAATCAGTGTCCATATACATAAGCTTCAGGTTTTCAGATCCACCACTAATATTGATAGTGGTACGTTAATGCCTTGAATATGTCCAACACACTCATTCCAATGTATATAGGCTTGATGAACACAACCTGTCGGGATGCCATATGCACATCAGCTAGTTTGGTAGCATATATTGTTCGATCGATAAACATAGGCTTGACAATTATCTTTTCCAGAGTCTTCTCGTTTGTCACCAACCGTATATCCACACGATTACGCAGGTTCTCCATAGTTTTTCCGAACATAGCTTGTTTGTAGAGATCCTTCTCAAAATCATTTGCAGTCTGAGTCGTAGTCTGTTATTAAATTCCACATACTGTTTTAACGACTGAGACTGTTGGAATTGTATCACACGTTGGATGTTTTAGCCGTAGTCACTGACTAAGAGCATGCTCTTACCTCAGTGCAAAGTAATAAAACTACATTGAGTCCATAAAAGAGTTATTGATGAGGTTGGAATAACGACATAGGACATGGGTATTACAGCATTACAGATAGTGCTTAAGAGAATGTAAGCCGAAGATGAAGATTTTCTCCGTCAGTCTACAATTTAAAAAATGAAAGTTTACCCATGTGCTGTGTATACACCTAGCAGACACCAGATGAATAAAGAACAAGAATATGAAAGGGGAGGCGTTAACCTTGCCATTAGGTGCAAATCCTAGTGCTAGTCTCAAGCCCATATAAAGGGTATAGGCGCCTACCCTTACAATACTTATCTAATAAAGCAACAAATAACTCGTAAAGACGATACACCTAGCCAAAAATATAACCATAAAAAAGAAAAGCTGAATAAAAACAATATTATCACTATAAGGGCTTAAGGATGTGTTAGAAAAGACATCTCTACATTGTTTATTACGGGTTAGCGTTAGAATATTGAGAAGACATTAAAAGTACCCAATATGAGTGTAAAAAACAATACAAATGGTTATAGATCATCACAAGACCTGTATAATACAAGAGAAAATCTCTATGAAACACGAGAGTGTGGCTCAATACCTAGTACCAATGGCATTAAAATAGCCGCTACACTTTCTAAAAAGCCAATCAGGATATTCTAATAGCATAAAGATAGCCACAAAACTTTCTAAAAACCCTTCCAGGATACTCTAATGACATAAAGAATAGCCGCTACAATTTCTAAAAAGTCCATCAGGTTACTCAAAATGACATAAAATAGCCGCTACACTTTCTAAAAACCCTTCAGGATACTCTAACGGCCTGTACCCATGCCACATCCGTAACCTAAAATACCTTCAAAGAGCCACAAACACTCCTAGCAGAAGCTTTGAAAATGTCTTAACATTGTTAAAATACCTTAAAAGCAGTATAAAACAGCTCGAAACTTTCTGAAGCTTATATCAATACCCTGAACCCATCTTCCCCTGTTTTCCAAAAATGCCTTTGAAACATCTGAAATTCCCCTGCCGTATACCAGAATGTCCTGAAAGCCTGTGTCTCTATCTGAAATGCTCTAAAATAATCAAAAATACTTGTATCTGTGCCTAAAATGTCCTTAAGTGAATGCCAAAGTGCTTCACAATTCCTAGTACACTGGCTAAAATATCTTCGAAATGCTTACACCAATACCCTGAAATACGTACCTGTTTCTGTGTCTAAAAATGTTCTAAAGCCAGTAACAGGATGTCGAATGCCTGTTCCACGGTACCAACACCATCAGAATACCTGCAAAGTATGTACCCAAAAATGGCTTCTAAGTGTCTTTCGATATACCTATATTTTATGCGTGTCCTAAATTGCTACTCACCCCCCTGGGAAGCACTCCTAAATAGCTTCAATCCCTGTGTTCCTTAGCATCCTTCCACGTTATCCTTGTCTTTTCCCATATAAAGGTATTCCCCTACTCCAACGTCTTTCTAGACTAGCATCTCACCTCCTATTCCCTATCTGTTCCCATAAAACGCATATTCTACCCCTCAACCCCTGTGTAGACTAACACTACTACTTATATTCCTATTTCAGACGTATATACTCATAGAATGTCCTTCAATTCCTGTTTGGCCTATCATCTCTCCTCGTATTCCCTATATCTGCTATATAAACGCCTTTCTAGCCTCCTGCCCCGTCTAACCAAGCACTTCTCCACGGTTTCCTGTCTCTTCCATATCAAACGTATATACTACACTTCAACCCCGTCTAACCTGCCATCTCGGCTCGTACTCCCTATCTTTTCCCCATAAAACGTATATTCTGCCCTTTTGATCCTTGTCTAGCCGACATCTCTCCTTCTAATTCCTATCTTTTCCCATATAACCTAATGCTCTAGCCTTCAAGCCCTTTCTATCCTAGCATCTCTCCTCATATTCCCTATCTTCCCTATATAAATGCATGTTCTGTCCTTCAAACACTGTCTAGTCTAACATCTTCCCTGGTTTTCGCTATCTTTTCCAATATAAACATAAAAATTGCGCCAGCTCTGTCTTATCTATCCTCTAATACAGCATATGCTCGCACAATTTAGCAGACAGTCATAAAGTAACGTTTTGCAACCAAAGTGAAGTTTTGGAGCAACAGCTAGAAAATAACATTAGTGACCAGTTAGATAATTATAGTAACAGTCGGAGTGAGGCACTGCATGACTACAGAAGCTAGAATAACTAGTCAAGCGTTGTCCGTAATAGATGAAGTTAAGAGCAATCTCAGTGGCAGTGGCAATGCAGTCATATTCGCAGTACTGACCTAGTAAGTACATCTACTCAGGTATACCAGCCATCAGTTTAAATAAGACGTACATTGAAGCACCACTAGCATGCAGCATGTTAACTACAGTTGAAAGCAAAGAGACGCTACAACGGCGTTAAGTCATCGAAGATAAAGTTGTTGAACACCTTTGGTATTTTTCACTACTAACGATTCTTCTACATGTAGGGAATTATGTTACCAAAGTTAAACACTAGCTGTTATTAATTTTAACCTGATACACAAACATCGATCGATCAACAATCGAAAGTCGAATGGAACCTTTTTGAGCAGAGCGACTACTTCAAGTAAGAACTTAGAGTTTAAAACCTTTTCCATGCTGTGAGTCTCGGAATTAATATGCGTAAGGTGAATGGATTTGGAGTAATACTACGTCCAGGCTGAGATGTACCAGAACCGCGGCGGGACGTCATACAAAAAAAATTGCTTCTACTGTCTCTGACCATCCCAGCTAATTTAAATGGGTAATGTTCATTTAATTTGTTTAATGTTTAATTTAGAGTCATGTCAAATAATATAATGGCACTCAAATACAAGAAGTAGGAGGGTTATTTTTAATGTTTATGTTGTGGATCCCTTGAATCTAATTTATTAGGTCAGATACTGTCGAGTTCTTAAATGGAAACGACATAGTTTAGGTAAAGGTTAAATGCTTAAATGTCGGGAAGGTCAAGAGCCAAAGTTTTACAGCTATAAGAATAGTGATTTGTTACATACGTGGTATAAGTATTTGCAATAAATCAAGCAAGATTTCAAGCATGTTAAGTGTACTGAGTGAATATTTAGAATAGAACCATAATCATGAGTACCTTATCCTACAGTTGAAGTTATGGAAGCAAACATTAGTATATGTTTTTATGTTAAACATTGATAAGTATTTAAATAAAAACTACATTCAGAGAATAAGGGTGGGGTAAATATTAAAAATAAGAGTAAAAATCAGATGGGTTGAAAATTAAGATATATATATATATATATCTTAATATACTTCTTCTCTCATGATTTGAATGTGAGGAATAAATGAAGATTTAGTCAACATTTTGTTGAAGATTAAACACTGTAACCTGTTTTTAGAAAGCATAAATGGTGCACTAGTGGTAGTGGTAGTGGTGGTATTTATTAAGTATTTAGTATTACATTAATTGCATAACACAGTCACATGGGTCATAAGACCGGACATGCTCTCTAGAAAAATACCCGGTCTGTATACGTCTCTTGCAGTATCAACCAGAAAACAATTATTTTTTTATATAATCACTGCACTATATACATATAAAATTGAAAAAAACAGTCTGAATCACACACTCAAACACACACACACACACACACACACACACACAGAGTCGCGCACAAGTACTCAAGCACCACATATGTTTAAAGAAAAATTACATAAACACCATATCTCTTAGTGCACGTGCTTCCATTAAGTATGTGCCCAAGCTTGGCCAGTCTTGGCTGTTTAGAATCATGTCCCAGCATCCTGTCCTCCGTCTGTTGGAAGCCAAAAATACTTCCGGTAATAGTTTTTTCCTAATACCCTCCGTCTGCACGCATGCTGCCAAAATATGCCTCCAGTCTTCTTGTTCCCCGCATAATGGGCAAATCCTCCTGCCATCGTCATCAACACCAACTATGATCATAAATAAAAGCAAATTATTCGTAAAACCTTAGAACTCAAGGGCTATAAAACACCCGAGAGCAGTAATTGTCCTCCCACCAGAGATTAGATTTCAAGCACTCTTGTTACAATGAAGGTATAAAGAGCTTCAAGTTTCTTATAAAACCTCTTTTAACCCTTATCGACTGAGCAAGCAATATTCCAATCCATTAGCTCTTTAAGCAGCACTTCATCGATAAATGTTTTTCTGCAAACACTGAAACCTATAAACATTTCGAGCCATTCGTTAAAAACCTGCTTTAGAAGAACTCCTGTGCCTTCTGCAATAGGGCAGGTACGTAATTTGTTTAAAAATTTCCATAATTGAATTAGGTGAAATATGCCAATATTTACAGTCTAGGAAACGCAAAGAAAAGGACATCGAATGTAAAATGAATCACTAATTCATTAAACAAACCACATGTACTGGAATAAAATCAAAATAAATTTAATTTAGCATTTAAACATTATAGTAATTATCCTGACTTTACAGAAGTCAGAATAGTTACTTCAGAAAGGACGCGTCATTAAAAGATATAGCAATTGTTTTATCTCCAATCGAGTGCTTGTTAATATAGGTTGAACTGTTAAAGCTTTACACCTCTTGTATTAAAATTACGAGTACTTTAACATTTTAGCTATAAAATAATTTTACTTTACTAATAATTTAAAGCCTATTGGTTACTAGCAGGATCAGCTGTTCCACTAACACTATTGCATTATATGTAGAGACAGTTCCCTTCTCTCTCTCTCTCTCCTTTTCCAAACTCTCCTACTGCTTCTCTATCCACTGCCCTCACCCCCGTTCACTCTGTACACCTTACACATTATATGACTTTTGTAAACTACTTTCTCTAGGACATTAATAAAACTTACAACGTTATCAAAAATTTCAACCGTACCCAAACCTGCACCTTCTTCCTGTTATTTCTATACTATTTCTTGGTAACTGGTTTACGCATACGAATAGGTAATAGTAAAGAAAACTGTCGATACCTTCTTATTCTCAGTTTATCGAAATGTTATAAACAGTAAAACTTGTTGGAAGCATTGTGCTTTGAAAATATCTTGGTGTAGCCCAGCGTTTTAATAATACTGAGCAATATACTTTGATATACCACCTCACCCCTGTGGCCAGAGTATTTAATGTGCCACATATATTCTTTCCTGGATACCAAGTTTCACAATAGTCTTGTCCGTCATTCTGTGACACACACACACACACACACACACACACACACACACAATTGGAAAATAAATCTTAAAAATGCAATTTTAGGCTTCATGGTAGCCTATTATATAAGGTATTATTAATTACTCATCCAACCCCGAAAACTACCGAACATTATTGGTTACAGTTCTTCTACATGTATGGGTTCCTATAAGCATATCTTAAATCCTGCAGGGTATTGAACCTTCCTACAACAAATATGAAGTTAATGGCAATAATACCAAACATACACTCCTGCAAACCAAATCTCCCTTGCTTTCTGAAACGTGTTTGTATGAAATCCTTGATCTTCTTCCTGCTAATCCTTAACCTTAAAATATTTTAATACCTATTTCTGCGGTAATAAGTTATTATTCACTACAAAGATATAAATGGCAATCTATTCACTATTACATTTTTTTCATTTAAATAAAACCTAGGATGTTGCACTTTCACCCGACCTTATCTGATCACGCTTTTACAAAATATTCTTACAAAATCTTACGCTTCTATCTAAAGCGATTGTAGAAATGCTTTATTACACATTCCGCTGTAAGAATAAGAGGGATACAACAGGCTGAAAAGATTATTATCCAATCTATAAGAATTGGGTCGCTATGTGATAACTTTGAAATTCGCTTCTGCTTGTATGATCACGAGAAATAAAATATAGCCATTAAGCATTTGAAAATGTATAAAGTAATTAAAAATGCAACACTATAATGAATAATATTTTGTAAAAAGGTAATATTAAAAACGTTTTACATAAATCACGTATATTAAAGAGACCTACTTATTGCGTGGTGAGTGTCTGTTTAGACGTCCTCCGTGGTCCATGGATACCACGGTCCTGCTTCCCAAGGTCGCGTGTTCAAACCCGGGGGAGGGTGCTAGGTTTTTGGGGCATAAAAGTCCTTATCATGGTTTCGTTCGGAAGGGAAGTAAAGTTAATGGTCCGATGTCGTAAATTTACGGCACGTAAAAGAACCTGAAGTGCGGCGCCGTTGTCCAATTGACTGGAGCGTGGTGCTCTGGTTTCCGGCCACCGAATGCGTCCGGGATCGATCCCAATCGTAGGGGTGCGGATTCTAAGTTCCAGATAAATGACTGGTGTCTACTCAGTATCGTGAGGAAAGTGAGGGAATGCGATGGGCAGCGACCCCGGCCTCGATAACCAACATTACTGCTAAGGGATACGTGATCTCTACATCTCCTTCACGTATCGGTTGGATGATCGCCCACCTGCCGCGCGTATGTGTGCGTGAGGCCGTCAGTCAGGTTGGCAGGCCAAGGCCCTGCATGTGCCGTAGCGCCGTGGGGGCGTGAAAGAACCTCAAACCTGATAAAGTGGTCCCTATGTAAAATTTCGCTCTTTGACACCCAATATAGAATGGAACGCTAAGAAGCGTTGTAGTTAAGGAGCGTCCATAAATAAAACTCAGGTGAATCTTTCTGTCCGTCTCTTATGTTTAACCAGTTATACAAAATTACGCAGAATTCATTTTAATGAGGCGATTTTCACACACTATTTACAGCAAATTCAACACACATATTTTATTTTCACGCAAATATCTTAAAAAAAGGTGGTATTTTAATCAAAATAGTTGAAGCTATTTCTGAGAAAATAAAAGCTAACGAAAATTATTTCATGTAAAGTGGTTGAAAGCCTTGAAAGCCTTTTTGAGGCATACTGAACTTAACAACTAAGTTGGGTATGCTGTCCAAAATTTCGCATTTGGGTTAACATATTCACAGACACCAAACACAACATTTTACAGCGTCTGTGGTGAAATATGAATTTCAGGATAATATAAAAGGATATTGTAGCCTAAATGGTATTTTGGAATGAAATACATGTTGAAATGTTAAGGCGTGTACAAGTGTTTAATTTAAAATAATAATTAATCAGTGACTAATAATTATCATGTTATCATCTTATCGTGCACATAGGTCAAATAACTTTAAACAAGTATTAAAGGCTTCCTAGTCCCTTTTGACAGTTATAATTATATTCCAACACTTGTAAGATGGGAAATAGGAAATTATTTCATTATTATATTTTATTTCAAAATTATAGATACGAATAGATCAAAAGAGCAAACTTTAAATTATATTTTATTAAATTTCAAACTCGTTAATATTGGACACGGGTATTGTGAAATTTGTCGCATGGCAAATTAATATGTTTAGCTACCCAAAGGGATATTAATCTGATTTATTTACATCAACAGGTATTGCCAAAATATTATGGTTCTATATCACTACTTCTGAAGAAGCGTCCTATGAAATACCTATTTAATGGTTGCTAATGGGTCAAGTGTTGCGTTTAATAGGTAATAAAAGTAATAGTCATATGGGCACGTCTGTGTCAATATCAGGATCAAGAACTACTTTAGCTGTTCTGAACAGTTTTGTTTTGGATGCCGGACAAGTAAACTTGTTTTATCAGTGTAAGTTTGCCTATCTGCGTCTTATAAGGCTTCGTGACTTTATCTATTCTAAAGGGCATTTGGATTAAGCCAGGGATTTATCATTATTAAACCTTCTCGATCCATATTTAGCTGCCTACCCAGCACCCAAGACAGGTATTATAGTAACTCATAGCTAATAAGAAACATGCCACTGGTTAGAAAGCAGTATTTAGTTCGGATTTCAGGTAGTTGAGGTGGTGCATTTCTCAGAAGCTGAAACGATTTGGTATAAAGTGGTATTTAGTTCCATTTACGAGCCTTATTTGAGCGTTCGGCCTTGTGCTTGACAAATAGAACGAACGAAAGAACAGGAGAATTTAATGATATCAAGTAGATGGAAATTGTGAGTGGTTTAAAGTGCCGAGCAATAGGGCGACCTCTCAAAACTTTATCTCTTGAACATTGTCCTTTACATCACTTTGAGCTAAATTCAACTATATTTCTGAAAATGGAACCAACTCAGCAGTTCTAATCTTTTAACGTGAGCAAAAATCAATTTCGAACGAGTAAGGTATTCCTCGAAAGTACAGTACAAGCAGGTTCTTCGGCATGTGAAGTCTCAATCGTCACACTGTCATGAAGCTATCTGAACCGGTTTTTTGGTATGCTTGACACATAATGACCTTTTGTTTAATAGAGTGTTAAATTGAAAGGATTTTTAGTGTGTAATTGCAATGAAGTTCAAAAATTTGAGTACATTTTGTAAACATTTTATCAATTTACTATAAAACTCAGATGTGTAAATATGCTTGCAAGTCATGTAACAACGCTTTGATAAATTCTACAATACTATCATTGAATTTAGATGACACAGACTGGTGTAATGGAATATTAAAAGGCCCGTACTTGTAAAAAGTTTACAGACTGACCGCAAACCAAATTAAAAGGGAACAAAATGGATTCTAATAAAACAATCCGGCGCTGTTATATTTGCACCTCATATTTTTGTTTCTTTCTGGGCAACACTAGACAGCTTTCTATGGAAACACAGAAAGTCTCTTGTTTATCGACACATGTGTATCCCAAATCTCTTTACTGTCCGCATGACAGTTGTAATCCTCCGGGTGACATCAGCCAAATATAAACACGTCTAATAACCATACACGTTTTATTGTGTTCTCCAGCGTGTATAAACAACGCTATAAAAACGCATATCAGCTGTTTTGATGTATTTTTACTTTGTATTTGTTCATCGATCTGTTAGATGGAAGTTTCTGTCGCTCAATGTGGCTAACGGAAGAGTTCCATTCATTGAAGCATTGCATGAAACAGCACAATAAAATTGGAATTTCGTTTCTGCTTGATGTATAAACTAAGCATTTAGTATTATTCTCGCAAATGAAACAATATACGGCTAAACTATTACAGCAAATAAAAAAAATCAGAAAAGATCACCTTTTGTTTATGTTACATCAGTTTTACTAAAGTAAAAGAAACTGTTCAGTCCCAATCAGGCTACATCATTCTTCCGGCTTTCTTCTTTAACCCCGTCTTTTATTTATTGCTTCTGGTTAGTTTCGTCACCGTTCTTCCAACTCCCACTGTTTCTAAAAGAAATCTTTTAATCATTATTTCTGCCCATTCTTCTCTATACCCACATTTCAAATTGCCATTTTGTCGTTACCGTATCGCATTAGTACCTACAGTTTTCACTTGCTCCAGTGCCTTAGCTGTAATCCACAGGCAACTTCACTGTTCTCTCCAATACGTGCTCGTCATTCTTTAACACAGTGGTGGTGAAAACGGGACTCGCGAGGCAGTGTGACTCGCAGGGAAACTCCTTTTCTAGCTGTCTATTATTTGTTTTCCATATACGGCTGAGTGGTGTAGCGCGTGTTGCATACTTGATGACTCGAGGAAGACAGACATCTTCGCCAGCCTTGCTTTAGCATATTCCTACCAACACTTCATTTCTTTTATCAGAAGTGTCATATAATCAGCAAATCTCATAAGTAATGATTTAAAAATGCTCATTGTTGATTTGCCATTTGCGCTAGTATATACAACGACATTTATATATTCAGCATTAAACAACACAATATCTTTAAAGAAGTAATTTTACAAGAAACAAACTTCTACATAATTTTGATTATTCAAGATCTATTTGTAATGTTTTCTCCTCAGCTGCCAAATCAGCAAAACTTATTTCTCTGTTATGAACTAGTGTCCCTTTTAACAAAAACATGTATTCTTCTGCAGCCACGATGCGTATAATAAATACATTCGCTCTTTGTATAACCAGCATTAACTATTGTTCTTCATCAGAAAGCAAAGAAGCCACAGAAAACTTCAAAACCAAAAAGGTTGACGTTAATCTGGAAACGGAATCATTCAAAAAGATTTCGTTATAGGTAGTTTTAGAAAGTTGTCTTGTAGTTTAATGGATTAGCGCTTCGAAACTTTTGTGAGGATTTCAAAGATTGGTACTTTGTGAGGCAGTATTCTATATCACAACATTGTAAATGCCAGAGTGATTGTAGTGTAAATTAACATTATTGTATGACAATGATTTGAGATGTTTGTTATTTATAAGCATTGTTAGGAAATAAGTTTACACGACCTCACTGAAACTGACAATAGGAGCGGGTAACAATGTAGAGAGGGGATGAGTTGTTTATTAATTAGAAGAGACAAGCAAATGACGTCAGAGTAGCGCGCTTTTCTTTAGAAATGGGCGGAATATCTTCCCTAGAGCATATGTGTTCGTAATTTTGATTGGATATAAAAATAGTCGCGCTTTATTAACCAATAGAAGCTCTGTTATAATGTTTAGGCATATCGGGGTGAGGGAGTATAAATTATGAAGCCAGAGACAAGTATTGCTCAGTTTAAGAGAATCATTCACGCGTTACACGTCGCACGGTTTGATAGAATCATTCACGCGTTACCCGTCGCACAGTTCAACAGGATCATTCACGAGTTACACGTCGCACAGTTCAACAGAATCATCCACGGGTTACACGTCGCGCAGTTCTACAGAAGCATTCACGAGTTACACGTCGCGCAGTTCAACAGAATCATTCACGAGTTACACGTCGCACAGTTCATCAGAATCATCCACGCGTTACACGTCGCGCAGTTCTACAGACTCTCTCGCGTCGTAAAATTAGTTAAAAGATGAAATATGCGAATTAATAATGTGCGGCAAATAAGTGATTATAGTTACATTCTAAAATATAACAGTTTCAGGCTGGTGTGTATCAAGAGTAATTATGTGAAATGAATAAAGTGTGACGGCAATAAAAGTGTAAAAACAAATTCTTTTATCAGTGTTATCTTTTAGTAACAACTCCTTTCCGTTTACACACCCTGTTTAAGAGATTTGCTCGACTGGGTAATGATAGCTAGCCAGAGGACAAAGAACTCAAAATTCAAAATAATAAAACAATAACAGGCGCTCAGCAATAAGATAACACGAACGATACCGTGACATTTGAACCACGATAAATATTGTTAATGTTTGAATTTTAATACCTGATTAGTTGGGTCGAATAGGTTAACTCAAATGTTATGATCATATGATTATTAGTCTGCTGGAGTGTTTATGTAATATTAGTTCTTTCTCAAGTGCAATGATATCACGAAAAATATTATGTTTAATTATTCTGACCAAACATAAAACTCTTACATAGAATAAGTTATTTATAATAGTAGTACTCGTACAATATTTTATTCTGAGATATTCAGTTCCAATACCAAAGTAATAAATAATCCTGGAAAGAAGTTAAACTACAATGCAAGACTGAAAATCGTGTTGCAGGTTCATAACACAGAGAGACTGATGATTATTTCACTCAGGCACTTGCTTTGCTTTGAATTGTTTTACCATTTAAATAACTCTTAATCAGTCTTTATACTACGAAAACACTTGTCTACAGTTAAAACTTCGCTTGTATGTTATAAAGATTTATATTCCAACAAAGGAATGCACTCTGGGGCACCATTTTCTAAAAGGGTAGCATGAACGAGTTTCTCTACTCTTTAGAACTTCATTGATATCACTTATTATGCTACTGAAACAAAACATTTCTTTTATACTCTGCTTTAATCACGGTACATTTTTGTTTAGAATCATTCCAAAATCTGGCAACGCAGACCTTTTTACATTGCTAGACATAAAAACCTCAACCAGATGTTTGCATCATAAGCACATTTTTGTGAATAATAAGCTCTTGCGTAAAAAGCAGAATCACTTGATTTTATTTATGCCACATATCGGTTGTATAAATAAAACCATGCGGGAACTTAAGTATATAATACATCGAAAACGACTTACATAAGGATAAAAGCTACCGGATGTAAAATTTAGATTTTAATACGCTGTGAAATATTCCCGAAGTACGTTCTAGCCTATCTTTAAGGCTTACTGGTTTTACAGACCTTAGCAAAAATAGTATAATTTACAATAAACTCAACATCCAAGATTGAAGTCACTCCCTAAAACGTGTGATCAAAAAATGTCCTAAGGGAGTATTCGCCTTGTATGCTTATGACTTCACGCTTGAAAGCATACTTAGACATGTGTCCGATTTTATTATTTTTGTTGTTCAGAGACGCAACGAGAACGCGCGCGCCTGTACAGAAACACATGCACGCGCGCGCGGATTTTTAAAATGCTTTTGTTTATTAAGATTAGCCGAAAAAACTTCCCTTTCAGTGGAATTCCAAATATTTCAATTTTGGGTCGAAATTTATGAATATTTCATGCGCCTTATTTAAGCAGTGCAGGAAGTAAAATTATTGCAAATAATAACGCGTATTGTGTCATGTATGGTTCAGTGTAAAATTTTGACGGGTTAGTGTATATTAATCATTGCAACATTAGTATTAACGGTTAAAATGTGTAAAATTTGAAATTTTTGAAACTCTAAGGCAGATATGAGCTTGGAAAGAAATTAGTTACAAGAGGAAATTATTATTTACAGATACATGCAAACTGGGGGTTAAAACTATGCGATTTACTATATTTTACATAGTATGCATTTGAAGATAAAGATACAGATTAAAAATAATTTGGAAAAAAATAGAGAAGGGTTTAAAGTTAACTTTGACCATTCGGTAGCCTTAAACAGGTACATACTTGTATTGAAACATAGTCTGTAATCTTTCCATAAATGAATGGCTCGGCAAGTCTCATAATATTAATCCAATGGTGAGTTAAGAAAGACAGTTCTAAGATACAAAAAATAATTAAAGACAGAAGAGAAAGAGCAGGTACAATTTTTCTAATAAATTTATCATTCGGCCTGTTTAAAAACAAAGGCATGAAAATGTATAAGGGTAAACTGTAACATACTACATCGATAAAAAAACTAATGTGTTACATTCGCATGACTTTCTCTATTCATTTTTATACAAACCATTCTCACAAAAGGTAGAATCAGAAGATTGACAAGTTTAATGCTATCGCCAGGATTTGACCGACAGACCTTCTGCTTTCCGCCCGCTACTCTAACCACTGAGCTACCATGGCAACATGATAGTATGACATTAAATTCCCAACTGAACTACCATATGCTTGCTGCTTCAGTAGCTGAGCAACCAGACGGAAGCTAGGAAATCCGTGGTTCAAATCTCGACTATGGCATTGAATTTTTCGTACGTCTGATTCTACCTTTCCAACCGTATCCAACACAGGGCTTGTGTGGAAAAACAAATTAATTCTATTCTCACAACAGTTTATTCTTCTATCGACTTCATATTAATCGTGATAATTGTTTTGAACAACGATTTTCTTTACACATTTCGTTGTATGCATAAGCGATAGTCAAATCCTTTAAACTTGGTTCGCTATGCGATGGCTTTGAAATTTCGCCCATTTGCATAACTACGGGAAAAACGAGTAAGCAAATCGGCAGCTGAAAAAGTATAGTTAAAAATAATAATTAATATCTCAGAAGTCGTTAACGTCACAAAAAGCCTCATTTGGCACGTATTCTGTGGGGAGCAGCTCTACATTTTTTTCCTGTTAAGAGTTTTTCTATCTCTTACGGTTTACAATTTGAACATAATTCATTCAGAATCAAAAGGGTTTCACAGAATATATAGAGATGATTCCAGGTATACATTTCATTTGGCATGTGTATATCTTAAACACATGTTATTTTAATTAAAACAGTGAGACTAATTCTTAAAGAAACAAAAATATTTAAAACTTTTACATGCAAATATCGGTTTAGGAAAAGGAAATTCTCTTGAATATCTTTGTGTTGCACGCTTAAAAGATGCTGAAATTAAATACTAAGTTTTTTATTTAACAAAACTTTCGTTTGTGAGTTATGCTGTTTACGCACGTATAGAAATAGACAAACACAGCCTTTTTGTAAAACAAAATGCCTTTTTTTAAAACAGGAGCTCTCTAAATCTGTATTGCTTTCTCTACTACGTATAGTAAGTAGGGGAAATATTGCATTCCACCCAAAAATTCGATACCGAGATTTCACCAGAAATACATGCTTTGAGGCACCCTGAATCCAAATAAAACATTTTTGGAGACATGTCCGTGTGTGTGTCTGTGTGACTGTGTTTGAACTGCATAATTCAAAAACGAAATTTAATATCTTCCAAGGACGCGACACGAAGATTTTCAAGAAAATTTCTCAAAGTCAACTACCCTTTACATGGAACATTTTTAGAAAATTACCCTAAATACTGTGATACTACCTGAATTACTGTGAAATTATTTACAACTATGCTGCATATAACCCCCATGGTATCTGCTGAATGCCAGATGGAGCTATCCTGGAGAAGACTGGACATTGTACATGCAGCAGCACTAGCCTCCCTAACACCTATCATTGTTTTCCCTATCTCTCTTATACAAACGCATCCTTCACCTTCAACTTTCCCCTAGCATAGGATCTCTCTCCATTTTCCCCGTCTCTCCAATAGAAACGTATACTCTACCATTCAATCTCCCCTAGTGGAACACTTCTTCTCGGTTTGCTATCCCCCACCTATAAAACACATATTCTACTTTTACCTATCTCTCACGCATAAACCCATATTGCGTCCTTTAAGTCTGTCTAGCCTGGCATTTCTCCTCGTATTCACTGTCTCTCCCACATAAAAGCCCTTTTCTACCCTTCAATCCCTGTCTAGCCTAGCACCTCACTTCGTATTCCCTACCTCTCACATATAAAGCGTATTCCCCTCCTTCAGCCTCTATCTAGCCTAGCATCTCTCCTTGGTTTCCTATCTCTCCCATAAAAACACATTCTATCCTTAACAGATGTCTAGCCTAGCACCACTCCTCGTTTTCTGTACCTATCACATATAAAGCGTATTCCCCCTCCTTCAGCATCTGTCTAGCCTAGAATCTTTCACGTTTTCCCTATCTTTCCCATATAAACGTATACTCTACTCCTCATCCCCTATCTAGCCTAGCACCTTCCCTCGTATTCTCCATTTTCCCCCATATAAAGCGTATTCTCCTCCTTCACCCCTGTCTAGCCCAGAATTTCTCCTTGGTTTCCCAACTCTACCATATAAAACGCCTTCTACTATTAACACCTGCCTAGCCCAGCACTTTTCTTTGTGTTCCTTACCTCTCTCGTATAAAGCGCATTCCGCTTCTTCAGCTTCTGTCTAGCCTATCACCCCTCCACTTTTTCCCTATGTTTCTCATATAAACGCATACCCTATTCTTCAACCTCTGTCTAGTCCAGCACTTCTGCTCGTATTCCCTACCTCTTACATATAAAACACATTCCCCCTGCTTGAGGTCCTGCTCTACTTAGAATCTCCCCTCGTTTTCCCTGTCTCTCCCATATAAACGCATTTTCCTCCTTGAACGCTCTCCGAACCTGGAATCTATCCTCGTTTTCCCTATCTCTCCCATATAAGTGCAAAAGCAAGCCAGCTCCCCTATATATTCTACTGATCCTAATCGCAAAATTATAACTAAATAATGCAGCAATAGCCACAATAAACAATCTATTCATGCGTGTTAAACAAGGAGTAATGCAAGGATCGCCACTTTCGTCTATTCTGTATATCTCACCACCGACACAACATCAATGAAGTCTCTTAAGCTGAAAATATTGAAGAACCTGGATATTGTAACAGTCTTGATCTTCCCAAGTCTACTATCACGGTTTTTGTAGATGACACGTTTACAATAACCAAAAGTTAAATTTCAGCAAGACAGCTTAACAGGATACCACTCAAAACCTTTAGAAATAGGATTTAATGTTAACTTAAAGAAGTCGAAATGCATTTCAGTTAAAACTGCAACCCTCTGTATCACTCTTTGGAATTAGATGAATTTCAAACAATTCTGTTAATAGCTGAAGATGAAAGTGACCAATACTTTAGTGTCAACTTTCATGGCCAATCTATATTCGACTTAAAGGAACATATAGAAAAATTACAAAATAAACTGATTCCTTGACAACAACATCTCTGTTGCAGCTTCACCAAATATTTACCACTTTGTCTAGTTTGATATACCTAACACTTGTATACTCATTTCAAACCATGCAATGTGGTAGAATACGTAAGAAATATCCTGCAGGTTCCCATATAATGATCAAAAATACACTTACATATATTACAGTAGCCACTTAGACTGCCTCTGTGGTCTGGTGATTAGGATGCTAACCTCCAGATCCACCCGGGTTCGATTCCCGGTTGTAGGGTGGGAATGTTTCTTTAGCCAGGATTATTCCCCATCCACCATAGAGTCTGGAGTATGAATAAGAGTGTGAATGTATGTGTGTGAATTTAATGTTACAACCAATAGTAATACCAATCCAAATATTAACGCCACTGAAAACGAGTAATATCATTGCTGATTAACAATAGTTCCAAAGGTAAAAAATCGCCGATATGAACCTTAGATATTAAAGGTGGCATATAAATGGAACATTAAAAAAAATCCACTAATTTTCCCAACAACATGATCTATTCAGGTAAAAAATATAACGGCCTTGTCATGTTTTTTGCTCAGTAGGAAGCGTATTTACAACGCATAAATGCTTGCAAAAATCTGTCAGGATCCCAAAACGTTCATGTTATTAACACCTACAATTTTGTCGGCGAAATAAATACATGTCTGCACAAGCTTAATCTTCACTCTGAGAACCCAGCAACGGACGACACCAATCATCTTGAGAATCGCCCTCATCTTGAGAACATTTCTTCGGGAAAACTAATTCCATTCACGATGCTCTTTACCTCAAAAGGGAGAATGAATAACTTTGCACAAACAATTTACCTCTGTTAATGGCTGGATTCATCGGAAAGGATTTACTAGCAGTGAATGAAAATAAGGTAGGGAAAATGGGTAACTTTGTAGAAGCAATTTACCTCCGTTAATAGCTAGATTCATCTACAAGAAGGACTTACTAGCAGTGAATGAAAATTTAAAACCTAATGTATGCCTAGTTAAAGCTGTGTCGGGTAGGTCACAGGACAATAACCGTCATCGCTGTTGCGGCAACGAGGTTATACCCTTGCCTATATGCTTCGAATTGCTCTACACGGCGAAATACTCGGAAATGGTGGGCATCATAGAGCGCACCCCATTGCCGAAGCTATCAGAAAAAGAAATGTAAGTCTATGGAGAGGCAGGCAAGATGTATCGGGAATCGGGTCTCATAGAAGAGACCCGTTCATCTTCTGGTATTATAATTAATCCTACTATCAAAAGGGAAATAAACGAACATCAGCAGACAGAAGTGCACAACCACGCTATAATGTTGCAAAAAATGTCAACTAAACTCAATGCAATTATTGGACTCATGATAGGAGCTAGAGGAACTATTTCAAGTTTGTTTGCGTAATTCTGCAGAACATTTCAATTAAAAAAATGTATTTATCAAAAACTCCAGTCTTACCGCAATTGAAGGGTCTCTTCTCATATTAAAATAATTTATAGGACATTTAATATTTCAAAGTTTTAAACAATTGTATCTATTTCTAGGAATTACTGATGTAATTTCAATATATTATTTATAATGTGTGAAATTATCCAACCCTTCCGTATACTATATATGCTATTTATACATATTTCAATCTATTTTAGTAGATATTACTTATTTATGTCTGCATGTACTTTAATACTTTACACCGTGTTGAACATTGTGTACAAGGGTCATTCAGTTGAAGAAAGCAAATTTTTCAATTAATTCTTTCTCTAACTGATTTCCAGGCAACTTCTCCGTCGCAGCTGTGGCGTGAGAATGCAGGGATCTTAGCGTAGCAAGTGAAGTTGTCATACGAAATGCTTATCCAGTAATATGCATAGAAGAAGTTTTATATTATGTCTACTCTAATGACATCTATCGCTACCTGCGCATACTAAATGTGGGACATGTTTAAGTGTTAGTCTGAAACTTATATCTGAAGTAGCATTGCACTTAAGTTTTCCGGCATTTTCATGTTGCATATTTTCAACAAAGACAAGGAAAGTAGACAGTTGTAACAAACAGGATGGTTACAGATGTAGGTGTGTTAAATTGTGAAGATGTGACATTTAAAGTGAGTGGCATTCCGACTAAATATGGCATTTTACAAAGGCCGGGCTTGAATGTTGATGATATGTCTGGATTCACGAGCGTTGTATATTCCTGTTATTGTTGTGGAGAAACAAGTGATGTCACAGTGATATTGCTGATGTACAGCTGTGAGGCATGAATTTGGGGAGAATTTAATAGTTAAAGTTATCAAAATGAGTTCGCGGAATGAAAAGGAAAATTATATTCTACGAACGACTGCTTCTTATTTATTTTTAATACTTAACTGTTACATTCGTATGTGATTGTTACTTTACAACGCCGTCATTTATAACGCGCCGCATATGGTCTATGACCCTCGGGGGTGCCTTATTTCACCAAGGGATGACTGGACCCATTTCTGAGGTGAAGGCACTGGCGGAATCCGTTGCCTCCGATGGTGGGGTGATGATGAGGATGGCGGTGGAATGAGAAGACCTACAGCTTTTACCACGGATTCCAAACCAGTTGCCCTTGGAGGTACTTCACATGAGCAATTCATAGCTGAAGGCACGGATAGGGCCGACTTAAAAATCGCCACCCCAGAGTCAGGAATAGAACCCCTGACGTGTACGATAGCCGGATACTTTGCAACGTGTGATCCTTTAAACAATGTATTATAAATCCCAAAACGCATCGGTAAATGAAAGCTTATGTACACAAATTTAATCTAAGAGCATTTAAATGTAAATTAATTTACAGCTTAAGAGTCCATAGTGCTTAGAATTTACGATGTTTCTTCTGTAACAGAGACCATTTTGTTTCATGAACATATCTGATGAAGGATTTAGGCCCCAAGCAGTGGAGCTGTCCTCGCGTTGCACACAGGTGAAGCTGCCCAGGGGTAATCATAAAATCGTATGTCGGCGTGCTTTGTTCTCCGTGTAATATTTAGGTGTAGCAGCAGTTGTGACTTCAACATTGGCAACAAAATTCAAACCACCATATCCCCAAAATAATACATATAATTTATCAAGGACTTGAAAAACTATCAAAGTACCAACTAGATATGGATCTCTATGCCACGGTAAAAGAAGTATAGCTATATTTCTTCAACTTAATGCGAGTGGTGCCATATGTCCAAAATAAGTATTCCCCCTTTACATTGGGAACGGATATGTAAAAGCCTTCGTATACCATACTTACCTACAGAACGGACAGCAACAACAACATATGAAATAGTCAATGAAGTAGTTCCTACAGCAGAGTGAACCGACATAATAGGGTTTTATGCTACTCTGTCTAACTTGTGAGCAACGGAATTTCACCAACACCGCACAAAGGAATGTTCTTGCGAAACTGCAAAATGGATTGTGGGTTTTAGAAAAATTTGATCGCTGGACTGATGGTACTTAGAAGCCAACACCTTAAATTTTAATAAACTTTGACGGTTAAGATATTGGCTATGTTTAAGGAAGAGATCATTCATTGTTAAGGATAACATCCTATCTACATTAGGTTAGTAACTGGACCCAACATTTTGCGCAGCGGGAATTAAAGGGAGTTGAAAAATATTTAAATGCCATGAGTTTCGGGAAATGTAGAAATGAAATCATAATAATGTCTGGAAAATTTTAAGCAAAATCAAACAGATATCAACTGGCAAAAATCGGAATTGTATTTGACGATGATAACGATATTCTTATATTTGGCAATTAAATCAGGATTGCTTGAGGTAAGGCGGCAAAGATAAAAGAAGTTTCAAATATATATCGCCTCACATGAAACCCCGATGAAACTGAAAGATGCAAAATTTAACAAACAATACGCGTTTGTTTCATTCTCTATGCGGAGACACAAACAAACAAACTGGCTTCATTTATTTCAAAAATGCTTTAAAAACGAATTTTTGGAGCTTAGATTTAGACTCAGACAGTCACGGATTTGGGTACTGTACTGATTTTATCAGGAAAATGGACAAACCTGGAAAACGTTTTTTAGATTACTACGTGCAATAAGAAATGGTGTGTTTGAGTAATTTGAGGAGGTGAATATAATGTAAAGTAAAGCGAGTTATAGAGAGAAAGAGAGATAGAGAGTGAGAGATGTAAATATACGTAGTGTGTGCTTAGAATGTTTTATGTTGATGAGTTTTCTCTGCTCAGCTTTGTGAAATAATAATAGTAAAGGACCAAAGAAGCTAATATCCTGCAATAAAATACGTACGTCTACCTGACATCACTAAGCATTGTTTTATTCTAATAATTTAGGTTTAATTGGTTTGAAATCTCATGCGGACAACACTTGAGGATTCGGGCCTGGAGCCACAAAGAGAGAAGAACGTATACACGTTTCGGAGAGTCAAATTTTAAAATAGAAGTTATACTTGCAGGTCAGGATATATAAGTACGAATCTAGGTTTTTTAATACTGAAACAAATTTACTTTAATAATCGACAATTGATTACATTTTACGTGCCTACCATCTGGTTGCAGGACTGTAATGAAGTACGAGCGTTAGATTGAGAACAGCTTTGAAACAGGGTGGTGTTGATAGCGGGAATGAGCTGAGCTAATGAACAGTTAATTTCACGAGGTAGTAAAATGAATATGGTGGAGCGACTAGCAAAAGCATTAACCTTAAAACTCAATATCGGACGCGTTATAAACAAAATATCTTACTCTGTTAGTAACATAGCAATTAGCTATTACTATTAGAAAATTGACAAAATGGCTGTTACATGGTTGATCCGAATAGCCTAATTTTGGCCACAAAAACTGAAGCACCGATATATAAAACAAAACTTGCCGACTTGAATGCGCATGCTGTACTGGAGTATTTCCTTCCCGTTCTGTTAAATTATACCTTGATCAAGGTATGCGTCATTCTACCGAGTGACACAAAAGATCGTTTATAACGTTTCAGGGACGGTATAGGAATTCAAGAGGAACAACTTTTTTATGTGAAAAAAATCATGTACATCCACCGTTTTGCCCCTGGTGGCGCTGATGAGCTGGAACGGATAGGGATCTGAAAGCGCGCATCATCCATTACGAGGTTAGTCATCATTGACGTCACATGTCCATATTCAGTCTGTTGCTATTTGAAGACGGGTAACATTGTGTGTTGGACAACGTAGTGTCAACAAAGAAAGCCTAATGTAATAGAAAATAATAAATAAATGCATACTATCGAACTCGAGTTTTCCTGAAAAGCTGATGTGTTACATGCACATGACTTTCTATATACACTCCTCTACAAACTATTCCTGCTAAAACCTGTTCTATCTACCTCAGGTTAGTCGAAGTTAACGTTTTCAGAAATGGATTTATTACACAATTCTTTATAGATACAAGCGCTTAAGGGGCTTCCTCTATAGTAAGTAGAGGAATTATTGCTTCTCATCCAAAGATACTATACTTAGATTTCACCAGAGGTGCAACTCCAAAGAAATGAGTCTCTCTGAATTAAAAACAAAATATTTTAGAAGAAGGTCCATGTATTTGGTGCATGTGTATAAGAACAGCATATTGATAATTCAAAAACGACAGGTTGGTTAAATATAAAACTTGATACTTAGGCTCAGCATCTTTCAAAAATGCGACAGGAACATTTTGAAGAAAATCCCCGAATCCAAACTACCGTTTGCACGGAGAAATGCTCGTTATTTTTTTATTTTCTCGAATACTGCTTTAAACGATCATCATTAAAATACAGTATTATTAGAATGTTTACATTACAAATAAAATGTGTATCTTGAATTTTCTGCGAATCACCTGTAAAGTCCTCTTCATTCTTAATGAATTTTATATAGTTTGTAAACCGTAAAAGGTACAAAACACCTTAATGTATAGAAACAAAAAGAATAAAATAAATGTAGATCTTGATAGTGCACACAATAAACTGTCTGTGGCGTTAAACATTCTAGAGATATTCCTTATTATTGGCTTCAATTTTCAAATACGTATGTATATTCTGAATTGCCCAGTTTTTCAGACGTCAGCCGTCGCTTCCCGAAGTTGTTAGAGAATTTATCTAATTTACCGTATTTATCTAGTTCAGCTTTACTGAGACTCCACTTAGCTCACACTGTCACTTCAGTGGTGTGAACCAGTGTAATTTCTCCTGTCACTTCGCTTTTTTTTGGAGGCGTAACGTGATATTCAAATACGCACGGCGCAGTCTCATCTTTGGATGGTTCACTTCATTCACTTGGGAATAGAACACAAGACGTCTCCAATCTCTCCTGCGGAGCAGTATCCACTGCACGTCACGGAAATCTTCACAAACTCCCTAGGACGATGGTTTTTCCTCGCACTAGAAACCAATTACTACCTCGCTCGCTCACTCACTCACTGACTCAACTCACTGACTGTCTCCAGTTTGTGAGAACGCTCGCTTATATGGTCAGTGGAATCTTCCACAGAACATTCTAGATCTTTCAAAAGACACGTTCTGGAAGTGGGGTGGGGACGGGAGAAGAAAACTTTCAGAAGTGTATGAGTATCTGGCGATAGCGCTTCTGGTGTTTCAAGGGCGAGAACGCAAGCTATCTTTGGTTATCTCCGAATTCCGGCGCCGACCTCTCGATAACCTGCCGCTGCATCACACATCTCGCTCCTCAGAGCTCGTCCCGAACATCTCCACGATCTGCAGCAGGGCGAGCGGTATGAACTACGTCAGCTTACCTCAGGTTTGACAAGAATGGATGACATGGGCACAGGATCTGTGGCATTCCTGGCTCCACCTCTCCATGTCGCTTCTAAGATGTAACCAATGTAACTGTCGACATAGCATCTTTCAGATGTTTTTTCGCATCCAGATGCCTCCCGGTAGTCCTGACATGGAACTGCCTACCAGGCAATCCCACTGGGCTAGAAGGTTTTAAAGATAGGACCTCTTGGAGCGACATTTGCCCACGGAGTTCGTTCGCCAGATTCGTTAACCTTTAGAATCGGTCTTATGTATCGATCCATCAGTTGTTCCCTCCTCAAAGTCTCCTCGTCCCAACCAACTGCAGGTTGCACTGTGACTGGGCGTAGGGCTGTAGCATTCTTCATCTGCTGATGCAGACGCTCGTCCATTGAGGCTTCTATCATCCTCTTAAATTCTTTCGTCTGCCTGTCTAGCGTGTTTATTCCTCATCTAGACGCTCTTCCAAGGCATTAATTTTATTTTCCATGTCAGATTTAATTCATTTTAACTCTGTGCAAAGTTGCCAATCGCGGCTTCCACCGTAGCCTTTATCTCAGATTTTACGTGTCAATGACAAAACCTATTTTGGTTATCATTGCCTGTATGTCTTCGTTTCTGTTTTCACACTCTTCATTTTACTTCTCATCCCCATTCCGATTTTCATTCCCGTCCCTATTTTCTCCATTTTGTACTTAATTACCTAACTAACAACCTTCATTTCCGTTCGCATTTTCGTCTCCATCTTCTCTATTTCGTTCATTTCCTCCTTTATATTCTTCATTTAGTTTAATAATGTGTAAGTATGTTATTCAACGTAGCTTCTATATATCATCCCGACATAAGTCTGACGTCCAGTTTTTCAACTGTCGCTTCTCTAAGTTCTTAATGCCACTAGTTCAGCTTCACTGAGACTCCGCTTAGTACACACTGTCACTTCACTGATGTGAATTAGTTCAGTTTCCACTGTCACTTTACTTTCTACTAGACTTAGCGGCGTAATGAAGTACACACGAAATCCCTTCTTCGAATGGTTCACTTCACTCGTTGGGGGATCGAATACAAGACGTCTCCAATCTTTTCTCCAGCAGAGTATCCACTGAACGTCACGGCAATCAACATAAACTCGTTAGGAGCACAGCTCTTCGAGCACCAGAAACACACTCGCCACCTCGCTCACTCATCGACTGACACAACTCACCCACTGACTCGCGTTCGTGAGCACGCTAGCTTCTGTAGCCAGTGAAATGTTCCACAGCAGATTCTAGAACGTTTAGGAGACACATTCCGGAAGGTGGCAAAGGAAACATCATAAATAATTTAATGTTAGTGGAATTTTAAGAGAATAACCAAGTAATGAACAACTCGAAGCATTAATAACAGATATCTCAGAAATGACTTATGCCTCAAGAAAACTCGTTTGAATTAAATTGTGTAGAGAGATGTACAATTCAAGAGACGTACATTTTTTGTGCAGTGCGTTTTCGTCTATCGCTTTCAGTTTATCAGTTATACGAGATTATATAAAGTTCCTTCCAAATATAGAGGCCTTCATAGGCTACTTCCAGAAAATTCAAAACATACATTTTATTTGCCACGTAAATATCTTTAATACATGATATTTCAATCAAAACCGTTAGAGCCATTTTTAGAAAATGAAAACTTTCGAAAAATGTTCCATGTAAAGGAAAGTTGGGGTAGAAGGATTTTCTTGAAAACCTTCGTGTCGCATTCTTGAAAATAACTAACACAGATCAAGTTTGGTACTTATCCGACTCTTTGTTTTTGAGTTATGCTGTTCACAAACAAACAAACAAACAAATACACATGCGCGCGCGCGCGCACACACACACACACACACACACATAGGACATGTTTCCAAGAATACTTTGTATGGATTCAATGGGCCTTAAAGCTTATATAATCCAGTATCGAATTTTTGAGTGGAATGCGATACCATCTCTATCTCCTCGGTACGTAGTAGAGAACACAATTATAAGTATATCCATATCTCAAAAAAAAATGTATGTTTAGGTAATTTCTGAATGAAAAACGAAGTATTGTGGCGTTTTAATAATTTGGGTGGTAATTATTGTCCTACATTGTCATTACTAGACACATTGTTGTTAACGTCACTCTTGGCTGGTAGCTTTGCTAGCCACGAGTAGTGGGAGATAGCTCACTTTCAGTTAGGATTCCGTCAGGAACGGACCGCGTGTGTTAAGCCGGGCTTTGGATGGATGGATATCTCTTCCCACCTTCCATTTTTAATAATGTAAGAACTCCAAGCGTTTGTGAAATAGATATAGGAATGTGTGAGTAAACTTATGTTATGAATTTTGTTCAGTGAAAAACTTCCACACAACTTCCCTCCTCAACTTCCACACCACGTTTCGTTCCTCCGCAGCTAGTAAGTATACTCCCCCTCAATGTCCGTGCTGGGTACTAAAAATTAATTTAATTCTCATGTGACTGTTAGGCCATCTACCCAGCATGTAACATTTTTGGTAAAGGCGCCGGGTTTGTAACATTTTTGGTGAAGGTTGCCGTGTTTTTTGGTGTGTGAATGTGTATATGAAATAATAGGTGTTAATTGTGTGTCCACATGGCGTGTGAAACAAACTGTTGCCTTTTGAGGTAAGTTTGTGAGATGTGAACACATGTGGTGTGTGTTGTGAGTCTTTTTTTTTTAAGATTTCAGTGATTTAAAATTTTGAGGGATTTTTTTTGCCTTCGTAACGTAATCGTTACGTAGAAATTCAAATTTTTTCCCCAGAGGTCGGCGTGATGGTTCTCCCTTTGGCGTAGCAAAAATTTTATTTTTTTTAATTCAACATTTCGGCCCTGAAAATTCTTAACTTTTTTAGTAGGTTTCCGCTTTTTTATGTAATGCCTACGCAAACCTTTGGCTTTTCTGCATTATTTCCTCTCCTCCCTGTCTCTCTCACCATCTTCCATTCCACCTCCCACCCTCTCTTTCTCTTTTATTTTCTCTTCTCCATTCTTTCTGCCAATTTGTTTTCTGTTTCTTCTTTCCATGTGCTAACATATGTATCTTCTTTGTATATTTTTTTTCTAATAATTCAATTACTGCTTTGATTTAAGTCTGAGGACAATACTCGCAGCCCGTTGGGAGTTTAATATTTAGTTCTATGTGTCTCATTAAGCCATACTTTCTTTCAGTCTTGCCTGCCTTATTATAATTTTTATCTATTACATTTGGTAGTGCAGCATTAAGCTTTTACGACAGCGAGTTAGCGATATCTAATATGATGGTTATAATGAGGATAATATGTCTGTGCAGTGTCTCAGTATTTTCTGTGTAGTTTCTAGATTCTCTATGCCTGATACGAATACAGTAATTTTTCGAATTTGTTCTCTGCCTCATAATAATGATATTATTATGCTTTATATGTAATTAAGTTTCATGATATAATTATTCTGCTCTTATTCAGTTATGATATGATAATACAATTATTTGTCACTGCCATATATGTTCCTGTGAATACCACTGACACACATTTTGCCTATACTGCTTCATATTGGCTTATTAATTATTACCCTGTAAGCTGTTAAATTATTTACATGCTTTACTGCTCATTTTTAACTTGTCTATGCATATTAACTTTTGAACTGTGCTGTTCTTATGCATGTAAACTGTGCCTCGTTTACAGCATTGACAATAGGGTTACATTGTGTCTATCTATTAACTGATTTTATTGCAGGATTGTTAGGTTCTCTCACCACCAATTGCCTTGTATTACACTGTATTAGTATTGTGATTGTGATTCATCTTAAACAGTAGTGAATTATTTTTCAGCATCTAAATCTGTAGCTTTTGAAATTGTTAAGTAAATCGCACCTGTCAACTATGCAATCCGTTGCCCTAACGCTCCCAGGACCAAAACCCAGCGATTGCATGTGTGTCACATCTTTCCCTACTACGATCCCGTAGGACCATATAGAGTTTAAAGTTTTGATTCCTCTCTCTTGCAGATAATAATTTTTTTACACTATTTCCTCCATGTACTCTGTTGTAGCACTACATTTTGTTTTGAGTAATAAGAGTGACATACACTTACCATGAAGCCTTAATTTGATTTCTCAGGTTTGTGAGGGTATTTTACAGTTATGATATAAAAGAGAGATGTATTTTTTTTGCTAAATTGCTATTGTGTGATTAGTAAGACAATTCTTGAAGTTTTGGTGTACTCGCTGTGCTTGCTATATGTCCACAGTGATGTAGATTGACGTTTATAGAATATATGAGCTTGGTTACAGTGACGACGCGGTTCGTGTCCACTGTGCTGGATGTGTTGTACCCTATTTACACAGCAAGTTTTTTCGCTTCCGGAATGATGGAAAATGGTCGACTTGTCATCCTTCTGTCTGGCAGCGGGAGGGATATCAAAATTCTACAGTTTATTACTCAGGTGGGTACGCGTCTCTCGGAATTTTAAGATGGTCTATCAATTTGTTGAGCGTCACAAAGATTATTTCTAATAATTCATTTATTTTGGTCAGTTCCAAATGTTTTCATTATACTTTTTGTTTATATGGATATATTTTACAGAATCATTTTGACTGGGGTTTGGTCGACATTTCCGCTACAAAAGCAAAAGGATATAATAATAGTCCGAGCTAGTCGCCTGCTAACTGCGTGTAGGGTGCGTTTGGAAGTAGGTCCTTAGTATAGTTGTTTAGTGATGATTCCTCTACCTATAGTGCGCTCTGTAGTTTTTTTGTATTCTTTTTAGCTATTTTGTAGTTTCTGGTATATTGACCTGACAATTTTTGTTTATGGTAGCATCTCTCATACAAATTTATAAATGTGCTTTGCTTCTCACTTGTGTTGATCGTTACAGGATAATACAACTGCTTTATGTACAGCTTCAATTGTAAAGTTTTAAGAAGCTTAACTTAATTTTTTCAAAACAAAAATGTTCAAAACTTTTAGGATTTAATTCTGTTTCAGAGAGCAGCAGTTTTGTTTTAAATATATTGATCAGAATATACTTAATTGGATCAAATAAACGCGTATTCAATTTTTTATTTTTATTTCTTTTTTAGTGTTTTTCTTTTTTTGCTAGGCCTTGCTTTAAGTTTTAGTCTAATTTGTTTTTGTGTGTTCCCTGCCTTTTTCTGTAACCTATGTATTTCTTTATATGTTTTGTAAGTCCTGATGCTTCCATGAATATTCTTCCAGATATAATCCTGTTAGATATCAGTGCACCCCTCCACAGTAGAGGAAACCTACTACAGTGCTTGACAAGAATGGAAGTAGCAGATCAACCATTCCCGCATAGCAGTTCGTAGCATACCATCAGTGCCTGATTGTTGTTTGACATCCCACCGACGCCAGGACACACTTCTTCCTTCTTCGTCTGTGTCGACACAGAACAGGTACCATGGGATTGCACAGCAGGTTCATCTGGGCTTCATTGTGTCGGTGACTTATAGTCTGTGCTACAAACAGTGGTATGTCACATTATATATTCAGTTCTGTGTGGACTTCCATCACTTCTTCGGCGGGTGTGATATACACATTTTGATCTCCTACAAACAATGCGAAACCTTTGATATATTACATTCTTTGTGCACCGGACTTCCAGTGTTTAGAAGGGATTCGATGCGCTGGGGGTGTCTCTGGTGGTATACAAATAATTCATATGTCAATTTCACTTGTATATTTGCATTTTCTTTTTTTCTTCGGCGGGGACTTATATTTGTAAGTCTGGAGATGTGGCGTATTAATTATTTGGGGGTTACATTATTATTCTACATTGTCATTACTAGACACATTGTTGTTTACGTCACTCTTGGCTGGTAGCTTTGCTAGCCACGAGTGGTGGGAGATAGCGTCACTTTTAGTTAGGATTCCGTCAGGAACGGACCGCGTGTGTAAGCCGGGCCTTGATTCGGTTGACATTCCTCCCACCTTCCATTTCTAATAATGTTAGAACCCCAAACGGTTGGGAAATAAATATAGGAATGTGTGAGTAAATTTGTGTTATGAATTCTGTTCAGTGAAAAACTTCCACACAACTTCCTCTCAACTTCCACGCCACGTTTGGGGCCTCCGCAGCTATGTAAGTATACGCCCCCTCAATGTGCGTGCTGGGTACTCAAAATTAATTTAATTTTCATGTGAACCTTCAGGCCATTTATCCAGTATTTAACAGTACTTTTAGAATGTCCGTATGTGTGTGTGAGCAGCAAAACTCAAAAACAAAATATCGGATAGATATCACACTTGCTTTTTAAATTCAGTATCATTCAGAGTTGAGTCACGAAAATTTTAAAAAAGATCCATCACAAAATACTCTAAATGGCAAAATTTTACAACTTTAGTTTTATGGAGATAGCCTATTAAGTGCTCTTAATTCAGAAAGAATTTTGCATAATTTTGTATAACTGGAAAACCATAACGAGTGCACAATAAGTACATATCTCTTTAAGACTCTCAATTTATGTCACATTACTCTTTTTTGGAGTCAGCCATTTTCAAGAAATTATTTGCAATTGGTATGAACGTTTCGGCAATACTGTGCTTCCAGTTTTTTATGTGCTGCCAACCTCCTGTTGTTTCTCGTGATGTGGAGATACCATAGAAATACTATGCTATGGAAAGGACAGTATACGGTGACTCGTTTTTAAGTATTTGATTGTAATTATTACCTTTGTGCCTGAAAATAAATATGTAATGAGGCTCAGTACCTCAAATAACTTGAAGTAAATGGAAAAACAAAAGTTTACAAGAATAATTTGTATAAATGATATCAAAATTAATTATGGTAGACCATATGATTGTAATGTATTAGATTTTTAAGTGGTAAGTCGCTTTCGTTTTTTCTGGTGATCATGGAAAAGATATGGAATTTTAAATCTATTACATTGCGACTCTCTTTTAAAAGTCCATTGCTTTAGCTTACTGCATCTATAAGGAAAGGTGCAACAAAAGGTTATCTCTATGAACACGAAGTAGACAGATAATAAGTCTTTGTAAGAATAGTTTGAGAAGAATGATTAGAGAAAGTGATGCGAATGCGACACATGAGCTGTTTTGTTCTTTCATTAGGAGAGCATTGTCTTGAAATACATATCTCTTTCAAGTGTATACATCGATATACGGCGATCCACTTATAAAGGAATTGACTATCATTTCAGTCTCTTGTATCCCTCTTATACTTGCAATAAAATGTGTAATACAATTATTTATGCTAACATTTATCTTGATTGAGAAGAAGTAGATAGAAGAATTTTTTACTTCCTCTACTACTTATAGTAAGAAGGGGAAGTATTGCATTCCAGCCAAAACTTTGATACCGAGATTTCACCGGAAATACATATTTTGAGGCCTCCTGAATCCAAAAAAGGTATTTTTGGAAACATGTCCGTGTGTGTGTGTGTCTGTGTCTGTCTGTGAACAGTATAACTCCGAAACGAACAGTCGGATAAACACCAAACTCGGTATTTAGGTTCAGTATCTTCCAGAGATGCGACACGAGGGTTTTCAAGAAAATCTCCCCACACAGGTTACCCTTTACATGGAACATTTTTCAAAAATTTTAATTTTCTCAAAAATGGCTCTAACGATTTTGATTAAAATATCATATATTTAAGATACTTTCATGACAAATAAAATGTATATTTTGAATTTTCTAGGAATGTTTCCAAAAGAATTCTTCATTGTGAACGACTTTTGCATAGTTGGTGAACCATAAGAGATAGACAAAATTTTACTACACAAAAAATGTAGATCGCGTTAAAATACACAACTTATGTCATACACATTATTCTTTTTTTTGAGTGAACCATTTTCGGGATATTGCTTGTTATTTCCTTAAATATTCCAATACTTATGCTTTTCTTAAATGGGAATTCGTTATTCATTTATTTGTCCTGGTAATGCAAAGAGAATGGAATACTCCACATAAGCAACCACCTCTTAAAATATTTGACTATTGCTTAAAGCCTACCACTTCCCCTTGCATCTACAAGAAAATTAGCAATAAGATTAACATCTGGATATCTCAATTAAGATGAAGCATATAGAGAATAAGCGTTTGTAAAAATAGTTTCTACAAGAGTAGAGAAAGTCATTTGAGTGTAACACATCAGATTTTTAATAGTATTTTCTGAATAGTCTGTAGAAAAATGGTTAGTGAAGGTCATGTGAATGTAACATTAGTTTTTGTTATTCTTCTTCTATAATATTCTAGTAAGGCCATGGAGGTGTAACTCAATTACTCCTTTAATGAATGGAAAACATATGTCCAAATGCAAATGAAAGTATTGTATGTATGCATTTTACAGTTAACTTTGAAAGTACAGCTAAATATGCGAAATAGGTATATGCTGCTATTTTTACAGCCTGAGATTAATGAATTCACAAACTGTTAATGATTTATGAATATAATTCCTAAGAATCTTTGTTTGAGACTAATTTCCTTTCTTGTACGTGTTGTTTTTTCGAGTGGAGGAGAAAATGACTTAATCACTTACCTCAGCCCCGATGGGAGTCGGGACTGAGAGTGTGGGACTCACCGAGTCGTCGGCATACCCACTAAAAACTCCTCCACCGGATTGAAAGGAAAGGTTTGCTGCGGTACCGCCTAAAGCACCCGCGCAGTCCGAGGTGATGGTTAAGACTGGGCCGCAGTGCGGTCGCCAGTGGAGTAAGGATGTTTGCTAGGAGACAGGCTTGACCATGGCCCAGCCTGCCCCCTAGCGAAGTGAAGGAGAAAATAGTTGGGATTCCAGGTGATAATGTGGGTTAATGGCGTATGGATTTTCGGTGAGGATGTGGATGGGAAGAGGATTGGGAGGGGTGTGGCATCACATGGGATTCAAGGAAGTTCCGGATTAGGATGTAGCCTTCTTGCAGGTGGTCGTAGTGGGCGCTGAGCGCCTTGAAGTTCTCGGTGATGGAGTTGTTGGTGTTGGTATGCAGCTCTCGAATCCCCGCAACTGAAGCGCCGAGGGCGCCCAGTCGCGTGGACCGGTCGTCGCTGCCGTCGGAGTAGGATTCGACGAGGTGACACTCGATTCTTTCCAGCTTGCGCTGGGCAGACGCGAGAACCCCATCTTCGTCCTGAAGCTTGTAGATCCTGTGAGTGCAGTGATCACCCTGGCCGAAGTTCGCTGCTTGGCCTCCACGGCCGAAAGGCGCGTGAAGGTTGCACGGCTCAGCTCAGCCAGTTGTGAGGTGAGGTCCTGTATGCCTGCCTGTATGGCTGACAGGAGGCGTTGAAGTCCATGGTGCATTTCGTCTGATGCCGCTGGTCAAGTGCTGAGCCCTCCCTGAGGGCTGCGTCTGGTGGTCGTCTGAAGTTGCTGGTGTCACTGAAGTTACTGGCGTCGTTGGAGCTGCCGGCGTTGTTGAAGTTGCTGGTTGCAAGTCGTCGGTCTTGAAGGTTATCTGCTCCGGGGATACAGGGGACAATGTGCCTGCCCTGTAAAATGTGTGTTCCCGGAGCAGGTGGCGCAGAAGCGTCGGCGTCGTTTGAGGTCGTGATGGGTGCAGGCTGACGTAAGGGAGCCTGACCCACAGTAGTGGCATCTGGGCACAGCGTTGCAAGCTTCTGCTGTGTGCCCAAAGGCACAACAGCGTCGGCAGGGCACCGAACGATCACCTCTAGTGGCCTCTGCACGCAGGGTCCTCCCAAGTAGAGGCAGACCTGTGGCTTTGGCCGCTTCCACGTCCGATGCGGCTCCCAGATGCAGGCGGACCAGCAATGTTGGGCCTCTTGCAGAAGAGATGCGTGAGGCCCATATTGCCGAGCGCCATTGTTGTCGTGGCACTTCCAGAACATAATGAGGTGGCAGGTCTCTGGGCATCCCACGTGATTTTATCCTGTCAGTTATAATCTGAAGCTCCTCTCTGCGTTTAACACGGATGACACAACTGTTTTTATTCCGATCCGACGCAGCACAGGTTAACGTAACCCTTGACATCGTCGGCGGAATGACTCAACATGGTTTGCTGTTATGTATACTTCTTCAGAGAATAATTACGCTTATGACAATCGCAGCGCAATTCAACTACAGGTATCGCGACTTGGGCTTGCGCAGCATTCTAATGTGTTTTTGACAGAATAATCAATTGGCCTTTTCGCAGCCCAGGTTCAAATCCTTATGCTTGTGTCTAAGAGATGTCGTGAAACTAGGGTTAAATTACATTTTACTCCATTTAGTTTTCAGACCAACAATACATATGACTGTGCAAAGGGGGCTGAGCCACTCCAAAGGTATACCTAAAATGTTTTCTATATAACTGTTGAAATAACTGTTGCTCACGGAGCACAAAGACAGGCGTGTGAATAAACACTCCAGCATCATAATGCTTCTGCTTTATCATACACATAGGTCTTTACATATCTTGTAAAGCAACGCTACAGGACACGCTCCATCTCACAGTAAAGTTCTTACTCACCTAGGCTAAGATAAAGGTGGCAAACATAGCTCTAGCGATACCCATCAGCGCAGAAACACATAACTGGTGTTTATTAACAGCCCCTTATAAATGTCTATCAAATATAGGTTAGCAAGTCCATAATAATAACTCCCTGGATTTACAACCATTTTAAACAAAAGCGCTTTTCTCTAAGCTGGTACACAAGCCACAAGAGGTAATCTACATCGAATTTTAGACCATTCGTCGGTGACTTGTGGGCATACTATAATGCACTTCCTTGTCCTCCCTCGGAGTCTCGAGTGGGGAGATGTAGGGGAAATAGGTTTCTACAGTTTACCTCAGTTTATCTTCTACAGCCCATGGTTATCTGATAACAGCTAAAAATGCCTTATACAAGCGAGGTGAATCGGGTGGTTGTAGGATGGTTAGGGGTTGGACTATAAGAAGCAGGACGCACAGTTAAGGAAATGCTGTGCAAACCAGTAGGTTCGCGATTTTGTACTGGATTGAACTAATCCAAGAACATGGGGTTTATGGTCTAAAAACAAACTCTAAATCAGTTCAAACCCGTAGGACTACTGAAGAAGTCGGTGCTGTAATTGCAAATGCTGGTAGAAACGCTCCATTCAAACATGATACATGACTACGCCAAGGCTTACAGCTAATCTGCTCCATTTCAAGAGTAACAAGCCGCGTTCAACCAGCTGGCATTCATCATAGAAAGGCAGCCAAAATGACAGACATTAGCGAATATCACCGCAACATTCGAATGGGGTTTGTGCTTGAATACCAGGTGAATCTAGACAGCTTTTAGGAACCTGCGATCTTTTCAGATGAAAATGTTTTGTCGCCTGAAGAGGATGGGAGAATATGTCTGTGGCGTTCAAACAATACGCGTAGTGCCCTAGAACATGTTGTTTCCAAAAAAAGACGTGGCCGGATAAGCATGGCATTTTGGGGCTGGATGTCTGCTGCCGGACCCGGAGAGCTAATCCAAATACTATCTCAAATGGATTCTGAAGAATATACGTGTTCTTGAGAACTATATGCTTCCTAGCATTCCAGCTGTTTATGCAGCTGGCGAAATGTTCACCACTACTTTGTGGCGTTTTTACTTCTTCAAAGATGGGGGCTTCCTGCTACTTGCAGATGACGCTATTGTTATGCCCCGTCTAGCAGAGTTGTCGCTGATGTAGGGGTTTAGGTTCAATCTGAGGCTCGACCCTTCTCTCCTCGGCTATGATGACAGCTGTAATTGTGTAGTAATGCCCAAGAATACGAGATGCAGGTTAATGGGGCACCAAAAAAAAACACAATTGCTCATTTTCACTGGATCTATCAGAACCACTATTTTACTTGTAAGTGTGTTTATGTCGCGCTCAAATACTTCCTGTGCTACTCAGTCGTTCTTTTGTTTTTCCGACAAACTCGGGCACTTAATTCTCTCGCGACGATTTATTGTTTATCACTGAACTTGGGTTCACCGTCGTAAATACTTATACGCTTAGTACTTTGCTAGTTAACTATTCACAGCTTACAATACTTTACTACCCGTAACTGCGAGGAATTAAAGATCTCGTCTCGCGGAAATTAACTGTTACATATTTCTTAGCAACATGGCGACACAACGTGTTGTACGTGGAATTAGGCGTCGGCTGTTTCATCCCCCCTACTAATCTATATATATACTGTTAGCAGCAAACCTTCCTGATTTTTACACGAAGTCAATCCATATCACTTTCTGATTGGTTATATTTATTTCTGCTAGCTCCTCGTGATCTTCCATTATTGACATTTAAACATTTGTATTTTCAACTGCCTTTAAACTTCGTTCAATGGACGCGGTGTATACCTACAACTCGGTAAAACCCAGAATAATAGAACAGACTACATCGTCTTTCATGCTAACGTGTTTGAAATCGAACAAAAGACACGAACGGTCGCCTAAACTTTATTTTATACGGAAAATCTTGCAAGCAACACTGTGCGATTGCGGGCTCATTTAATAACTAATATTTACAGTTTATAACACAGTTGTAGTTTCTGCAGGCTCTCTAATGGTGCTAACTTTAACTTTGTAATATAAAACTGTTAATTTTTGTCAATTTTTATTTTGATTAACCGTTTGTCTTCTGACCATAAGAATTATCGTCTTTCGTTCAGGAAAACAGAAGTGTGCATACGTCTAAGCAAACAAAGATTGGATACAGTCGCACCCAGAAACTTCGGCTGGTCCCGATTTTTACCCAGTCAGGCATATTTGGGCCTTAATGCCTCGTAACTGGGAACTTCTTTAGGAACAAACCAAGGATACTCTAATAAATCGCGCTTTTGAAGTATGGGAGGGTGTGATGAGGCCCAAAATGTGTGAGTCCTTATAACACCAGTGAAAAAACGACTGAACGCAGTATTAGGCAACAATGGGTGGTGGACCCAATATAGAAATCTGAAATGCGTTTCTAAACTTAAAGTAGAAGAAAGAAATTATTTATTGTCCCTGCTTTAATTGAGTTCGTTATAGTAAAAAGGAAGACGGGCCATATCCTTCCATATATTTGTAAATTCAATGAGTAGTTTGAACGACATAATATTATTTGATATTGAACGAATACATATTAATATTCGAAGACTAAGTTCCCCTTTTACAATAATCCTGTTTCAAATATTTTTTTAAAAAACTAGATTCAAGTAATTTAAGATTCATATAAGTAACGCACGATGTTATTAAAACACTATAAAAGAATGCTTACGTAATATAAAAAACAGGTAACAGTAATTACGGACATTTTATGTTATATTAAAATTTGATATCTTTATTACAAGGATCAGACAGAAGGACAGAATGGTAAGATCCTTTATGTAAGCGGAAATTTTCTTAGCAATTAATACTTGTTCCTAAGTTCACGTTATTAAGTAAATAAAGTATTCAAACTGATACAATTAAGTGATCCATAATATTACTGAGAAAGACCGGAATTTTATACCTGCATATTTCTGACGCAAAAAGCGAATGTTTAAAACAACACTCGTTATTGCACAAGGAATACGAAACTGATGAATACTTTATTGACGAATAACATTTTTCAAAACTTTATGCTAGTGCATTTCTGACCTGAATCAATTAATCGTAAAACAGCTGAAACAGCTGTTTGTATACACTTATTAAGTGGCTCAATAATATAATGTATCTTACAGTTTAAGTTCAGGACTAATTAAATTATAGCTGATTAATTTCACTCAAATAATTCTTCCATGTAATGTTTAACTTGTCCAATTATTGTGTGGTATATCCGTGTCATTAAAATATATGAAAATTACACCAACCAAATTGAACAATACAATTTATATTCATAAAATAATGTTAAGGGCACGTAAGTCGCTATCTCAGTCCTTTGAAATCGTTTTAGATTATAAACAAAAAGCGTTGATAAAGAACCCGGAGAAGTCATGTTGTGTTGTTTTCCATACAAGTATGAAGTGAACAGCTGCCACTATTTTGCTTGTGGAAGAGGTTTCCTGCAGTGACACATTTATCAATTAGCCAATGCGACGACAGAACGTGAAGCGTTTCATTTCATTCTAAGCGATACAGCTAAATGCATGCTTGTTGGTGCGATATATAGCTGAAAGGGTAACTCCACCTGCAAGCTGACTATCTCAGCCAATGAACTGTAGGCATGACGTCACTAACTTCTTGAAAAACGATAAATGCAATGGAAGAAAGGTAGTGAATTAAATTTTTAAATGTGGTGTATGTACAAATTGTATGGAAACAATCGTCATACTCTCGACGAATCAGAAGATGCTAAACGAGTGCTATCTAATACTTCGACTATGAAATTTATGGAATGGTCAATATATTCACCATGTGCAAAGCTTATCTAGAAATGGAGGACAATATTTGAGGTCCAGTTAATAGGGTTAATACAGGATGGAAGGAGATAGAGTACATTCCTTTCATGGGTAATATCAGGGATAAAGTGAATAAGAAAAGTTAATAGTATTTTGCTGTATAAAAGGCCATCTATTAACAAATTAAGGTACAGGCTTCGTATATCTGTGATCATGTCGTAAAACGTCCAAAATTAAGCAGTGGCTACTTTCTTCGCTACATCAGTATACTTATAAATATTGTCTTTTAATAGAATTCCCTTCTATGTCTCCTGAGAAACTGCAGGTAAAAATTGGAGGAATTTGCCGTGCTACATGAAAATGCTCTTTTCAATCCTCAGTTTGTGACGGGATGAAAACTTCTAATTGCAGAGTGTAGACGTGTAGCAGGTCGCAGTTGTCAAATATGTTACTTCCATTACGTAATGTTGCAACTTGCTGTTATTTCATTAACATTTGGTTTCATATTGTTAACCTTTTGCTCTCTTCGGCGATGAAAATAACAATGAATTATGCTATTATACAAGAAAATATGGTCAGAACTCAAATGTGTTGCCTTCTGGATAAATCCGAATAACCTTTCTTCTGAATCTGAGTCATCTGAATTATACCATGCAACATAATCTGGGAAGAGGTGAAATCATTAAGCTTGCCCTGAACTTCAATATCGGTTAAACAGAGACAACAAAATGCCTTGTGGGAGGAAATAGAGTTATTCACCTATAAAGTTGTCACTCCTACACACTATATGTGGGCCGTACATTGTTCGGGTACACAGCATATAATGTAAAGCACGGACTTTCCCAGCTCCCGGATCTTCTGCTATACAATACGTCCTTTATTTTCCGGACAGAAAATAAACTGGATTTTCCTTTCAATGAATAGGTATAAGATAATAACATGCAAATAACTCGTTTCTAATGTTTGCGCCAGAAATATTATGCTTTCAATAGTACACATGCCATATAGGTAATGGAAATGTAGCTACTGTTTGTATTATTACATCTGTATGGATAAACAAAGGCAAATGAAATTTTTCTGCTAATTTTCGAGTTTTAATGAATAACTGATTTTAAAGTATCATAGATTTAAAATGTGTTAACGTAGAAACCTCGCTTATTACTGAGCTTTTTAATCAGTTGTAAAACTAGTATATAAATGCTTTCGTTATGTTATTTATGTCTTAAACCATTTAACATGGGGAACATATTTGTTATCCTGTTCAAGCCTAGTGGAAGATATGAGCTTTTTACTGTCAAATCTAATGTACTAGAATAGTCCAAGGAATACTGACAATTTTTAATAAATTAAAAAGAAAATGTTTTAATAAAAATGAATGTCACTTACAAAACTGAAGGTTACTTTCTTTTTCCACTAAATTAGCTCCACTTTTGAGGCATTTGTCATGCTGTCCAAGAGCATTTGAATTTTCGTGTTGTAGTCGGCTGCCGCCAGTCCATTAAGCTAACATTCTCGGGCACATATCAAGTAAAGAACGAGAATTGTTTAGAAAAGAAATCCGTATCTTGTCTGGAATCACGTGTCTGCCTTGTGCGATTTTATTGTTGTTTTGATTCCTCAAACCATCAGTAATGACTGACGAACGTTCGGGTCATATTTTGTCGTCCACATTTCTTTTTCCATTGCTGAACATCTCTCAACAGTTTCCCACATTTATTTTCGTCCATTACAGCATCACCACACACTTCCTTTATTTGACAGTAAGTTTCTGCAGATTTCAACTTCCGAGAATTCAAAAGACCAGTACTTCTCAATTCTAGTCGGCGAAACTTCGTAGCACACAATTAATTTTAAACAAGCATAGAACGCACATTTACAATTTGCTTTGACTGGCACTCACACAACTCTGAGCAAATATGTAAATGAAAACATTCACCTTAGGATTGAAGTCTGATAGCGTTCCACTCAGTACAAATACCAAATGCTCGTTACTTCTTGGATTACCCTCGTATACCTATAAATTACCATTTTTAAACATTTCAAGCATTAGAAGCTGCAAAGACGCAGAAGGAGCGAGAGGACTCGCAGGAGACAGTGGGGGATAGAAACAAGGGAGAGAGATATAAAATAGAGCGATGAAAGAAAGGGGAAGGGAGAGGGATAAAAAGAGTGAAAGAAACTGAGAGAGGGAAAAATGGATAGAAAGAGAAGGGAGGGAGGGAGGGGTGGAGAGGAAGAGAGATATAGACAGATGAATCATCGTGCTTTCTATAATAAAACAAGTAGAATTTTAGGTTCTTTTAGTAAACACTACAAATTAGCATAATCATATCCTGTAATAGCGTAACGAGCAATTATAATTGTGAAAGAGGAGCATTATTAGTATACGAATTAACTCCAAAAGAAAGAATAAATAAACAAAGAATTAGATGTGATTCATTCGCAAATAATTCATATAAATACGTTGTATTATACACAATTTAAATGAGATATGATTTTTCCATTGCTACTGAATTTATTCCAATAGATATATTTTTACCTAATAATAGTTCCAAATTAAGAAGATTTCAACATGCTGAAATAGCACTGCAAAATATATTTCCTTTAACAGGCTCTTGCAATGGAAAGAAAAGAAAGTGATAAAAGTCAAGATTTGTAGACTTTCAAGCAGGCCAGTTAGCTTAGCTAACTCTTAGGAAAGTTGCAAATTTGCACCAATGAATACGAATACGAATACGAGGTCGATACTGCAAATTTTTAGAATTTCCTATTTCTAAAAAAAATGAAATTTGTTTATATTTGTCAGCTAGTTTCTAGTGTGTTTCGACTTGATTACCGTGTAGTTTGTTCGATTTTCTCCAATGACTTGTTAATTATCGTAATTTAAAAACTTTGTCCTCACCCAAACGTGAATGTGACTGGAGAATATTTTCGGGTTATAATTTTTTATGAGTTTAAATCGTCCTTAACGCGTAAATATGTGAATATTCACCTAAAAATGGATTGGAAAGTATCCCATCTAATGCAATAACTTATAATCGGTACAGCACATTCAAAAGAGATCGGGTTTTTTTTTAGTGATGAATTCCGTGAAGGACACCAAAGAGCTGTTGTTAGTGATGAAAATATTGCGTATGTTGAAGCAATGCTTAAAGAGGATCAACGGACATCTAATGAATTTATTCGGGCGACATTGGAAATTGGTATGAATCAAATCCAAAATATTTTACATCAACAGTTATACGCGAGAAAAGTTTGTTGTCGATGGATTCCACATAAACTGACTTCCGATCAAAAACAACAACGCATTGGTGCACGAAAACTCTGAAAAATTCCAAGGCAGATATTCCAAAACCTTATGTTTGTTTTGGTATATTGTTAGTGATGATGAATCTTGGATTTATTGTTACGATCTTGAAAAGAAAAGTCAATCGGTTCAATGGATCTTCCGAACAGAACCTAAGCCTACAAAATCCCGTCGAACTCGCAGATCTGGTACGAAGATGGTTGATAGTTCTTTTTTCTAAAACGGGCCATATTTCTACTACGGCGTTAAAAGAAAGACACTGTCAAAGACACTGCCGATTGATATACAAATGTCTGTGTACCGCCAATTTTTTAAAAAGTTCGTGAAGAACGCCCCAAAGTAAAAAACAGTCTTGCATCATGACAACGCATCGTCGCATACAACAAAACTAACAACTGAATATCTGAATGCCCTAACGGTCAGCACTATGGACCCTCCACATACAGCTCTGACCTAACAGCTGGTGATTTATTTTTGTTGCCAAAAATTAAAGACAAAATGCGCGGAATCACTTTTTCACCTTGAGCGGTAGTGGAACTTAAAAAATACCTGGTTCCTGAAGTGCCTCAGGAAGAGTGGTATCATGCTTTAAGGACTGGTTCCATAGAATACAAACATGTATTAAATGTTAAAGGGGAGTATTTTGTAAAAAGTAAACTGATTTCAATTTTTTAAAAGTAATCCTTGTTTGTTTTTCTAAACCTATTCACTGTCGTCCGCGTATTTCTAAGACAGTTCACATAAGCAATGTATTTTTATAAGCTATGCGGTTTTCCGTTGATAAATTTGTATATATACGAGTATATTACGATTCCTTGTTGACTAAATTACAAATTCCAATCATAAAAAGCGAAGTTCACAGGAATTAGCAAATGATAGATAGACATGAATTTTATATCTCATGTCAATATATTATACCGTTAGAGTCGGTTTTGTAAAACAAAAATCAGGAATACGTTTTTCTTTGTAAATGGTATTTTAGAGTTGCGAGACTTTCTTTAAAGTTTTCGTGTCGTATCTTGGGAGGTTGCTAAACTTATACATATTTTCGTTTTTGAGCTAAGCTGTTCACACACGCGCCCGTACAGACACACACGCACCCGCACTCACACACACCATAGAACCTTTTCCCCAAAAATCAAATAACTTTAAATGCATTCTCTTCTACAAGCCACTTCTGCTTCATGTTAATCAAGTTTAATGTTTGGAGAAATAGTTCACTTATATATTTCGTCGCGGATACAAGGAGGAATATGGAAAGCTGAGGTGATAGTAAAAATTCTTCAAAAGTGGGTCACTATGTGCTGGCTTTGATATTTCAATCGAAAAACTAAGGAAAGGGAGTTTTAGCACTTTGAAAAAGTATGATGTATTTTAAAATTCAAAATAATAACGCCACGAATATCGGGAATGGTTAATGCTAAGAAAATTTATTTACATTTTACATAAATTTACTTGGCATTACCCTTATTTCAACTAGATATAGGAGAATATTATGTTTGAAGTAAGTTTCAGTCCATTCCTTAGTGTTTACCACTTATAAAAATGTATATAACATTTGTTTTGAATAAAGAGAACTTCACAGGCCATTCGCAGACAATTTCAGATATATATATATATACAAATATATATATATATATATATATATATATATATATGTATATATATACAAATATATATCTGTATATATATACAAATATCTTAAGCATAGGTGCTTTACTCAAAATCTTTATAACCATTTTCTAGAAAACGGCAAATAATAAGTATTTTCCATCTAAATGGTCTTTGTAGTGGAGGAATGTTTTTAAAAAACTTCTTGTCGCCTTCTTGGAATGTGCTGAACACAAAGCTTTGTATTTATTTGGGGTTATGTGAAAACTTGTGTTCTTCTTCCCCTTTCCCGTTGCATCATTTTGTATTATTTACCTGCTTATTAAATTATCGTTGTTGGAGATTTAGTTTTCAGGAACTATTACAGGAATTGCATTTGTGATTGTTGCCAGCATTTTGTGTTTTTTAGAACATGCTTTCTTATTTCCATACTGTAACTATTTTTATCGTCTGTGACTTTTATTTTTGAGCTAGATCAAGTCGGAACTCAATTATTCTGTATCTTTAATCCAAAGTGTTGGCTGTTTTTTATAAATACTTTTAGAAAAATCGTGTTTTCTACAGAGTCAAACTTATTCCTGCTGTACGCTTTACACGAGGCAAAGAGAACGTAGTGGTACATTACTCGCCACCATATTTTGCAATGGTATTAAAAACGAGCTGGATGTTTTACAGTAAAACATGTTTCTATTGCCATCTGTACCTCATTTGCTCCTGTAAACTGAAACTGTGATTCTGAAATTCTATGTGAATGAATTAATGAATTTAATTTATTTATAATCCTATTGACTTTAATATATATATACATATATATATATATATACTTTACAAAACGTACTATCAAATTATAGAATTGCGCTTATCGCTTTCTCCTTTTCATGTAACACTACTCGTACTGAAGATCCGTGGTTCGATTCACGGGTCTGGGGTGACAATTTTAGGTCTGCCCTATCCACGCCTTCACCTCTGACTTGCTTATGTGAAGTATCCCCAAGGCCCATCGTAGTTCGGCGTCCACGGTAAAAGCTGTAGGTCCTCTCATTCCACCGCCATCCTCATCCTCATCATCTCCGTACAATCGGAAACAACGGATTCCCCGCTAGGTCCTTCACCTCAGAAATGGGTCCAGTCATTACTTTGTGGATTGAGGTAACCGCCTAAGGTCATTGGCCATGTGGTGAGCGTTAGAAACGACGAAATATTCTCTACGCTTTGTACATTACTTCCGATTACCCATTTTAGCCTTATTCTTCTAAAACGTATCTCTACATTCTCCATAATTATTTGCTCCGTTAAAAAAAAATTCAAGTTTTAGTTGGAATATTTTCACACCTTTTCGTAATTATATCTCTCCCTTTTTCATTGTCGGGTGAAGTACAGTTTTCCATATTTGGGACATCTCTCTCCACACCGTTTTCCTTTTCAGCCAATTAAATTCATTAATCCTTTCATTGTAATCCCATGCTGGCAGTTGTAATACCATTGAAACGTTTAATCCATTTTGCTCTTCGCAATTCCATTTTAAAACATCTAAAATCTACTAATAAACTTTATATTCACTGAATTAATGCCCAAGCGATGTTTAAATAGCGTTTAAATACATCTTGCCTGAAAGAGAATTAAGTAATTCAAAATTTCAGACAGTGTAGAATTTGGATTAGGATTTAGTCAGACGGAAGGGGGGGCAGCACCGCTTGTAGGCCATTGTAGCCTCTGTATCTTACATAAGCCCTGGAAGGAAGGGATAAAGGAGATACCCGTAGGGCGAGCATACCGGAATGACGATGTTCGCTAGTAAGGTCGGGTCCTTAACAATTCCAGAATGACACCAATCTTGACTCCCGCATAAGTCTGCCTATGCCATTTTCTAACACGGTACCCTAATAACTGGTACCAGCTGGCCATCCAACCGACAGGGAGAAATCTTTAATAGCGCAAACTCGTCCCGCCGCAAAGTACCAACCGTCATCGTTTGGCGCTACAACCGTAAAACATATGAAAGTAAATAATGGGGTCAGGAAATAATGGACACGAAATTCGTGGTGAAAGAAGAACCATCCCAGCATTCACCTATCAACGTGGAAGATCCAGGAAGGAATCGAAGATTAGAGTGGACAGTCCGACGGGAATCGAACCCTGGACCTCCCTAATGTGAGCCTCACACGCTACCATGGAGTCATCTCGTTCGGTTCGTACAGTATAGTTATAATATGTCTCTATTTCAAATTTACATTCTTTCCAATAACAGATAGTAAATCCTAAAATAAATACATTCTGTAAAATTATAGGAGGGCTTAGGAAAGACCTTTGTGGTAATCCTCATTTTGAAGATTCTTTCGGTATTGGAATCGTCAAGACTAGGAATGACCAAACGGATGTATACGAAGTGTTACATTGTTATGCTATGCTGTATTTACAGAATGGTTATTTATTATTTTGTAACATTTGCCCATTGGAATGACTATAATTTTCCTATGCTCGTTTAAGACCTTATTTTGGTTGTTTAACACTAGAGCCACATTTCTAAAGAGCTCTTCCTGGATACCATGATCGAATCACGCTGTATGAAAAACTCAATAAATAAACTACCTCCGCGTTTCTTTCCAAACACCAGGTGTAGGCCTTACCATATATAAGACTAATAAAGTCCAAGTCTATAATTCGCTAGACTTGGTGAATAAACAAGGTTTTGAATAAACAAGGTTTCAGCAATATGATTTATTAATTTAATGTTCAGCTCAAAGTGCTCTTCAAAAATAATTTTCAAATGACCCAAAATAAGAAATATCATGTAGATTAATCTACCAGGTGAGTCAGCTCCTCTATTTATTTTTTAATTTATGCAACGTGCTAAGCAACATATGCGACTTACGCCTTTCTTGAATTCCTTCTAAAGGCTGATTTGCATAAAACTTTATAGAATACGGATAGATAACACAGTGCATAAGTGTTTTAGGGACTGAATGCTATGTTATGTATGTTTATGTCAAAAACATCCCGCCCTGACACTGGGAGCTTCAGTGGCACTTTTAGCTGATTTTACAAACTTTTATTCTTTAGCATACATTGATACACACCTTTGAAAACGCCCCTGAAGGAACAACTTATGACATGCATCGGTTGACAAAACTATTTGAAAACAAAATGGAAGATGTAGCAGTGCGATCAATTGTATTTAAGCCATCAGCCAACAAAGGTTCGTTGTACAGCCTTGTCAAAACATGCTAAGCATTAGGTAGATAATTTCTCTTCTGTCACAAACTATGGCATATTTCAGTTCATACAGTAATTCAAATGGCTGATGCAGTTTGTTTATTTGAGTTAAAGTTACGCAAATGGCCTCCAAACGCTGTATGAAGTTGCAAAAACATGTAAAGATTCGAGGTGGGTTGAGTTTTGCTGTTATTAATTCGTATAGGAACTCCAACTCGCCAGGTAGCATTGGCCGAATGGTATTATCATAGTTACTTTACCACTGTGCCGCTTTAGTGTGAGTTCAAATCCGTCGTGTAAAGCTAAAAATTTTTATTACTTTTTGTTTTATCTCTTTGGGCCAATAATTTGATACTATGATACAAAGAACATTTTTATAACATTATAAGTGTGTACAAAATAGAATAATCACCATGTTTTTTCTAACGTAAAGAAGAAGAACCCCAAAGCCCAAATCATTTCCGGGCATTCATACGTGAAGAATGTAGGCAGATTACACCGGGCATGTTACAACGTGCAAGAAGGTCTTTCCGGCAATGTACATAAATGTGCATTGATGAAGGAGGTCGTCATTTTGAACATTTATTTCATTGATGAAATCCACGATCTTTAACAATTTATTATTCTTTTTACCATCCACTTAGCACATTTACAAATCCTTTGTCAGTAGAAGAAGTGAAACATAAGGTTTAAACATGAAACAAAAGCTTTTAGATTTAATATCTCCATATGTGCCCAAAAGAATAAAAGCTAACTATGTGACACGGTTTATAACACCAGATATGTACAGATTACTACCGTAAATATAATACATAATTATCTGATTGTAATTCCTGTGTCTTTGGCTCATAGGAGAGCCAATAACAAAACTAAATACATAATTATACCAAAATACAGAAAATAAACGCAAGGAGAAGGAAAAAAATAACCAAAACAATTAAATGTTTGTATTAGATTCGAACTTCCGAAGTTAACTGTTGCTTTACCACATGCCGGTAGCTAATCCTTTCGGCCAGAACGCACGTATTGTCTCCTACTCTTGGGGAAAACATACCTCTATCTCCTTGCAAGCATTGTATCTATGAAAATCCATCTTTCTAAAACCTTTCGCGGCTCCTTGCCTCATTCAGGTCTTTAATCCTTAATGGTGGTTGTGTATAGTATTGAATAGAAGGACAGAGGTACAATAACAGTTTGCTTGATAAAAGGGTTGGTGTTTTCATATTAGACTATAAACTGCGCGTTGCATAGATACGAATACCTAGGAGCAGCTGACTCACCTGGTATATCCAGCCGTATTCCTCAAGATGCAGCCATAATTTTGTTTCATCATTTGTCGCTAATATCCCAAACTGTGAACCATATACGAGCCATCAGCGTGAAAATTAAATCATTTTCTGTAGCACTTTATTGGCAATAGCATTGCACTAAAATACTATTTTGTCCATAAAACTGATACGCTCCTAGAGTAAAACAATGAAGTAAGGAACTCGGAGTGCTGATAGAAAGCCGAATGAAAGATGTTTTCGTAGCTGAGAATGTGATTATCGAGCAGCTTCTACAAAACTAATTAGTTTCATTCATCTTACTATCTCTTTTACAAATCTCGTTTGCAGTCAGCGTCAGAGGAGGAAACTAAAAAGGGAACATAACAAACACACAAAAGGAACGAACTCAAAGAAGTTTTTGCGTTGTGGTATGTTTACAGCTTCTCGGTGCCCGAAGTTTTATACCTTACACAAAACTCATTTCGACATTTCCTCCAAAGTACACTCTCAGACTTTTACTTTCAAATGAAACATTGTAAACGTTCTTTGTAAAAATCTCAAATGTAATCACAAGCATTTCTTTTTCTCTTTGAAATGCGGTGGAGTATTACTGCAACACAATGAGAAAGAACTGTGAAAAGTTCAATGTAGTTTTCAAATGTACTGAAAATAAATTTAAATGTATATTAAAATCCTACAATCTGTTTATGAACTTGCTTATTAAATGGAGTGTTGACGCATGATTTTAAATTCTTATTTTGGAGTTGAGTAGGTAAAATTCATGAAAATATGACATTTTGGTTGTTATTTTATATTATCTTACACGTCTTGGCAACTAAACTTCCTAACACTTGTTGCTTCACGAAGTGTAAACTTGCTGTATTATAGTTTTTCGTTTATGCCATGCCATGTAGAAGGGGAATACTTAGTTATAAATTTACAAATATCTGAACAGCTGAGACACTTTAGAACTTACAATTTACACGTTTAATGGGATTTTTCTTTCTCTGTTTTACTCTGTTGGCTTCAAGATGGTATTTTGTGTTTTCACTTCCTATTATAATTTAACATCTGGTAATATTTGTTTAATTTTGCCAGTGTTCTTTATTGGAATTGTTTTCCAATTATTGCTTATTGTTGTTTGATAACTACTAAATACTGTACACATATATTTTGTATATCCAAAAGTATTATGTTCCAGTCATTAGGCGAAATACAGGTCATCTGGAGGAAATGAAAATATCAGTAAATCAGTATGGACCAATTATTTTTACTTGTTGTTCTATAATAAACAACTGCAGCACTGTTTACGTTCCGTTTCTTGGCATTATTTCCTAAAGACTAATGCAGCATTTGAGGAATATAACCCAATAAAACAGCTTGCATTTGCTTGTGTAGAGGAAATAAAGACAATGTTTAGAGAATTAAAGGGTATATATCAACAGGAGGATGACCTGATAAATCAGATTTTGGAGCAGGGATGTACTGATATAAGTTTGGAACTGTCCAAAAGCTCGGATCTGGTTTCTCAAAAATACATTTTTCATAGCATATGACTCATTATTTTACATTCTCTGTAATCTATTTGGCAAAATATTTTACTACATGCTCTTCATGGGGGTGAACTACCTTGACTTCAGCCCAGGGGTATTGTTCTGCACTTTTTGTTTCTTAAAATATAAACTATCTTAACAATGTTGTTACTTATAACACGTAGTACTATTTTCAAAAAAGAAATCCTGTTCCTGCACTTTTTTAGAAATAAACAAAGTCTCCCCATTCTCGATTCTCTCCATTCAGTATCGATGCTATACTGTAAATGAATTGTGGTAAACATGTAATCTTCTTAGCTTTTATAGCTATTGATAAAATCGGTTACTTAAATGTAACATTTTAGAGATACGACATTCCAAATCCCCATAAGCAGCTTTTCTGTTCTGTTACTATACTATTACTTCTCCAATGAGTAATACATTTACTGTTTTATTTTACAATAGCGTAAAATTAGTTTTAATACTACATTTATTAGTCCCATATAATTAGTTTCGACCTTCTCGTTTTCTCAGTGAAAGGGGATATACCATACATATATAAGAATTGTACATAGCAATAATATAATTCACCAAGAAACATGTTAAAATATTCAACAACCAAGAATTGTACAAAGCAGATTGTAAGAAACGGGCGAGCTAGCAAATTACAGGTAAAAGATAATTCTAAGTAGAGCCCACGTTTCACAAAGTTAATGAACAGGGAGCCGGTAGCGGTAAGGAGAAATAGAAAATGACAGATAGAGAAAAGAAAGAGACGGAGATATTGAATCCGCTTCATGACGCGTCATGGTGACGCGTAAGCGCAAAACTTTTGAACTAGAATATTCTCATACATGTTAAGGTAACGCGGTTTGAGGACCAATTAGAAACGTGGTTACATTTTGAAGCGCAGAGGCAAGCGTCACTAGGCTCAGGTATATAAAGGCGAACAAAGCCCCAGATTTTCACTCTCTTCTAGAATTTCGTCGACACAAAGGGCTAAGCTCTTGACGACAAATGCACGTGTGTGCATATGGGTGCGAAGACGTACGCAGTAGTTAGTTAGGCTCCTGTTTTATTCAAATTCTGGGATTGGTATAATGGGAAAAGCTAGCCGCCCATAAATAATTAGGTTGATAATAAACCACATTTATTAAGGGAAATACAGTATATTTTTAATTTGCATCACCCATGATAACCCTGAGAACCAAGAATTAGCTATATAGGGAAAGATTAGGAATGGAAAACACAGCAGCCGACGAGCATCCAAAGCCGAGGACAAGAACACTGCAGCAGATAGCATCAACCAGAGGAACGACGCTTTTCAGATGCTACTGATCAACGATTTCCCGCTACAAATGTTGCCCAACAACCGTTTCCCGCTACATCAGGTTTCAGGGTAGCTGGTAGGTCAGCAGTTGCAGAGGTAACACCCGGTGAAACGGGTGTGAAGTCGGCGTAACTGATTCAACGTTATTATAACAATATATAACAGTATATTCCAATAAAAATAAGCAAGTATGCTTGTTAGAGAACGTTAGAAATACTTTCATATTATATGAAATTAGTCCATCTAATGTGAAAACTGTTAATGAATCATAGTCCGAAAATGAGATAATTTTTCGCTTGTTATATTCTTTCGGTTCTGTTAAAGTGCAGAAATTTAATCTCTCACATTCAATAAGCATCAAATTTCTTCCTTTTGTTTCTGTATTTAGAGGGAACGGATACTGCAGTTCTAAATGTACTTAACAAACCTTCACGCAATGTTAATTAGGATCGGGTAAATCTAGAAGCTGTGTTGAAAATCATCTACTAATTCCTTCAAATATTGCTAACACACAAGCAGTAAATACATTTATTTGCGATAGAGATATATATTAGGTATATATATACGTATAAGCATTATGGAAACACAATGGAGAAGTTTTCTGCTTTCTTATTTAAGTCACTTCAATAATGTGACGGTTAGCTACAGGTGACAGGTGATGTTGTGGAGCAAAAGGGCTTAATCATGTATTTGCCTTTCTGTATGTCATTTGTGTGAGTAGTTTTGTGCCAAACTCACGAAAACAAATAAAAAATAAAACAGAAGAGCTTAGTTCTCCAGTTTGGAAAAGGAAGACTGAAAAGCGTGTGTTTGACAGATGCGCTGTGTCACTAAATTCGTGGTGTGTACGTATGCGTACAGTATTTTTAATGATTTGCTATGTAGGAGTTTAGCAGTTTGAATAAAGATCAAGTTTCACCCAATTTTAGCAAATATGGAGTGAAATATTGGTCAAGAGAAATTAATGTAATAAGTGAAGATGTTTAGGGCTGAGACGTTATCTTTGGACTTCATAAGGTGTATCTGACATGGTTACATTTGAAGTGCAACTTTTCTGCTGCAGCAGCAAGATTTGCGAAATTCGTACACACACAAGTTGAAAGAGCGCGCAGCACGCTGGAATTCGCGTTGCGTTGCGAATGCTGCACTCAAATGTTGCGTTGAAGTTGACATGTGCAGCGCTATTGTTAACTCAGCTATTTGGTTGCAGCTACTTTCAGATTATGTTTGTAACTGGAGGTTACGCCACCGCATTACAATTCTCTGGTATACCTTAAAAATGTACGCAGATAACGAATAAACGCAAGCTATTGCGTGCTTGTCAACTATTTTGATAACCAAACCAGGCGAAGACGTATAGAAGAGAGTGGAAACACTGACTGAAAGATTGGATTGGAGGGCGGTATAATCATGGATTCATGCAAGGCTTGAATGGAGTGTTGCATGAAGGAGACGATTCTCTGTACCTAAATTGACTGAAAATGAAAGCACCAGATTATTTGCTAGAGATAGTGACACCCATAATACAGAAACAGGACTTATAATGAAGAAAGCTGTTCCATCATCTGGCTGTAACTCTGGGATAAAGGTATATCTGATAGATTATATTATTTAATCAATATGATTTTCGGCTGTAGCGGTAACCTACAAGTATGTATAACAGATTAAATTATTTAAGCAATATGATATAATAAAGTGGAAATAAGTTTGCATTGGGTGAACAAACATTCTTTCTTTCTTTCTGTTACAGCTACAAATCTTTAATACAATAATTTTCCGAATCTCAAAGAGACCCATTCAGTTATTCTACCGAAGGTTAGCCAGAATATCTTTGATAATTTAAAAGCTGAGTATGTGAAGGTAGGTATACTCTGGCAACACAAATAAAAACAAAATTTGTGAACAAAAGTCAAAAATATTTCCTGTAACATAACAAGAAGGTTATCTCACCTTCCTGCATTGTTATTTTCATTTATTATGGTTTAAAATTAATTCTGAACACTGAATAAAACAAAGGTAAATAATAAAGCACGCTCCAGTAGTCTTTGTTTTAGTCGGTGAAAGTCGCGGATACTATATATGCGGAACTGTAATGCACACAGATTGCAGGTTCGGCAGTGGAAAGTAACCTCTATGATTCATATTTTTATTAAAAGTTTTAATTTAATTTGCAGCTCGGGGGCTACAACGAATTAACCAAATACACTGATGTCAATGTTCTCTTCAAATTACGATGTTATTGACTCACATATTTCTGTTTCTTCTTCTTCTTCTTCTTCTAGTTTTTCTAAATCCTGTATTCGCGCCTCTTTGAATGTGCAGCTTTATATGAGGTTCAGTTTCTTTTTGTATCTCTTTAACACAGATCATTGTTCTGTACACAGGTGTCTGTGTTTTCCTCTGTAATGAATTGGTTTGTTTTTATATATAAAATATACACTGTTGGTGATTTGGAGCTATCTCGACGTTCGTTATTGATGACTTCACGAAAACCGCCGCAAATCACTCCACTGGAATCCCGCGAAGGCATAGTCAGAGACAATCTTAGTGAGAATAGCCTTCTGTCAATAATGTTGTTGAATATTTAATTTTGTTATAAATGTAAAGCTAGACACCTTATGCGTTCATCTCTTTAATTTATGGTACCAGATACAGAAGATAATAAAACTGATCAGTTATTACAAAACCCTTTGAATGTCTTTATCTTTCCCGAATCTTACAGAAGTAATGCCAAAAGAATTGGTCATTCTTCTTCAGGCACGAGACATAACGATAGTCAATTTTTGCAAGAATAGTTTATATAAGAGTGAGTAGAGAAAATCATGCGAGTGAAACATATCAGCTTATTCTTCTATGCAACTACTGTTTGTTAATACCATAACCTCTACTCATTTACATTTTTCGCTGTGGGTATAAGAAGAACACAGTAACCTAAAGCGACAGTCAAACCTTTTCAAAGCCTGTAACTGTGTGATGGTTTGCAAATTCTCTCCTCTTTGTATGAACACGAGAAACAAAGAAAGAAAGAAGAATAAAAAAATATGATTTGTAATTTAGCAAAAAGTATAACATATTTTAAAATTCAAACCAATAATAAAGAATATTTCGGAAATGGTTAACGCCACAAAAAACTTTTACTTCACGTAAAATATTAGCTTTAACGAGATGTTCATTTGTTTTGTAGTACGATTTCGTCTGTCTCTCACGGTTTACCATTACGCAAAAGTCACTTAGAACAAAGAGGACTTCAAAGGCTATTCCCAGAAAATTCAAGATACACATTTCTTTTGTCATAAAAATTATTTAAATAGCTTTAAGCTACTATTAGAGCCAGTTTTTATAAAGCAAAAAATAACGAGAAAGTATCCACACACATACATGCACACGCTCTTTGTCTCTTTAAAATACAAATAGGAGCAATAATCCTTCTACTTCCATACAAGAAAAGCATATGTCCAATTAAGATTGCGCCAGTAAATAGGCTGCCTTACCTTTAACTTTCGGTTAGTTATATGGTAGCAACTTATTTAGTTACTGCCTACCTATTATATTTATAACTGGACTAAGCGAATTAATATATTCTACCTCGCATTTCCTAAGCAACCTACGTCCATAGAGGTTAGCATCTCGGTGGTAAATTACTTATTTCCATGAACAAATTGTCCTATAAAAGCTCAACAAATTGATTTTGCTTCCTTACACAAAGAACATGTTGTATATATTCATTGGTGTAAAAAGTCAATTTAACCGTAACATTAATATGCCGTTTGACAGGTCCATAGATTCTACATAAGGCCAAGCGAAGAATAGCTGCTCAAACTTTTCAGGCGGAAGCAACAAAAGTATTTAATATCGCATGTTGGTTACAAGCCTTGTGCTTCTTTTGATTTTGAAGTCTGAACCAAATATAAACTGGCTCTCTCATTCATACTTGCCCAATTCTAGAGAGGTTAAGATATAATCCTAATTAAAGAAAACCCTCCACCATCAGCAGGGGGTTGAACACTGCAGATTTGCTGTATTAGAACGCATTTTAAATAAAACGAGAACTATAAAACACTAGCCAAAATGAACATTTTAGTATAGCTATTTTAAAATATCAACGTTTTTTAATTGGGGGGCTGGTATTGATATGTTTTCTATCACTAAAGAAAAAGAACCAGAAAAGACAATTCTACTTGTGATTGTTTAAGAAAAGTTCAGTTACAAGTTACAAATAGGTAAGGAACATTCCTTTGTGACTGTCGAGAGATGTACTAGGTACATGAAAGATGTGCAACCACGCCCGTCTATGTAGCTCAGCAGATGTGAGAAGTTCGCGGCTGACGGAGAAGAAGGCAAAGGACGGGTGAAGAATTTTGATTAAACCGCGAGAAGTCACGTTCGCAGCAGCCCTTATGTCTCATTCACTTCCCCTCCCCCTCTTGACCCTGCTCGTCTCGCCATGACTATGCAAGAGGGGGTCGATCCCCGCACGACGTGATAACAAAGTCAGTAGGTAAACAAGCGAGCGTGCTCAAGTTTCCACATGTTCGGACTGTACGCTGGCACTCCAATCGATACCGCCGGGTGTCGAGCCGATAGCTCCTGTGTCACCAAATTTTATTTGGGGAGGCGAATGATACCTCCTCCCCTTTCCAAGTTCGATATCTGCCCCAGGTAAAGAAACTTTATCCATGTTGCACAGAGCTCTCTTTTGTACACGAACCTAGTTATTAAAGAGGCACTGATACGAAACAATAATGCGTTTAAAACTTTTTAGTTTACAAATTATATAAAACTGAAATTTGTTTTCAAACCCACTTAACCTTTTCTTCACCAATTAATACGACCATGCAAGCAGTACCTGTAAGCAGAACCAAAGAAGAAACGAGGAAAAGACGCGCTTATAGCGTTACGTTTTCATTTGCGTTCACACTAGTCTAGCATTTAGTGGATACTTCGGGAAAAAAACCGTACATTTTTAAGAAGGCTATCTAATTAAATCACGCTTAATTTTGTGGCGATTGCAATCAAATTTTAAATCTGCCAACTAGTTTTCTTTAAAATCTTATACATATAATTTCAACTCCGTACCTGCAGCGATTCTTGGGTTATTTCTTGTGTATGGTGGATGGGCAGATGGACAAAGCCATACCATAACATCCTCCATATTAGTCAATATATCTAAAAAGTACTTCCATGTTTATTACACACATAATAAGATTTATATAAATGTTCATTTTAAAGAGGAAAGTCGGTAATTATATTCAGCTTGAATTTGTCTATCCAAGATTTTTAGGCGTTAGGATACACTTTCGCAGACATAGGTTATCAAGATTTCCGGCTGAATATGGCTGAACTAGCCCAAGCTGTGAATATAAACTACACAGGTATGTTTCCTTCTATAAGACAAACAAGTGCGAAAATTTCCCATCTTTAATATTTAATCATTTGTTTTTAAATTTTACTAAAGCGCTCGTATCCAGGAATGTAATTGTGAACATATGTGTAGTTTTTCGTGTTTCTGGTAAAATATTTCAGGCATTATTAGCTATTGCATTGTAATTAGTGTTGAATAATCGTGACCTTCTGAAAAGTTTCAACAGAAGAGGAGGAAACAGTCTGAATGGTTTCTCCTATTACTTGCATAATGATTCATTTGTCCTACTTGCTGTATGCACTCAGATAGTCCCAAAGTTATATTTCTACTCATCACACGTGTAATATATTAGCTATGTGTTAATAATTAAAACTAAATATTTTAATAATTTTTGTTGTTTCCAATTTAGAAGATCTCCCGCATGTGCATGAAAGTTTAAAGGCTTAAAGAATATACCCAGTAGTTATCAAGTCAATAGGGCCGTCAGTTGTTTGATACAGCATGTAATTAATATCAATACCCAAACTTCTAGCGGCAATAGAGGATATCAACAAATATTTTTCTTAAATCACAATGGGTGTTCAACTATTCATACTCACAGGAACGAAGACCACCGTTGTAGCGTAACTGTTGACACTCGCTCAAAACAATTTGTACTTTTAATGCTTTAGAAAAACTGTTCAAGTATACGGCCTCCTGCTTCAATGCAAGCTCTGTAAAGGAGTATCAATCCCTGTGTAAACGTTCTAAGACTCCAGGCATGTGCTGTAGAGTGTCAGCAGCTTCAAACACACGAGGGATGAGCTCGTCGTCTGATTCAAGTCAAGGCTAAATGTCCCAACATACCAAAAGCATTTGGGGGAAGGTTTGGAAGAACGACTAAGACATTTAATCGGCCCACCACGGCCAATTTATGTACAGTCGAGTGCACGAAAACGTGCCGAAGCTTTGCTATCCTATGGTGTTTATGTATATCTAATGCTAGCAGAAACACATTATTATTGCTATTATTATTATTATTATTATTATTATTCAAGGTACACAAATATTAGCCTCTGAACGAAGGTCAGCCTAGATGATTGGCGAAAGGGGAAAGAGCATGGAAAATTTCCCCCTGAGTGGCTGGTCGGTCCAGCTCCTGGTTGTGTCGGTCTCGTATTGATTTGTCAAAAGTCTGGCACTCAAACATTAACCTATAAACACAGTTCGGGCGAAGGAAAAAGGGGGAGTAAAGCAAACATTAAGTCAAGTACTAGAACTGTATAAGGGGTGTTCTTGAGAATGGTGGAGGTGGTTTAGTATTTGCTTACCAATATAAACAATTGCGCATTATTTCAGTACGATTCCGTACACGCGAGTGGAAAATAACCTCGTTCTCGCAAGCGGCAATCTATCACAACAAATGCACGATGGCTTGACACACGCCATCCAGGACATCCTTTGGCATAAAGATGTGTAACAGATCTGGAATTCCCATTGCATGCATCACAAACAAGGCGCATCTGTAATCCAGCCCATGTTGAAACGTTCTGCCTTCATTGAAAAATAAAGAACAACAGTAACCAGGAAAGTTCACGCTATCAAAATGACATACTGCATGTGCTGTTAATGAAACCATTGGTGGTTTTGAAGCATATGCATTACAGTGTATTTTAGTCCAATGGCTTTTTAATAAAAAAACGTTTGTTTTGCCTCTTCTATCGTCCCTACAAGTGTGGTTACTGAATTTACTTATGTCTATTATCAGTATTTTTCAGAAGTGCATAGTGAGCTCCTCTGGCAGAAATTAGAAATTTGGGATAAGTATTTTATAGATTAAAATAGTAAAGAAACAGCTCATTTTACTACTGCTGAAAAAATAATTACAAAGGAAAAGCTAACCTTCTCCAGGGTGATGTAATATTGCAGCACGAATATGTGCTATTCGAAGAGGTGGAAGATGAAATGCAGGAGGTTTTTGTGTGAAACAAACTTCTCCATTTTGCATTCACATTTGTTTGGCCTTTTTAACTAGTAACATTAACATATTTGCGGCGCTTTAGTAGATCAGTTTGTGATACAAGGGAATTTTGAAAGAATCCTTCGTGCATAAAATATAGAGTCTAATCAATTATTATGTAAGGTAAGTTATATTTGTGCGCTACAGGATTTAAGGGGTTAATGTGGTTTTAGGGAGTTGTAAGATTTTCTATCATACAATATTCTCTACACATAGAAAAGAAGACTTCCTTGGCACAGAAAGTGACCAAAACTGCATTACGCTTCTATACACATTATTATTCACTGGTATTCAAGTAATGATGGTGGAGACAGCTGACACATCTTCCACAAACCTATGTATATGTTTTTATAAAAATACTTTACTTTTCAATAACTTAATCACTATCTTCTGTGTCTGTCTACTGTGGCGTGTTTTTGCCAGCGTATCCCTGGTTTTGATCTCCATTTTCCCTGATGACGACGGAAGTAGCTTGCTCTCTCTCTCTCTCTCTCTCTCTCTCTCTCTCTCTCTCTACGCATTGCAGTTGTAGAAAATTGCTACTCTAATGTGCGTTCGAAATAACTGAAAGGGCAGCTCAATGGCGGTTCACTCAAGTCTGAATATCAAAGTAGAAAGAACTTAAGAAACAGTAACTTTTTTCCGATCAGTGGTTCTCTTCATCTATATCCGATTTCAGATACCTCGAGACTGTGAAACTGCATTAGTTGCATATTATACTAATAAATGAAACAATATCTGCTAAGTCCACGACAAGTAATGGCGTGAGCATAGCTTAAATTACTTGTGGTACAATTGAAACCACTCCACAAAGAACGCTGAAGATGAAAAACAAGCAGATGTCAACATATGTTGCGAAATAGACCTCCGTATAGAATGTACTGTGCTTTATAGTGTTTCATTAAAACTTGAGTTCCTTGGTTCACACACATATCCAGTTCTATAATTCAAGAGTTTGTATACAAGCAGGCGTATTTCTAAATTTATAACTTTTAGGAATATTACGCAAGTCTACTATTAGTGCTTACATCATTATATCACACAGAATTATTCGTTCTATCCTTGACAGTTTCTATTCACTCCATGTCTATACTTCTGCGTGGCTTATGATAGGAGGAGAAGCTCTCGAAGATCTGTTGAGCGCTCATATGGTTATGTATTGTTTACATTTTTCACAGGACTACTGCTTGTAACTATACAGAGCTGAAAAAAATTATTAAACATAGCCTGAGAGAGGAAATAATATGTTTCAGAGCACAAATTCCTGATTGTGAACAGCTTAACCAAAAATTAAAATTCCCTCGTATAGCGACCTTGCTTTTTAAACATTTGACTGTAGTTCTCGTGTGTATTTCTGTGTAGCTACGTCATATGGACTGCCTCTGTAGTAGAGTGATTAAGATTCTGATTTCTCAACTCAGAGGTCCTGGATTCGATTACCGACTAGGGTAATTTTTCTGTAATCAGGACCAATCACTATCCCAAGTATGATTTTGTGGAACTGAATGTGAGTGGGTTTAATAATAGGAGGTATAAAACCTACAGTTTAACGAGTAATAACACCAAAGTAATAAGACCCGATATGATCATAGATGTTAAATAAGGATACATAAAGTAAACAAAATATGCATGGAAATCACTATGGAATACATGGAATACCTGTCGAATATGTCATAATTAGCAGGAAGTGGAAAGAAATACAGGCTTTTCTAAAATAATGTCTAAAACATATGCAACATATACAGTAGATAGAGACGGTCATTTAATTTTAACTCGTTCTGAAATGAACTGAAGATTCATATGGAGTACAAACATCTTTCTCAGGTAAGGGAAAACACGGGGGTGAATGCTTATCTACACAAGACACTCTTATGGAGATTCGAACTATGACCACACTACTCCGACTGCACGAACAATCCCAAGCGTAACTTAATGCATGAAATACCACTCAGTATTTTGTCCATATATCATCTCTATTGATGTATAAAGTACGTAAATAAAATTATGTAACAACACCAAATTGGCACAATAAAGACCTTAGTTGAAGTTAACTTATTTGAGCTTAGCTTCCATAATTCGTTAAAAATTAGAGCACCACAATTCAGGACATTCGATTTGATGTGGACTATCCAACTTCCAAAAATAACATAGGAAATTATTTATAGGTGACTAAGCTTGCAGTATTTAACCGCCTTTCAAATTCACCAAGGTTATGCAATCAGTTTTCTATGATAACCTGTACTACTAAAATAATCTAGTATCTCGAGCGAGATAGCGGTAACATGTAAGGTTCGCATTCGGGAGGTCCTGGGTTCGATTTCCGTCGAATCTTTTGTTTGTGACCTTGAGTTTTTCATGGTTTTTCCGGATCGATAGGCAAATGCTAAGTTGGTTCATCTTTCCCTTATTTAGCTTTCTTTCCGTTTCCTTCTCATGTTTCAGGCGTACGTCTAGGTTTCACGACGATGCGGGACAGATTGCGCGGATGGTTGCTCCAAGGAAAGAATATTCCCTATAAGCATCAGAAGGCTGCCTGGTTTGACGGGTCGTACGTCGCTCCCTCTGAGCAGCTCCAGTATTGGGCTGGGTCTTCGAGAGAAGTACTGTTAGTGACTTCCGTACGTCTCTCTGGCCTGTGAACCTTTAGCCTCCTGCGGTTCCCTCGCTTCATCCCTTCCTCCTGAATGGTGGTAGGCGCAAAAGATCGCAGATAGGCCAAACTGCGTGAGGTGTCACCCTCCGTTGTATACTCTATACCTCAAGCATTTTCTTATACTTTTGTAGGAAGATTTGTTTATGAAGATGAGCGTGAACCTTATAATCATCACCACTATCGTATTTGGATAATTTCCTCATGCCGGCACTTCAACAAACAGGCATTTACACAATCAATAATGAATGTAACGAACAGGCATTTACACAATCAATAATGCATGTAACAAACAATCAAGTATCCATGAATTCAACAAAATGGGTCGGCGTACAAAGCCCAAATAATATAATGAGGCTTCATGGAATGCAACTCGATAATCTCATTTCCAGTTTTGCGAACATCGCCTGGCTTCTCGCACACCCACTCTTGATGGGCAAGTTACAGACCGCGGGATGGCTCAGGTGGTTTCGTCTATACCCCGAATTCTGGAGGTACCAGGATCGATCCCCGGCGACCGCCCACTCTGGCCGATGGGTTTTTCGTGGTTTCCCTGGATCGGCAGGCGAATGCTTGGATAATTCTTCTATCATGACTCTCCTTCCTCTCATTTCCTGTACCAATTCATCTTCCTTTTCATCTGTTTCAGGGTTGTAGTACCAGGCGACGGTGTTGGGAGGATTGCGGCTGGGCGGTGGCTTGCGCTCTGTGAAAGTTTCTTCCCTGGCGTCGCTGCGGTACCGCTCAGCTAGGTCTCTCCTCAGCGTGGGGCTCCACTCCAGTGTACCTTGGAGGTTGGTGGCTTATGGATAGGAAACCGTGTGGCGTCGGATGCGCTCTATCTGCAAACTTTAGGGACCCCCTCCATGCTTGAGCCCTTCGGCATTCGGATCTGGTCGCCCTTTGGATCTCTCCCCTCATTCTTCCCTCCCAGGGGTCACAATGGGCCGATTGGCCTGCATGCGGTGTTCTGCCAAGGTTCCGGGAGTCCCTCCGTGATACGCACTTTTAATCTTACCTTTACTTACCCGTGCCTTGGCGAAATCAATTTAATGTTCCTATGATCGATAGTTGGAGCCTTTTGTTCTCTTAATCCCAGAGGTACTGGGATCGATTCTGAACTGGGGAAGAGATTTTTCTTTGGTTAGACTACGCACAGTCTGGAAATGTGAATGTGAGTGGGAATATCTATGTTTTACTACAAAGAGGAATAAAACCTATAATATTCAGAAGGTTAAAAACACTATCGTTTGCTTCTGAAGCCAAAGCCTTCGATATTTCCTTTGAAGATGAAAGAAGATACAAAAATTTAACTCTCAAAGGCTATGCATTAATATAAGGTAAAATAAAACAAATAAGGCACAACTTCAAAACCAAATACTTTACTCAGAAAATTAACAAATGTGGCGCTCAAGCAGACCCTTGATTTATCAAACATTAATACAAATATTAAATGATTTGTAAACTATCCAAATTATGATTTTATAAGGAAACTCAGCATTCTTATTTGAACCCTCTTGAACAAAAATACACTATTTGAGACCATTCCTCGCACTCTATATTTTGTTTTCTCAGTAGCTTATGATAACTTTAACATACCAGCTGGCCCACCAGCACCATATTTCACGTGTGCAGATATCCTTTCGTGTGTTAAAAGAGTTTCACAACTCAAAGGGCAATTCCAAGTAACCAGAGGTCAGCGTGCCACTGGTGTCCTACTTCTCTGCTTATCAGCGAAGACGATGAGCGGATTGCGCTCATTGAGAGGCAGTTCCTAGGCCTGTACCAGTGTGTACAGACCGTGATGATAAACAAGAACGTTGTAAACAGACCAAAAAGGTTTTGAGTGTTTTCCACTTCAGTTTCAGAGACTTTATTTTCGAGGGAATAAGCTCACAGTTTAGATCGCAAATAACTGTTTATTGGCCTATCAGTATGCATCCATATCCATTTTTACTTTCTCTACTAAGCAGAGTAAGCAGGGGAAATATTGTGTTCCATCCAAAAATTCGATTCAATATTTCACCGGAAATATATGTTTTGAGGCTCCCTGAACACAGAAAAGCACTTTTACTTTCTCCGCCACACACATTGTAGGTAGAGAAGGTATTGGATTCCACCCAAATTTTCAACACTGAAATTTCACCGGAAATACATGATTTGAGATCCCCGAATAAAAAAAATCAGTTTTAGAAAATAGACCTGTGTGTGTGTATGTGTGGGAGAGAGAGAGAGAGAGAGAGAGAGAGAGAGAGAGAGAGAGAGAGAGAACAGCCCAACTCAAAAATGAAAAGTCTGACAAATACCAAACTTCGTATTTAGGTTCGGTACCTTCCAAATACGTGACACGAAGATTTTCAGGAAAATCTCCCCACTCCAAACCACCCCTTACATTGAAATTATTTTTAATTTCTTAATTTTATGAAAAATGGTTGTAACGACTTTGTTAAAATACCATATTTTAAAGATAATTTACATGACAAATAAAATGTATATCTTGAATTTTCTGGGAACAGCTTGTGAAGTCATTTTCATTCGGAAGGAAATTTATATAATCTTGCATAACTGGTAAACGTTAAGAGATAGACGAAAGCGTGCCACATAAAAATGTAGATCTCCTTAAAACACACTATTTATTTCAAATAGCTTTTGTGAAACCAGCCAATTCGGAAATATTAATGGTTTGAAGCGTTCAATACTTATCCTTTCAAAGCCTAATGACTTCCAGTTGTTTCTCGCGATGTCATCAAGAGAGAATGGCATTTTAAGGCCAGCGTTTAGCGTCCAGTTCTAAAACATTTTACTATCTGTATCTATGCAGCTATTTCTGGAAATGTTTATCTCGATTAAAATGAAATAGATGCGAAAATAAACTTTCGTAAGAATAATTTGATACCCACTAATAATAAATTCATGTGAATGTAACACTCAGATTTTTTAAGTTCTCTTTATGCTACACTTGTCTGATATAGCGAACAATTGGATGTAGCGTTAAACCAAAATATTAAAACGTCGTGACTAAAACCATGCAAACATGAGAGCACGTAGTGTTGCATTGACATATTATTAGACTGATATTACTTCAAATGTTTTATTATTATTATTATTATTATTATTATTATTATTATTATTAGCATCTAACAATGCCGCTATGCTGACCACTTAAAGATAGGTGATCTAAATTTGACCCCTTTGCATGATAGAATGCTCCAAACATTTCCGTGTATCCATATAGAAATTTCGGAGAACCGCTGGTGTCACAGACACACATACCTCAACGATCATTTGTCCCAAGACCTCTACATTGGGGGGATCTGTTGAAGTTGAAGGACAGTGTTCTTAATGTCCAGGATAAGGGGCTACCTCGGCTTATTCAGCATTCAGAGTACTCTTGATTTGAACTCTGAAGGTTGATTATTGAGGTAGTGCACCATCCTTTTGGAAGGAGTGTTGTACCACCAGTCGTACTTGAAGTCATCAAGAAGTTCCTGCAGCCCAGTTTGAAGGAATTTCAAATACCATGGTCCTGTAAGTCCGGTGAGAGAAATACAGTTCCAATAGCATTGTCCCCAAGAATACCACGCCAGACGTTTAAGCCCCAGCGAGTTTGTATATCAACATTTCGAACATTTCAATGAGGGTTTTGAGGGGCCCAGTAGTGCATGTTGTGTTGGTTCATGGTGTTATCGTTGCTGAAATAGCATTAATCGCTCCAGAGAACATATCAAGAAAGCTAGGAGCATCGACAAGTATTTGCCTATCCCTCGTACAATAATCAACCATACGGGAAAAATCATTACTGTAGAGTTGTTGCTTGAGAGATGTTTATAAGGTTGACACACCTTTCCTTTAAAATTCTTTGAAAAGATCTTGAAAGCCTTAACTCATGAGATGCACTTTTTTCACCTGTAATACATAAAATTAGCTATGGAGTTTACACTTATAAAACCTTTGGGTATTTCATAATAATAATAATAATAATAATAATAATAATAATAATAATAACAATAATAATGCCTAATGCTTACTGTTCTTACCATATGTAGATTCTGTATATTCTGTTCTTGCCATGTATACATACTTCTTCATTTTCAGTCGCCAATCTCTCCTCTCTCTCTCTCTCTCTCTCTCTCTCTCTCTCTCTCTTGCTGCTTGCGAAAAGAACATTTCTTCTAGTCGCACTCACATCATTGTACGATTGAAAATGTTTATTGATGGTAAGCGACGAATGGGATATCTTCTCCGGGCTGCGACAGCATAATGTCTTGCCGTACAATATACCAACATGTTTATACTCATCGCTTGTGAATGAACCAGCAGCACTAACCTCCTGACCACTAGTATTCGTGACTTAATGACCAGGCTATGAATTCTTAAACAGTTGGCTTCAAGTTATCTCTACTCAAATCATTATATCACAAAGAATCCTGTAGTGATAATAGTTTGAGTGTAGACAGCAGAGGCCAAGAGTCACTGACAGGTAAAAACCGGTACGAGTGCTGTCTGCAAACGCCAAAAGACTACGATGGACGGAGGTGATGGTTTGTTATCTCCGACTTCCCTTCCTTTAGGCCAATAATAGTTCAACCTTACTTTCTTCCGTCCTGGCTTTAATGCCTTGAAACTCCTATGCCTATTAACGATCACTCGCTTTGCTTCCGAAGTAAAATAACCTTTAATGACATCATGGTATGAGGAAGATGGTTGGTCATTGGGCTTATCAGGCAGTGATGCATAAGCGTGCGTATGTATTACTCCTCTCTGCACCATACTCGGTCAAAATGTTAAATGCTTCTTTAAGGCACGCGAGCGACATGTGTACAAAACCAAAGTTCATCAGTTATGAAATAAACAGTGGATCCATAGCTCCAAAATGAACCCTAAAGTCCTGTTAAGAAAACCAAAGCAATAAAATTAAGCAACTCATCCACAACTTTTTTGCATTGCAAAACCTATGAACTACGTACTACTATGCTTCCTGTTCTGTTTACCTTTAGCTTACGGCGCAGGACTGTTAAGGATTTGATTTAATTTAGGCAGTATTTTTAACACTTAAATGATTTCAGTCCAGTTACATAATATGTAAATTCAATAACAGCCCACCTTGAAGCAATATTTGTATGTAATAATATGTAAAATGTATGTAACAGTCATTGCGTATGCTTACATTATTGTATCCATCTGTAATACTGTTATGCAAATATATTACGTAATTTAATAATGTAGGACCTGTGAGAATAATAAGTTTAAAGTTGCTAACAATGAGGTAACCTTGAGGCAATAATGAATTTGAAAGTTTAAATGCTACTAGTCATTACTGGAGCAATAATAATGTAAATTTTGAGACGGTTTAAAAATAGCCAATCAACAACCAGAAAAAGCTTTAGTTAAATGAAGGTATTTTATTGGAGTAGGATTACCAAATCAGAAACTGAAAAGTAGAAAATTTTACAAATTTAGAGTTCAGTTGCCTGCAAACAGTGTTCCTAACCTGACGCGAGACACATCCTTGAGAGACTTAATATGTATTTTGAGTGAGAAAAAAATAGTTTACGTGTTAAAAGTGCAAGTATTTAATACAAACATCTCACAGCTCTCGCTATATCAGTGGTGTTATTTAAATCGTGTCAAGCATTAATAAAAGGAGTGAAGTAAAATTATAATCTGTGTAAGCTTACATTCTTATTGCACCACAACCCTGCTTAGAGAAACGTGTCTCTAACAATAATACTGACTCAGCTGAGGCAAACATAAATATATAATATTTAAAGAAACAGTAAAACATTACAAAGTTAATATTTTTAAACTTAGTGCGAAGGCTGCCGGAAACTGTTTACTATACGTGCGGTTGCAACTTCTACAAGTTTGGCTCCCCAACAGTTGAAATAAAATACAACTCCTTCAATACAACCTACTTCAAACTGGCTTTCCATACTTAGCAGTAACATACAACTTAACAAATTATTCTTCCACAAATTGGTGCCCATACGTGGGGCAATCAACATAAAGACCATTTATTCCACATACTCTGCTTTATGTATAGTGCGTAATAGTACTAATACTACTACTACTACTACTACTACTACTACTACTACTACTACTGCTACTTCTACTTCTACTTCTACTTCTACTTCTACTACTACTACTACTACTACTACTACTACTACTACTGCTACTTCTACTTCTACTTCTACTTCTACTACTACTACTACTACTATGACCATTAATAATAATAATAATAATAATAATAATTATCATCATAGCATGCGAAAAACTGGAACACTACTCATCTTTGCATGGTTTTCCTTTCGGTGCTTTAATGTCTTGATCTAACTCTATAAGCGTAGAGTCCCTTACGTTACACGACAATAGAGAAAAACCTAATTTAAAAATTCTGATGTTTTACATTCCTATAACTTTCTCTAACCTCTAGCGCTTATTAGTGGATATACAAGTTATTATTATGGATTTTTTTCCTATCTACATCATTTTAAAAAGAGATAAGCCTTTCTGGAAATAGCTGCATGTAAAATTTCGTTATAGATACAAAGGGAAGAGCGATAGTCAAATGTTTTAGAATTGGACGCTATACGCTGCCTTCAAATTGCATGCTCTTTCCATGACATCACGAGAAACAACCCAATGTTGAAAGGACTTGAAAAGAATAACAAAGTATTGAACAATTCAAACCATTAATAACGGATATCTTGGAAATGAAATCTACATTTTTGGTGTAGTCCGTTTTCGTCTATCGCTTAGCGTTACCAGTTATACAAGATTATATACAATTTCCTCCGAATGAAGTGGAATTCACAGGCTATTCACAGAAAATTCAGGATATGTATTTTATTCTTAATATAAATATCCTTAATAGATGGTACTATAACCAGTATCGTTAGAGCCACTTTTTACAAAATCAAAAATTTGAAAAATGTTCCATGTAAAGGGTAGTTCTGGTTAGAGGGATTTTCTTGAAACTCTTCGTGTCGTATCCTTGTAAGATACTAAACCTAAATACCAATTTAAGTATTTATCCTACTTTTTGTTTTTTAAGTTATGCTGCTCACAGAAATACACAATGACAGACACACACTGAGACACTCAGACGGATCTTTTCTAAAACTGCTTTGTTTATTTGGAATTAATTGTTCTTTCACACAAACCGTGTGTTGGACAGGGTTGGAAAGGAAGAATCAGACCACTGAAAAATACAATGCCATAGCCGGGATTTGAACCACGGATCTCCCGATCTCCGTCCGGTTGCTCTAACTACTGAGCTACCATGGCAACTTGCCGGTACGACAATTAAACTCCCCAAGTGGTTAGAGCAACCGGACGGAGACCGGGAGATGCATTAACTGGCTAGAGTCACTGGTTTCCCATAATGGGTAATAAACGACAATAACTAATTCAGAATAGAAATGTGTACAACTGACTAACATGTAATACTAACATTACGCAGCATTCTTAAACATCTTTAAATTTTCATCCTACTGAAGTTGTATAAATTAAAAACAGACAATTTTCGGATAAAATTGTCTTAATTGTAACATTGTTAACAAAACTCGGTAAGAACCGAAGAGCTCAGACATTTTTTAAATTCATACCCTCCACTATAACTTGTACCTCTTTGGGAGGAGTAGAAGTACACGGACGGAAGTGCCGCTAGAAACTAGAGCACAGCACCGCAAATAGGCCACAGTGGCCCGTTTTGCTTCTAACGCGGTACCTAGGTGGAAGGGTTTCGGGGGAGACCCAAAGGGCGATCACATCCGGACGACGACGTTTGCTAGCAAGCACGGGGTATCTAAGAATTCCTATCGGAGCACATGCTAGCGTCGGCTAACCAGAACCGCATCCCTGGGTGTCTCTGTGACCCGAGATACGATCCCAGGAAGGGAGCACACAGACTAACTAAACGCCAGGAGAAACCTTTCTAAAGCGCAGAATCCGCCGTCCTGCCGCAGAAAACCGAACGCCGACACCTGGTCCTTCAACCCTAAAACACATAAAAGTTAATAATAGGGACACGAAATTATGGACAGGAAATTCGATGTAGAAGAGGAATCACGGAGCATTGGCCTACCGACCCGGGGAAACCACAAAAAACCCATGGTCAGAGTGGCTAGCTTTACGGGAATCGAACTCGGGACGTCTGAATGGGAGCTTTACATATTACCGCATATACATCTCGATTTTGGAGATTTTGTTTATTTAACCTATCCTCTAAATGGGATTTAAAGTATACGTCATTTTAATCGGTTTAGCCATACTTGAGTGCAAACGTAACATACATAGGGTATACTGGAAAATTAATCGGGGGAAATTAATGTGCAGAAGTATTACTGTAGAAATGCAGTACCGAAATAAAGTTTTTGAGAACAAGAACAAGGATTCGTAAAAGGTTTACTACTGCTCTACATACATCAACATTAAATTTATGTTAGAGTTTCTGACTGTGAAACATGTATGTGGTGTGTCAAGCGTAAAGAGAACGCACCCTTGTATAGCACTAGCCACTGTTGTTAGCTGCGTCCGCTATTCATTACAGCATTTGTGTTGGAAGTCTACTGGATGTACGGTAATGCCGAATGCTCGTCTTGTTCAAACCTTTTTGTTTGTTTTTGATAGTCTTTAAAGGCCGTTTTTACTACATACGGACTAATGACACTGTGGACACTAGTAATGCATGAAATGAAATGCATGGAAGGTAACATTCCAGGCTTAAATTTAGGATACCACACCGGCATTTTCATTGTGGAAAACTAGAAAGAAGTTCAGTCAGGGAGGACCGCCTTGGCAGGATTTGTCTCAGCCTTAAGATCTCGACCAATGTCGTTTCTTCAGTACAAAGAGTACATAACAGTAATGGCTAGCTTCTCATTGTGTGCCAGTACCCATTAGTTGAAATAGAACGTACACACGTGTTGTCGTGTGATTTACATTTCATTGTGATTGTCAAAGTCAGATTTCAATTTTGTCCATGCAGGCTCTGGTTATTATACAGTATCTGCGACCCTATGCTCCTAACCTGAAAATAATTAGTTTGATACTTACCTTTCCATTCCACAATTCTACGCACATCGTTTTTCCGCACCTGTATGCATACAAATACATACATATATACATATACACATACATATGTACATACACACATACATTCTTACATACATTAATACATACATACCAGATGGCCCAAGCCAGCCGTTCTTCGCAGTTTTATGTTTCCCGTATACATAAGTACAAAAGAAGTTACCGCGTAACTGATTTTCAAAGAGGCAGTGCAGGTACAAAACGAAATTCCATTGAGGTAGCGCTTGCTATCTGCATGTGTTTACTTTGTAGTTTCGTACTGATAAGCATCGCGTGGTCGCCTGCTTGCTGTTCGAGGCAGGTCATTCAGGTAACAGGTAACATGTTCAACAACAAAACACGGATATGGTTGTGAACTATCGGAAGACTTACCGAAATGCGGCTGAGGCCCAAAGACTGTAATCTAAACGTTTTCTGACGTAAGTCTACTTTCTGCGCGCGTTGTTCGACGTAGAGAGATGCAATTAAGAACTGGTGGATCATTCCAGATATTATAATTTCGTAAACATTAATTTTTCTTATCGTAATAAGGGCAAAGATGAGCTGCAGCTGACCTGAGAGTTCTAGGACCTCAACAAAATGGATTTTGAAGGAGGGAAAATAACATGCCTATAAACTGTATTTACACCAACAGCTTTATGGGAACGATTTCCGGAAACGCGCACCTGTTTGCGAAAGGCTTTCAAAGAAAATACACGAAAATCCGATCTTCACCAGGTAGGCATTTAGGCGGAGATGAATGTTGTTTCGTCAATGACTACGATGCAAACTAACATAATCTGCATTATTGGGCTCCTGAAAATCCTCAGGGCTGAATATTGAGAACCTTCTATAAGACGTCCATTTTAGTCAGCTCTAAACACTGGTTTCAACAAAATGGTACATCAACCCATTATTCTAGAGGATTTAAAGGAAATCTCAATAATGTATACCCCAGATGGTGGATAGGTCATGGGGTTGCATGCGGTTACCAGCGAGTTCGTCCCCTTTTTCCTACGGGGATATATTAAAGCCAGGGTTTACGAATCAGAACCAGAAAATCTAGAAATTTTAAAATAAAGAATAAGTCATGTATGCGCTTTAATATCGGAAGAAATGTTAAGACATGCCCGTGCTGATACTGAGAGGCGCTTACATCAATGTATTCAGCAAGATGACCATGTATTTGAACATATTTATTATGAATAATTCACTAATAGAATATGGTTAGTTCCACCTCTAAATGAGCATAAATATAAAAAAATAGCGGTTCGTTTAACCTTGTCCGCTTTATGGCACCAATTGGTACCACATGACCAGTTGTACTGATTGTATATTACTGTTCTCAGGTAATCCTGAATTCTTGTTTATGGGCGAATTGGTTTTTAAATAACAGATTAAACACACGTGCGCGCGCACACTCACATTCAAATACCAGACAACAAATCGTTCTTGATTAAATAAACCTTTCTCGAACCAAGCCGAGAATGGAATCCGGGACCCCTTACATGGCAAGCGAATGGTCAGCTGACTGAGCTTTGAGATCAGTCATAGCAGCTATTGTTTGTCTTCAAGCATTGGTATTTCTTCTAGGAAGGTCTCTTCTCTGTTTGTGTGGAATCCCCTTTGCAGTTCTGCTTAGGAAAACTTTTGGCAACCGCGTTAATCGAGATAAACAAACTTCAACGAAAAACGGCTTGTGTGGGCCACTTGGTATATGTTATATACCTTTCCAAAGTTGAAAATTACTGAAATTTTTTTGTTTCTGATTTTATTACTTTTAATTAAAATAAAACTTCTTTTCATAGAAGAATAATCTCAGTATGTTTAATTTAGTGAGTTACCTCACCAGCATTGTGTTAAAAAGTTTGGTAGAATAGTTAGTTACCTGTTTCAAGAAGTTTACAAAGCTATATGTATCTGTTTCTTTTAATGGAATGCGTTTATCGCTGTTAATTCCTACTTTTCAATACCCACAATGAATAGGAACCAATATATAAAAACAAAATATACACGTAATTGTGAATATTCGTAGAATTCTTGTTCCATTTTTATAATCACGACAGAATAAAGCAATGAGAAATAATCCTCTCATCACTACCATTGCCTTTAAATGTCCTCATCCACTGATTAAAGTACAAGCGTATCGTTTTTATTCTGTCACAGTTGCCCGACTAATTAGGCTGTGCTATATTGAGAGACACACCCGCTCTATTGTTGGCCAACACAAAAGATTGAGGGTTAGATCGGGGCTGTGGAAAGGCCGTATTTTCATGACGCAGCAACGTTCATCTGGAAGAGCCGGCCTGAAGGTTAAGATGCCGGCACAGTGTTAATCGATGTGAAAATTTAGGGCTGGTATTTTATGGGTTTCAATGCGCCCTGCTTTTGTAAAATTGCAGCTTATCAACCTACGCAGTCAGCTATGGTCTGGGATCTATAATGAAGCTCAAAGACCTTATAAAGGAAGTTAGACACAGGTCACTGACAAAGTCAGTTTAAACTTTGTTAGCGAACCGTCCAAGACATGCAAAGTGCTACGTGTTCCGTTAGATGTCAAATACTGTTCTCGCCACTGTTAAGCGGGAGGCAAGCGATAGATGAAAGCAGCTGCTTGTCATAATTACTAGAAAATGGTAATACGGTGTCTTTATGGTAAGGTAGTTATAGGAGCTAACAATTTAACAGACCTTTGAGCATTACGTGTACGAACTGTCATAGCTTAAATTAAGAGTATCATTACATTTGGCGAAATACTCTCTTCAGGACAGCAATGCTGCTATGGCATAGTGTCGGTGGCCATGACAATTGTAAGACTATTGAGTTATTATTTTAATCAGGCAACAACTGTTTCTTGGAACTCAGAGTGATAAAGTCTTTATTTTCATGAAATACAACACCTGTTACACATTATCTATTTTTATAAACCGATGTTTACTTTCCCTACTGCGTATAGTAAGTAATCGAAGTATTGTATTCCACTCAAAAATTCGATATCGAGATTTCACAGGAAATATGTTTTGAGGCCCCCTTAATCCAAGAAAAGAATTTTAGAAAAACGTCCGTGTGTGTCTATGTGTCTGTGAACAGCATAAATCAAAAACGAAAAGTCGGATAAACACCAAACTTCGTATTTAGGTTCGGTATCCTTCAAACATGCGACACAAAGATTGTCAAGAAAGTCCCCCGCCCCAAACCATCATTTATATGGAAAACGTTTCGAAAATTGTCATTTTCTCAAAATTGCCGCTTAAGATTTTGATTAAAATATAATCTGTTTAAGATATTTTAAGGCAAATTAAATGTATATAATTAATTTTCTGGGAATGTTCCTAAAAGTCTTCTTCATTCTGAATGACCTTTGCATAACTGGAAAACCGTAAAAGATAGATAAAATTTTTTACTATACAGAAAATGTATATCTCGTTGAAACACACAATTTGTGTCAGGTACATTTTTTGTGGAGTGAACCATTTCCGAGATATTCCTTGTTGTTTATATGAATTTTCCTATACTTATACTTTTTCTCAAATGGGAATTCCTTATTTTTTTTCGTCCTAAACATGCAAAGAGAATAGAATGCTCCACATAGTAACCAGCTCTTTCAAGATTTTACTATCGCTTAAAGCCTATCACATTCCCCTTGCACCTACAAGAAATAAAGCAATAAGATCAACATCTCGATTAACATGAAATAGATGGAAAATAAGCGTTTGTAAAAATACTTTGTACAAGAGTAGAGAAAATCATGTAAGTGTAACACATCAGATTTTTTTTTATTTTCTGGACATGCAAAGAGAATGGAATGTTCCACATAGCAACCACCTCTTATAAGATTTGACTGTCGCTTAAAGCCTTCTATAGTTCCATATTACCCTTTCACCTACAAGAAAATTAGCAATAAGTTTCTGCAAATGTTTATCTCGATTAACATGAAGTAGATGGAGAATAAGATTAGTTTGTAAGAATAGTTTGTACAAGAGTAGAGAAAGTCATGTGAGTGGAGCACATCAAATTTTTAAGAGGGTGTTTTCGTCAAAGCCCATCCTTGAGGCAACAAAAATTAATTTTTCTTCTTTTTAACACACAATATTGGCATTTTTTCTTAACTTTTCTTTATGTTCGTATCATCGGTCTCACATATCATTCTAGAACTATAATAAGGACTTCCTTTTTTTTAATTTTCAAACTCCAAACAGCTTCTTAGATTTAAGGATTATCAATAACAGCTTGTTACTCTTCCTGCACTACCATCCAGGTCTAGGTTTAATGGTAGAAATATTGGCACATTATTTTGAATATAATAAAAATCTTCTGCTGATTAATATATATATATATATATATATATATATATAGGTGATAGCATTTATAAATACAGAAAATTATTAAATATTTGTGCTTTAAAAAGTTTAATTATTTGATATCCTAGGTTTAACTCTAATTATGTCTGTATGATGTTTCATTGTTAATTCAAACTCTTATATCATCGCAATCTCACACGTTGGAAGATTAGTGCCGGCCCTCATAGCCGTGGTCGCTTGAGTGTATAGCTCCAGCGCTCCGCCAAGCAGATAGTCGCGGGTTCGAGTCCCGCCATGGGCATGGGTGTTTGTATGTGTGTTGTGTAACGGCGGTAATAAGCGGTAACGAGAACACTAAAAACACAGTATCATAACACTGGGTAAAACAAGGGAACTTAAAAAAAAGATCTGCTGAAGTAACTTGCTGAATTATCTTTCTTTTATTTTTGATTACTTATATTTCCAGTATTAATGTCTTTTACATTATATATATATATATATATATCATCTATTATGCAGTTTTAGGTCATAAAATGGGGCATCTTTAAAACTTACAAAATTCAAGCAGTATTTTTAGGTTGAAAAATGTTTGCAATAGTTTAATTTTCCTGCGCATGCTATACATATATAAAATATTTACCCAATAGTTTGAATTCTTCATTGAACTTCTGAACTCAAAAGTTCGGAAAACAATCATGTGTAAACTAAAATACAATATTTGGTCTACACTACACTCTTTAAGCTTTCAAACTGATACAAATGTTATTCCAAATAAACTTTATTATGTTTTAAGATGTATAAGCAACGAGGCACATTTAGTCAATGCATGCTGCTAACATTGCGTGATATCTAACCTTTGAAACATAAGAAAAAATATACAGGTAGACAAAGTATTTTTATTTGTGTCATGTTATTACACAAACACTTTGTGCCCACATATATGTTTAAAACACAAGTTAAATTGACAAAAACAAAGAGAAAATTTGCACTACGAAAGCTTAATGCATATCTCCTGTCATATTGTATTAAAATCAGGAATATGCTCAGTTGAGATGGAAATACCTCTCATGCAAAATTTGAGTGCATCATAAATAAACATTCTACTTTGGATTTTGACATTGGAAGGTTAGTTGGACTGGAATCTATATGGGCTTTTCATACCAAGCTATGCCACTGAACTGCAATCAATACCGATTTATCTTATCTCATGGCGAATACTTTCCAAGGAGAGCCCATAAGGTTTACATTATATCGTAATTGCGACTTTTAGTGCTGCAAACAGCTTTAAATTCCATTCTTGAGGATTGCGGTATTAGGGTTAGCAATTGCTCTTTCACAGAACGTGTGTGTAGCTAAATTAGAGAAAAATATTAATATCGGCTGTGGAATTCAAATGTTGAGATGTAATTAAATAATTTCTTGTGCATCAGAGTCCAAATTCTGATGACATATGTATAAGGTTTTTCTTTGTTAGGACAGTTCTTTTCGATTATGCTTCATTATTTTGTCATTTTTGCCCTTTGCGTCTTTATTTAGTCATTTTCTTGCACTTAGTTTCAGCATATAAAGAGTTTAATATTATGACCTTTTACTGAAGGATAACCTTCCAGACGTCAGAAATTTCACTACTCAACTCAGAAATAAGCGTAATCTTGTGTATTCTTCACTAGCATTCTTGGTAAATAAATCACATTCATATTTATTACTCAACCTGGAAGGAGTTCCTGTGGGTGTAGGGGTGACCATTGTCAGGGGAGCACATATAACTACAGTTATAAATTCAATCCCAAACTGGAAATTATAAGGTTAGTTTTCCATTTTTCGCATTAATAAGTGCATACAGTCAGTTGCTATCATCCTTGTGCTTGTGTCGTGTCAGGCTATAAGGGCATCTTTATTTGCAATGAATTTTCCATAATTCGAAAATTGAAAATAATTAATACTATAGTTTTGTAACATTTGCTTCAAGAACAACTTTCCTTTAGGTCCTTCAAATAAGAGCATGAAACAAATATATTTCTTGTTAATTTTCTTAATCTCATTATTCTGATACATACTCTTATATAGCAGTAATAACCACGTATAAATGAATTTATAGGTTTTTGTACACTAACTTGAATAAATTAAGCAAATCTAAGTTTTAAGCGCTTTTTTTAAATTACTGAATCAGTTCTTGAAATTTTAAATCGTTTTATACGTCATATTTTAAACGTTTTTAGGATTTGGCATTACAAGAACTTCAATAACTTCAGCATGGTGTCACCATATTGCGTAAATGTAAATGCTATTTGGAAAATAATGTCATTAGAGAACTTGCTAACTGGAAAATCGAATTAATAATTTCCACATTGAAACAAAGCTACATTTTCCAACTGTGTACATGAATGAAATTTTCTTCGCTATGCAAGTTACTCCATATCATCCATTTTGTTCTGAATATTATTCTTCAGTTCTTTTTACGTTGAGGCAAATACCTACAAAAGCCAGAATGATGATACAGTATTCTCCATGAAGAGTTTAGTAACGGTAGATCGTAAAGTTTTACGAAGGTTTCCAATAAATCCTAATAAACATCCAGAAGCAAAATAGTATGTACACATTTATGCACATATTTTATTTAGTATAGTATTGCTTATGCTTCTATAAATGCTATGAAACTGAAGCTACAGAGAGATGGAGTTGAATATTTTTTACTGTAAGCGGTTTTTAGTAAAATATAATTTTTTTTATGAAAATGTTGTTTTAGGAACACCTGAAGCAAATGTTTTATTATGAAATAAAGTTTGTTCTGCGAAGATCAATACAATACTCTTTGATACATAAAATACTGAATGAATATCTCCATCTATCTTCCGCAGCATTATGGGTCCTAATTATTACCATAAACTGATGGAGGTCAGTTACCTAGTCATCAGCACGGGGATATGTAGTCATTAGCACCGTTTGCCAGGTGGATGCTTTAATCTCTAATGGTCGTTAAAATGGGAAGAAATCATTACCTGTAACCCACGTTCAATACGTCATACCCTATCATAAAACTGCACGATTGCGGCAAACAACCACTTCCTTACACGGGATTTAACATCGTTACCAGATATTGAAAAAAAATGCCAGAAGAAAATTAATGCTTCCATTTGTTTGTAGCGACACGTCCTTTGCAATGCTGCGTTATATCGTTGGGCGACGGAGTAATTATTAAACGTACAAAATAGTTGTGCTAAAATTCTCAAAATAGATAAGCATTACATGCCTAAAAAGAATAGTAAACATTTACGAATTCGTTTCACTGAGCTGAAAAGTGCACAGGCATTCAAAAGTATGGCTTATAATAAACATTTCGTAATATGTATACACCAGGAAGCCCAACCGCATTGTAGATATCACTTCGCGTGTTAAAATAGTTGCAGTACTCTACGGGGTAATTCCAAGTAAACACAGGTCAGTGGAGAACTGGCGAATTAGCGTGAGCGAGCTTCATTTCTTTTTTTAAAGCTCCATTTACACCCCGCCTTTAAATGCAATTCTCTTATCGCCGGTCTTTCCTTTGGAACATATATTGTCGTTGAGAGGCACTTCCCAGGCTTGCATTAGAGTGTACAGTCCGTGATGATAGACAAATACATGAAAGGGGATATACCATATATGTATTGTACATAGTAATAATATAATTCACCAAATAACATGTTAAAATATTCAAGAACCAAGAATTCTACAAAGCAGGTTGTAAGAAACGGGCGAGTTAGCAAATTACAGGTAAAAGATAATTCTAGGTAAAGCCTACCTTTCACCAAGCTAATGAACAGGGAGGCGGTAGCGGTAAGAAGAAATAGAAATAGACAGAGAAAAGAAAGAGACGGAGATATTGAATCCGCTTCATGACGCACTATGGTGACGCGTAAGCGCAAAACTTTGGAGTAGAATATTCTCATACATGTTAAGGTAACGCAGTTTGAGGACCAATTAGAAACGTCGTTACATTTTGAAGCGCAGAGGTAAGCGTCACTAGGCTCAGGTATATAAAGGGAACAAAGCCCCAGATTTTCACTCTCTTCTAGAATTTCGTCGATACAAAGTGCTACGCTCTTGACGACAAATGCACGTGTGTGCATATGGGTGGGAAGACGTGTGCGTTAGTGTAGGAACCTGATTTATTTAAATGGTGGGATTGTTATAATAGGAAAAGCTAGGCGCCCATAAATATCCAAAATGATAATAAACTACATTTATTAAGGGAAAGGCAGTATACTTTTAATTTGCCTCACCCACGATAACCCTGAGAACTAAGAATAAGCTGTATAGGGAAAGATTAGGAATGGAAAACACAACAGCCGACGAGCATCCATAGCCCAGAATAAGAACAGTGCAGAAGATAGCATCAACCAGAGGAACGACGCTTTCCAACTGCTTTCCAACTGCTACTGATCAACGATTTCCCGCTACAAATGTCGCCCAACAACCTTTTCCCACTATAAATGGCGCCAACGTAGTTTCATTAAAGGAGGCACCACTCACGCAGTTAAGGAGTCAACGCACATCAGATTCGAAGAAGTCACCACCCACGCAACTAGACCTTCCAGAACTTCAAGTCTACAAAGAGTAACGTACCAAAATATAATTTATAGGTTTATACCAGTCACAATTGTTAACCGTTAAAATTGCATGTTGCTCAGAAACAACAACATTTTAATCATGGCTGAAAAATCCAATGCTGACACCCCCATAGAGGGAGAAGCCAGTGCTCCACCTCTGGGCCAGCATAATAATCACACACAACCTGAGTCACGTACCATTGCAACTCAAAATACACCAGATGATCTAATAATTATATAGTTGAATCCGGACATAGCTCTGCCAATTTAATGCAGATGCTGCAGACCATGCTCACATCAACATTGAGAGATGCGAATAGACAATTTCAAGAAAAAATAACAGCAAATAGCTAACAATTACAGGAAAGGTTCGTTTCTACCAATATCACAAGAAATAGCCAACAATTACAGGAACGATTGAAGAACAAATCATAACAAATAGCCAGCATGTTCAGGAAATGTTAGAACAAATCCGCTTAGGACAAGCAAATATTCAATCAAAGGTTTTAACATTAAAACAAGAGTTGCAAGTAAGTAAAACTGGAATAATCACTTTGTCCGAATTTGCCACTTCACAGGTAGAAACATTAACAGCTAATGAGACAATGCAAAACCAGTTAAGACAGGTAAAAGAAACCTTAGCACAGAGCCAACAAGCATTAGCAAACAGTGTAGATCCGTTACTCACAGCCATTAAGAAAGTTGTAACTACTTCTCAGGTAGCCAATTCGCAAGAAATTAACGAACTAAGAAATGATGTGGAAACAATGAATGCAGTGCATGATACAGAAATTAATGAGTTAAGGAATTCTGTACAAAGATCGGAACTGGAAGCTACTGCAAGTCCAAATTCACCTAGTGAATGCAAAGTTCAGCAGACCCCGGCAGCACTCCATTGTTACCGGGAGGAGGCCTCCAACAATTTACCTAATCCATGTAATTATGATGTGCATGCTAGAAGTGTAACGCCACCGGTCACCTGCTCTCATAATAACAGTAACCTAAATTCTTACTTGTTAAATGAGTTGTCATCCCCAATATTTGATGAAGTAAAAGGAGATCACCCAAAAAATTATTAGTGAATTGGAACAACACTTTAGACTAAAAGCCACTCCCGAAGAGATAAAATTAATTGTTGAAACAAAATGCTTAAAAGGGCGTGTACTGAACTGACTGCGTCTCACGTTGGGGGATTCTATGTCGTACAGTGATTTTAAACAGGCTTTTCTATTACGTTACTGGGGACCAACGGAGGTTAACAAAGTAAGACTGCAGCTCAACAATGGTCGGTATAACCAGAATATTCACGGCAGCTTGATTGATTACGTACTCAAATTGGCACAAAAGAACAAACAAATAGCGCCGCCATTATCAGACACAGATGTGATTGCTCTACTATGAAGCATTTTGATTCTCATATACGGAATGGTTTAATTGTTGTCCAACCGCAAACGATTTCAAGAATGCTGGAGCTCGTCACAGCTTTCAACCAGAAGCCAGCACAAGCAACACGTGGCAAACACAACGGAGCAACTATCCACGAGATGGCCACCAATCACCACCATTTTCGGGGACAGGGGCAAGAGCCCCTAACCACAACAATGTACGGCATCCGACGTCACCAAAGACAAGGAACAGATTCCAGCCACCACGATATGAGACAAGACACCAACCACATAAACATAATAGACAACAGAGGCCACATGAAATAGAAGCACACATTAATAATATCCACTACACAGGGCGTGGCCATTACCACCAAGACAACCACAACAATGGAGGCTGACTGAAACGTGCAACAAGGAAACCTTAACTGACGCCGGAGATTTTCCAATGGATCAGGTAGACACAGTCCGGTACCCTCACAGACTATCGAAAACACGAACATGGTAGAAGATGGGGATCAAACCCGGATTTGAACAATGATCATCCAAGCACAAGCAATAATCAGAATCCGAGAAACCAAGCTCAAGTGTTTGCAGGGACCAGCTGAACACCTTACACACTATTGGTAGAACAAAATCGTCAAACTAAGGGCCCATTGCTTCCATACAAAAGTGCAACAATGGCGTCGGATACAACAATACCGACAAGAGGTTAGAAAATAAGGAAAAAAATGAATCGCCGAGAATTATAATGGACAATGGATATCACTATAACAGTACTCTTACTCACTGGGGCAAATATTTATGTGTGTTCTGAATATTATTTTCAACAATTGTTAAATAGAAAAATTAAAATAATGTCGCTACGCATTAAAATGTTTATTGTACTGTGGCAATATCAAAAAGGGCAGAACGGATAAAGCACCAAGCCATGTTTTCTATTAAAATAGGAAATAAAACGTTTTACGTAATATTCTTGATTGTGCCACGACTGCAATAAAGAGTGATTATTGGTGCAGATTGTTTTATGCTTCGGGAGCCGCTATCGATTTTGAAGAAAAAGTCTATCGTTGGAACAGGGAACTATTCAAGTACCGTTTGACAAATCAAATTTAAATAAAAACAGCAGTCCCGCCGAGGAAGAACAGCAACTGCAAGAGGAGGAATTTTTGTGGAAACAATCACGGTGCAAGATGAATCTACATTTATTAGAGGAAATGCGGTATACTTTTAATTTGCCTCACCCACGATAACCCCGAAAACCAAGAATTAGCTGTATAGGGAACGATTAGGAATGGAAAACACAGCAGTCGACGAGCATCCATAGCCGAGGATAAAAACACTGCAGCAGATAACATCAACCAGAGGAACGACGCTTTTCAGATGCTGCTGATCAACGATTTCCCGCTACAAATGTCGCCCAAAAACAGTTTCTCGCTACAAAGACAGTAAATGTCTAATAATATTTCCCGCTTCAGTTACAAAAGCTTTATTTTAGAGGGAATACACTAACTTTTTACACTGAAAAATAATTAGAATTTCTTTATTTGACCTATGCGTATCCGCCCACAGCTATTTTCAATTGTGTTTACGCTGTTCTTGTTTAACAACTGAGACAGTATTTTAAACACTTAAATGATTTCAGTCTAATTATATAATATAAATTCAATAACAGCCCGCCTTAAAGCAATATGTGTATGTAGCAATGTATAAAAAGTGTATATTACTGTCATTGCAAATGTTTATATTATTGTATCCATGTTTAATAATGTTATGTGAATGTATTACGTAATTTAATAATGTAGGAGCTGTGAGAATAATAAGCTTAAAATTGCTAACAATGAGGTAACAATGAGGTAACCTGGAGGCAATAATGAATTTGAAAGTTTAAATGATACTAGTCACTATTGGAGCGAGAATAATGTAAATTTTGAGACAGTTTAAAAATAGCCAATAACAACCAGAAAATGCTTTAGTTAAATGAAGGTAATCTATAGGATTAGGATTAGCAAATCAGAAACTGAAAAGGAGAAACATTTACAAATTCAGAAGTCAGTTGCCTGCAGACAATGATTGTAACCGGATGCAAAATGCGTCCTTGAGACATTTAATATGTATTCGTGTGAGACGAAAAATAGTTTACGTGTTAAAAAGTGCAAGTAATTCATAAGAGAATCTCACAGCTCTCTATATCAGTGAAGTGTTATTTAAATCATATCAATCATTAATAAAACAAGTGAAGTAAAATTCTAATTCGTGTAAGCCTATATTCTTGTCGCATCACAACCCTACTAAGAGAAACGCATCTCTAACAATAATACTCACGCAGCCGAGGTAAACATAAATATAATACTTAAAGAAACAGTCAAATTACAAAGCTAATATTTTTAAAAATTGCGTCGACGGCTACCGGAAACTGTTTACTATACGCGCGGTTGCAACCACTTCAAGTTGAAATATAATACAACTCCTTCAATACAATACAAACAACTTCAAATTGATGACCAAAACGTGGGGCAAACAACTCATACAACAAAATACCTTTCTCACAATACGGACTAAAAGTAACAAATATGAGAGCACGCAGTGCTTCTCTACCATTTAAATGTTATATATCGATATCTGTTGTTACTATAATAATAATTATTATTATTATCATTATTACTATTAGCATCAATTAATGGTACTATTATGCTGACTTGCTCACTGAATAGGTGTTCCAATTTTGCCCCTGTTTCTTGATAGAATGTTCAAACCTCTATGTATCCATATGGACGTATCTGAGAAACGCTGGTGTAGTAGCAGTAGTGGTGGTAGTGAGGGAGGTAGTGGTGTGCTAGCGGTGAAGGTGTTGGAAGTAGTAGTGTAGTGTTGATGGTGGTGGTGGTGGTGGTGGTAGTAGTAGTAGTAGTAGTGGTAGTAGCGAATTTTGAGGCCGCCAATGCGTGTAACGGGAAGTATTCCCGTCTCCATGAAATATTCAAGAATAATTGTAAATTAACTATAAAGAGATATGAAATAACAAGAAACAGAATCGTGGAGAGTTTTGCGGGGGACAACTTCTCCCCTTCTTGGGATCAGTCATGGTCAGGCGAGGGTGAAATATCTTTTGTACTTAGCTGAAGAAAGCATGTCAAGGAAGGGTTTGTTGTCCCAAACGCTACGGAAAATACGCATGTGGTAGAGAAAGCCAACGAATACAATTTGAAACTAACCAATAGAATTTAGACAAAAAAGGCCCTAAACCTCGATGTGGAGGGGGGGGACGCGAGAGGAGAGAAACGAAAGAAGAGGAACTTGGTGAAAACGATCGGCGTGTTGCAAACGTGTTAGAGAAAATGTCTCCGCGAGAAGAAAAAGAGGAATGAGTTGTCGGGAATTAAATAGTTATCGCGTGGAAAGGATATTCTGATTAAGAAACTCATACGCGAATTAGTGGTTCCGATAAATTATGTAATAACTTCCCAGAATTCCGGTACGGTATAACTTTTATTAATGTGGTGATAATAAAATGAAATAAATAGTGGTGAAGATAAAGTGTCGTCGCCTTCCTTGTTGGACACCGAGGATTCTTCGCAATTCTCACAAAAACCTGAGATTACCTAACCCATTTCCTTAATATTTCGACATCGCCACACATAAGATATGAGGCGGGCACCGAGAACCTACCGACTGAGCAGCCGAGAGTGATGACGACGCCGACGTCCGCCTCATGCTCCAGGTCTCCACTTACCCGTGTTTACTTGAAATTGCCCCGTTGAGTTCTGCAGTTCTTTTAACGCACGAAGGGTTATCAGCACACATAGAATATGGCGCAGTTGGGCCAGCCACTCGGTATTGGTACTAAAAAATATAATGTGTAACATTTCAACTATTTTCACTACTCATTTTTCCTCGCATTTTTCCGAAACGCTATATCATTTAAATAATTAAGCTCATTATTCTGGGCACTTTACGTTACTAAAGAAATATCAGCCTAAAATGGTTTAAAATCACCGAACATGGATTCGGTTACATGAGAATGTGGTGACAACTGGCGAATGTGACACAATTATTTGTACCCGTTGATTATTTTTATTTCTCTTTAGAGAAGAATATATAGGCGAGGAGCTCGAAAGAAAAAAGTCTCTTTCGTTTACATAAGTGGCCCACATAAGTAGACGTGTTAATGACATGTGAAAAATTAGGACAACATTCTGGCATATCGGCATCAGTGATATGAAAATTAAAGTCGCAGCTATTTTGTACTCTAGTAACACAAAACTGTATTTTTCGCACTAGCTTAAAAATATGAACTTCTTATTTTAGTGCTAGCACTCATCTGCATATATGGTATATCAGATAATACTTCCTATATTAATTTAAGACTCACAGTTATTTACATTTTTATGATACTAATCTATATTCTTCCAAATATTCTATATATTTGGAGAAATACGTCAATATTGATCTGATGCGATCGTCATTCATAACAAAATTGTAAACAACGGGAAATAGTTGGGGTAGGTATTAAGGTGCGAAGTAGGCCTTAATACAGCTTTGGGATGATCATCATTCATTTGGGAGCTCTAGTATGAACTATTTAGATACTTCAGACACTAAATTCCTGTTTTCCCCTCAATATATGGGGAGGGATATTAATACTGTGACGCAGCTACGTCTCCGAGCTTCAACTGGCTGGCGCCTACCGGCCGGGGGTAAGAGATATGGAGCATTAAGTAGTGTTCTCGGCCAGCGTAAACATCAGAAAGGCTATTAAGAGGTAGGTAATCAGAATGTTCTGGAAATTCCTTTCCCCAACTCCAGAACATTCTAGAACTCTGTGGAAAATTCCAGCTGCTATATAAGCCAGCGTGTTCGAGAGTAAGTGAGTAGGTTAGTGGGTGCGTTTCTGATGCGATATCAAGGGCAATTGTACAAGTGCGTTTGTGACGACTGTAACTGAAACATGCAGTGAGTGCTGTTACTGCGAGAGATTAGATACTCCCCTTAACGAGTGAACCATCCGAAGAAGGGACTGCTTCGCGCGTATTTCATTACGCCGCTATGTCGCGATGAAAAGTCAAGTAACACAGTAAATTGAACTAGTTCACATTATTGAAGGGACCGTGAGAACTAAATGAACTGACAGTGAAAATTTAACTAGATCATATTAGTGAAGTGGCAGTAAAAATGGACAAAGTCACAATAGTGATATAAAGTTATTATCATTCGTAGCAGTATTGAAAAGGAGTGGAAAAAGCTGTGAATTCAGCACAATAATCGATAATGCGTTGCCATTTCGCTAATATGGATAAAGAAAATGTGTTGGTTAGTTATTCTCCTTTGTGAGGTAGTAGCTTTATAAAATATGGATAAATTCAGAAAATACATGAGTTTTGTGATCGTGTGTTTCTCACACGAATTTATTGGATATAATTACTGAACACACTAAATTAATGTTTTAGTTATATGTTTCTACGTTAGGTATAGCCTTGGTCACCACACTCCTTATTTGATATAAGACGCCTCAATGATGATCAAACTTATTTCAATTTGCCCCCTTATCCATGGTATTTTGTTCACCTCATGGTCGTCCTGTCCTGTGGCGTCTTTAACTCGATTGTCTCGCTCTTGCCCTCTCTATCTCTCTCTCGTTTTTTTTTTTTCTGATAAACTGCCCAGCTCCAGTAAGGAAAACATATGTTCTGTTGAGTTAGTGGGCTTGATTTAACATATCTGCGATATGAAAATCCCTCTTCCAGAACTGTACGTTACTTCGGAAAGTATCGGTTATCTTTATTCTCTTAAAAATGCCTCCAACAATATTGATTATAATAGTACGTTTAAGAAAAGTCCATGATTAATATCTCAAACAGCCTGTGAATGAATTTCGTATCATTTTGTGTAGCTTACACACATAAGAGATAAACAGAAACTTACCCAAATATATATACATGTCTTTAAAGGACTGGATGGCGGTTTCGTTTCATAAAATAGGGTATGGCATTAAGACTTTACTATTGCTAGTAAAAGCAAAGTTTTGATCATTTACTCCTAATATGTGAATTCTAAAAACCTGTTGAATAAACTTAAAAGGGAGGTCGTAATGTAAAAGATAAAATAAAGTAAATAAAATGGATTTAAAGGAGATTTTTCTGATGTATCAAATTACTGACTGACATCTAGCATGTAGAATCAAGTACCTAAATCTTGTCCTGTAATATGTTATGGTACTGCCATAAGCCGGTACCATCAATATATTACACTGTAAAACAACATAATAGCTTTGCGATTGCAAGGAGGTGTATATGCGTGTACCAGTGCGCACGTCTATGTTGTGTGCCTATCTGCCACTGGTGCTTCTGCCAATAACATGCTTTTGTTCCGCACGTTTATTTAGAAACACTGTAGATGACAATTGGAATTGGTAGGGACATATTTGAGAACCGAAAAGCATAGATAGCCATTTAGGTTGTTCCCATAGTTTTCTCATTCCATTTCATATACTAAATAAATGTAGTTGTGTATTATAGTCAATTTTTAATATGTTTGCATCTTCAGTCAGCCAAAAACACATTAAATGCTGCCATATTTGCTGTCATCGTCTGCCATATTTGTCCTATTCTATCCTTGTCACTATCTAAATTGTCTCTCCTCATTGGTTTTCATAACTCCATTCTTCATGTTCTTGGAACCTTTACTTTTTCGTCTCCCTTTTGGCATTCATTCAAAACTAATGTCGGTCACCTATCTTAATCGATACGAATCATATGTCTACGCCATAATAATTGCTTCGTTGAAATATTATAAAAAATATCTTTTTAATAACCATTTACTGTTTTATTTTCTTATTCCTGTTTTATCTCTTCTAGATAATGGAGCTGAGCGCCTCCAGTAATGCACTTTCAATGCTAAAAATTTTGGATAGTAATTTTTTTTAATTTAAATATTCCTAGTACATATAAAGTTGTATTTTTAACAATAGAGTTGAATAATGTAGTTATATAGTCTGAATTTGCTGGCCATTGTAAAACGGTATTCCTAAAATTTCCTTTTACAGGTAAGTACACCTATTCTTCATTTTAAACACATTGCCCCAACACGAGTTATGTAAATGACTATGGATAAATTCTTTTTTCTGTTCTTTTGTCACTTAAATAGATTCCATGGTCATTTTCAGCAAATTTCTGTAAAGTAGTTTAATGTTGGTTAACCATAATGTCTTTAAAATTTAAAGGTCTCTTGAAAATTATTTGCCTCTTTGAGATTCTCCATGGACGCATTTTAACCGTGACGTAGCTTTTGTCTAAGTCATGAATAAAAGTCTGAAATATTGTTGAACCTAAATTACTCTCGGTGTTTGGCGGGAAAATTCAATTCCGCAACAAGTTACATAGAAGTAATTCCTCAGCAGTAGAAAAATGATGTAGTTGTAAGCTAACTTCCCAACAGGTGACTCAAGGAGAACCATAATGTGCCTGTGTAAATGCAATCTGAAGCTTTTACAAGCATCTGAGAAAGCACCAATTTAATCTTTAATTAAATGCTCTCTTCCTTAATTTCAGGGGATCTTTCAATACAATTGGCGCAAAGACAAGTATGTCTGAACTTGATAACGTATAATCAGACAGAAAATTCAATGCAAGAGCTGGGATTTGAACCACGGATCTTCAACTTACGTGCCGCTGTTCTAAATAACTAAGCCACAATGGCGCCATGCACGTACAAGATTAAATTCTACAAGTGACTGACATATTTCCGTCCGTGTAAACTACAAGGCGTTCTCAAATTAATTTTGAGATAACATACCCCAATTGACCTACAACCTCGGAAAAGTCCCGGGCTTTATAGATTACTAATATACGTCCAGCAATGTTAATTAGTTTTTCTTTCTCACATGCCGACTTTGCCTTTCACGGACTGTATGACTGAAGCTTATTTATACATTTTAAAACGTCATATTCAGCTACAGTAGCATTACATTTTACAAATTTAAATTTAAAAAATTTCGTCATATAATAGCAATATAAATGTGTGAAAAAAACCACATAAAACATGGTTAGGAAACGTGTGTTTAGGTGTCTACCCGGCAGTTGACCTAAGAGAGGTTAATTATTTAATTTAATAGCCGAAGCACATTCTAGAAAACGCATAAAACCTAAATCATATTTGAACATAATAAGGGAATCTACTAAATCAAAAACGTGGCATCTAGCCAAGAACTGAACCTGGATCTAGAAATGACAAAAACGCATTGCGTCGGATGAACAAAATGCTGGAGTTGTATTGTTTGTATCTCTGCAGTACAAATTTGTAAATAAACATCGACGATCGAGATAATTCCTCGTCTAACAGATTTATCACTAGCGATTGCCCTGCAGTTCAGTTTAATAGATATATTGTTATATGGGCTCCACAGTTAAAGTTCTTGGTTGGGTTCGATATAGTCCTCAGTTAAGCTTTTACAATGCTACCCCTTATAGTTACATCACTACTAACATAATACTTGCTGTAATTAATCACTTAAGATGAAATTAATATTTCAAGGGGCACAAAGATAATTCAATGTAACTGTTTCTGGCGGTACACACAGTAATGTCAAGCTAAAAGAAGAAATTACGCGTAGGTAAAAGCAATTTAAGAGTGAAAGAATAATGCAACCTACGTTGGTTATGCAGTTTTTTTACGGGCTGAGAGTAAATTCAAAACGTACATATTTTTGGGGTTGAAGTTGCGGTTATGCACGCATTGCAGACTCAATTTCAGTGGCAGAGAGGGTTTTATTGCCGAAGCGGGCGTGTAGCCAAGCGAGCTACCGTGCTTATCCACTGTAACCCCTGTCGCTTTCAAAACTGTGATAATATCTACTTTGGAAACAAACACGCACTGCATGGGAAACGTTTTTGCAGCTACTCTTAATAAATGTAATGCGTGCATCGATTTTAATCGGATTCTGTGGTTTTGGAGCATTAGCAGGAACATCATTTCTACAGCACAATCCCTCGTTCAAGCTGAAAGGGGTATTAATTATTGACGGTTGTTTGGTTAGTCACAAAGTGGCCCGTTGTTTGGTTTCTGAGCAGAAACCCAAATATTGACCGTATCGTTGCTTGCAGAAGTGATATCGTCTTTAGCTGTCAATGCCTACACTACAACTATGATCGAAGAGATGCAAACTCCCATTTTGTCATCTAACACCAATTTTGCAGGAACGAAATGACGTCGAGGACAAGTTACAGAGAGAGTGGTGTTTAAACTAAGCTAAAGTATGATTTAAAATCTTCAATAAAAAGGAGGAAGATAATTGGCTCTCAAGTAAAAATGCCAATCATATTAAAAAGTATTAGGTGACCGTTTCGAAATGTTATAAAGTTCTGACCGAGCATCCCATCATTGCTCTGTGGTTTCGAAACTTGGCCCATAAATCTAGAATAGAGGCAACGGAAATTAGACTATTAAAATCTCTAGCCGGTTACACCATGTTAGATCACAAAAGGTTTAAAAAATTTTGAAGAACTTGGCATTGCCACTATAACAGAAACAAACGATAGATTTAGATTAGATAATATCAATAGATGGATTCCAGTCGTGTAGAGATAGAGGAACCAGTTTCAATAGAAAATACATAAAGTGCAGATGGAGCAGACCTAAAGGCCTAAGTTTTATATGACGTTGTAAATGATATTAGGGATATTAAATTAATAGAATCTTAATATTTCCTCCCACATGCTCACAATGTGTCCTTCGCTATTTTACCCAGGTAAGCAAAGAATAGTAAAACATCACGAAAAGTGAAAAGTTAGCTTCAGATTAATATTGCATCCGAACTTTACTTTTTGTATGATGGTGGGTTTACTTATTCTTAAAAATAGCTGTAAGGAAATTGGTAACTGATTTTAATTCGATAAAAACGTCAGAGTTGCCAACTATATGCTGAAATACTACTTGCTGATTCTGAAATGCCCGCATTCTATATCATAGGTTGTAAGTAAAATCATTGTTACAATTCTTGTGAATACGCTCACATGCGGAAAATATAGTACAATACATGTTTGTGAAGTACTTTAAAAATATCTGAAATAGGAATATTCAAAAACTAACGTAACAGCTATTTACCACATTTACCACTATAATGCTCAGGAGAAAAACCGGAACAGAAAGTATGCAATTAGTCAAGTTACTGTAAGTTTAGTGCATAAGGATGTACTTCCAAGTAACGAGTTCCTGTTATAAAATTAATCAAACACATTTACACAACTCCTCGGGATAGCGTTTCACTGCTATTCCATTTCAAACCTGGCGGAGGGCGACGGATTTTTTCGGGCGTAAAAATCCTTAGCATGGCTTCCTTCGGAAGGGAAGTAAAGTCAGTGGTCCCGTGTCGTAGATTTACGGCACATAAAATAACCTCAAGCCTGATAAAGATGCCTCTGAGCAAAATTTGCAGTCTTTCACGCCCAATATAGAATGGGATGCTAAGGACCATTGTAGTTAAAGAACATCCATAAATAAAAAGCGCAATTTAAGTGCCGTTCTATTATACTATTTGGTTCATTAAGTGTTAAGTAGCTGTTTTTCGTCATGTAGCTAAAATTATTGATTTTACAGTATATTTAATAAAATTAGGAATTATGCGCAGTATATTTTGCGTTTAGTTTTTGTCCTTAGCAGCATCATATTATTACATGAATAATATAAAGCTTTAGGTTAGCTATATTGCAATATTAGCTTTGGCGTCGCGGAATATGAAGTAAATATCTAGGTTATATGTAGTTTATCTTTCAATTTCTTTCTGTTCTTGAGCTCTAAAACCAGAAAACGCATGAAAACTATTTCCTAATGCAGTCATTTCCTAAATGTTTTAAATACTAATTCTACAAACTCTAACCTATACAGAATATATACTAAAAACTATTATGAAAGCAAAACAAAATTAAATGGGTAATTTTCAATCTGAACTTTAATTATTCTAATGTGGAAGTACAATTTTCTTACTAATCTCTTATGATGTTATAATAATATAATTTATAAAATAACATAGATATCCTTCAAACATAGATACAGTATCAGTTAGTAGTAGGTTTTAACTACAAACTAAGCCTTTCATAGGATGAGAATCATAATTACATGAAAGCGATTTATAGCTGTAATTTCTATTCCTTTATTATCTATTAATCTCCAAAGCTATTAACCCTGTTTCACCGCACGGTATGTTAGTATGTTTATACAAAAAAATATATATGTGGTATACTACAATAATTGCACGTACATATTTATGTATATGTAATTGTTATAGTAAAAACCCAAACGTTGTAACAAGAAATTGAAAGATAACATGAGAGTATATCGAAATAAAGGTAAAGCAATTGTACATTTGTACCTTGTAGAACTAAACTACTGTTGGAGAATGAAGACGCCAGCCCTCAGTTATATGTTTGTTTTTTGAATCTTTAGAATATGTATGTTATTACTGCTGACAATAAAGATGGAAATGAGGTGTTGGGTCGTATAACATGTTAACTGACAACCTCATCAAAATGTGTTTTCCGATTCCAACGCATTCTTGGTCACTAGCAAATAACTTTAAGTTTTTTAGGCAAATTTTGTTTTAAAATATAAAAAACATTGCATATAGTAAGTGTATTTTGTTTTGATGAAAAATTTGCTATATGCACAAGATGGCGGCTAGGAAAAGGCTATTTGTAGGAAGTTGTGCAGGATAGGATTTAAGTACACTGGTTTTAGATCTGATGAAAGAAAATGAAGATGTAAACAATGAAGGCCGACACTCATGCTAGAATCTGCAACTATTACACTGTAGAGCTATTACAAATCAAGGTGAGAACAAAATGCTTAGTACTTTTTATGTTTTTGTAAAGGTTGGTATCTACTGTAGTTACATGTTACTCATTCAAACATGTAGCGCTGACTTTAATTTGTTAAGGCTTGAGTATTATTTTAATTATTATTTAATAAAATAATTTGAAACTACGGAGAATAGTAATTCAGCTGATAGACAAACTACAGAAATATAGTTAACTTAGCATATTTACTTTCTTTTATGCCTATTTCCATAAATGTATTCTAGTCCGTTTGCTTCATAGCAAACAAATATTAAGTTTCAATTATTCAAAAGCATTTGTACATTCTAAATGGTAATTCATGTATTTGTTCTACATTCATATTTGAATCTTACGTTGTATAATTTTGTTTAAATTACAGATTGTGCACCATAGAGAATGTAAAGACAGCAGTCAACCACAGACCTGTGACACTATACCCACAACAAGCAATAAAATGTTTATGGAAACCGTTCCTCTGAATTCTGCGGACTATGTGCCTACTGTTTGCCGACACATGATGTGTCGGCAAACAGTAGGCCAGTAAAGAGAGGTAATAACAGAAGGAAGGGCATCAACAAACAACGAAAATCCAAGATATTTAAGTAATTTAGGGTAAGGTTATATCACTAATCATGGTAAAGAGCACCGAAATTCTACAAGGAAGTTGGGGAAAAGAAAATGTTTTAATATTATGGCAAAGGAAACTGGAGACGCAATTTTTTAATAATTTAATAACACAGACGTTTATAACACCCAAAATGCCACCTTATTTAGATTAACTGAAACTTCAGTTACTAAAAGGAAAACTAAAAAGGAACCTCTACGAACATATTTTATATCATATTGCCATGTAGGTAATTGCTGATTGGGGAAAAACACAAGTGCGTAAAAAAGCTTTCCTGAACATAGATGGCTTATAAAATAAATAGACATGAAATTTTGATTCATAAGTAAGCAAAGGGAGCTATAACTCCTCCTGCAGACAAACGAGGAACACATGAACACATAAGAAAAGGTATTCCGAACAAAACTTTAATACTGTACATAAGTTTATTGATAAATTGCCCAAATATGACGGCCATTACTCACGTAAAAAGAACCCTAATAAAGTATTTATGTCAATGGAGTACACCATTGAGTCACTTTACTCTGAATATGTAAAGTATTGTTATCAGCTTAGAGAAAATCCGTTACTAAAGCAACATTTAGAAGAATATTTGGGTTGGACTTTAATATTAGTTTTAAAAAACTCAAATAAGACACTGCAAGGAATATAATTCTCTGAAAATACAAATAAACCATGCTGACTTAGAAAATGATGAAGGGAAGTTCAAGGAACTAGTAAGAGCTTTACAGCTCCATCATATGAAATCTGCAGCTGGACAACAACTTATAAAACAATCCCTCAATGATAAGACTGCTCTGGTGCTTACGTTTGACTTGCAGCAAGCTCTATCGACTCCAACATTGTCTGGTTGTCCCTCTTTCTACAGAAAAAATGGTTTTGTTATAATCTAAGTATCCATCAATGTTCTGAAAATAAAGAGTATTTATACTATTGGGATGAGAGCACTACCGGAAGGATATCTGACGAAACAGCCATTTGCATTCCAAAAGCATTTTAGTTTGCTTGGCATTAAGTGTGAGAAACCTATTCTAATCACAGATAACTGTTCTGGGCAAATCAAAAACTGGACCATTGTTGGTTTGATGCTAATGCTGATGTCTACTAGTATAGTAATAGAAGTGCAGCAATTTTTTCCTGCTTTTTGGACACACTATACTGCCCTCTGATAGGGATTTTGGGCTGGTGGAGCAGTATGTTAGAAGACATGTCCAATAAATCTATTCTCCAAACGACTGAGGTGAGATCTTGAAGAAGTGTGAATCCAAGAATCCCTTCTTTGTATACCGAATGGAGACACAAGACATTCTGAATAAGTTCATTGGAGGATTACTTCAGTCAACCCAGTGGAATCATAAGTTCTGCTATGAGACTAGAATTGAATGCGAATAACACTGGATTTATTATTCATAGCAAGTCATCCTTTGGTGATGGTCCAGAAAGCTCCATACGCAAATGAGGTCGTATCCATTCAAACAGTAAAACATTCTTGAAATAGTTTCCTCTTCTACAGCCTCCAGTCTACAGCCCACGCCCAATAAACAAAGAAAAACTCAAGATGTCCTTACTCTACTAATTTACATTCCAGAAATGAACCATGCGTACTATACAGGACTAAAAGCGGGGCTTGGTGCAGCTGATGAACAAGAACCAACAAGTACCAAAAAAAAAAGTTTAAGATCTCTAAGAATCAAACTTTAACTAGTAATTGTAAAGTTCTTTTGCATTTGGACTAGTGTTGCAGTTAATTTTCTAATAAATAGAACTTCATTTAAATATTCCTTTTTGCTTCACTTACTAATTACGTACATACCTATTAAAATATGTATGCAGTTAGCATGTAAAATGTGGTAAATACCACTTACCATTACCAAGTAAAACTGGTATCCGCAGGCAGACATTTTCATATTTTTAAATATATAGCTTAAAAATAAATAAATTGAGTGATTACAACTACCTAAGGTATTAAAGAATATGTTCATAAAAGTATTACATTACTGCCTTGTATTAACAGTATTAATTATGACCACCATACATTACTAATTTCCCTACGACGTATAGTAAGTAGGGGAAGCATGGCATTCCTCCCAAAAATTCGATACCAAGATTTCACCTGAAATACATGTGTGCCGATTGTTTTCGAGGCACAAGAGATATTTTATATTTTTCACCTTTGCGGGTAATATATATTTATGCTGTGTGTGCAACTCCGCGTTTAGTTAGTGTCAGTGATAGGCGCTAGAGTGTTTTTTCTGCCTATAGCGGGGTAGGGGGAGAATGTGAGAGTCTTGGTGGCGGTAGCTGGGAATGGTTGAGTGCAGGTTCCTCTCTCATGACCGTCGGGAGGTTCTGGTCGTAGAGCTTGCGTAACTTGGTAAGTGTCCTGCTCAACGTACTTAGGTTTGAGCTATGTTTCACATAATAGTACTGGCCGAATCTGACAGCTTACAGTTGCCGTACTTGCTCAAGTGATTTGAATAATTGGAAATGGATTTGTAAATTCCGAGTGATCCACAGGCTGGTATATATAACTTTAATTTCGATAAGTTAGAAAGTGAAATTGGGCATCATAATTATGTGTATTTTTTTGCTATTTGTCTAACACTTATGTAAATGAATTGTAGCTGTGCTGTATTCGTATCCAGGCAACTGTACTCAAATTCCTAACCTGATATGTGTTGTTCAAAATAAATTATAAACTCATGGGTCAGCACATGCAAAATGTTTCTGGGCAATATATGTACTTTGTAGATGTAAATAGATACGCTAAAGACATGCACAGACTTGTATCTTAACGTTTTTCTGTCTGGTACGGACCTCTAGTTAAATACCCCCTTTACTTATGTAATGAGTTGTTATGATGAAAATTAAACATCAACACACACACACACACACACACAGATATATATATATATATATATATATATATATATATATATATATATATTGAGGGAGGCACAGTGCACAGTTTTGAGTCCCCCTGAATCTAAAAAAAAGCATTTTTAGAAAAAGGTCCGTGTGTATGTGTGCATGTGAACAACATAACTCAAAACTGAAAAGTCGGATAAATACTAAACTTGGTATTTAGGTTCAGTATCTTTCAAACATGCGACACGAAGATTTTAAAGAAAATTTCCCACCCCAAACCACTCTTTACATGGTACATTTTTCGGAAATATTGATTTTCTCAAAAATAGCTACGATTTTTATTAACATATCATATGTTTAAGATACTTTTGTAGCAAATGAAATGCATATCTTGAATTTTTTGTGAATGTCCCAAAAGTCGTCTTCATTTTGAATTAAGTTTGCATAACTAGTAAACCTTAAGAGATAGACAAAATTGTACTACACAAAAAATGTATTTATCCTTAACACACACAATTTGTGTCATATACAATTCTTTTGTACGGTGAACTATTTTCGAGATATTCCTTGTTATTTATTTGAATTCTCCAATTCCTATACTTTTTCTCAAAAGGGAATTCGTTATTCGATTTTTTTATGTCCTGGACATGCAAAGAGAACGGAATTCTTCACATACCAACCAGCTCTTAAAAGAGTTGCCTATCCTTTAAAGACTACCATATTCCCCTTGCACCTACAAGAAAATTAGCAATAAGATAGTTTCTGCAAATTTTTACATGGATTAACATGAATTAGCTGGAGAGTAAGCGTTTGTGAAAATAGTTGTATAAGAGTAGAGCAAGTCATGTGAGTGTAACACATCAGAGGTTTTTTTTTAATCTTCACTTGCCGTTTACCAACAATCCGCATTTAGTCAGTTACCATGTTATACAACCGAACACTTAAAATAAGGATATTTAGCCGGCCTTCCCACAAATAATAATGCTAACCTGCATTGTTTAAAAATTAATCAATTTAGAAACTCAAATCAAAATTTGAATAACCAGAAAGTAATTAACACAATGTTAATAAATACACAAATATAATTAATGCCAAATTATAAGCATTTGAATACTTGATTAATAAACCTAGTACATTTGAATGAGCAGCATCATTATTGAAATATAAAAAATACTTGTTCTTCATATCGTACGTCACAATATAGTAGTTGCGTTCTGAGCTCAAAGCAAGGTCCTCAAAGGCAGGGCAATCAAGCAGAGTATACTCTACAGTTTGATCGGCTTCCAAGTAAAAAAGCCTTGTGATATCCGTTAGCAGATGGAATTTTGAATCTCTCAAAATTCACATTGAATTTACCATGACTGGATATCATTTGGGGAAGATAGAAGTTATACGTTACATATTTACATCTTAACCCGCTATATACATTTGGAATTTGTAACTGCTCAGTGAACCATTTGTAACCGTTAACACACTGTAGTTTAGAAAGATATAACTAACACTAAAATACTCTTCGCCACAGTCTCACAGCGGTTCGGGTTTCTGGTACATTAGAACAGCTAACTGTGCATTTACCTTAGAATATGTAGATATCTTAAAGTCATTTCTGGTACCTGACTTAACGGAATATATGTATTAACCATACAAATATTTTCAGATATTTTTTGGTTCACATTTGCGCTAAATGTTCTACTGTTAACCGAAATTTAGTATAAGGAAGTATGTAGTTATATGTGGTTGCTTTTCCAAAAGTAGGCAATTTCATTATGGGCCTACGCTCTTATGTCTTAGGCAGAACAATAAGATCGAAAAAGGTGCAAAATAATATATATTTATTTTACAATCTTCACAAACTTTCTGAAGTACTTGTTTACCATGTGATGTAAAGCAACTATTTGCGTTAATACTCTCCTCATAATGCGACGTACATCCTAGAATTAATTTGAAAAAGTTTCAGTTACAAATAAGTCGTAAAGGAATTAAAATTTCTGATTGATCCCTGTGAATTGTGGATTCAAAATTCTGAGCTCGCTACCCAGAAGGATATGAGATTTGGTAATTTCAGCGCTGTTGGTTTAAGTTTTACGCAATGTATTTTAAATTCGTTTTCAATGAAGCTTTCTAATCATCGTTTAAGGGCAAGAAATGTTTTTTCCCTACACATATATAACTAAACAAAGGTTCAAATTTCCTTTCATCTGGCTACTTAGCGCCGTTACAGCACAGTGATCATGCTGATAGTGTTGATGACTTCGTACTTAATTAACCTTAGCTAAGCTGTAATATGTTCAGGCTGACCATCAAGACTATATTCCTGGTGTGCCATGTTAGAGATTCAGTGGAACTAGAATTAACAGATAGATAACTATGGGAGCAGCTGGAGTAATTAGACACGGAAGAGGTATATTGACGTGCATAAAATGTGGCCCATAATTGAAAACAGCTGTTTATGCTGGTACTGACAAAATCCAAACCCTCCATCTCCCAGTGTGATCTGCGCTGCTTTTCGAGAATAATTATAGCCACTGAATTACCAGGGTTCTTTACCTCCCCCAAAGTAGCAAGGAAAAGGTTTAACCCTTTGGGTCCTACTGGTTTCACCATGAAACCACAGTTACATTATTTATTTTCCAGTATTTCACTGGTTTCTAAGCTAAACCACGACTTTTACTGCACTGTGCTATCTAGTGTAGGAATGGCCAACTCTGTGGTCAGAAGCCATGCTGGTGTAGTCTGTGGAACAAATGAAGATCAAGCAGGGAAGTAGGAAATCCATCTTACAGAGTGAGCTCTGCAAACGTTTGTAAATCATTCTATTACGAAATTGTTTCTGCATAATAAGTTATGTATTTGAATAGTTATTTATAATAGCAGCACATAAGAGTAAAACTGACTCAGTATGATGGAATTTACAGACAATAGCACTGTAAACTGCGGCGATCACCTCCTCATCCGTTGCTGTTAGGCTTACCTTGATGCTTCTCCCGTTGCTTCCAGAAGTTCTCTGCGTGTTGGTTCTCTTCAATTTATCCTCGGCTAGCCGCAGTAATTTTTCTTAATCTATATGGGAGCATGGACTTATCCTCGGTAAAGGAAAACGTAGATCTCGGGTGGTGATATAGGAAGACATAGACTTGCTTTGTTTATGAAAAGATGACACTGCCGTTTCTTTTTATTTAATTAACCCTCGTAGTATACAAAACTGGTATTGCCGCTGTAAAATACTGTCCACCGCTATTAAACTATGGCGTGGATATGGCACGAAATATAACTATTCTTATGGTCGCTTTCAGAGTAGCGGATCTTAGGTGTGTGGCTAAAACTATTTTGATTCCCTGTTTTGGCGCGATATCTCACACATCCTGCAGCATCTCTCCCTGACCACACATTACGTAAACTCTCGAATAAAATGCAATACTAAGCTGACATTACAAAGCTGACTTGATTCCCTTCTTGGCGCGATATCTCACGCATCCTGCAGCATCTCTCCCTGACCACACATGACATAAACTGCCGAATAAATGCAATACTACGCTGACATGACAAATTTGACTTGATTCCCTTTTTGGCGCGATATCTCACACGTCCTGCAGCATCTCTCCCTGACCACACATGACCAAAACTGTCCCGAATTTTCCCCAAACAGATCCATTTATAGTCTCAGGCTCCTGAGGCTGCTTCCTTTCCTATTGGTACATTTTTAGCGCGACTCGACGCGTCTAACTATTTCGAATAAACTTCCAGGGATTTCATTGGTCCAATTTTAATATAAATCGCGGCTTTTCCTACATGTACCGTTAGATTGTCCTTCTCACTCACTTGGTCACGGCGAATTATCAAATAATGGGACAAAGGCTCTACACCCTCGCTGTAGGAATAATAGCACTGCGACCGGAGAGAGGTAATAAAACTAGGTTTTCTGCCTTCGAAAGCACTCTTCCTGTAGCTAAAACATTCCATCGTGGACAGTATTTTAACATAGCGCTTAAATTATTTACATTAAACCATTTATAACTCTACTAATATTAGTAACCTAGATAGATACATAATGTTAAATCACCCTTCTTAAAATATACAAGCAGTATTGGGAAAAAGATATTTACATAGTACGATTTAACATCAATAAAAGTTAATTAATAAATTATCTAGAATTACTGTTCTCGGGCCCGGCCTAGAGTTGCCGTTTCAAATCATGTGTGGTTTTGTGTATGTAACCGGGGACCATAGGTTGTACTACTGAGTTTGACAACATAACCTTGACAAACATCTACTTCCTCCATATTGAAGATCAGAGATAGATTTATCTAAGAAATAAATTGAAAATATAGTAAACAAGAAATCCATCAGCTTGTGTATATTAATATATATAAATATATTATAAAATGTAAACAACTGTACAAATGAACCTTAAGCATGCTTTCTGTACTATGTGACTCTTAATTTTATGAGGTCTAGACTGGTTTATTTTGCAATAATAATAATAATAATAATAATAATAGCAATAACAATGCAGATCTGCATAGTTATTGCGAATAAGAATACAAAGGTAGTAATGGTTTTATTTCCTCTTATTCTAAGATCACCATGGCTGAAATGAGATTCTGGAGAGACGATCAACTTAACACTGAGCTGGTGGAAAGTATACTTTCAGAAGTCCCTAGTGATGAAGAATCTGCTGCCTCCGATATTGAAAGTGATGAAGATTACGCACCAGAAAATTTAATTTCTCCTGTAATCATACAGCCAGCAACCTCGGCTCCTGATTGTGACAATAGTGATAACGGTGATCAAGACATTGATAATTTGGAACATAACAATGACAATGTGTTGCGGGTCAAACGTATACCAGACTCTCAACAAATTGGATTATTTGTCATGCCCTCTGGACCAAATATTCCAGAAGACAATGAAAGTCCAGTTGACATATTTCATTGTATGTATACCATAGAACTTATTGATCATTTGGTATATCAAACAAACCTGTACGCCTCACAGAAACTAGAGGGATCAATCCAATTTCAACCCACGAATGCTAAGGAAATGAAAATATTCCTTGCCATCAACATGTTAATGGGAATTAAAAAGTTGCCCAGTTACAAGGACTATTGGTCTGCAGATCCTTCTTTGAGAGATCCTTATATATCATCACTGATGTCGAGGAATAGTTCACAGCCAACTGTGAGGGACGATAATTATGACAAACTGTTCAACGTTCGGCCATTAATGAACTATTTGTCCAAATCTTTCAAGGATTCGTACAAACCATCAGAAGCACAGTCTGTGGATGAATTGATGATACGATTCAAAGGTCGTTCCAGCATTAAACAATACATGCCACAAAAACCCATAAAGCGAGGATACAAGGTATGGGTAAGAGCAAATGAAAATGGGTTTGTCTCTCTGTTTGAAATATACACCAGAAAAATTTCCGTTACACCGGAAAAGTGTTTAGGGACTAGAGTTGTTAAAAGTCTCACAACTGAACTTCAAGGCAAATATCATAAGGTGTATTTTGATAATTGTTTTATATCTGTGCAGCTTATGAACGATTTGAAACAGCAAGGTATATATGCCTGTGGTACTATTAGAAAAGGACGAGTTGGAATGCCTAATGATTTTTGTAAAGAAAGGGATATTGCAAGGGGTGAATTTCAATTCCGAACTAGCAATGAGAGTCTTGTACCGATGTTATGGAAAGACAAAAAAGGAATTTTATTCCTGTCAAACTTTCACGACATTGGTGATTTTGGGTTTGCTAACAGGAAAAGCAAAGATGGGAGCAAACACCAAATTTCTTGTCCACAAATTGTTAAAGATTACAATTCACGCATGGAATATGTACATAAAGCTGACCAGATGAAATCCTTCTATGAAATAGATAGAAAGAGCAGCAAGTAGTGGTTACGCATTTTCTGGCACTTTTTGGATGTATCTGTGGTTAATGCATTCCTCGTTTTCAAAGAAAGGAGCAATGATGCAGGAACTCTATCTTTGAAGAAGTTCCGTCTTGCAGTGATTGCTGGACTGTTGGAGCATCAACACCCACAGGCAAAGGAAGGAAGTCAAGCAAATGGCAAAACAAATTCAAACCCTATATAGCTCCAGAGAAAATATACGATCAGGCAGAGCACACCTTTAAGAACAACTTCTCGGAGATGTGCTTATTGTAGCACTGCTGCTAATCCCCATCGTACCAAGTGGTCGTGCAAGACATGTGAAGTTGGACTATGTATGCTGGCCGCAAAAAACTGCTTTCAGGAGTTCCACATGAAATAGTCAAATATAAAAATAATTTCTAACATGTGAAAGACAAACTAGTTTTCTTTTAACTACTGTCAGAGATTTCCTGTAACCTAAAATTTGTATTTCTGCCATCTCAAATATTAATATTTAGTGCAGAATAGAATCAGGCGAATACACAGGCAGCCCCAGTGGTTTCCCAGTGAAACCAGGGCATAAAATATATAACAAATTACATATTTCTATGTTTATATTGTGCAGTTTTTATAATAAATGCATAAACAATTCATTCCTTGTGTTTATTTTTAATTTATTGGGACTCAAAGGGTTAAGTAAACTGCAGATATTCTACTGGACTAGAATTAGCCAATTAGAGCCTTGAAACACCGAAGCTTATGGGTTTAACGGTTGAAATGTTCAGTTGCTGGCAAACCTTGGTAGTGACCAGATGGAAGATGTGTTCTCTACAGAAAAATTACGTGTGAATCGCAAAATATGTCTACGCGTTAGCTAAGTGAAAGTATTAAAGAATCTCACAGCTCTTAAAAAGTGTAGTGCTTTATTAAAATGTACAAAGGATAAAATAAAAATAAGTGAGTTTAAAAACTTAAAATTTGTGTATATTTGCAATTATTGGCGTACCGCAACCTGGCTAAGAGCTACATGACTCTACAGACATTACTGACACAGGGAGTAACGTTTCGGAAACCGACTCTGTGTTTGATTCCAAATATTCGATGAAGAAATATGGAAGTAATATAAAATTTTTAAACAAATAAGAAACCCGAAATTCAATGATATTACTGTTGTCAATAGTAGGCTTATGTGCATGAACTAAATTAATGTAATGTTTTCTACGACAGCAAAAGTTTCTAGTTATGACATTGTTATTTTGCATTACTATTGTGGGTCCTCTGAGCCACTTGCTTAGTGCGTTTCCTTTGCTGCCTAAGGTGAATCACGAGATTAAAAAGATTACACTCCCCAACAACAGCTATCCTGAAATAATAATCTCAAATCAGCAATTAAAGAAAAAATATTGTGTTAAAGAATTATATCAGGATGGAGTACATATTTCAATATAGATGATTTACTGGAAGAATAGACTCCTATTAAAATAAAAATTTCAAAATATGATAACAACGTTCTGAGGAAAATATATGTTAACTAACACCTGAAGTTACCTCTTAAATCCAAAACTTTGCGAGTACTTTTCATTCTTCTACTCGGCTTGGCTGTTCTTAGTACAAGTATTTCCTTCCGGTCCTTCCACATATCATATTCTTTTTGTCATATACTTACAAACACTATTCCAAATTTAGTCCCTAAATATATGAATTAACTTTCTGTTGAAGGAACAAACCAAACCGCAAATAATGAGCTTATTTTGAATAAGTTTGGTTTTACATACGATAACAAGTAAGATGCCTCATACCCGATTTGTGGAATGAAATGTATTACATGTAATAATCTAGGAATAGGACTAACTGTTGAGAGAAACTTAGCACCTCTGCCTAAAAGATCTTTTCTACCCGAAGACCCTGAGGGGGTGTCCCCAGGAGGGAAGGGTGAGGCGATAGGAGACAGAGGGCGGTCGGACCAGCAGACACAACAGGACAGAGAGGAGGGTCTCTACCTTTCACAGATTGAAACTCCCTGGATGGTACCTGGTGCAACTGGCTCCCCTCTCCCCTGCGGGCTTGCACATCCCCTGTGGGGCCCGACACTCAGAGACCGCCGCCATTCCGGGGGACGAAGGATTACATAGAGCATTCTTTTCCCCTGTCCATGCAACGCCGAGACTCCCGCCGTCACTTCCAACGCTGAAACGAGCAAGCAGATGAAATATGAAGTGAAATGAGAATGTAGGTGAAATGCAGGGACAGGAAATTCGGGAGATGTAATGAAACTTGAAAACATTTGCCTAGCGACTCGGGGAAAATCCCGAAAAGAAATCTATGGCTCAGAAAGGACGGCCGCGGGAATCGAAACCACGTTCTCCCGAATGTGGCCCATAGACGTTACTGCTTAAGCCATTCTGCTCGGTTACAATAATCTTAACTTCTCTATTTAACTATTTGATCTCTTACATTTTTTCTTACTTTATTTAGAGAATGTGAAAGATACAATCGGCATGTCTAGGTAAACCATAGGCTACAAGTTCCATTAGACCCCATTTACTACAGTTACAGAGAGTCTGGAAGTAATATCTTACTTTCCTTGATCTACCCCTTTATTACTTACAAAGACATTTTGCGATACAGGGTTTGGATTCGATCTTATTTGTGAAAAACGTGCATCAGTTCTCAACGGAATTCCGTAAAGTACTTGTGTAATCCTAACTTGCGAGTTAGATGTTAATGGGAGAATGTTCAAATTAGATACGTCCTACAGTATTATGTAATCTATACTTGCACATCTAGTAATGAAGCCATTTCTACGCTTACATAAGTGCACTAATATTGTCGTAGCCTCTTTTAACTAATGCTCAAAATGAAGGTGGGCTACTCGCTTGCAAGGGTACCGGAAAATTAACAAACTTATAACATGGCGAGGCTACGACGAGGGACGCAGCTAAAGAAAGTACAGAAATATTATCAATCACTGGCAAAAAGGGCGCTACATGGCTCAAAAGGAAGGAAGGAACTTTATACTATCAGAAATAATACAGAAAGAAAATGGATGGTAGAGAATTTATTATATAAAGATGGATTTCTTACCCCACATTATCAGCTCCCATGTCTGCCGGGCGAGGCCGCAATTCATGCCTGCACGGAGATGGCAGTTCCACGTCCTTACCGCTTGAATGTTACTCATTGACTCGCTTCTCCCAAGCAACGCTACTAAAGCGTCGGGGACGCCAAACAACCTATCCCCACCTAAAATTCCTAATTCCCCCCACCCAGTCCTCTAACTCCCATCTCGAATCCCGGTGACCAGAGAGACTTATGCGACGACAATCTCTGCATACGTCACAATATGCTTAGAACACATCGTTTATTCGATATTTTGTTTTGATAGTATAGAGTAGGTGTTTTTTAACTAGATATTTCGAATAAAATATTTTAAATATGCATATGAGGCCGATGCTGTTTATGCTTTTACAGCATTTAATTTCCCTGTACTTTATATAAAGAAATTTAGTATTATTATTATATTTATTATTATTATATTTATGATTATTATTATTTCATGACAGAAGTCCAGTAGATGTGTCATTCCATTAGTTGGTTTCGACGACGCCGGCTACTTTCAACTTTCTATTATGAAATAGGAAGAAATAAACGGAGCGATCTTCAACCCAAGCGGTAGTTTAGGTCGTTAAGGTACGGAATCGTGAATGGGAAGTCTGCGGTTCAAATCCCACCAGGAACGTCCTCCTTAACTAAGGTGCTTTCAAGGTTTCCATTAGTCATTATAACTGGCCAATGCCGGGGCTCCCTAAAATAAGGTCTCCCCTCTATTACCGAGAGAATCTGTGGCAAGAGGAAACTTGCTTAGTAAACGACCAATGAAGGATATGCCCGCAATAAATAACTTCAGTTAGAGAAGATGGCACCAAATTGAACTCAACAATTGTACCTTAATTAGCGCTTCTGGTTATAATAGAATTCTGAAACATGAAGAACACAAATAATGCATTTATATTTAGGAATATTTTTTAAGGAAATACTTGATTAATGATATTTTAACGCAACATTTAAGACTTTTTTGTATCGTAACAAAAAAAATTACTGAGCAGTTGCATCAAAAATTCTTTTCTTTATATTCTAAACAAAAGCCACAATGCGTACAACAACCGATTTACAACTGCACAAGAATAACCAAACTCCATCTCTTAGGCAAGTAGTATTGGTTTAGAGAGTATTACTTTAGGAAAATAGAACAAATAATAACCAAAAATCGCCCAGTTCTATTGGTAACACTGTCAAGCTAACGGTATTATTTCCTACTGAGACAGATTAAAATTCCCTTGATCCCCTATGTTGTTAATGACTACAACATCTTTAAATACTGGCCTCTAAAACACACTAAAGTTAACTGTTATCACTGATTAATTGGAAAAGACAATTTAACAAAAATACGCGTTCTCTCTCCATATTTACACCAGATATATTGATACATTTTTGCAACACATCAGTGTAACTAGTTTTGAAAAAATGTATGTATTACAATGAACGTAGATATTTTCCACCATATTTTCATCCCTAACTTAGAGAAATATTTCTTCTAACATTCATATACAAAGATTTAACTCTATACCACAGTATCAAGGCTGAAGTGATGCTTCTTCGCAAACAAATATTCCTGAGACTGGTTTATAAACTAACACCCAAATTGGAGCAGAAGTGCAAGAAGTATTCCACAAGTATTGTGTGGCGATAACAATGACAAGGATGTAACAGCCATGACGTATCGTGTTTTAATGCTTTCAGAGAAAATAAAAGTGAAGCAAGCAGGAGGCGAAGAGAGAGGGAGGGGGGGGAGAGAAAGAGAGTATGTGTATGTGTATGTGAGAAAGAGAGGTGAGTTATGTATCACTACATTGCAACCGGTTTATATAAAGCTATAGATGTGGTCAGACAGTTATTCACGCAATAGTCAGTCAATTTACATTACATTAATGAGCAAAATGTGCACATAGATCAAATGGCACTCTTTCGCAACCAAACTATTTCGGAAAGAAAAGCTCGCTATTTCTTTCTAGATTTTGAGAAAATTGAATTGAGTTTTTATTTTTGGACGCTCTTTAACTACTATGGTCCTTAGTGTCCCATTCTATATTGGGTGTGAAAAATCGGTAATTTTGCTCACAGGCCTCTTTATCAGGTTGAGGTTCCTTTATGTGCCGCAGAACTACGACACGGAAACACCGAATTTACTTTCTTTCCGAAGGAAGCCATGCTAAGGAGATTACACTTACAAAGAACAACAAAGGGTAAGGAAAAACAGTGCAACGAATATGAATTTTACAGCATAGAACAAAATACAAAAAGTTGTTATGTGCAGTTTCACTTGGTTTTCGTTACTCATTGTTCCATACACTATTCTTACAAAGCATTATTCTTCAACCTGCTTCCTGCTGATGAAATTAACCATTCGTTATACATTCACACACTTTGTTGTAGGTATAAGAGGGACATGGGAAATCGAATCGATAGTCAGATGTTTAAAAGTGGGTCCTTTATATGCTGGCTTTTAAATTCCGTACTCTTTCCATGATATCACGAGAAGCAACTGAACACAAATAGAACCTTAAGAATCTATGTGTTTGACAACAAATTCACCTTAATTTCTCTATTCACTCTTTTACAATATATTCTTATAAAAGTTTATTCTTCTCTCTACTTATGATTAACCAAACGTTCCTTACGTATTCACACATTTAGTTGTAATAATAAGAACACAGTAGGCTAAAACGATACCTATATTTTTAAAAAGCGTATAGGTATGTGATGGCTTGGAAATTTCATGCTCCTTGCATAACAACGATAAAATTTGGTAGCAACTGGCAAATTGAAAAAATTATAAGCATTTGAAAATTCAAATAAATAGCAAAGCACGCCTCCGATATGGTTAAGATCAAAAAAGGTTTTATTTTACACAAAAAAGTGTGATTTAACGAGTTCTACTTCCCTGTGTAATTAGTCTTTGTCTATCTCTTACTGTTCAACTATTATAACTGCGGGGGTATTATTGTTGTTCGCCCCACATTGGGGAAACAATATGTAATGGTATTAATGTTCGTAGTTTAAAGATGCTACTGTTTATCTGCCGCACGTATGGAATACAATTTGTCGCGGTCACTTCGTGTTATCTTTTACCGAGCGCCTGTTATCGTATTTAATTTTGGGTTGACTGTCCTCCGGCTAGCTATGATTTCTCGGTCAAGCATTTATCTTATACAGGATGTGTAAACGGAAACGAGTTTTTATCCTAAGATAACACTGATAAAAGAATTTGTTTTACACTTTTATTGTCGTAACAAATTATTCACTTTCATCTATTAATCTTGACACTCGCCAAACTGAAACTGTTATAATAACTTCTTTACTGCCCATTATATGGTTTACCGTCTTAGGCTGTTTACAAAAATTTATACATTCAAGAATTTTAACCTGTTTCATTTTGTCATAATTGAACACATTTACTAAAATATTTATCCTCTACACAACTATATTTACAACACCTAATTCCAGACACAATTTCACATATCTGTGTGCTACATAAGTATTTGTTTTAATTATCTTTACCTTTTTTCCTTTTTTATTGTTTTGTACTTTATATTCAAAATACTATTTGAATTATATCTACATACTTTTAATTTAATATGACATTAAGCTTTGTATTATTAGAGGTTTCATTTCAAATGCTGTAACAGTTTACTAAAAAATTTTTTTTTTAAACATTTACTTTTGTCCTGAATTTATTTCTCCTTTCTCATGACAAACATACATAGTTAATACTCTTACATTTCAATACTTTGTTTTGCAGTTCAGCTTTAACTATCCTGAATTTACTTTTTATCATCTTGGTCTTCTGTTTCATTTTTATCCTCATTGTTGTATGGTTTCAGCATCTCAATATGGAACTTTCCAATGCTTTTTCGAGTTGTTGGGTTACATAATTCATATGTATTTGTTCCATATACTTCAACAACTTCATATGGTCCATGATATTTTAGAAACATTCGCCAATAAATTTTATTTGCCTTATCAGACAATTTCTTAGTTTTAACCAAAACTAAATCTCCTATTTTGATCTTCCGTTCCTTTCTTTTCTTTTCTTCATGTTTCCTTCTTCTTTTTATGGCTTTTTTCTTCATTCTCTCGAATGTTTGTCGGAACATCTCTTCTTCCGTTTGTGTTATCGAGTGCTCATCTGGAATGGCTTCTGGAATTTTATTTCATATTTTATTTATCTTCTTTCCTAACTTAAGTTCACATGGTTTGTATCCTGTCACATTGTTTACTGTTTCATTGATAGATTCTGAACGAAATTCACGTATCCATACCATTGGGTTTGTTTTCGATGACACAGCACCCTTAGGTAATTCGAAATTTCCTTAATTTCCCTCCCCACTGGATTGGAGTTCGGTCTGTATCTTGACGAAAAATATTGTTTAATGCCATTTTCTTTCAGTCCCTCCATGTTTTCCTGTGAAGGACGAAGCACTATCGCTCAATACGGATTGGATTGGTCCTTCTTCTATCACATATGACTTGAGTAGCCTATTCAAACATGCTAAACTTGTAGGTTTTCTCAAAGGGTAAATTCTTACATATTTGCTGAATATATCATAACAGACAAATATATATTTGTTTCCAAATTGACTTGGAGGCATAGCACCATGAATGTCAATACTAATTACACACCTCGGCTTATCCCTTATAACCGAATTAGTCTCAAATGCATATGCTGCATTTATTTGCTTTGCCTTCTGACATAGGTTGCAGCACGATATAAATTTTCGAACTTTCTGACGCAATTTGGATATGTATAAATTTTCTAAAATCATAGAAGTTGTCCGGTCCGTCCCTGAGTGTGCTAACCCTTCGTGAAAATTCTTAATTAGTTCCTTTTCCATGCTTTTCGGAATCATTACCTTCCAACTAGGCATTTCTTTTCCATGCTTCTTGTATAATGTTCCATTCCAAATTGCTACAATTTCTTTCTTTGCCTCCTCAATTAATGGTACATTTCCTTTTAGTTCAAATAATTTTGCGTCCTCATTTTGAATTTCCCCCATATTTTTCAATTTTCTTATCATTTCTTTATTGAAGGGAATTTCAATTGTCAATATTTTAACTTCATTTCTGGGTCTTTCTATATTTTCGGGAATTTGTGGTTTGTAGTTTAATCTTGATAGCAAATCACTGAAGGTATTATTCTTGCCAGGAATGGGTATAATTTCAATATCAAATGCAGATATTGCATAAATGTATCTAGCAAGTTTTCCACTACATAATCTACACCGTTGGATGAAAGTTAAGCTGATGTGATCTGAATATACTTTCACCTTTTGCTGATAAATATAGGATTTAAAACGAATTAATGAAAAATATAGTGCTCCAATTTCTAACTGAGTCACTGAAGAATTCCGCTCAATGTTTGTAAGTCCTCTAGAAGCTGTACTAATGACGTGAAAGTCATTGTTGATGTCTCGCTGTCCTAAAATTCCGGCGTATCCTTGCATTGATGCGTCGACATAAATCTCATATTTCAAATTTTCTCTGGGCCTCACGAGGAATATGGAATTAGCAAAGAGTTCTTTTACTCTCTCAAAACATTTTTGATGATCCTCTGTCCATCTCCACTTAATATTCTTTCGGAGTAGCTGCCGCAGTGGTTCTATTTCAGCCGAATACCTTGGTACGAACTTACTCTGAAAGTTCAATACCCCTAAGAGACGTCTAATTTGCTTTACGTTCCTTGGTGGTGGAATTTTCATTATTGCTTCTATTCTCTTCTGGTCAGGTCTTATACCTCGTTCACCAAAAGCATAATCCAGAAAATTTATTTTCTTGACACAAATTTTTGATTTTTATATGTTTACAGTCATACCGTGTTGTTGCAGTTTATTTAACACGTAATGTACGTTATTCATATGTTCTTCAAATGTTTGACTAATGATGAGGCAATCATCAATATACTTTATTAAAAAGTCATCTGCAGAATTTCCAAAGATACTTTGAATGGCTCTCAAAAATCCACTTCCTGAGTTTTTTAAACCAAAAGGATTTACACAAAAACGATACTGGATTCCCGAATATTGAAATGAAGTGTAATCACGCACTTGTGGATCTAATTCCACTTGCCAATATGAAGCAGTGAGGTCAATGGATGTCCAAAATCTCCCTCTTGAAAGTTTCGTAATTAGTTGTTCGATTCCTTCACTTTGAAAATGATCTGGCTTCATATACTTGTTGACATATCTACCGTCTAATGTTAATCTCAAACTACCATCTTGTTTAATACTCCAACAGATTGAATTTATATACTGAGAATTACTTTGCTCAATAATCCCATTTTCTAACATGCTATTTATTGGTTGTCTAGCTTTGTCCCGAAGACTTATAGGCAAATTGTCATACTTATGTCTATATGGTGGCACGTCTTCTACCTGAAATGTATGTTGATATACATTACATCTGCCTGGGATATTACTAAATACTGAACTATTGTTCATCAAAACATCATGAAGGATTTGCTCTTGTGTTTTCGTAATGTTATAAGCTTCTTCACACTTGTGTATTATTTCCTCATTTCTCTTCTCTTTCCAGTTGTTTTCTGTCTCACTCACACGGTCCTCTTTTGTTTGGATTATAAATTTCTCTACTTTCTCTGGCATTTCTACTAGCTGTTGAAAATATGGCGTGGAATTCCCTTCATATTTTGTAACTAATTGTCTTATTTGAATATCTCCATCGGTTTCTGTTATTTGCACAAAAAACTCTTGGTCACAAAGATTTTTCTCGTCCTTTATCATCTCAATCACGGAAGCTTTCTCTTTTATGAACGGTACCTTTATTTCTCTATTGTCTTTCGTCGTTTTTAATTCTTCATATTTAAAATCTATACATGCTTCATATTCATGTAGGAAGTCACATCCTATAATTATGTCACAAATCAGATGGTTTACAATTAGAAACATAACCTCAAAATTCTCTCCGCCGATAAGTATGTTAAGTAGAGCTTGTGTTTTTATGACCGGTGTCGTTCTTCCGATTGCAACACGACAAACTAAATTACTAGTGGGAAGAGCCATAACTTTGTTACCTACATTTATCAAATTTATATAAAATTTCTGCGAACAAATTGAAGCTGACGAACCAGAATCTATAGTTGCAATGATCTCTTTCTTCGCGATTTCCATCCTAACATGAGGTGACTCGAAATTTTCCCCCTTATCTTTCGTTGCTGCAATCTTCTTACAGAGAGTATGTGTAGGCATATTATTTGTATTAATAATGGATACTGAATTATTAAAGACGTCCTGAGAACCCACTGCACAGGGGTCTATTGACAGTTTTCCTGGTTACTTCCATGTTCACGTACGGGACTGCTATTCCTAACAGGAGCTAAATCTATCTCATTTTCGCTACCATTGTTTTGAGTTCCCCTTCCTCGATTTCGAAATCCTCGATTTCTGAAATTATGTCCCCTTGGCACGTAATTTTCTTGCCGTTCCTCAGATCTTTCTCGGTTATTGTTTTCCCTCCAATGAGTGAAATTTCCCCTTTGTCTAATGTACCGCCTTCTATGATTTTGCCCTCTTTCCGGCAATCTTTCTGTCCTGACATAATTTATTTGTTCCTGTCGCCCTGGTCTCCCATCTATCTTCGGTCTTTCAAAATTTGGAACGTATGATTGGTACCGTTGCCTGGTATTATTCTCATGACGTCTGTCTTGTCCCCTGCTTTGGTGATAATAACTACCATGGTAATTTCGTCTATCTCGCACATCTAAAAATCTATGCTCCCACTCTCGAGATATATCTTCTTCCTGTTGTTCCAAAGCTGTCATTAATTCTGTCATCTCATAGATACTACGTGGTTTTGCAATTAATAAACAATTTTGTATCCTTAAAGGATAATGCCTTGTGAGCAAACTCTCAAAATCTTGCTCATTGATTGGAGGTGACAAGTTCCTAACCTGATTTGGATGTTTCAGTAAGTAATCAGTCATTGATATTCCCTCTCGTGGATCAAATTGTCCATGACTAAGCATTACCCGTATTCTGTGCTGTACCGTAACATTCCAAAATCTGTTCATGAATAGTCTCTTAAAGGATTCATATGAAATTTCACTCCCTGATACCATTTATAGCCAATCTAAAGTTTTCTGTTCCAAACATCTTTTGACAACTATTATTTAAAAATGCTTCCGGTATTTTTTAATTTGAAAATATTCCTACAAGTCGGCAATAAACTGTACTGGACTGGAGTTTTCATTAAATTTTGGAAGTGGAAAATCACTTAAGATATGAATACAGTTTTGAATGTCCCTTACTCCCACATTTAAATTCTCTAGTGTTACTTGTGCACTCTGAGTTTCAGCATGAGCTATAGATGAAACCGCCGCATCACTCACATTATTAGTCATACCTGAGGAACTTCCTCTTATCATTATTTTGTACATCAGATACATTAACATCACATATATTTACCCTTGAATTCAATTCTAACCTATTTACAGTACCTTGCAGATTTTTTATTGTCTGTTCCAATTTTTTATTCTTCTCATTTTGAACAGCTTGGTGTTTGTTAATTTCAGAAGTTAGCTTTTGATTTAAATCTATAGACAAAACTTTAACTTGTTCAGACAATTTATTTCTTTGTGTTTCTGACTCCTTCTGTATTTCAGAAATCTCCCCTCTGAAATTAACTTGCACCTGAATTAAATCTGCATTTGTAGCCTCCATCATCTCTCTTAACTCACTTGAAATGCTACTCATTCTGCTACCTAACTCTGTACATTTTACATCAACATGTTCAAACTTAGTATTAACCTCATTTTTTTGGTTAGATATTTCCCTGCACATGTCTGACATTTTCTTTGAAACTTTCCCTATCTCATTTGCTATCATTTCCTGATTTTCATTTCTTATTCTTGTCATACTGCTATCTAGCTCCATAAATTTCTTTTCAATTTCTTACTTGTGTTGTTCTAAACTCTTACGAATATCTTCCCTCAATTCCCTATTATTCTTTTGCATATCTTCCCTGTTTTGATCTATTTTCTTTTCTAATTTCTCATTACTCTTACCAATATCTTCCCTTAATTCTTTCTTATTCTTTTCCATATCTTCTCTCAAATCCCTATTATTCTTTTGCATATCTTCCCTTAATTTCTCATTACTCTTAACAATATCTTTCAGCATTTCCATCATCATACTAGCATCAAAATTAACATTTCCTGCTGTTCTACTCTGACTTTCTTCACTAACATTTCCTCCCTCAAATCCTACACTGTTTGAGCTATTTTTGTAACCTGTATTGAATTACAGCTAACTGTTACATTATCCCCTTCCATAATTGTTTCTTCAGTATTATTAGTAGACATTGTTTTCTTAATCTTGCCACTCCTCAAGTACATTTAAATTTTCACAATTTTTTTTAGGATAAAAAAATTACTATACTCTGACCTTTGTGATGCTGTCTGTTGATGTTGCTTTGATGTCCAGCTTCCTGCCCCTCTCTCCTAGATGTATATGTCGCTTCTTCGTTGTATTATAATGAATCTCCGTTGTCTTGGTGTCCTGTTGTTGAATTCCCCTGTTGCCTTTTAATCTCGGAATTACGATGTCCACTCATACGCTTCGTCGGTCGTTCTTATAGTTGTTTCTGGAATCTGAGTCTTGTAGTTCAGTTCACTGCTCCATTCGCTCCACGTCCTGGTTCCTTCGCCCCTTCCTGGTTATTTCGCTCCTTCCTGGTTAATTCGCTCCACGTTCTGGGCGCAAATATGAAGTACAATATTTTTTATTAGTTTGAAGCTGCTTCATGTTTATATGCACCACGTTTGGGAGCCAAATATGCGGTAACATTATGGTTTGTTAGCACCACGTTGGGCGCCAAATATGCGGGGGTATTATTGTTGTTCACCCCATATTGGGGAAACAATATTTAGTGGTATTAATGTTGGTAGTTTAAAGATGCTATTGTTTATCTGCCGCACGTATGGAATACAATTTGTCGCGGTCACTTCGTGTTATCCTTTACTGAGCGCCTGTTATGGTATTTAATTTTGGGTTCAATGTCCTCCGGCTAGCTATGATTTCTCGGTCAAGTACTTATCTTATACAGGATGTGTAAACGGAAAGGTGTTTTTATCCTAAGATAACACTGATAAAAGAATTTGTTTTACACTTTTCTTGTCGTAACAAATTATTCACTTTCATCTATTAATCTTGACACTCGCCAAACTGAAACTGTTATAATAACTTCTTTACTGCCCATTATTAATTCGCGTACTTCAACTTTTTGTATAATTAACTTTACGACACGAGAGATTTTTCATAAATTTGCTACGCGTAACCTTGATAAACTTCGTGCGACGCATACACCATGAATGCCTCCGTTGAACTACGTGAAACCTGATTCTGACACTGGATTTATACTTCCTCGCCCCAATATGCCTAAAGATTATAACCAAGCTGCTATTGGTTAATAAAACGCGCCAACATAAGCGTCTATATTTATATCCAATGAAAATTACGAAAACATATGCTCTGGGGAAAATGTTCCCGCAAATTCTAAGAAAAACACGCCACTCTGACGTCATTTGCTCGTCTCTAATAATGATAAACCGCTCACCCCCTCGCTACATTATTGCACGCTATTATTGTCAGTTTCAGTAAGGCCGTATAAACCCACTTCTCAACAATGCTTACAATCAACAAACATCTCAAATCAATATCACACTACAATCACTCTGACATTTACATTATTGTGAAACAAATTACTTCTTCATACCAAAGTCCTTCAGAATCAGATATTCCTAGAAAATTCAAGATAGACATTGCGTCTCACAAATATCTTAAACATATAGAACTTCAATCAAAATAATTAGGGTCATTTATGACAAAATAAAAATAACGAAAATTGTTCCATGTAAGGATTAGTTTTGGGTTTGGGGAGTTACTTGAAAATATTCTGTCGCATTCTTGAGGACGCTCAACTTGAAAACCAAGGTTTTCGTTTTTGAGTTATCCTACTCACAGATACACGAACACGTACCCACACGCACGCACGCATATACAGACTTTCGTCTAAAAACTTTTATTATTATTATTATTATTATTATTATTATTATTATTATTATTATTATTATTATTCACGAAGCCTCAAATGTGTATTTCCAAAGAAATTTTGGCATCCAATTTTAATGGAATACAACACTTTCCCTACTAACTATAGGTAAGTAAGAAATAAAACAAGACTTTTATTAGAGAGAAATTATTTTTGAGTTGAGATACAATTTCGTTGTGCAGTAAAAATTTGTTTATCTATTATGGTTTACAATAATGCACAAGTAATTCAGAATAAAATCTTTGCAGGCTATTTGCAGAAAATACACCATTTATTTGCAATGAAAATACTTTAAACGTTTTAATCAAGATCTTGGAATAGGAGTACTTTGATGTATAGGAATTTTATTGAAAATCTTCCTATCGATTCCTTTGAAGATGCTGAAGTGAAGCTGAAGATCCTGTTATTAGTAGGAATAAATTAGGTCCATTTCCGATATGTGGGGTTTCATGCTATTCAGATTTAAAGAAGTAAAATCAAAATTTTGAGATAAACCTAAGTTCAAAATTTGAGTAGAAGTCGTATCAGGCATTCCAATCGAAAGCATAAACAGATATCCATAGAAAAATGTCAATTTCCACGCATTAACAGTTCAATGTCACGGCCGGGTGCCGAAGCACGGATATTCGTTTCTTTGTTAGCAGTTGGAGATGCCTGTACGCGCACTAAACCTTCTCATGTGATTCAACCCCAATAAACCTTCGGATACTAGATATATATCTCAAAGGTGTCCTGCAATGCTTTAAATTTCCGGGCGTTGTAGTTAACTACTCTTACGGTTAATTCCATTTTGATAATTATTCTCTGTTCAGTCGTGTCTAGGCACTGACACTTATTGGTTAGCTATAGAGCTCGGAAAAATATATTCCCTAAAACACTGCATGTCGCTTTTCAAGTATTGTAGCTCAAGCGGCACGGAGAGTCGAAAATCTTTCGTTCCCATTTGAGCTTCACCAGTATGCATTAAGCAAAGAAGTCCAGGGTGAATTCATTTTCTATGAAAGTTTAGGCTAAATTTAAATTAAGAAATCGTGCATAAAATAGAAATATAATAAAATACATTCATCAAACATTTAATTTGTATGGCAGAAACTGCTGTAGAAGAGAAAATTATGAATGAAGGTACGTTTATTACAGAAATGAAATGTGCAGAACAGAAATTTTTATTTAAGTGAAATTGCATTACCTTGTTTTTAATGTAATAACTGGCAAAACCCGTCGCTACGTTCCCATTACTGCGTAAAAGCCTCTCTCTCTCTCCGTCTGCCTTTCCCCCTTATTCCCCTCCCTGCCCCATATCTCTATATTAACGTGCAATGTACATGTAAAATGTTTAGCAAACCGAATATACAATTCCCTTTCTGTCCTGGGAGTTAATAAGAATCAATATAATATACTAAAAGCGTTGTTAGAATACAAACTTATGCTGTTTTCCAACCTTATTATGCAATTAGAACATTGAGATTTTCTGCATAATCAGTAAAACAAAATAAACATCCACAATTAAATGTCACGCTGACAGTTTCTAACAACGATAATGAAAAAAATATGTTGCATTTACATTCCACCCACTATTGTTTATTTTTGCACCTCATCTGCATTATATCTTTACAAAAACTTATTACCTATTAAATGTTAATCGAGATATACGTTTGCAGATGTGATTTCATTACACAGTTCGTTACAAGTACAATGGTAACACAGAAAACCAAAGCGATAGCAAATCTTCAGAAAGTAATTTGCTATATGTTGACTTTAAAATCCCATAGTCTTTGCACCACATCGCCAGAAGCAACAGAATGGTGACTAATCACTCCAAAACTTTCAGAAACATTTTCCATGCAAAAGGTACTTTCGTATAAGGAAATTTTAATAAAAATGGTTGTTTCTTTAGAGGATGTTGAAATTAAATACAAGTTTGGTACGTATCCGACTATTTTTAGCTAAGCTATTCCTGTACACATACATGAGCACAAGAGCTGGCGCGTACCTATTTCCACCATTTTTATATCAAGGTATCTCAAAATATGTATTTCCAATAATATACACTGCCGCTCATTAATTTCAATACACCTAATAATTTACATCCAATTGCCTGTATATACGCTATAATACCAGGGATTGCTATATGTAGTGCATGTGTAAAGAGTATCCTAACCTACAATGCTATTTTTGGCTTTCCTGCAACATGTCGCGCAACAATGACTGCAAGTTTGCATGCAGACAGAAAACCAATAGTTACCTGGCCACACCATATACGAAACGTTTCGTGACAATTTCTTGGTATTCATAATGCATAATTGCGACAAAAATGATTGTGGGGGAGTAAAAATAGTGGTGTAAAGATGCAAAAACGTATAAATGGGAAACGTGAAAGTCGGGTAACTTAGTATGCAAAACCGAAAAAGTGCACAACATACAACGTACAAGTGCGGAAAACGTAGATGTGAGGAACGTATAAATGCGGTTTCACTGTATTATTATCGATTCTCTAAAAATTAGGCTTGCGAACCTTTTGTGCAACACTTGTAGCCACACTAAATAACAAAACTATGTTGCAATTATGACTTTGTCCACCATTACAAACCTTTCCGTTGTTTTCGAATGCAAGTTAATGCAATTTAGGATTTTTTCAGGTGGTACCTACGACTATTGCATTCTAAATTTTTAACTATAGTACGGAAATGTTAAAAATTCATTTTTGTCTTCGAGGTTGTTCAATACACGCTCTAATATCAGTAGGTTTCAATTTTTTAAAATGGCCACATAAACTTTCATTAAAGTTGTGTTAAATACCCACATATTAATATAAAATTCCATGGAAAACGCTTATTCTTCTGTAAAGGCGCCAAGTTCACTGGTCATTTTTAAAATTAATTCCAAAGGTGTGTTTGGAAAAATTAAAATTCGTATGTGATGTGGTGCGTCATTTGACAGTATGATGAATAAGATGGATACAATTACAAGGAATGAGTTACCAGATATGAAATTTAATTTACCAAAATATGAAAATAGTGTTATACACTGTAAAATTCATGTTGTATACACAAATCCTGATTGCTAAAGTTATAGCGTTGGTGTGTATGGTTATTTAGATACGTAACATATCTTGTGACTAAGTTCTGCCCATTATACAGAGCGGGTCGTTCTATGGTCCGCTCCGGATAGCATGTATGAGACCTCCGCGCGCTATCTACTTCACTGGGGGGTTTTCCATTCTAAAACTCACGAGTTACATACTCATCACTTCATGAGTACTAAAAATATGCGCTATAATGAGTACTTTGTTATATACGGTGGTGAAAGCGATGTCCATCTGCATTGAGATATTCCAGGCATTCCTCGTTATCCGAGGCTGTAATTCATGAGAAATAGTCACCTTTAGGTAACTATTGAGCAATTTGAAAAGTTCAATAGCTGAATGAACAGAGACTTGTTAAACACTCACCTTGCAACACGTTACACCGTGTAACACTCTTAGAGACTTCTTTGGACAACATTCGAATGATGCACCTATCTCGTCAATTTATTGTTATCTTATGTTCAGTTATTATTTGAATATATTAAATGAAATAAGTTTTCTATTTCTACTGTGAGCCGAAAGCTCACTGATTTTTTTATTTCTTAATTTTTAAGAATTAGCTCCATCGCAGCTGCTGCCATCTAACTCCAAAGAGTAAATAATCAAAGGAGAACATTTAATTCACAACACCAATATAACATAAGTTTATTTAGAAATTCCATGCTGGCATTACCGCCACAATACTGCTCTGTCAGTAATGAAGTTACGTTTAGACATACACATGATAAGAAACATTAAGCTAACATCATACAATATAAAATACATTTACAATACCCTAAAAAAATAACATTTTGAGTTGTATAACACAATTTATCAAAATCATTGGAAACGTTGATAATCAAGATATTTTTCAGCAAACCTTACTAGTCTTCCTTTGCTTGTGGTTTTTATTTGTACATCTTTTTGTGATTCCCTGCTGTCATCCGAACCAGTGTTCTGCTGATCAGGTGTAAGTATAATCATTGTAGATGTTGTTGTCTCTTTATCAGCTTCAGTCGGTCAATAGACATATTAATGTGTTTGCCTTTAATATTTATTGTGAAATATTTTTCTTTTCTCTTCATTCCTAAATATGGTCCTTCATACGGAAATTAGAGCCGTTTTGACCCAGTCCTTTCTGAGGAACACGTGTAAAGAAAAATGAAAGTCTTTGTGTACAAAAACTTATCTTGATGAATCCTTACGAACTGAAGTAGGTTTCAGTTGTCTAATACTATTTCGAAGATGTGATAGTATTATGTCTGGATTTACATCTGGTCTTGTAGATGGCTCAAAAATTCTCCAGGAAGTCTAATTGTTGTTCCACAGATCATTTCGGCAAATAAATATTTAGTATCTTATCGAACAACTGTCCGTAATCCTAGAAGAACTGTTGGCAAACTCTCGGTTCATTTAATATTGTTACGAACACTGATTGCTACCTTAAGTCTTCTGTGTAACCGTTCTATTTTCCCATTTGATTGCGGGTGATAAGGAGTGGTATGTTGAACTTTTGCGCCATAGAACATGACTAAGTTTCTAAATACTTCCGATTCAAAATATTTTCCTTGATAATTTAAATTGGTGTTCCAAATCGAGTAATCCAGTAGTCATAAAAAAATCATACTAATGTTGGAGCTGTAATATTGCACAAATGTACAACTTCCATTCATCCGCTGAAATGATCAATGCAAGTCAGACGGTAGACATTGCCACCTGAAGCTGGTAATGGTCCAATGGTGTCTACATGCACCACGCAGAATGTGTCATCTGATCGCTTCAACTCTCCAAGGTTTGGCTTTTGTATGTCTTGTCACATTATTCAGCTGACAATTAATACAAATTTGTGTCCATTTGCGAATGTCGTTTCTCTTTTCTGGCCACATGAATTTGGAAGTAATGTATTCAACTTGCTTTTAACTCCTGGGTGTGCTAGGTTATGAAAATGTTGGCATTTTGTTTAATGGTTTAGAAGTAAAAGGTCAAATATTGTGAGTGAAAATGTCACAGCATAAGGAATCTTTTGTTCCTAGTTGGCATTGTTTGAACTGTAACGAGTTGTTATGCTGATGTAACTCGTTGAGTTCTTTATCATTTTCTTGACATATGGCAATATCTGCGTAATTAATCACATTAATCTACTCCAGACTTTTTAATATATTAGCTACACACTGTCCTGACTACTTAATGTTTTATGTCAGTTTTTAATTGAGAAATGTACTGTAGATGTCGTGGTGAAACTTTCTCGTTCTTCTGGTGAAATGCATATGTAATTGGTTTGTGATCATTGAAAACTGTGAAATTCCTTCCTTCCGCGTAATTTTTGAACTGCTTGGTTGCCAAATAAATTGTTAGTAATTCCTTGTCATAAACACTGTAGTTCTTCTGAACATCATTAAGCTCTTTGGAATAAATGCGATTGGCTTTCAAACATCATCTTCCCGCTGTTGTAATGCTGTTTCCATGGCTTGATATGAAGCATCGTAGAAAGTGATATTGGTAAGCCTGGATTGGGAAATGTTAACAGTGTAGTGTCCATTAGATTTTCTTTATACTTCTGAAACTAATTTCTGTCTTCGATAGAAATTAATTAATGCAATAAACATTCCAAGCGCTTTTGTTATCTTTGGAAACTTGCAATCTTTAATGATCTGTTACTTCTCAGGAAGAGGTTTTGATCCACTTGGTGTGATTAAATGTCCTAGAAATTATAACCTTTTTGTGCCCAAAACAGACTTAGTACTGTTAATACGTAATCCGTATTTAGCTAATTTATCCAGAACCAGTTTTAAATGTTTTGGTGTTCTTCTTCTGATGTTGAAGCTATTAATACATCATCCACATATGTAAATACAAAATAAAATCCAAAAAGTACTTCGTTGATAAAACGCTGAAATGTTGCTGGTGCATTGCGGAGTCCAAAACTCATAACATTATATTCGAAAAACCCAAACGGTGTGATTTTGACAGTTTTGGATTTATGTTCCTCTGCAATTGGAATTTGAAAATATGCTTTGAATAAAGATATTTTTGAAAATATTTTAGTACCTTTTAGGATATAATGGAAGTCTTGAATTCTAAAAATTAGATATCTGTCGGGAATTGTACGATCGTTTAATCTTCTGTAGTCTCCACATGACGAAGAGTACCCATTCTTCTTGTTCACCATGTGAAGTGAAGTGGTCCATTTGGATTTCAGTGGTCTGATGATCCCATTTTCTAACACATATTTGAATTCCTGTTTAGCCTGTTGTAATCGATGATCTAGTTTCCTTGCTTTAGAGTAAACTGGATGACCATATTTGTTTATATGATGTCTGACGTTATGTATGATCTTGCTTGGCATTAGAGTTGTCATCGTGATTTCCGGATGAGATTTAAGCAAAGAGGTAAACTTAATGTTTTGGTTTTATTGTGCAAATAATGTGCTTGGCATTAGAGTTGTCATCGTGATTTCCGGATGAGATTTAAGCAAAGAGGTAAACTTAATGTTTTGGTTTTATTGTGCTAAAAATGTAGTTATCTGATACTGACACAATTTCACCTTTAATGCTAAGCTCGGTTATGCCATTAATCAATCGCTTCTTAGGCACACCAACCTATAAGTTAAATTTGCTTAGGAAATATGCTCTTATAATTCCTTTGTCAATGTTAGTTATAATGCATGGCCATTCTAAGTTTAAGATTTGAATTCCATAAGTTGGTATTTCGGTTGCATTTGCTGCGTAAAGCTTATACGTAAAATCAATTTTATCACCTTTTTAGCAGGGATTATTGACGCATCTGCACCACAGTCAATAAGAAACAGTAGACTTGTTTCGCTATCACGAACAAATAATCGGTGTTTAGGCTACTTTCATTATTATCGAGAGCCAAACTCGGAGTTAATTCTGCTGTCGGTTGGAGTTTTCCTCACCTTTCCATGCGCATGGTTTTCTAAGTTTCCGTTCAAATTTAAAATGGTAATAGCAATATTTGCCATTAGAATCAAATCTTCATATGCTTCGACTGGAACTGCGGTTCCGTTGTGGACTTCTGCTGCAAGGACTTCGACTTCTACTGCAACATTTGTCTACCTCATAGCTGCGATTCACTGTTCCAGTTGATAAACTTTACTTACTAATTCTTCAATCAAAACACTCTTTGCATCTTGATCTTCAATATTGCCATCTCAATAAAGAAGATTAATCTCTAGCATTTTATCTGCCATGACTGCTACGCGCTCAAGACATTATTAACTTATATAAGGATATTAGTTACGGAATATAGAAGTTTTTCGAGCCACAAGTACATAGAACCTTGTCAGAAGCATCCTTACCGGCTAATCATCTCATTTTTCTTAAGAGTTGGCTAGGCTTGTAGTCATCTAACTCGATTCCTGTAATCAACTGTTTAATTCGTCTGTCTTCACTTCCTTTAAATATATCCAGAAATCGCGATTTTGTTATGGTATATTTATCTTCTCCATATTTCCACATATTTTGGTTCGCGTTGAGCAATGATATAATTAAATCTTGCCTCTTCTGAGGTAAATTTATTTATAGCAAACTGAGCTTGCACTTGGTAAAACCAAATATCCTGTTTTTCTGCCCAAAATGGAGCATTTCTTATGCTCACTTACTAATTTCACATTTATCTTCCGTAATTTCATTAGCACTGCTATTTGCCATTACGATGATGTTGTTTAATTTGCTGTATTTCTCTTAAAATCAATACGTTGTATCTCGTTTTAAATTACGTCGTATCACGTTTTAGATCACGTCGGGGTCACCCATTATCGTTGTCTTCTACCCAGTTATTATTTAAATATATTAAATGATTTCTATTTCAACCGTAAGAAGAACGTTTATTGGTTTTTTATTTATTAATTTTTAATCAACAACTCTATGCAACTGCTGCAATCTAACTCCAAAGAGTAAATGATCAAAGGAGAACATTTAATTCATAACATAGATATAAAATAAACTTCTTTAGAATGTCTATGCTGGCATTACCGCCACAAATTCTGTCCTCCGTTAGTACATGTCGATTTCGCTTCAAGGGTTTAGCAATCCCATTATCCTAAACTTATTAACCTGACATCTAACAGTATTTCTATTTGGAACTGGAATACCAGGAAATGTCTCCTGTAACTGTCTGCACACCTTTCTACAGTTTTTACGTATGTATCGTGCATAAAGATTCTTTGTTCAAGCGTGAATTTTTTGGTAGGCATTTCAGTGGACTAATAACAAGACAAGAACAGAAACAATAATAAGAGTACTCTAAAGTAATTCACACACAGCACAGATGTTTGAATAATCTTTTACTTTTGAGATACACATGAAAAACTTTAGTTATTACAGCACGAACTGAAGGCAACAACTGACAGTTGAATTCACAGTCAATAAAGCGTGACCTTGAGCGGGTTATTCACCACCGTTGAGTTAGCCGTACATAACGAGATCACTGTAGTGCAATCGATCACACATATGCACAATTTTGTGGCCGGGCTATAAAAGAACCGCTCGGTATAATATATTAAATTAAAGACGCTTAACTACAATGCTTTTATAGTTTTTAGCATGGTGAAACTCTTACATTATGAACACGAAATCAATAACTGTTGCTTTGTTTGCATTTATCACTATTGGCAATACGCTGAAATTAACTTCATGGTATTTGCTTATAAAAAGTTGTATCTTCAGTTGGTCAGTTTTATTTAGAACAGTGAGAAAGGTTTCCCCACGTCATATGATGTCATCGGGGTATATTTGTATCGTATTACTTCCGTTTGGTTAATGTTTTCTGGTATTTAAATGTTAACAGCCAATACTTTGCTAATTTAATGGAATATTATGGATACTACTATATTAGATCAAATTTGGTAGAAGTGACTTACTCGAATGTTACTGAAACGTCATACGATTGCTCCCCTGGACCTTCCACTACTAGGGGGATGTTTGCAAGCTTCCTGCATATCTACCCCTATATAATTTCTGGAAACCCATCTATGTTATTACCGGGGTTATTAATGTAATTGTTAAACAAGTGAGAAAAGTTGCTAAATATGAAAATAAAATGTACTTTTAAAGTAATGTGAAGATTTTTCTGTAATATGGTAATTGTGCTCGGATATTACGAAATATGAAGATTTTAACCTCAATTCTAAACATTCATTTTGGAATATATTGTCATTTAACTATATATATGGATGCTCTTTAACTGTTGTGGTTCTTAGCGTCGCGTCCTATATTGGGTGAGAAAGACTTGAAATTTTCCTCAGAGCATCACATTTGAGGTTTTTCTACGTGCGGTAAATCTTCGACACGAATCCATCGTCTTTACTTCCCTTCCGAAGGAAGCCATGCTAAGGATTTTTACAACTGAAATAATTTATCTCCCTCCCCCGTGTTTGAGATCGCGACCTCGGGAGCTAGAGGCTAGACCACAGAGGACGACGTTGGCATAACGCTAGCACCTTTTTCACCAGAATACGGAATTCCATATGTTGCATGATTTTTATCATGAATGACGTATGATCTTATTTTAAACAGTTTTTAAGGAGTGGTCTTTGCTGTTGTGGCAAGTTTATATGTCTTGTTTTATAAACATTGCATTAACATATCTATAAACTTTTCATGAATAATTTTAATTTATTTCCGAAAACGTTCATCTAACGATCCTACTCCTTTTCCGGAACCCGATCCGTTTATTTTAAGCTCCTTTAAGCATATCGAGAGGTTTTTCTTCTGTCTAAAGCGGAATTATTTGTTATACGTGAAACATTCGCAGTCTTCCGACCTTTATCATCAATGGTTTCATGTATAAGAATCTAGAGGTAGAAACTTTCCCAAAGTTGGTCGCTCGGCTATAGCGGAAAGGGGGGGGGGAACGAAATGGATCTGTTTGTTACTGTTGGATGACAAGTGCTATTGCAACAGAGATAGTGCTGTGATTTACCAGGCTTTATGTGTAGTTGTGTGAGAAATTGAGATTGTGAAAGTGTGACACCCACATCTAGAAATGCAACAATACACGTGAAGACATGTAGCTAGGACAACCCTGTTGTGAGATTTTGTTTGAAATTTCAACACTACGGTGTTTTCCAGGTTGGGATAATGTTTATTCCATAATTCTCATTACAATTGTATAACAGACACATACTTCAATATTGGTCCAAATCTCTAACACATAACAGCATATATAGTTTTCAACGTGATTCTATAAGAAATGAAATGTTCATATTTTTCACTACAGAAAATGTTTCAAGTGATGCAATTACTCTTCTATCTTACTGAAAGCTGAAAGATAAATTCAGAAAGCTAATACAATTTGTCTTATACATTTACATAAATAATGCAGAAACAGTGCTGAATTAATAATACGCTGTGTAAACGTTCGTGAAATTTTAAAGTATTATAGAATTTATTTTTATAAAACCGTAAACAACATTGGAAAAAACACCATTGTGAGTCCCTAATAACTCTTTTAGCTTCCTACAAGAACGACTGAAATTTATTGCGTAAATATATAAAATAATGAATACCTCTAAAAGTATTTTCAACAGCAACATGAATATTTCATTAATACTATGTGGTAACATTACCAACATATTGTTGAGCTCGTTAAACAATCGCTTAGAATCATTATGGTTGAAACTTTACCGTAGGATTGTCTTAACTGAAATTCACAGAATTCACGTTTATCCATGTCACTCACAGAATGAAATTATGTCAGTGTTTGAAATTTGAACATTGCGCACTTCCTTCTTTATATGTTATAGAATTTAAATTATTGTGGAATTTCATTTCTCGTCACTAAATATTATAGAATGTGTGACCTGAAAATGTGCATCAGTTACACTACTTTCCCTAGGCTAGAAATTTCGTATAATAACCTTATAAACAATTCATATAAGAATATACTTCTCAAAATATTCTTGTTGATCAATACAGATACCACTTAAAACTATTTCAATTATCTACTAATGCGTACATTAGTAATACTTATTTTGTACTTTACTGGAAAATGAGACTACGGTTTTAGGAACTAAATGAATATACTCCTAACGATTCAGATTATTTTGTGCTTACGTACGTAACTGGTTAAATACGAATACTTTGGAGCTTGCTTATCTAAGAAACAATCTATTTCGAAATACTGCATATCTTTTATGGAATATAAATCGTTATTGTAGTGAGATTTTGTCTGTCTGTTAAGGTTTCCCAATTACATAGAATTCAATAAGAGCCAAGGGGACTCCCCTGCAATTTATGTGAAAATATTCCTTTTATTCGACATTGCTTTGTACTAAACTACAATAATTTATTTAACCTTACGTCACATTTTAAAAATAAAATATACTTTATAACAGCCCACTGATATTTTCTAAACATTATCACATTAAATATAGTTAATGTGTTATATTATTCATATTAAAAGAAATTTTTACTTCACATTTTTCGTCAGTCACGATAAATGTAACCTATAAAAGATTTCAAATTTAAGCAGTATATATTTGTCACATTCAGATCAGGAAATATTATTTATTCACACAAAGAGTTTTGTTATGTTGGGATCGTATGGCATATCTGGTTACATTCATATAACTTTCTCTACATATCTTGTTTATTTTTATATTTTATAAAAAAAACATGTTTCTAGCTTAACCTATATAAACAGTTGTCAAACTTTGTGATTAACACATTTTGTTATGGGTACCAAGGTATGTAGGAGGCCGAGTATTATTCAAGTTTTTGAAAAGCGGGTTACTATAATGTCTTTCAAAATGCATGCTTTTGCATATCATGACAAACAAAACAACAGGCTTAAAAAATTTGCAATAAAAGTATTGGAAAATTCAATCAAAGAATATTCCATAAGGGAGAATGTCAGGAAAATATTTGGATATAAGCTTATGTTTTTAGTGAGTAAAAAAGTTTTGTATGGTAAGTCCTTGTCTTTCTCTTGTGGTTTACCAGTAATACAAAATTATACACAATTCTTTAAGAATGAAGAAGACTTAACATTCCAATCATAAAAAATCAAGATACATGATTTATTTGTTATGCAAGTATCTTATACATGGTATTTTAATAAAACTAATTAGTATTTTTTAAAAGGGACTCTCTTGAAAATCTTCGTGTAGCATATTTTAAACTCAAATATCAGATCTTATCCAACGTTTTGTTTTCAGATATGCTCTTCACTATACACACTCATGGAACCTTTTTTTATAATTTTTATCAGTTGGCCTACAAACTACTATATCCGGTAAAATATCTATATGGAATTTTTTGGTGTAATTTAATACTTCTTCTAGTTATCGTAGATGGTAGACAAACTAAAAGGTAAATGTAAATATTTTCAAGATGTTTGTACTAAGTAAATTCAACCCGAAAAAACTACACATACCAGGACATTTCGGAAACGGCTAATGCTATGCAAAAACTGTTTAAAGTAGATTTCATAAGCTAATTGACTCTATATTTCCTTGTAAAAACTAGTTGGTTTCTATCTTGAAGAAAATTAATGGCTTAGGAGGGATTTAAATATTGTTTACGCAGAATGCAAATCTATATTTTACTTGTATATTTTACAAAACTTATCATACTTTATTTATAAATCGTTAGTCATTTCTGAGATAATCACAAATAATGAAAATTGTTTGTTGCAATAGATAGCTTGCAATGGATAAGTTTCTTGAATACAACCTGTTTCGATAAAATGAGTCCAAACTTAGTGCGAAATGTTTTACTTACGACGGCTTTCCGCTATTCACAAAAGTACTACACATACAAACAAAGCTTTTCTAAATGTGTGTTTTTTGCGTGTTGCAGTTTATGGAGCTCAAAATGTGAGTTTTCGCTGTAATTGTGTAAAAGACTTTTTCATACTTTTCTAGATACGTGAGCGATAAAAAAACTAAAAATGTAATGTAAATATCCTACTTCATAGACCCAATAATCTTGAATGTAATGTGAGTAATATTTTGCGTGGCCTTGCATACTTTTCTAAGTTGGTAGTTTCTGGAACTAAATAATACTTTCTCGTACCTATTAGCCCTCAAATGTCAATTAATGCAATTTTCAGTAGACGAATATAACTGCTAGAAAATGACATATCCTAGCATTCTCTAAGCTCAAGTGGGTTTCCGCGGCTGCCGTTTGAAAACGTAGCTTTGTTTCTTCCAGTATAACATTGGGGAGGTTTTATCTCCTTCGTCATATTAGTTATTTATATCTGTCGTTAATTTTCTAAAATGCTTTCCTGCTCTTCATCGCACATAGGGATTCTTAAGCAGCTGACTTCTACACTCAGGCAATTACGTTAATAAAAAGAACCTAAACTACGGCGGTCATGAGTCAAAGACGACGTAAACCAACGCCTGCTAGGAATACTTCTAAGTGGCGTTGCGTAAACACGGTCTTGTGGGTGTTGTCCGCAAACGTCAACAGACTGTTCCAAGGATGGTGGTGGTGGTTTTAATTTGCGTCGTCACTACGTAAATTCCAATAAAAGTCCATCTTCATTTCCTTTCGTCCGGGTTTTTCATGCTTAGAAATCCCTGTGCCTTCTCATTACCATTGCTGCTACTATATAATTTCATTAATTTCCTTCTTTATTTCTTCTTTGTTATGAATATGGCAGCTCGTTGCCACACAATAGAGAATCGGGATCGGTATACGAGTTATCAGACTCTTCTTCTGACTAACTTATTTAAATATTCCGCCATTCCCAAAATTTCTTTCAAAATTATCATCTTACTTACATGGTATTTACATTTATGAGAAGTCTCACTAACGACAAAACTAATAATTTGCATAACCAAAAGTTTAAGAATACTGACAAGGTATCTTCATTTACAACTGAGCTTTATACAGACATAGGTTTACGCAGAATCCTCAACATGTTGCTATTTCCTTTCAGATCAGATTTATACTCTAGAAGATAAATAAAATCGGTTATGTTGCGATTAAGATAAGTGTTGTAAAGGACACTACATATGAACTGTACCAATAAGGGACACGGTAGTCTTATAATAAAATAGGAAATAAATAATATGGTAAGTAGAGTTTAACTTAGTATAAAGTCGTTTCTAGAGGTTTTTGTGTGTGTGTGAATAGTGATACAAAGTATCAATATTTCTGTCATAATAAATTTGTAGGCAAATAAAAGCTAAAGAGTTATAAATTATGTAAACTTTCAGGCCAGACATATTTTTTTGTCTTTCTCCGTCAAACACTTCTTTCTTTTGCAGGCGTTTCAACCAGAAGGTGCTAATTTGGCGAACTTATACACACATGATAGAAATGCACAGGACAAGAAATATTACGGAATGTTTACTAGAGCAAAACAAAATTATCTAAATGTGCTTTTTTGCAAAAAAAAAAAAAAAAAAGTCAGCAAATGATTACTATGTGATGTCAAGAATGTAACTTACCCTAACTGACATACAGCCGAGTTTGCTGTGAAGCATACTCCGATGAAGGTGAAGCAAGGGAATATGCAAAGTTAGCGATATAGGATGGTTTACTTGGCAAAGGAAAAGATCTTATCTGTCTACATATTCAATCATAACTCCAGCCTGCCTTTATCTTCCCTTTACTCCTCTGCTCTAGATTCTCCGCAGCAACTTCTGTCACTCATGCATCAATACGTCAAACGTAATTGAGTTATAGGAAATTAATGTTATACATAACTTCTATAGAATAGTGTTTCGGTTTAGAGGCTGAATGTGAAGTTTGATGTTTATCGAAATTTTAGCATCTCTCCCTCCCTCTCTCTCTCTCTCTCTCTCTCTCTCTTCCTTTGCCTATATAAGTGGCAGAGAAAGCCAAAGGGAGTGTACACTATGTATAATCTTCTGTTGTAATTGCTATTCTTTTGGAATCAGTATTTGAATTTATTAGATAGCTGAAGTGAATACTGAAATAAACAAAGCATTTTCTATCCCGAAGTCCGGCCTCGCTAATGATCTGTAGCGTTCAGAAACACAGGAATAACCTGGATTTTAAAGAGAATGAGTCCATACTCAACAACTATACATGAAACAAAACGTTATTCATACTTATTTATTCTAGAATACATATGAAAGAAATACTATTTCATTTTTCAAAAATGAACGTTTACGTAATAGCTAGTAACAAAGTTAACTAATCCCATTAATTGACTTTTAGAGAAACCGCCGCACTTTTGTGTCTTAATTGCTTCAACTTACTAATCAGTTGCTGAAAAAAAGTAATAGAAATAGTATTTAGGTCCCGAGGGTGCAGGGATATCATCTCACATATAGAGACTTCTAAGCATTAAGGTTAAGACAAAACGAAATGAAGTACCGTTATTGGACTTAACTTAGGGACGTCGCAAGTTACAAGCCACCGCATCTCTCGCACAGTCTATTGGTGTTTACCTGCCTGCCAGTGACCCATGGTCGCTTTTCTTTATATTCTTTGTGTTGATATAATAGTTTGAGTATAGATAACTTTAAGGAATCTTCTTAAGAATTCCTATGCCTGGCGATGGTTTTACAGGTTGGCATACTCCAATCTATCTTACAGTAAGAATAGTTAGAATAATAAGTATGCTCTCAATATTATCCATATAGTTCCATTAGTTCGACTACTGTAATGATTAAAGCCATAAAAATCTCAGTTCTGGCTTTCCACTCTTCAACAATTTGCTGTCTACAAGAGATTTAAGTTTGCAGGTATGTTAAAAACTGGGTCATTCTACTTCCTTATACCTATTATATTAACAATTATGGAGAGAAGTATTGCAGTTTTCACATAAAATATTCTAGAGTCAGAAGGTAAGAACGAATATGTGTAACTGAGAGAGAAAGAAACTCAGTGTTAAAGTCAAAGTCATAAAATACCTGATTTTAATATCAATAGTCACACCAATGAACTATACGTAGATAGGCAATTTTTTCGCCTACAGGACTTTAAAAAATGGAACCAAAACAAAACAAAGAGGCAATTCATACTTTACTACATACCAAGTTTATTTTGACATTTAATTATGGCTAGATATTGTCATAATACAAATAAAGCATGGACACTCTTACATATGTCCATGGAACTCTACAATCTGTTGTAACATTTATAAATTATTGGTATTCTCTTCGTAAAAACAAATACATATTTACAAAAGCAATCGTTTTTATTCAGAGTTTCAACGACTAAACAGCGGATTTCAGCGTTGTTGTGATATCTAACTTTCTTGAAGGTCTTTCTGATATTTCTATGAATTTGTTCTGTAAGCTGGTGTGTGTATATGCGTGAAGAAGGATTTTAACAATTAGTGTTTGTGTCGTGTCTGTACTTTTATGTCAGCCGCGTTTTGTAGTCGTTTCATATCCATATTTGCTACAGATAATAGAATTATATACTGGGATACTACATATTCCTCAATATATTCTAGTTAGGGCATTTTAAAACTTTGCTTACGAAAAAATTATATTGTTACTTTACTTTTATAACAAATCTTCAAATCTTGATCAGGAAACAGCAACAACTTAGAATAGTCTCTGAAACTAGATACTTCCTTTCAGCACCGCCCTCTACTAATATCGTTACCGATTTTATATTATATTGTAAAGCATTTAGAGCCATTCTTCTTCCTTTGAATAATATAGAACTGTCCTTGTGACACAGCAATGAGAAGTTCGACGAACTTCTAGCCATTTATTTCGGCGCGAACATTGCCAGCTTTCCACTGGAGAAAAAGCCCAGACACGACCCACCAGAAGAGACAGTGGCTTGAATTGGACGGCTATATTACAAATATCAGAATCCATAAGCAATTAAGCTACTGCAAGTTGTTATGAATTTTTATTGTATTTGAACTTCAAAAGGAAAGGTTCAAAGCAATAGAAAGCGTGAAATTAGTAAGCACATTGATGGAGTAATTTATGAACAATGGCTGTTATTTAGGATATTACGTATTGTTTAGACACACGTGGTAATCAGCTTTAGCTAGTTTATTTATGTATTACTGTTTGTGTTAGGACTGTGTGGGAATAGACATTAACGTTTGCTAGTTTATTACAAAAACACAAATTACACAATTCTACCATTTAACTACGTGTACAACGACGGTTAATGTATAAGATATTACCAGCCCTCTCCCCGATGTTCCATACTCGTATTTTAATTTAGAAATGAATAAAATAAATATGTGGCTTCTAGAACAGCTATACATTTTATACAATTTGTTACTGAAAGATATTGATGGAGTTTAATGGCAGCCCTCTTTCCTATAAGCAAATATTTCAGTATCGCTATTTAATTAATATACGTGATGTCGAACGATGAAATACTTTGCTTATTACACAAAGGTGTGGTATAGGATATTATGTAAATTATAATTGGTGAATACTCTATGTATTTTAACTTCAATAAAAATAATACGCAGATTTGTCACTCTAATTTAAATTTGCGTTCATTCCCATTATCGGGCTCATCCGACGTTTGCACGTCTATTTGTTTTTAAACTAGAAATGGGAATTAATTAATTAAATTTATCTCATTCTGTTTTTATGTAATTATTGTTCAATGATCTAGTGCATTTTTATGGTGAAAGCTTTATCTCTTATCATTGTAATTTCGTATAATCCCGGCTATTGCTAATAGTGGTTGAAAATTACTCTTATTCACGCAAAAGAATGTTCAACATCGGCGGAACGTCTGACTTCCTTCACCTCCCCGCGGCAGTCTTCCAAGTTCTGGAAATGCTGCATAGCCTATAGGTATCCTTTGGCTCTGGAACAATCATCGGTTGAAATGGTAGAGCAATTCTTTAGATAATTACAGTAATAGACATTTTAAAACGTTGTATCCTCTCTTTGGTCCCGTAGTCATTTACATACCTTTACAGGCTCTTCACTTTTCAGCAGTTGCTTTTTTCCGCAGTCTCCTATCCTCCCATTGTCCTTTCCACATGACTGTCCTTATTCCTTCATGCCGCATCTTCCGTGCTCTTCCTGTTTATTTCTACCAGGCGCAGCCTAATTTATTTACTTTTGGGTCCCCTTCCTCTGATATTCTTTAAGTATTTCTATACCATTGCAGACTTATTTCTTCTATCCTAACAATTATATTTTCCTCGAATTCATTTCATTTATTACGTATGTATTTCTTATATATTGTATTCTAATAACGTAAGGGAATCCTCACCATATATATGGAATAGAGGTGAAGCTTATGGATATGAAGATTCAGCACTCCCAGACAACCAAGTTAACCTCTTTGGAAACGACACAATAGCCTGAGACCATTGAGAAACAAAATGTAGTTAGTTGTTAATTATAAAATATTGTATCCCGGATTTCTAACATTACTAGTTTTCCCTCTGTATACAATTATTTAGGATGGATGCTCTGCTCTGGAATTTGGTTACAACATAAATACAAAGAAAATAAAACAAAACATTTTGAATGAGGTTAAAAAAATTTCGGCATCAGTATCAAATGCGTATTATAGCGTTATAAGCAGATTATTTTAATAGTATTCCGTTTTATTAATTGATAAACCATGACCATGTAGGTATATATACTGGGTGATGCAATTTAAACAGGTCACTTGAATAACACTGTCATTTTTAGTGATGGAAGAAAATACTTCGAACAGAACTTATTTGATGTGAAGGAGGACATATTGTGGTATAGATGGTTTTGTGAACAGTGCAGGTGTAGGGTAATTACGGATATCAACTTCATAATTTTAATTGGATTGATATTATGTATTATTTACTATTCAATAATACGTTTGAAGAAGCATAGAAGTGTGCTTTTATGGCCACTAACGAAAGCTGAAAGTCAAAGATTATAAACAATTAGTTTATTTCAATAAACCGATGAACTACTAGGCGCCCCATTATACGGTTTGAACCGTAGTAATCGGATGCATAAGTATGTGTTTATTCACCGTAATAAATATGCATACAGTTTCATGGATTTGCCATTTAAACTTTTAGCTTTCGGCATCGTTATATTTATGGACTTTTATTTGTGGGGTAAATTAAAACAAGAAGCGTACAAAGAAATACAAACGACCCCCGAAGACATGAAATGCCGTACAACACTATCATGCCCAGCGATAAGTTCTAATCAGCTTCAATGTACACTGTTTTCCACTCAGAATAGCTTTACCTCCTGTATCAAGCTTAAGACCACCACTTTTAACAGATGATGCAATTCTGAACATGTGACGTAAGTAAGTGACAGCAATTATTGTGGCTGACTTTAACAGAAATCGTTCATAATTAATCTTTAACCATCTTCAATAACTATCAAAACACAGTTGTTCTATTGCTATTCATACGCAATATTAAATGGTAGATAATAAACCCACTTAAAATTATGAAGTTTTTATCCGTATCTATCTACAACTACACTCATCACAAAAATTTTATATCACAATATGTCCCCCATAACCCCAAACAACTTCTGTCAGAAGTATGTTCTTCTATCGCTACAATGACTGTGTTATTCAAGTGGCCCGTTTTAAATGCTTCATCCGATGTATATAGAGTGTTTCGAATGAATATCGGCAACATTTGGCTTATTTTGCATAATTTTCTATGCAGTAACAACACTACTTTATATTCCATGGAATCCCAACCGATAGTCAAAGCCGTCTTCGCAAATGTATTAGCTTATAACTACAATGTTTTTCTTTTACAGTATATAGGCCTTGTAAATCCTTTTTGGTCTTTTACTAAATTATAAATTGAAATTAGTCTACTTTATATCCGATGTCTGTCGGAAAGAATGGATCTTTTCAATAGTGAAAGCATTATCAAACTCGTAGGAGTGGTTTTTGAGATTATGCTACATACATTCACACACAACCTTTCTCTCTTTATAATATGATATAGATAAGCGTTTAAATTTCTAAACTTTTGCTGTTAGTCGTATCTTTAAAAATTATCACATAAATGGACACATCGTTTACTGAACTTGCCTATCTCGCGTCACATACAGAATGATCATTCTATGGCGTTGGTTCCTTGCGACACTACTAAGTGTTTCGTGGGTTGCTAACCATAATTAGCATAAAACAAACTTATATTGTAATACATTAACTTAGAATATCATGCAATAATAAAAGACAATACAATAATACCAATTGGCGGTCATTCACACGTATTTCCAAGTATATGTGTAATGTTCCTAAGCTTTGTAAAGCTCAAAGCACGCTGCTGATTAGTTCGCTGCTGCTCGCTGATTTCTTTTTAAACCACATAATATGATATATTGTGGTATGTGCACAGATTATATTAATGGTAATACGCCCTCTGGTTACCGAGTCGAAGGTTGGCAGTTTATCTGAGAGTAGGGGCGAAGGAGGGGAAACTGTCATTGGTAGGGATATGGCGTTAGTGACGCCAAGCTTAGCGTGGGTTTTTCTTAGCATTCTGTGAATAGTGTTCGCGAGAGTTAGACGGATACTGCGACATGGCGTCCTCGCCCGGCAGACACATGGGACACTATAAACTTGAGAATGGCGCAATAGCAAGCGACTAGCTCGAAATATTCTTATATCCCCCATTTTTTGTTTAATCTTATGGCGGAATCCAGACGAAGTCCCAGTCAAAAGGGTTCTGAAAAAATATTCATAAAAACACACAAAAAATAATGAAAACAGTTGGAACTGACGAAAGAAAAAATTTATCAGAAGTAATCATTGTGACACACAACAAATTGAAATATCATCTTAAAATTTCGAGAGACAGGCACCCACCTGAGTAATAAACCCTGAGTAATAATTTTGATATCCCTGTCACTGCCAGACAGAAGGATGATACTTCAACCATTAAAATCATCCCGGAAGCTAACTAACCGGTTGTGAACGAGGGTAAAATACATTCAGCAGAGTAGACACGAACCGTGTCGTCACTGTAACCAAGCTCATGTATTCTATAAATATCAATCCTACATCACTGTGGGCATGTAGCAAGCACAGCGAGTACACTAAAATGTCATGAATTAACTTACTAATCACACAACAATTTATCAAGTGAGGAAAAAAACACATCTCTCTTTTATATCTTAACAGTAAAATGCCCTCACAGACCTGAAAAAAATCACATTAAAGCATCTTGGTAAGCACATGTCACATTTATTACCTAAAACAAGGGTGGCGAAAATGACTTCCTTCCGCGAGTCACCAAATATGCAACATGCACTGTATTACTCAGCAGCATGTGAAAATCAAACGGACGATTGCAGAAAGGGAACTTGCGCCTGTGAGTCAAAATAACTCGCGAGTCACGTTTTCGCCACCTCTGACCTAAAATAACACAACAAAGTTCATGGAGGAAATACTGTAAAAAGCTTCTTATCTGTAAGAGAGAGCAATTAACAGTTTATAACCTATATGGTCCTACGGGATCGTAGTAAGGGAAGATGCGGGAAACATGTACTGGCTGGGTATTGATCCTGAGAGCGTTAGAGCCACGCACTGCATAGGTGACAGGTGTGATTTGCTTAATAATTTCAAAGGGACCAAGGTATCGATGAAGAAGTTTGATGCATTTTCCTTTTTTCCTAAAGGGAGAAAAAACTTTGACAATTTCACCCTCTTGAAATTTCTCATCACGACACTTCATATCATATCTCTGCTTCTGCTTCAGTTGAGGTTGGTTTATATTGGTTATAGTTGCTTCCCTGGTCTTCAGTATATCCTGTAGAGTATTACGGAAACACAAATTGTTAGAAAATGACTGGAGTCGTGCCTGGTGAGGTAAAGTGGGTTCTCGGCCAGAAATTAAGAAAAAGGGTGAGAGCTTAGTTGTACGAGAAAATAACTAGGGCGAAATTGTGTCCCAGTTTCTTTGAATTGAGTCAACAAAATGATTCAGCATATTAGCCAGCCAGTTCTGATTAAAGCGCTCAATGAGGCCGTTGGTATCTGGATGGCAAGAACTTGTGAATTGTGGCGAAACTGTCAAGGGTTTGAGGAGGTCCTGCGTTACCTCACTAATCAAGACCTACCCACTGTCAGAAACTAGCATTTCTGGGGCACCATGGCGGCAAATAATACGATGTAAAATAAATTTGGCTACATGGGGAATAGTGGCAGCAGGTAAAACACCTGCTTTCACCCAGCGTGAAGCATACTCTGTCCAGATGATGATGAGGTAAGTGCCAGAATTTGAACGTGGTAAGGGGCCCAAAAGATCCATTTCCCAACGTTCACCTATGTCGGTCACAGGGATAGGTTGTAGAAGACCAGCTGGCCGTTGATTCTTGGGAGCCTTTCTAGATTGATACATAGGACAAGTACGGACATAGTGTTCAATATCCTTCTTCAAGCTTACCCAGTAGTAGCGAGAATTAATCTTAGAGAAGCTCCTAGAGAAACCTAAATGATCGGACAGAGGTTCGTCATGACATGAACACAAAATATGTACATCAGAGGCTCTGGAATCATTAATAAGTGAAGAGGCCCTGTTGACACAAAATTCTTGCTATAAAGGACATTGGACTTAAGTGTATAAGTAGACGCCTGACGCTGCAATTTTGGAGAGGCTGTCGAACCAGGCTGTAAAATATCAATGAGAGGTCGAAGAAAAGAATCAGCTTTCTGCTTCTCAGAAACCTCAAGGGGAGACAACAAACAAGTATTGAGGTCGTCGAGGTCTTCGACTTTATGTTCCCCAGTCTACCAGAAAGGAAAACGAGATAAAGCGTCAGCTTCATATTGTAATTTACCAGATTTGTAACAGATGGCGTAATCAAACTCTTGCAACTCAAGGCTCCAGCGAGCCAGCCTGCCTGTTAAATCTTTAAGGCTGTTGAGATAACACAGGGAATGGTGATCCGAAACAATATGAACTTTATATCCATAAACAAAACATCTGAAATGTTTGACTCTGTAGTTTTTCTCACACTTGTAGAGTGTCCGAGACACATACGCCAGGGGTCGAAGATGGGCATCCTGCCTTGGAGGAGAATGCTAGCAACGCCAAAACCACTGGCATCAGGATGGAGTTTGGTGTAAGCCCCAGGAATGTAATGAAGTAACACTGGTGTTGAAATATAACATATTTTAACTGTTGAAAAGTCTGTTGTTGTTCGGGCCCCCAAGAAAGATCTTGGTCTTTTATAGTGAGCTGGATCAAAGGATGAGCAATTTGTGCATTAGCTTTAATAAATTTCTTATGGATATTAAAGAAACCTGACATCTTAAAGACATCCCGAACATTCTTGGTTGTGGGTAATATCTGGATGACTGTAACTTTTCCGTATCTGGAGTAAGACTGCATTTAGACACTTCAAAGCCTAAAAATTTAACTTTATTAATTCCAGAAACATTTTTCAGGCTTAAGCTTAAAATTATATAGCTCCAGTCTCTGTAAAACAGCCTCTAGATTGTCTAGCAGTTCTTAGAAGGATTTGGCGTAAACCAGAATGTCATCAAGATATGCCAGGGCTTTCTTGAAGTTTATAACACCTAATAATTTATCAGCAATGAAACTGAAAAAGCGTGGAGCATTAGATAAACCAAAACTAAGTCTCTCAAATTGATACTGCCCCTGATGTGTAACAAAGTTCGTGAACTGCTTAGAACTTTCCTCTAAGGCAACCAGAAAGTAAGCCGACAATAAATCAAGAGAATGAAATCAGACTTCATTAACGTAACTGAGCAGGTCATCAATGATGGGTAACGGAAAAGAAGAAGCGACTGTTACACTATTTAACTTACTACAGTCAACAAAAAATCTCATGGACCCATATTTCTTCTTGACAAGTACATCAGGAGATGACCAAGGAGACTGAGACTCAGTAATAATGCCGGTATGCTTCATTTCTTGAACCTATTGTGCAATAGTTTTTTTCTTTATGAGGAACCGTATAGGGTCGTTGTTTGAGTGGGGTCAGTGTGGTCAGTGATCTGTATAGAAAATTCAGCAACATCAGTCATCACTGATTCTTGCAATGAGGTGGCAAAGACATGAGAATATTTAACCCAAAGTTGATGAAGCAGTCAGACTGGCTAATGGAAAGTTTACTATTAACATTAAAGTTGAAATTAGGAGCTTTCAATGTAGAAACATCCCTAGGAGAGATAGAATTACTCTGAACAAATGCAACATCTAGCACAGTAGCGAGAACAGTATTAGTAAATAATGTTTGAATTTGAGCGGAAGTGTTGTGGACAGGAAGAAAAATTTCATCTTTGGGTTCACAAACAATAGACGGAAGAGCAATATGCTTTTTGCGCGTATTGCTTGGTGAAGACTCTAACATAACAGCATGAAAGGGAGACTCTGAGAACTCTATCGAGACATTACAGTCTGAAAAAGAAGGTATTCTGGCATCACTTTTAACAAAAGCCTTAGCTGTGAATTTTTCACAGGGGTCGTCCAATACTGGGATTAAAGCTATGTCAGACAAAGGCAAAAATCCTTTTCTAAAATAGCAACCTTACAAATATCATCTCCTACTGCAACAGTAACCGTGTTATGTGCATAATCAATGACAACTTTATACTCACTTAAGAAGGTATTATCCAGGATAAATCGTGTGCTAAATCTTTTACTACTAAAACATCCTCCTGGAAAGAAAAACCATTAATATGGAAAGGCAAAACAGTGTGGTAAAGAGCATCCAATACTTTGTTTCCAGCGGTGCGCACTAACATATCAACAGGATCCAGTTTGGCAACATCATGGACATGGCGGGCATGGATAATGTTAACACCACCGTCTGTATCCAAAGAATATTAATTTGTTGCCCATCGATGAGTCCAGGGACCTGCAAAATGTGGCGCAGAGGAAGAGAAGCACTGGCAACAGTAGGTTGCTGCCCATCACTGCGAGGCAACACTACCCGTGTGGCTGTGAGGGGCGGCGCTGCTCGTTTATGTTACCTGTTGGGGTGAAGGTCAAAAGGTTACCAGAAAATTTAATTAATTTGGATCACGCACATGCAGGTGGCGCAAATCGCTGGTAACGAGATTCCGGGACCTTGGTGTGGAAATTAAGGGGAAGGTGTGGGTTTTATACTACACTGAAAAATTACATAACACACGTTACCTTTACAAACCTTAAATTTATTCACAACATGTCTGGCGAATCTCTACATAATGAACAAAGGAAAAGGGGTTAAGGGAGATGCCCCTAAACCGTAGACCGGCCACACACACGTCTAACTCCAACGAACACTTCCACTAGAGTGACGCTTTCTTACCCCACCAACATTGTCTAGCCGAAACCAGACAGGGTCGACGTCATACCAGACAACTTCAAAAACATATTTCCCTTTGGCGTGATCCGCACCGAAGGGAAAACCCGTTAAGCCCAAATACGACTAAAGAAAGACAACAATGCTAGGTCTGGTACAGCACAATAGTACGTCTGGTAGTGAAAATAAAATTAATAATACTCCACAATATATACATATATGTTTATATATGTAGATTTAAAATTTCATTTTTATAGTGCACTAGCAATTTCAATGTATAATGAATATCATTGTAACAATGTAACTTATGTCTTTAAATGCATATGTATGTTAATTTATTCGTATATTTATATTTGTGTAACAGTTTTGTGCTATGTATTTAAATGGAAAAAATGTTCTGGATAATCGGATTTAGTCCAATTAAAACTAAATAGTGAGAAAATTAAAGCATTGTATTTAGTTGTATGAGGAAACATTTTAACACGAGTTTAAAATAAGAACATTTGAATTCTTTTACAGGAAGTATCATAATAATTATTCCTATTTTTCAGATTCATAGAGGACATGCACATATTATTTTCTTAATAATATAGTGTCTTGTAATTTAATATAATATCTGAAACTGGTTTCTTATTAACTAAGATATTGTCTGATATCACACAAATTACTTTACATATTAAGCTTTCTAATTTCAATATAATTCCTTTCAGAAATTCAAACAGGATTTAGATTTGTATTCTTTTCACATGCAACATGTATTAATGTACTCTGTGTGTGTGTGTGTGTGTGTGTCTGTCTGTGTGTGTGTGTACTACGTGCTATAAATGATTATACAGCATATCACTCAACTCCATTGCATATCTGACCAATAACGTTTCCAACCTTATGATCCACAAGGAGTTTCAGGTGAATCTCGTCTATTAAGAGGAAAACAGTTCTCTCCTATTCACTTAATATATTCAGCTTTTTTAGCCAGATATCACAGAAAATTGGCTGAGTACTACTCAGTTGCCAATGTTATTGAAAGTCTGTCCCAATCTCGAGGCAAAGTAGCTGGACATGGTATCGTTAAAAAAGCTCTGCTCTTTAAAAATTTACTACAATGAGATTATATGGAATGTACCGGAGACCAGAAACTCACGAATAGCCTGCCCATGACTTTTCACAAATCAAGTAAAGAAACCTGTTCTATTGTAAACGAAATTCCTTCTTTTTTGTCTGCTAATTTAACAAATTTTTAAAGCATCATATTCCATGCTATTGTCAATGGGTTGTTTTTTACACTGCTTGCTGAATTAGATAAAGATCATGAAGAACTTATCCTTAGATAATGTTACTTACTACTGCTGGCTGATTTATGTTGTGCAATTCAACTTCATTTGCAACAGCTGATAAAACAAAATACTCTCAAATATAAACTAACACGCAACTTTTACCACTGGGCAATCTCCCACAAAATAAAATATACGCCACCGTCTTTTTCTTTCCTTCTAATAACCCATACATCATTTAGTTCACAGAAAGCAATCTTCTCAAGTAGTTCCTATACAGTGCAAAATGTGGTATTCTTGCTTCAATCTTCTTCAGCACTCAAACCATCTAAAATTCCAGCATTTATAGATTCATTTTCCAAATGATATGCAGGATCTTCCCTTGAAGCAGAGTGTTTTGAAAATAGGAAAGACACAAAGGCAAAAGAGAAGAAATTTTACCTGTAACAAGTTAAGGGATATAAAGGGATTAGTTTAGTAAAGAAAATCTTTAATGACATATAAGTAATAATCAAAAAAATCTGATGTGTTACACTCACATGACTTTCTCTACTCTTGTACAATCTAATTTTACAAACGCCTATTCTCCATATGCTTCATGATAATCGAGATATCGAGATGTCAATCTTATTGGTAATTTTCTTGTAGATGCAAGGGGAGTATGGTAGCTTTTAAGCGATAGTCAAATATTTTAACGCTGGTTGCTATGTGGCGCATTTCATTCTCTTTGCATGTCCAGGACATAAAAAAAATGAATAACGAATTTGAGAAAAAGTATAAGTATTGAAAAATTTAAGGAAATAACAAGCAATATCTCGAAAACGGTTCACTCAACAAAAAAAATGTATATGACATAGGTTGTGTATTTTAACGCGATCTACATTTTTTGTGAAGTAAAATTCTGTCTATCTCTTACGGTTTACCAGTTATGCAAAAGTCGTTCACAATAAAGAATACTTTTGGAGACATTCCCAGAAAATTCGAGATATACATTTCATTTCTCATGACATTATCTTAAACATATGATATTTTCATCAAAATCGTTAGAGCCATTTTTGAGAAAATTAAAATTTTCGAAAAATGTTCCGTAAAGGGTAGTCTGGGGTGGGGATATTTTCTTGAAAGCCTTCGTGTCGCATCTCTGGAAGATACTGAACCTAAATACCAAGTTTGGTGTTTATCCGACTGTTCGTTTTTGAGTTATGCTGTTCACAGACACACACACAGACACACACACACACACAGACACACACACACAGACACACACACGGATATGTTTCCAAAAATGCTTTTTCTGGATTCAGTGGGTCTCAAAACATGTATTTCCAGTGAAATCTCGGTATCGAATTTTTGGGTGGAATGCAATACTTCCCCTACTTACTATACGTAGTAGAGAAAGTAAAAATAACACTTGAAGTTCTACAGCACACCAAAGCAAACACATGATAATAATAATAATAATGATAATAATAACAATAATAATAATAATAGAATCAATATCACTTTAACAACAACCATAATGTTTGCAGTTAATAGCAATGTTTATAAGTGCAAATAATTAAGGAAGTTTAAGTAATTTTAACAATTCACAAGATAACATGTGTAAATGATTTGACTATATGTACAATTTAATGACATTATTTCATATCTCTTGACCATTAGCGTCTAATTCTACTTAAGACGTGAAAGAGCATTAAGCTCAGAGGCTTTCTTTCAGTTTGAGGGATTTTGTGTGCGTTAAATATATGATATGGGACCCACGGCTTTACAACCCTTCCAGACGCAAATAAAATTTCTCAGGGCAACAGAATTGTATTAATAATAAGCAAGCTTAGATATGGTTCAAACAGGTTATATCCATACAGCATTTATCTTATTAACAGTATAAATACTCATAATTCACCCCTGTTTGCCACTTTTGTGTTAGTTTTATTCCATTAATACTTTAAAAAATGAATTAATATACCTAAAATAAACCCATTTATTTGTCATGTCATTTGTTCAACACAGAGCTAATATTGCACTGCTTTAATTAATCAGGGTAAACTTTCATCTGAAAATACTTTATATGTTAACCGCAAATTATTTTTACTTTAAAATGTGTTCCATTTAGCTTTATTTAGCGACTCTCTTTAACTACTGTGGTCCTTAGCGTCCCATTCTATATTGGGCGCGAAAGACTGGTATTTTTGGTCAGAGGCCTCTTTATCAGGTTTGAGGGTCCTTTACGTGCATAAATCTACGACACGGACCACCGACTTTACTTCTGTTCTAATTTTTACCCGAAAAAAATCTATCGCCCTCCGCCGAATTTGAACCCACGACCTCAGGAACTAGAGACTAACATGGCAACCACTACACCGCAGAGGTCGACTCTTTAAAATTTCTGTGGGGCAAGCATAGGCCAACAAACTATAGGCTATAGAAAGCACAGTGAAGCTAGTACTTTAGGTTAGGTTATGTTATCAGTGTTACTGTAATTATAACACTACTGTATTTATAATGCTACGGTTATTAATATAAAACTTTTGCTTTTTCAGTTTCTTCCAAGACACCCACTTTAATTTATCATAGTGCACTTTGGTTTGAAATATTCTACTTATTAACCGCAAACTATTATTTAGCTTTACAATATGTGGGTGACAAGCATAGGCCAACTCACTGTGGGCTATAGTATGTACAGTGAAGCTAATACTGTAGATTAGGTTAGGGTGTGTAATCACTGTTTAATCAATTAAAACAGTACTGTATTTATAATGCTACAGTTATGCATGTAACACTTTTACATTTTCCATTATTTTCGTTTAAGAACACGTTCTTACTTTAATTTATTATAGTGCACTTTCGATTTAAAATATTCCATATTATTATTATTATTATTATTATTATTATTATTATTATTATTATTATTTAACTTTATGTGTGGCTGACAAGCATAGGCCAATGCACTATAGGCTATAGCAAGCACAGTGAAGCTAGCTTACTGTGGTGCAATGATACACTTCTTTCTATGCCATGGAGCTGAAAGTGCTTTTCATAAACCTATAAAAGCGAAATTCATTTCAATAAATAATCTCAGGAGGCAATTTGACACTCTACTTGTGATGATCGCTAATCACCACAAATTAACACACTATGAGAGGCACCATAAATTGACGTCATTTAAGACGACGTGATGAAACGACAAACATACATAACACGTCGCCACTGATGATTACGCTTGGTATAAACAAGTGAACAACGAGGCGTAGTAATAGTCACAAAGAAGTAGGTTCAGCTCTCGCAACTGTGCGTGCGGAGCAATACGGGCCAATGAATAGAAGGAGTCGTATTCAAGTTCCTGAGAACAGAATATCGAGATGGTGGTGGTGTGTGTGTGTGTGTGTGTGTGTGTGTGTGTGTGTGTGTGTGTGTGTGTTTAGTATGATGTCTTCTAAAATTGGGCACGCAAGAGTATGGAAATAACGCCGTGGAAATTAGCTAAGCATGTATAACTTCTTGCTCGAATTGGTATGTTATAAACCATACTTCAGACAAGATAAGTGGCTACAAAAGTCTTACACAACTCAGGAGACCTGCTAAAATTATTAAAATCACTTTCTAAGAATCATTAATATCATTTCGTATTTCTGTGAAATCCGACAATTATACGTCATGTGTGTGACTAGTAGATACAAAGCTAATGAAACTACATTAGTAAAGCTACACAAATGGATGGTGATGTACGGCATGGTATGGTAAGATGGAGCAGCAGTGAAAGAAGGTTGTGTTTAGATTCGACGCTAAGAAAACTCGCGACGCAGAGACGGCCAAATGTAGAACCTCTGCATTTACAGTAATGGTTAGATTAACCTTTAGACGAAGATAACAAGAAGACGCTCTAAAAGATCCCCCCACGTCCGAGGACCATGTGTTGGCGTTTATCCGGACGTCACATAGATTGCGGAGCGGACAATAAATCCGGTAAAAGGGTACCAATTAAATTTACACTTGTTGTAGTTAATGTTTGTAGGGCTACTAATGAACTCTCAGTGAACAAAGAATCGGTGGTTTTATAGCAAAACGGAAAATTGTAGTAAAAGTATGTAAACAATTTTATGATAAAAATTTAAATCTTTTCAAAGTTTGGATTATTAGGAACATATTATGTAACGTAAACGCATGTATCTTGAAAAACTAGTGTTTGTGAACTAGTAAAGTGAGAAACTAAAGAAACAAGCAATATGAATAGTACAAGAAAATGATTAATTCATTCAGTGATAAGATTCATATGAGAAACTTTTTTTGTGCAATTAAAATATTATCCTGTTTCTTTTAAAGGTTATTCTACTCACAATAAAAAACAAACAAAATGGAGATGAGTACTTCAGTTCACAAATCAAACCTCCGTTCTTTGGGATGGGTAGCTTTCAGTGTTTAGGTAGATGAGATGGGAAAGAGAATATTATGTTAATGGATATAGTGAAGTGGAATGTGTTTAATTAAAACAGATAGATTTAAAGTGGCATGTTACTATTATGGATTATCACAAATGGTGGCAAAGCGTTTTGCAAATGCAATTAATATCTACCTATTATAACATAAGCAAATCACTACCATAAGCACCACATCACGTATCACAAAAGTTATAAAAAATCACGTTACATGCTTTACGCGTGCACGTGTTATGTTAAACATTTTACAGACGATTACCGAATGCAATTTCACAGTATATCAATAAAAGCAAAAGGAGATGTTAATAATGCACATAGGTATGTAGCTATTTTATAAAAGCTTACCACTTGTATTCTGTACAAATTAAATTATCCCGGTGAACGGGTTATTCATTACTTTCTTAAGTTTTCGTCTAATGGAATCTTAAACACACTTTCGGCCGGAAAGAATAGCTTTCTGTACACTAGGGCATGTAGTATTTGCGTGGAATTTTCCACTTTGTCACCAATTACATTCTACTTTAATAAAACAGGAATAGGACTACATTAATAAAGCATAAATAAAACATAAAACTATGTAGGTTTAATTACTAGCACACATATCGGAGAACTTGTGATTGTGACGTCGGCAGCCAAGCGGCGGCCTCATTCCTAGGAGGCTTTGGCTTTATCTATAGCGGAGCTAAATACACAGCAGGTAAAAGTATCTAACCGAAAGTCTAATAATAGTGAACCATACTCTACATTTGTAGCATTACAAAGCACATACGTGAAATTTCAAACATATTTGTTATAATTAGTCAGAACATTTATCACACCATTTCTACGTTACAGTTAGAGTAGAAAATGTTGACTGTTTATCTATTTCATTAATATTATTATTTTATGCGTAATGTGTATAGTAATTGAATCACAAGGAATAAAACAGAAACGATGGTTTCACGTTTAAGTGATCAGCACTTAACGTAACAGGAAGAACATTATATTTCAGAATATAAAACCTAAGACAGATAATACAAACAGAACATTTTAGATACCTATAAAAATAATACTGGTCAACAACAACAACAAAAATTGAATAAAACAAACAATTTAAAAACTCCCTCTTTGGAAAAAAGTAATGTTTTCCTTGTGTAGTTGAAATGGTGAATACAAATATGTTAGTCACATTTATCTAACAAGTCCACTTTGGGAGCAGGTACCTCTGAAGTTGGAAGAAAGTGCCTTTGTCTGATAAATTTTACTAGCTATTGGTCTTTATGATATTAGTTTTAATGCAGAAATGGTAATTGACACCAATAATCTAATCCTTAGATAGAATTATAAAGGCTTCATAATGGAACCTGGATGACTACGTTTACATACCAATGGGAAGTTTAAAAGTGCGACCCTCCATAGCTTGTATGATAACAAACAGTAAGCGTATTATTGGCTACATGCATACATCTTTCACACATTCAGTTGACACGAAAAGAACATATGCAAATGTGCCACACCTTTTATATAAAATAAACTACGAAGACCATAAATGGAGCGCATATGCTTATCTTGAATTTGTAGCAACAACAGGTTTATACAGAATTCAACTGCTTCATTTTAGAGTGGGACAGTCGCACGAGGGACAAACACCATATTTTGAAAAAAACAAAAATGGCCACACCGAAACGAAAACACTCTTGGTAAAAAAAAATGTGACACATGAAGTGTTATTCGACAGGTCAAACATTACATTGCCTTCTTTTCACATTAAGATGGGCTTAATAAAACAATTTATGAAGGCAATGGAGAAAGGAGGTTCAGGATTCCCTTACCTGAAGGAAAAGTTTCCAGGAATTAGCAAGGCCAAAATAAACGAAGGCATTTTCTTTGGACTTCAAATACAGCAAGTATTTCAGGACGTCGTGTTCAAAGACAGATTTAATTTAACCGAGAGAAGAACCTGGAATACATTTGAATATGTTTCACTTTCTGGGAAACAAGAAATCTAAACATATGAAAAATTTTTGGAGTGTATATTTGTCTCATTTTGTAACACGGGTTGTAATATGTCTCTGAAGCTGTATTATTTTTTAAAATTCTCATTTGTAATTTTTCCCAACAAATGCGTGAGATGCTTCTGATGAGCACGGTGATATATTTCACCAAGATAAAGCTGAAATGGAAAGGCGGTACAGCGGGAAATGAAACAAAAACATGTTAACCGACTACTATTGGACACTTGTACGAGAGACAACTGAATAGCTATATAAAAATAAGAATAAAGTAAGATTTTTCATTAAAACGGAACTTTTCCTCAAATGTAATACTGTTATTGTTAGGATACCCATAAATTACAATCAGATGTTAAAAATAAAAGTAGACGAAAATGCTGTGAGAATTACATGTACAACTGTAATAATTCAGTTCAGCTGCTCACCATTTCTTTTAGTTTTGTGAGTGTTGTTTAACTATTTCGCTTCATTTATTTGTAACGATGTTGATAGATTTTCCATCATGTCAGTGTTATTTTCTTTCTGCATGCAGGAAATGTGGTTTTATTTTTTAGATATAAAATGAAATTACCTCTATTTATATATATTTGGAATACACATTTATTTGTTTACGGTTACTACGATTTATCATTTGACCCAATCTGGCTTAAAAAAAAGGTATCAGGCTAGAGTTTCAAATGTACGGACAAAATCTTATGCTTGTTTATATTAATTCATGGCTCTTTTAAAATAGTGCGTTACACAGCAGTTTGGTTTTCAAATTCAGCTTTTTGTCATAAAAACCATAAGATTGGCCCTTTTTTTCAAGAGGATTTTGCTAGCGACCAGTGCAATTTGTAAGTAACTTATAGCAATCATAGAATAAAATAAAGCGTAAATACAACTTGAATTAAATGTTTTATTGTCTGTTGCTAAGTTTTCCCGTGACCAGGTGGTGATATTTAGGGTGATATTTTGTGATGTCTCGACTCTGAAAACTGCTTTAAGATGTTCATGAATCAGATTACTTTGTTGTCCGCGATTTCAAACCGGAGAAGAGCTGCTCGCAGTTTAAGAGGTACCTGACATACACAAGGTTTTAGCAAGAAAATGTAAACGAGTAAAAAATTTGCAAAAATCAAACAAGTCCACCTTGTTAATAAACGCGTCTTTCAGTTCTCTGTCATACTAAAAGTCAATGATTTCTAATTGTAAGTTTACACGAACTCAATTAATATTTACTGCGAATGGTCTAGGAAATATATCAAATTGTGCTTCAAGGCCTTTCCAATAGTTCCTGCAATGTAGTAAGAGCTTCTGCATACTCTTTAACGTCATGTTAAACATCAGCTTGAAAAAAGAGGCAAGTTTGGAAATTGAGAAGTAGTTATCTGTAAGTTGACTTTCCCACAATTCAAGTTTCATTTTGAAGGCCTTTATTTTATACGACATTTGAGTTATAAGGGGACGTTTCCCAAGCAGAGATACATTAAGACGCTTCAAATGCAAACTCAAATCAGCAAAGAACGCAAGATCACTCCTTAAAACCCCACTACATTGGCAGGCTGTCCTCGCTGTGACGCCACCTATCGCTGCCCGGCGAACGGGCCCTTGGTTCTGCCTGCTGCCCTTTGCTCAAAAGTAGTGTACCTACCGGTGCCGGTCTCTGTGTTTCCATGTCAAATGCTACTGGAGGGGCATAGAAGTGTGGTTAAATTGATGTACTTAATGAAAACGTTTATGACTGCAGCACTCATTACGGCTTCATTATTATTATTATTATTATTATTATTATTATTATTATTATATTTTAGAAAAGGGCTTGGGCTAGACATTGTTAAATTCTTTCGCATCATTTTCAAAATCATTAATTACGCACCTATTCTTCCATCAATATACAATTTGAAAAAACCGGCTTCGGCATTTAGGCATTGCTTGAATTCCTGTGTATGAGTTTCAAAATCATTAATTAATTACCTGTTACTTCATTAATGTACCTATTTAGTGTACTTCTTCGCAGTTTGCAAGTGTAAGTGTACTTTTAGGGAACTGTGCCTTAGTATTGTGTCCTGCCGATATCCCTTTCATAACTGTGATATTTTTGTTATTGATTTTAATAGTTTTTTATTCAAACTGCCATCTGTTTACCGCGTTCGCGTGCGATGACATTCCAGACATCAACTTCATATGGGCCTGTTACTGGATTCACCAACCATTTCTCAATTATGTAACTTGTTAAACTTAGTACAGGAGAGTCCATCGATACACTTTTGTTTTAATATATTGAATGAAGTGAAAATTAGATAAACTAATTGTTGTTTTCCTGATTCTGTATTTAATTGCGCTAAAACGTTGCATAATGCTGTTTTTCACTTGTCATTCTCTACACTCTTGAAGCTATGTTTCTAATATAGTACATCATATTATAGTATATAGTACACGTGCGCTACACAATTGTGTGTGTGACTTCCTGAATAATTTGAACGTTCCATCAAAAAGTTTTAGATCCAAATCCTAGAATTCTGTTCTGTTATAATCTTTTGCTATTCTGTTTCCTCCATGTTGATTCTGTAAATATTTTTCAGGTGAAACAACTTCTTTTCATCTGAAGGTTTATATTATGTCTTAAATCCTTTGACTCTTATTATAACGAAAATCATAGATCTTCTATAAGATTAATTATTCTTCATTATTCCATAAGTTTAAATATTAAGTTATTATTTCCAAATTTGGTGGTATTTAATTATTAGTTATACACACTATTTCTTTTTTCCTTTACAGCGTTGAAATGCAAATTTACGTATTCCCTGCCTTGATTCGTAATGAAAGTGTATTAATTTGTAGCAGTAATTAATGTTTTCGAGCTCTTTGTCCTTGTTTTCCATAACAATGTTCAGTTTCATAATTTGAACTTCGGCAGTTAACTGACTTGTTAGTGGAATTTTTCATCTGATCGATATAACGTAAAGCAATAGAGCACTTCTCCTTTAGTCTAGTAGTCGTATTCCCCTTTCATCGTCCCCGTAATTACCAAGTCAGTTATGTCAGGGTGACTGCAGAAAGACTACTAAAAACTGTCCCTTTTCAGTTTCTTTTATATAGCGTCAGAGTACAGGATGAGGGGTTTGGAAGCAGAGGATTGGAAGTATTGTATTAGCTGACGAAGCCGGGATACAAAGTAATGAGTGAGGTAGGCAGTAGAAAAAACAGGAATGAATTGTGTAAACAGTAAAAAAATGGAATATATAAAAAAGGAAGTTACTATCAAGTGGTGAAGTCAGTAAATGTCAATGTCTTGAATTATACTAAATTAACTACGCTTACAATAATGTACTATTATGAAATCCTATATGGAATGAAGATTTTTGAGGAAAACATTTTTTAAGGGATCGTCCTCGTGATGATCTTAATTTAAAAAAAGTTGTTTTGTACGAAAAGAGTTCACGAAGTATGATCCAGAACTCCACTGTTACAATCACTTTGGATAAAGGACATAAAGGCTTAAGTTACCTGTTTGCCAAGAAAATAATGTTAAGGTAAAAATCAAGAACTCAGCAATTATTACTCCGTAATTAATCTAAACATCGGGAATCCTTCACCACGTATGTTGAAGGTTTCCCAGAGCTAAGGGGCTAGAAATACTGGATTTCCAAATAAAAGCACTTACCTATCTAGGCGGGACATTAATTTTCAACAAACTCTTTGTGCGGCACAGGATGAGAGTAGAGAGCTTTCAGCGTCACATGCCAAAAGCCGATACATCTACACTTAGCTATGTGGCATTCGCCTTTTTTGGCGGGGGGATAAAGGAAAGTACTCCAGTAAAAGCTAACTTCCCCAATCAAGGGTAGAGTTCCAGACCGTTCTTGTGTGTGCAGACACGCAGCTGTATGTGGCCGTTAAGAGATCACGCTCACGAAAATACCTTTTCCTCCACTAAAAAGTACGAATGTGTTGACATGCATTTCATTGGTTAAAGTACATAGAAGTGTTTTGTCAGAATTAAGGATAAATAGAACCATGCTTAAAGATTATTCAAAAGGTATATTCCCCCCTTTTAAAATTTCTGCTCTTACAAAATTATTTATAGTGATGCGTTTGGACCAGTTTTGAATAACTAAATAGTTTAATGTAATACCAAATAGTTTAATAGATACGTTGATACCAGCAGTCATTCCTTCCATCTCTTTTGTTCTTTCTCAACAATATGTACCTATTCTTATGGAGCGGTGGACTCTATAATTTTTCTTTTCTTACATATAATTTATATTTCTTCCAAATATTTCTTAATTATTTCTGTCGTACTAAAGTTGTAAATGTACATTTTTTCTCTGAATATATTCTATTAATAAAGAGGGTAAAAGCTGAGAGTTGTGAGCAAATGGTATGTTTAAACGGCAGAATCCCTTGAGGTATATTGAAGTTGGTATTAAGTTTTCTTCCTCTTGGTTATTATATTATTTTGAATGTCTCTATGCAGATGTTCCAGAATTTTTAAATGTTACCACCTTAGGCAATTGTTGTCAACTGATCGGCATTCAGTATTTAGCGGGGTATTCACGGCCATACAAGGATGTTGAGCAGGTAGGCGGGCAAAGTTTCCCTCCAAGTGTAGGGCTGACTAACAAGGTGTGTAATGAAGGTACAGAAAGCGAATTAAGCATTCCGGGAGCTTATTAACCTCTTCCCTACCTTGGTGCACCTCTGAAAAACGTGTTTGGCACAACCGGTTTCCTGCAGGTTGTATTTTCAGGTTGTATAACATGGAAAGAACATAGAATCTTAATACCAGCATACGCACCCGCTTTCAAATATCTGACTATCACTGCGGTTTCCTCTATCCCCTTTTAACTAAAATGAAATATGAATGAAACTAGTTCTGCAAATGTTTATCTCTTTCATCATGAAGTAGACAGAAAAGTAAGCTTTCGCCAGGATAACTATAGAGGTACATAAAAATAAACCACGATGAGTGTGAATGTAGATGACTATTTTTTGTCAACCTCCGATGAGTCATACTTAAAAGACAAAAGTACACAGCCGAATTAATTTATTACCAATTGTTAGGTACAAATGCGTTTACTTTTCAACATAATCGCATTAAGGTTGAGGCATTTGTCATACCTGTGGACAGGCATTTTGATTCTCTCTGCACAGTATGTTGCCCCAGTGAGTAAGATAGTTGGCGGTGATGAGATGGGGCTTAAGGGTGATAAACTTCAAAGGTCATCAGCGCCCTTACAATGTATAATATTTAAAATTGAAAACCTAAAATACAGGACACAAACTCGCTTAGGATAAAACACTAAAAAAATAAGTAAAGAAATTCTGAAAACCACAACACTAAAGACATGGTAAGCAAAATCATAAAAGAATAGAAGGACGTGTCAAGAACCTTAGAACTCAGAGGACAAGAGCGCCAAATTCCGCCGGGGAGAAGAGCCCCCTTAAAACAGCCAAATAAAGGCAAAAAACTAAAAGACGCTCAGCGCATCAAATGCGCCGACTAAAACCACTTTCACTGATAAAATCTAAAAGACATTCTACAGCCTGCGCGTCGTAGGCCAAAACGTTGGCTATGCCAACAGGCACAGAGACACGAACGCGCAATGGAGCTAAAACTTGACACTCTTCTAAAATGTGACACCGTTAAGGGCGCATCAATCTGCTCACAGAGTGGTGCGGGGTCACCACTGAGCAGGTGCATGTGACTAAAAAGGCAATGACCGAGACGTAAACGAGCTACAATTACTTCTTCCCGAAGAGAACAACCAGAAGAGGTACCCCAGACTAACGCCAGAGGTTTAACCATCCGCAGCGTGTTCCCCCGTGGGGGGGGGGGGGCGTCCACTCAACGCCAAAGCCAGAGGATGATGCGACGTAAAAAGCACACAAATCTGTGCAGGGAACAACAGTGGTAAAGCATTAGAGTGAGAAAATTGCCGATTTGGCAGCCTTGTCGGCAGAGTCGTTCCCTGAGATGCTCACACGACCTGGATTCCACACGAAGGCGACACTGATGCCAGAAGCACCAAGCGAGTGGAGCAGGTCATGAATGCGCTGTTCGTGCGGGCGGTAGGTGTACAACACGCAAATACCCTGAAGGGCACTCAGAGAATCTGTACAAACAACACACTGACGTAAGTCGTGCCGCTGGAGGTATAAAAGAAATTGATAAGTACTAAAATCTTCGGCGATAAAAATCGAACACTGCCACGGTAAACGAAAGGTAAAACTTTGGTGACCAACAATAAAGCACACCCTACTCCAACATCAGTCTTGGATCCATCCGTATATATGAAATGAAATTCCCCGAATTGCGCCTGAAGTTCTAAAAAAGTTGATTTAGGGACTGAAGAATGGGGTCTCATTCTTCGGCATCGACGTTAATTCAAGGTGACTGGGCCTCAGCGCGCAACCTATGGGGAAACCGCGTTTTCCTCTTGGAAAGGGTCGGCGTTGGCGTAATGTCCAATTGCCGAAGAAGCTGTCGAAATCGAACCCTTGGAGGGAGCAATGCAGAGGTGCTAAGTAAATATTGCCGATCAAGAGAATCCTCGAAAAAGAACTCAAATAATGGGTGATCAGGCAAGTTTGAGAGTCGACAGGCATAGCTGCACAAAAACATCTCACATCTGAAGCACAGAGGAGGCTCTGCAGCTTCAGCATACAGACTGAGTACAGGGCTGGTTGGAATAGCCCCTGTAGCGAATCTTATGCCACAATGGTGAATGGCATTCAAGCGACGTAACGCAGATGGACGCGCCAATGCACCCGTAATCAAACTTGGATCGAACCAAAGAGCAATAAAGACGCATAAAGACGGTCCGATCAGCTCCCCAGTACGTGCCACTGAAGACACGTAAAATATTAAGAGAACGGTCACACTTTGCTTTTAAAAACGAAATGTGCGAAGTCCAGCTCAGCTTTCGATCAAAGATGCACCCTAAAAATTTCGCCTCGTCTGCATATGGAAAACTATCCGGCCCAAGATTGAGAGAGGGCAAAGGGAAAGCCTTCCGGCGCCAGAAATTAACACAGACGAATATCCCGGCGGAGAAAGTAAAGCCAATAATTAAAACTATTAATTAAACCTTTCAAATTCAAGAAACAAATAATTATTAATTGGCGTTACTCCAGGCGTAGAGACGGTTGATAGGGCTCTGGAGACGACGTTTGAACAGACAAGTCCGCCGTGAACTGCAATAAATGGCAAAATCGTCACAAAGAAGGACGATGAAACACCATACCATATATATATATATTCATAGTTTTTGGTCGAGAATGGCCCACCCACTTCCAGAAAAGTACAAAGGATATTATTTTTTAATTAATTTGTAAGTTTTTTATGTGTGTACATTATTATAGTACTAAGTTGCAAGTATGTTAAGTTTTTCTTATTTTTTATGATTATAAGTTTCTTAAAACACATTTTGTGTATATTTTTCTTTGTTCTATAAGTTTTAACCGATCGTATGTTTCAACTATATACCTTTCTTTTAAAGTGTCATTCATTAGTAAGTTTTTCCATTTAAAGTATTCTTTATAGTCTCTAACAAAGCTTTCTGTAAGTCGTTGGAATTTAGCTACATCAGGAAGATATAATTTGTGGATATATTTCCTTAGTAATATTTCTGACAAAACTTGATTTTCACACCAAAAGGTCCAACTTATTTATTCTTCACATGACTCTATTCCTGTTTCTAAGAAATTTTGATACTCGCATAAGTACATCCAGTCTAAGTATTCCTTAAACCTTAATATAAATTTCTCATCCAACTTTATTGAAATGGCTGACCAATTAAGCTTTGTATGAAATTTATGAATTAAATCAAAAGCAAATTTGTTGCAGTAAACTGATCTTTCTTTAACGACTTTTGAAATTATATTTTCCAAAAATGAATATCTACATTTATCATAATATGTCATGATAATGATATAAATTGTCACACATACTGAACATATTAGCTAATATTTGCTTTTTAATTTTTGCATACTTACCTAAAGGAATTTTGTCTTGTAATATTTTTCTCACACAGAAATGTTGTAATTCATCTCGTCTATTGAGGTAGTTATTTTTAATTTCTTAATTTGTTTTGTTTGAGGCGTTTTTACCGAATGAACAATCAATTGTGCAATTGCACAACCTATTTTAACTGAAATAATTCTATTGGGAAGATTAAATAGTATCACATTAATAGTACCAATGTAGTCTTGGACTATTAACCACCTAGTACTATTAAATTCTGAATTGCGAACTTGAACGTGTAGACAGTTGCCCGTAGGTATCTTCAAGAAGTTTTATGCTAATTCTTTTATCCAAAATAGCGTTACTCCAAAGGAGTATACTTACAGTTTTGGGGGAAAATATGTCGTAACCTGATGAATTGTACCTTCGTATTGGTGTTTTAGCAGATTGACTATGTAAAGAATATTATAATTTGTCACTGCTGTCTTCTTCTTCTTAATCGCTGTCTTTGATTATTATTATATTGTCATGCTGTCGTGGCTGGATGTCTTCTTCTTGACATGAGGATATGGTCGACTGCGGGTGAACGTCGTCTTCTTTCTGCTGTTGCGCCTGAACGTTTTCTTCCTTCTGCTGTTGTGGCTCTACGTCTTCTTTTGCTGTCGTGGCTCTTAAAGACTTTTTGTAAGATTTGCCAATTCTTCAAAAAGTATGTCCCCAACATAGTGTGAAACAATATGATATTCACAATTTTTACAAACACATAAGCAACTGCCTATTAATCGTTGATTTTTATGACAACAAAACTCATTGTTGTCCTTTCCTGAACGTAGATGTGCCATTGTGCGTTTAAAGCAATCACCACTTGAGTTTTATACCGAATGTGATTTAAAAAAAGCTGAAGGTTTAGAGGATAGCTTGTGTAGTTAAATGTCAGAGATGAATTGATGCAGCTCATGTTATATAAGTTGTTTATTCTATTAAGTAAAAATCGCTGCAACTTGGAGTACTGCATAGTAAATGCCAAGTATGAATTAATGCAATTCATGATATATAAGTTGTTGTTGTATTGAGGGCAACTTGCACTGCGGCAAGGGCATGGCTATCCAAATGCAACTTGCTGCAAGTACAAGGTCATGTTATATAAGTTGTTGTAATAAGGAAAAATTACCAAGGATAGATTAGTGCAAGTGTACTTGGTATGGGGAAAGACTAAGAGCAAGACCATGTTACATAAGTTGTTGTTCTATTGAGAGGAAAATAAAGTGCAACTTAGCTCGTGCTGACATAAGGAAAATACTGCAAGGACAATTAAATGTCAAGGATAAATCATGAGTATAAATTAAGCCAACGTGCACGATTTGATGCAAAATGAAAAGAAGAGCACACAATCTTACTGAACATGTGAGTACATTGGAACATTTTTCAATTTTAAATCACAGACAAAGAACATTAGATAGATTTTACTCAAGATATACAGAATCTATTATATTAGTGGATGCAATAAACACAAACGCAAATGATGAAGAAGATGAAATCGATCCAATGGAGTTCATAATTTAATATTTGAAGAGGTTTTAGAATTTCCTAATCGAGAATTGTTGCCAAAATAATAGGATTATAATGTATGTCTGTGACCAATTCTCAGGACCCCCTAAAAGCCTTAATATATGCGTTAGAAGATTTGACCAGATTAACATGGAGTCAATTCTAAACTCTTTAGAAGTGGTTGTTCAAAGTAATCAAAACTTTTTCTTACATGGACCGTTAAAATGTACGTGTTTATACAAAAATACATACAGGAAATTGTTTGCGTGCTTGTAAAATGTGTAGCCAAAATAAGGGTATCATAGCTATAGAGAATTATGACTTTTTATGTCTTCCTAGATCGAATACTGTTGCAATTGCCAAAATTGATAACGATAAAGATTACGCTTTTATAAAAAATGCAATAATAAGCAAACAGAAAAAGCATGAATCTGTGTACTCTCGTAAATAGGAATACAGGATTCACAGTAAACGACGGAGTTTTTTTTTTTGAAAAGAGTTTAAAAGACAAATATTTTTACGGTGTTTGGAGATCATGACGGCAAAAACGTTTTGTATACATCTACAATAAACAGTAACATGGATTTGTTACATTATAATGACCACTTTAGCGTGATCGCGGATGTACACAGAGCATATAAATGTAAGTATTACTGCAGACAGATCAACTCACCGTTTAAATATAAAAAGGAGAAACATCGCTGCGATTTTGTTCTGTTCAAAATGCCTTCTTTAAGGTAATAATACATTTGAAGGATTTGTATATTTCCAAAACTGTAATCCTGATTTTAAGGAACAACAACACTAAAAAAGATGTCTCTTATCCAGGAAAAATATCCGTTTGCGAAACAGAAAAGGTTTGTAATAATTGTAAATTATTTAACTTAAAATAAAGAAAAGTAGATCATGTCTGTGGTGAAATGTTTTGCTATATGTGTAAAAAATATGTAGCATCCAATCATTTATGTTGTATTGAACCATACAAGAGCAAAAAATTGAGGACAAACTTTATTATGTTTTTTTTATTTCGAGTTTACTCAGGAAAAAATGTGTAATTTACAAAACGATAAGTTTGAACACGAACCAAATCGCTGTGTTCTTTATCCGGCCTGTGATAAATGTATTGACATTCATACAAATTGGAAGCTTGTCACAAGTGCGGTGTAAAGGAATGGATGTTTGAAAAACATCCCGTACACGAGCTAATAAAATATATTTCACTACCATGTAGCGGTAAATTTCTAACTGATTGTTAGAAATTTATTAAAAAATGACGAAAAATTATTTAGCGAGCCTATAAAAAGATGCTTATGGTGTCATCCTTCCGAATATCCACCTCTTCCTAGCACGGAACGTGAATTTAAAAATTGTACTGTTAATGTACGAATGAATGAAGAAGTGCCAGATTTAAATCGGTGAAAACGGTGATATGGCAGTATTAGACGAGCTAATGTATGAAGCAGAAAATAATAACGTATCAAACTTTTTTACCAAAGATTCACATCATAAAAATGTTGTTGTAATGTATATATTACAAAGCATTTTTCCACAAGATAAAATTTAGAACTCAGTCGCTTAATTCCATTTATATTGTGGTGTTTAAAAACAATAGAGATAAGTTACAATTAGATTATTTCAGCAGCTAGAGCCAAATATTTCGAATTTTTTGTTAGAAGCATTTGAAAAGTCTACCGGAAAACCACATGGATATCCAGTGTTAGACTGTATACAACAAACTCCTGACAAATTTCGTTACAGAACAGGAGCATTCTCTGACGAAATGTTGTATTGTTTTATTTCTAAAAATAAAAATGCCACCTAAATTATCTCCATAAGATTTTTAAAAAGTTTGAAAATTATCTTCCCCCAGTTGCAAAACAGTGCGGTAATCTGGCAGTTATCAGCAATGCAAAACCCAAGTTACGTAAAAATTTTAAACAAGGCCAATCCGAAATTTGTAAAAGCTATTTCCAAACATGTATTAAACATTAGTAACAGTAAGGTACCGATTTTTAACAAGTGTAAATATCGCTTAAAAAGCATAAAAGTTGTGGAGAAGATTAGTAGATAAAAACTTTCTTAAAGAAGAAAAACATAATTATACAAAAAGGAGAATTTCTACCTTCGTTCGTAATGCCAGTGTTAGGTGCATTATGAAGTGCTCTACTGTCCAATTTTGTTTAAAATTATGAAATACGGAAAACAAATCATATCACTTTACCCACAAACTGAAAGTTTGAGAAAAATTAATGTAATATTCGGAACTTTAGAAAATTTATCTAGAGACAGAAAAGCTATACAAAACCGAGCTATGTCGCCCGATGAAAAATTCAAATTGCTTAAACATAAATTAATAGACTATCACGACATTGTGTCAAAACTTCGAAAGCCTTACATACAATCACAAGAAGAATTATGGAAAGAATTTAACAAAAAAGAAGGAAAAGAAGATAATTTAGAATGCGATTGGGAAACCGATCAACCTAAAGGAAATTAAAAAAATAGAACTAAAAAGAAAATATACAAATATTCAACAACAAAATAAAAAGTGAGCCCGTTCATGAGATAAGATATAAGCCTTATAACTTGCGTTCTACTAAATATATGGCAGTCTTGGGAGTATTAATAAACTTCGCAAGGCTACCGGAATTTCTAATCAAAAAATAAATAAACATTTACAAGGTGAAGACAGCTACACTTTTCATAAATACGTAATAAAACGGTTTCCTACTAAACATTATCATGTTACCAACATTGATGATTTGTGGGAAAACGAATTGAATGTGCTGAATAGCATTAAAAACTACAATAAACCTTATATCTTAAATAAATGTACATGGGCACTGCCTTTAAAATCTAAAGCAGAGACTGAAATTGTTACACCTTTTAATTATATATTTATACAGTGTAAACATGTTCCAAAATTTTACAGACGGATAAAGGTACAGAATTTACTAATAAACAACTTCGATCCTTTTTAAAAATCGTAGATTATTCACTATACTACGAAAAATAATGTAAAAGTTAGATTAAATAGAACACTAAAAGAAAGAAACGAGGAAATACTTTACGTAAACAAATACAACTTACAAATATATGGATGTATTACCTAAATTATTAAAATATTACAATAGTTCGTATCACAGATCAATAAAAATGGCACGTATAAATTTAAAACAAGCTAATATTGTGTTGGTTTATGAGAATTTATATGGAAAGAATTTGCGTACAAATAGAGTGTTCAAACCACAAAAATATAAAACAGGTGATCATGTTCATATATCTAAACTAAAAATAAATTTTGGTAAAGGCTATGAACAAAATTGAACCGATGAAATATTTAAAATTAGAGAAGTAATAAAGGCGTGCCAGTTGTATTGATGCAGTAATTTGTATCATAAATTATGTAAATGTACAGAGTGATTGTAGTGTGAATAAGCATTATTGTGTGACATTGATTTGAGATGTTTGATGATTGTAAGCATTGTTGGAAAGTGGGTTTATACGGCCTTACTGAAACTGACAATAATAGCGTACAATAATGTAGCGAGGGGGTGAGCTGTTTATCATTATTAGAGACGAGCAAATGACGTAATATTGGCGCGTTTTTCTTAGGAATTTGCGGGAACATTTTTTCCTAGAGCATATGTTTTCGTCATTTTCATTGGATATAAATATAGACGCTAATGTTGGCGCGTTTTATTAACCAATAGCAGCTCGGTTATAATCTTTAGGCATATCGGGGTGTGGGAGTATAAAAAGGGCTAAGTCAGAGTCAGATTCCTCCAGTCCATCGGAAATATTTGTGCATTACACGTCGTCGAGTTCAACAGAAACAGTCATGGTGAATACATCGCATATTTTATCGATTTGCAGTGTACGCGTAGCAAAGTTATGAAAAATCTCTCGTGTTGTAAAATTAATTACACAAAAAGTTGAAGTACGCGAATTAATAATGGACAGTAAATAAGTTATTATAACAGTTTCAGTTTGGCGAGTGTCAAGATTAATATGTGAAAGTGAATAATGTGTTAAGACAATAAAAGTATAAAACAAATTCTTTTATTAGTGTTATCTTTAGATAAAAACTCCTTTCCGTTTACACACCTGTATAAGATATATGCTCTACAAAAAAGTATAGCCAGCCGGAGGACACTGAACCAAAAATTAAACACAACAGGCGCTCAGTAAAAGATAACACGAAGTGACCGCGACAAATTGTCTTTTATACGTGCGGCGGATAAACAGTAGTATTCTTTCAAACAAACACTAACACCATCGTAAATTGGCTACCACAATGTGGGGCTCGACAAACAAATGAATAACACCACGTCACAGTATACAAGCTAAAAGATTTATATGGTATATTTTACACGGAAGAAATACAAAATATACAACTTCAATCAATCTTTAACATAGATATAATTTTAAAAGAAAGAGGTAAAGAACGAAGTAAAGAAGTACTAGTTAATTGGAAAGGATATCCCGCAAAGTTTAATTCCTGGATAAAACAATCAGATATAATAGCGCAATGATACGAAAAGAACCTTTTTCCATTACATTTACCAGTAATGGATCCATGAACCACCTTAAAAATAACACTACATCGAGCTTTTGCAACACACTACCCCAGCGAACGGTCCTGCTAGGAGAATGGGAAGTTGCTCTAACCAAAATAAGATATGGCGGAATGTTTATAAGTATTACAAAGAGTGATAACTTTTAAAAGGAGATCGAATACGGGTAACAAAATCTGATATCAGTACGCACAGTTTTCGTTACGACTTAGGAGATTCTACAATTACTGATAATGTAATGCCTTTAAATGAAATTAATCGCATATTAGAAATAAATGCATTCGTTAAAACTTTTTTCTAAATACAACTAAAATACTGGATTTGTAAGCATTAATAGACAAAGCGAATCAATTTGATATACAAAACCAAAGAAACGAGGAGACAAGAACAAGGAGATTCGAAACCAAAAGAAGCGAGACACTGTCCAAGATACTTCGAAAACTAAAAAGCAAGAAGTAACTCAATCAGATGAATCGGCAACAGTACAATTGCATGAAGCCAGAACAAATAAACATTACATTCGTAACTTGTATTTGTCACCCAATTCAAACACACAGCTAGGCTTTAATTTTGGAACCAACGCTGCTAAACCTACACGTGCACATATCCTCGAATCTATACCTAACATTTCTTTACGAAATATTTGTTTATTGTAACTTAATACATTCTCAAATGCTCAGCGATACATTTCCTCAGATAATTGAAAGCGCAACAACAGATCTAAATATCGACAGGCGATTGTCTTCAGCCGTTGTACTTTCATTTAGACCAAAAAAGGAGATGAATCATCACGAACATGCTAAATATTTTTAAACCAAAAAGGAATTGTCGAAGAAAATCCAAATTTTTTATTATATAAAGGAAAATATTTTCAAAGAGATTACGGCCTTCTTGGTGCACTTAAAGGATTATGGAGGTTCATGTCTCCAATTTTTAAAAGTGCTGCAAATACTGTAGATATAGAAGCTGTTAATCTAGGTGCAAATGTTTTAACCGATGTGGTAACAAGCAAAAAACAATTTAAAAACTCGCTTAATGAAAGATCAAAAGAAAGTACTGAATGCATAAAGAGAAAGGCTGATAAATCTATAGATACCATGCTAGGATCTGGAATAAAACCACAAAAAAAGAAAACAGGTTTATTCTGCAGTTAAGCCGCAGCACAAAAGCAATAAAAGAAGAAAAATGAAAAAAGGATATACTTACTTAATACCGTGTCGAATATTTACACACATTCAGCGTTTAAACTATTTGACGATCAACCGTTACAAACTGGAGTAGACAATACTAATATTATTGAACTTGATACGCAAGATGCTATATCGTATACTTCTCCGTTAATATTTCACTACGTAGAAAACGAGGATACTTATTTGGATCTTTCATACGTAATATTACGTTTACGTTGCAAAATAGTCAAAGAAGATGCTAAAAATTTCAAACCACCTGCACCTGCTATCGAAGTTCCTGTTATTGAAAAATCTACAATTGTTAATAGGTCTTTAAATTCTCTTTTCAGCATATTGAGGTTATTTTAAATAATGTTACAATATCTCAATCTCATCCGGGATATGCATACAAATCATATTTCGAAGTTTAAACAAACTATTCCACAAATTCTATGGAAACATAAATTAGACGATCCTGATAAAATGAACAAAAAAGAGGGAAACAGTGATTTAAAATGGAGATACGATATTAGAAAGGAAAGTAAGGAGTTTGAAATGATGGGTTGTTTATACAGTGAAATATGCAATCAAGATAAATTTCTATTAAATAACATATCCGTGATTATTAAGCTAACTCCTTCAACTCCGGAATTTCACCTTATGGGAAAAGGAAAAACTCTTATAACTTCCGCTAAATTATATGTTTAGCGTGTATATCCATTGCCCATTATTCTGTTAGTCCATAAAGAGGCACTGAGAAAAAGTAATGCAAAGTAAAACTTAATTGGAATAGATTTTCAGCCGTTTAATATCCCAAAAGGAACTATAAGTAAAAGCATAAACTGTATTTTTGTAGATAAAGTACCACGCAGAATCATACAAGCTTTTACTACAAATAAAGCATTTAGCTGTGCACTAGATGATAACCCATACAACTTGAAACATTTTAACATGAATTTTTGTCAGTTATTCATTAATGAGAAACCAATACCTTTGCAACCACTGACTCCGGATTTCGAAGGCAGAAAGTATTTACGAATGCTATCAGATATTAAAAGATGGTTTAGGCATTCTTTGCGATGATCGAGGACATTCCATTTCTCTAGGTAGCTATGCGAAAGGGAATATATTAGGGTTTTATTTTATTTAACCGCAGATATGAACGGTAACGAACCATATATTTCAGGTCTATAGCACGGAAATGTTTCCATAAATGTAGCTTTCATAAACGATTTAACTGAACCGGTAACTATGCTTGTTTGCTCAGAATATCTATAACTTTTAAAAATAGACGTAAATAGATCTATATACATATCATAATAAGTACTAATCAAATACATCATTTTTATACATTAATCCGCATACTCGTCCGTACTTTATTGGAGTATTTGCACGCGATCAAATACCTAAAGGATAGAAATTTAAATCTTAAATTGCAATGCTAATAAATACTGACCCTAGCAACAAACCGGACAACATTGGACGTTCATCTTTATATCCAAATCTGGTATAGGAAAATGTTTTGATAGTTTCGGATATGCTCCTCTTCTTTCCAATATGTTAAACTTTTTACAATATCAATGCGGAAAAAACTGGGAATATAATAAACGACGATTATTGCTCAACTTGTGGACATTACATCATTGCATATCTATCATCGATGTTGTAACTTATCAAAAAAAAAGTTCAAACTTTAAGATTACATTTTTAAGTATAACGACAGTATAATCACTAACATTATATGCTCTTCTCAAACACCCTGTAAAATGGAGGAGTTCCGTATCAAATATGCAAACCAATAAAAGGTGAGTAAATTGTATCTTTACATTAATTTTCTTTTCATTTTTCATTATAGAAACATGTCAATGGGTGCAGGATTTATATATTTTAATTTTTTAATTGACAATGAACTGAATACACAGTTAAAGAACTTTCTATATCTGGTTCAAATCATGAGGATCAGACGTGGATATCCCTTCCTCCAAAAGAACGCAACATATTAAACGAATTGTTTAAATCGACTAATATCAGAATTACTGCCAAAGTACAGGGATTAAAATGGTAAGACGAGACGTAAAACACAATTTACTGTCATCCATCTTGAAGAGGTGCGAGAATAGATTTACTGTAGTATTTACAAAAGGTGAAGAAAAGCCAAACTTCTTCGAGCAATAACTGAAAGTACCATAATAAATATAGATGAAATAGAGCCTTATCAAGAGGCGTTTGCTACATTTAACGCAAATCCTTGTGTGCATCCTTGCCATAAAATACCTATTCTTAATTGTTCTCAAAGAAATGCTATTCATATTTTCATTTGGTACTCACACGTAGTTAATAGACGTGACGTGCATCCCTGCGATCCTAATCCAATCAATTTTAAATCTATCATTTACGATGTGTATATTAATGATCTGGTTTCGAACGCACACCTCAGTAATCAAACGTTAGAGGCAGGAACAGAATATCCGACCAGGTGCTTAAAAAGTGGTAAGTATATACAATTGAACTGTTCTTAAAAAGAAATTCATGTCAGATTTGCCGACTGGTTAACGCGGCGTACTTAAGATACGATTCTCTTTAAAGAGAGCATGGGTTCAAATCCCACAACTGATATTTTTCATTTTATTCTTTCAGGTCTACAGATATTAAAAAACTGATGTTGATCAGTGATGAAGATGAAATTAAATCTGCAACTAAGCCTGCCTGTTTCATCACTAATTGGAATCCAAAGCAACATTTATTTTCTCGATCATGGCCAAAAAAAATTATGTATAGGAATTTCACCAGAATTTCCATACAATTTACTCATTACCATTTCCAAATGTGGCGAACATCGTGGCATTTGTTAAATGACTTGAACGAATGAAAAAATGTAACTCATTGTATAAACTGTATTGATATCGGTTCCAAGAAAGAAAATTTTAAATGGAAGTGCAATTTAACAGAAGAATTATATTTAGATATGAAATAGTATTTGGCACGCATATGTGATTTTAAAGCAATATCAAGGGGATGAGCAGGTACCGTTATCATTAGTTGAAGAAGAACGGGCAAATTTAACCAAACTTTATCCGGTTGTAAACGATATATTCCACCATAAAATGAAAGAATCTAAAGCAGTAAAAAACCTTATACTGGCATACTGCAACTACATAAAAAACACAGCAGAATCGTCAGAAGATACGAGTAACTTGTTTTACTCGCGCTTCACTGAGTACATGATATGCGTCACACCAAAAATCTATCACGAGATACGTTTCTTTCTTCACAAACAACTAGTCGCTTGAAACGATAAACGTGATGAAACAACTAGTCACGTGTAATGCTACCATATAAAAGTGCCATGTAAGAACAATGCCGTTCTTCAGCAAGGAATCAAGTCATGGAGGCCGCCGCCGCAGAAAACAAGATACTGGAAGAACTTAATGAAATAGGTAAAGAATGAAAACCTCTAACCACAGGAAAGTTAACAAAATAAAAACTATTTAATTGAAGAGGCTCGTCCCGTTCACACCAAATACGGAAAGAGAACAATAATAAAAATTATTGGAAGAGATTTTTTCTAACATCGAGATTCAACGAAATCTCAGAAAAAATTTGAGATTGTTAAATAAAAAAGAGTACTGCATGATTTACAAAGGAGAGGATGCCTACGCATTCACCAAAATGGAATAGAAAAGTTGAATAAGCAATGAAAAGAAATCATTAGTATAGTCATGCAGCTCGATAGTATATTGTTAACTTACATGTAATTAACATTGTTAATATTTACCTGTACCACTTTTTGTGTTTTAAAATTGCATAAACTTAAATTCACATGTGCTTCTTGCAGTACATGCGCAAAGAAAAAAACAGAGACCGTGTAAATAACAAAGTACCTGTTTAATATTGTTCACTTATCATTATGTCTTTCACGTCGGAGCCTATCTATATGGGAAATAATGCTTTGGAAAAAATAAGAATTAATCACGAATTTCTTGTTAACATTTGTGGTTCATATCAAAATCTAGATACATTTAAATTTATCTACTTCCATCACACAATGTGAAAAAACTAAAAGTGTTGAAATCAAAGTGGGAAAACACTTTGAATACGACGAAACAAAAAGAACATATATATTTAATGTATATTTTACAGATACGTTCGAAACTTTTGTGGGGTAGTGATTCGGCGTATACATCGGAAGAAGAAGGAAGTGACGTGTGTGGAATTAATAATTCTTTGTGTTCAACAGTATTTAAACTGATATTTATCGACGTTGATAAACAATAAGTTAAAAACATTTTTTATATCTGTAAACATGTTTTTATTGTCATATATTCTATCAATAAAATATTAATCCTGTTTTAATTAATTATTGTTATATATCAATTATGTATTATTTATGTATCCAATTATTTAATTAAAATTACTTTTATTGTTATTAAATTTTATATCATGTTGTAAAAGCTTTTTATTTTTGTATTCACATACATGTAACCAGAAAAATAAAAAATAAAAAATGTCCCTCGTCGAGGTAGGTCTCCGCAAAAGGTTACTGATTCAGTTCAAGGTCAAGGGAATTCTCTTTTCTTAGAAAAAAAGAGTCATACGTATCAAGGGCGGGGGAATACCTCTACCTTGGCACCAGTAGCTGGTATTGCGGTGTCTGTCGAGGGGCATATACTGCTTTTCAGTGATTGAGGCGAGAAAGACAATAATTTGCAAAAGCCAACTTTACAATTGGTATGTATAAATATTCATTTCGGATCACTCCTGTTCAAGATATATATGTTCGACCAGAGAAATATTATAATTATAATAATAATAATAATAATAATAATAATAATAATAATAATAATAATAACATATTTTAAAGTGACCTAATAAAAATTTCATACTCAAAAGATGATAAGATTGATCGCAACATAGTATCGAAAGGATACGTTTACCGGTATACGTTACTTATTAGAACTTGATGTACTAAGTCCCCCTCTACAACCCTAGAAGTGTTAAGTGGGAATTTCGTATCATCCCGATGACTTACTGGTATATAAAGCAAGTTTCGTTACATAAGCAAAACTGACACCTGAAGATAGCTGTTCCCAACAACATTGAATAAACTTGTGATTTGTAAGATGAATTGGATTTAAAAAGTCAGTGTTTCATTCGCAATCGTAACTTCTGAGATAGAAAAATGTCTAGTCCACGCCTTTTTCTAGGCATCGAGATTAGTTTCTCATCACGTGCCCTTCCGTGTTGCTTATTTGCCCAAATGTCCGTTTTTGACTTGCTACATTGGGTTGTAGACATAACCAAGAATAGATTTTGCTATTTTGGATATTAGAAAGTTCCCTTGCTTGTCCTTCAAACTATTGTCCATTTGCAAGCTTACTCCGTTTGTGTTCACTTGAGTGATTTTACGATACTGTGGGAAACTTCGAACAATCACAATATCTATATAAATAGCTGTATAAACGTAAATCCGAGTTGGGTTAGTAATGGGTAATTTGAATTTATTTATTACAAATTTGTCAGAGCTATAAGCATTACGACTTAAACTGAGCTTGCAGCATACTCTCCTGTTGCATCCTATTGTTTACCTTCCCGAAGAGCTATGTAGATAGTCCGAGTGAAGCAATTCTCTTAAAATAATGTGTTTACCACATTCATCATAGGACATCCCTTTATATAAGCAATCATGATTGGTATACAACCTGAGATATATGAATTGGTATCAAATAACAATCTACAATCAGTACAACTATAAGGCACCAATTGGTGCTACAAAGTTGACAAGTTTAAGCAAAACGCTATTTTATATGTTTATATTCCTTTAAAGCTACACTAGAGATAAATGGTATTCTATTACTGCATCATTCATAATAAATATCTTCAAATACGTATCAGCCTTGGTGAATGCTTGATATAAGCGCCTCTGTGTATCAGCATGGTCACGTCTTAACATTTCTGCTGATATTGAAGCACAAACACGACTTATCCTTGCTTTTAAAATTTCCAGATATTCTGCTTCCGTTGTAAACCTTGGTTTTGGCCAATGGTAAGGTTGAGGGTACGTATTGTTGAGATTTTGCTTTAACCCCTAATAATGGGATGGAGTACGATTGTGCCGAAACCAGTGGCATAGAGGTAACTAAAATGGGACGTATTTAGAAGGTTATCAATATTTAGCCTATTCTGGAAGAATTGCAAATAAAGCTGCACAGTATTCCTAGGAGCCAAATAAACTGGCCGTAAAACACGTTAACATCCCCTGATCCTGCGTGTGATGTGGTCGTAATCAGTGAGGAGTCCCAGGAGTCCAATAATGGAGATTATGTTTGTTTGTATTCGATTCATTGACGAAATGACATTCATAACCCTATAAAAGCCTGCCTGGTGGTTCCGTTTCTTAGTATATTTTATTTCAGACCTTCTGCAAACAGGCACGCGATTCTTGAAATCGTTCTCATAAAGCTGTTGGTGTAAATAAGTAAATAGGAATGATATTTACGCTCCTATAAAATTCGTTGTGTTGAAGTCCATGAACTACCAGGTCAGCTGCAGCTCTTCTTTGCCCTAATTACGATGAGGAAATTAATGGTTAAGAAACAATAATACATGAAATTATTCCTCAATTGTTAATTGTATCTCCGTACGTCGAATAACGCGCACAGAAGGCAGACGTCCCATCGGAAAACGTTCAGCATACAGGCTTCGGGCCTCAGTCCCATTTCGGTGCATCCTCCCATAGACTATAACCATACCCCTAAATTCATTGTTGATGTAACTGTTACCTATTTGCCTTGAATGATTAGGCTCAAACTGCAAGCAGACGACCACACGACGTTATCAGGAGGAAACCACGAAGTAAACAGGTGTAGAAGGCAGCACTACCTCAGTGGTCTTTCCACTCGTACCTGCACTACCCCTTTGAAAATCAGCACCGCGGCAACTTCTTTTGCACTTATATATATATATATATATATATATACATATATATGTGGAAAACATAAAATTGCAAGCAACGGCTTGTTTCTGCTACCTGGTATATGTAATTAAATGTTTTCGACGCCTGCTATAAACTTACACGCCTACGTCTGTGACATTCAGTAACAGTAAATAATGTCCTGTAATGTTGGAAGTGGGTGTAAGATTGAAACAAAAAACATTGAGACGTGAATCCAAACTCCTCCTAATGTATAGTATTTTAATAAAAATAAGTCTAAGAAATACATATGCTTTATACAACTTATCATAGTTAACGTCAAAAGTCATTTATAAATCGATAAATTCGCCAATAAGAAAGGACAAGAGAAAACTTTTCAGAGGATTTAAAAATACTTCCAGCACTTGCTAGGACTATTTATCGAATTATTAAAATACAGTAAAAGTACTTATATTTACCTGCAATGTAAATGCGATGTTCAAACAGCAATTATAATCACATTGTCGCACTTCCTTTGTTTGATCAGTGCAACTGATAATTTAATGTTATTTTGTTTCATACTATCTGGAAATTCATGCTGTTTCGTCTCCAAATCAGTACGTCAAATTAAACTTGTCTGTTCAGTTATTTTCCGTACTACAACAATAATTATAACTATTGGCCCTGCAGTGAGCTTATGGAACAAATGACTGCATCCAGGTCCAACATATAAAGTGTTTCGACATAGTATGAAACAAAATATTGTACTTAACTGCAGGAATGCATTTTTTCGGAAGTAGTTCCTCACTCGTCCTGAAAAAAACCTCATTTTCCTATACAATTACGCAAATAATTATAATGAAACTACAAACAGGCATGCACAATTTTAAGGATGGAATGACCAAAATTATAAACTACGATTCCCTTTAGTACAATAATCTTCATTTAAAACACAGCTGGTGAATAGGCAATAATTATCGAATCTATATGGATTGGAAGGAATGTTAACTGTTTATGTTCAATGCAAATCACGAATCGATAGGTATATTATTTCTTAATTTTGTACAATGTCGTAATGGTGTTTTTTATTTAGTTGCACATGTGCTTCAAGAGATAATTTTTATTATTAATTCTTGTTCTCCTATTCCAATTGTATTGATTGTTTTGTAGCTATGAGTCAATGCAAGATAATACTTCGACCTTGTAATAATATTAAAAAAGGGACGGTTGGTAAGAAGATTTTGATAATTTTGGAAAGATGGAATCAGACTGAGAAATGCAATGACATAGCCAGGATTTGAACTATGCCGCTGCTCTGACCAACTGAGCTAGCATGGTAACAAGCCGACACGATATTAAATTCCCCAACTGACTCACATTTTCCCTGGTAAACCACAAGGCATTCTAAAATTTATTTTTGGATAAAACACTATAAGATAGGTAAAAAAGCCTACTACTTAAAAATGCAAATCTATTTCAAAACACACTGTTTATTTCAAATGGCTTTTTGTGATATCAGCTTCTCCGAGAAAGCCGTTTATATTTGTTTCAACTTGTTAATACTTTTGTCTAATTCTTTGTTATAATGTCAACTTGAAGTTGTTTCCCGAGGTGTCATTTACAGAGCATGGAATAAGACCAGTCGAGGTTTTCAACATTGGAGTATCACTTTTCTGCTTCTACCTATAACGAAATGTGTAATTACACTATTTATACAACTGTTTATCTTAATTTAACTTGAGGTATATAAATAATAAGCGTGTTGAACTGCTTATGTGGTCGAATAATCAGTGTCAGCTACTCAACTGAGAGGTCGCGGACTCAATTTCTGTCTTTGGCGAGCGATTGTTCTATAACCAGAAACAATCCCTATTCTCCGCAGTCTGAAAATATTAGTTTCGGAGTAAGGTAAATGTGTTTAATAGTAAAAAGTATTAAAAAGCAAGGCTTGGCAAACCTATAATTTCAAGAGTAATAATACGATCAATTTTTTTTCTTAAGTCGAAGATACCGATTTGACTAAAGGAAGTTATGCAAATGAAACAATAAAAATGCGCTTTGCAAAATAGTTTGTAAATAGCTGAACATAGTGGGTGGGGAAGATCATGTGAATGTGACATAATTTTTTTAATAAGCCAAATATAAGAGGTCGACAAGTTCTTCAGACAGGAATACGTAACGCTCGTTAAAATCCACCAGTTTTACACAATTTTGTCGCAGCGTTGTTCGATTTAGAAATATTCCATATTGTAAGTGTGAGGGTCTCATCTAACGGACTTGCTTAAAGCTTGCAATTCTTCCTTTTTTACTTTCTCTACTACGTATAGTAAGTGGGGGAAGTATGGTATTCCACCCAAAAATTCGATACCGAGATTTCACCGGAAATATATGTTTTGAGGCCCCCTGAATCCAAAAAAAAAGCATTTTTGGAAACATATCCATGTGTGTGTGTCTGTCGATCTGTGAACAGCATAACTCAGAAACGAACAGTCGGATAAACACCAAACTTGGTATTTAGTTTCAATAGCTTCCAGAGATGCGACACGAAGGTTTTCAAGAAAAATACCCCACTCGAGATTTTTATTTTCTCAAAAACGGTCTAACGATTTTGATTAAAGTATCATATGTTTAAGACATTTCTATGGCAAATAAAATGTATATCTTGAATTTCCTGGGAATGTCTCCAAAACTATTCTTCATTGTGAACGACTTTTGCATAACTAGTAAACCATAAAAGATAGACAACATTTTACTACACATAAGTGTAAATCGCGTTAAAATACACAAATTATGTCATATACATTTTCTTTGTTCAGTGAAACTTTTTCGAGATGCTGCTTGTTACTTCCTTAAATTTTCCAATACATATACGTCTTCTCAAATGGGAATTTGTTATTCATTTTTTTGTCTTGGATATACAAAGAGTATTAATCTGTGGCAAAGAGAATGGTCTGCACATAGCAGCAACCAGTTATTAAAATATACTACTAGCTACTGTATTTCTATATTGCCCTTGCAAATACAAAACAAGGGGAACATAGTAGGCCTTAAGCGATAGTCAAAAATTGTGTATACTGAGAAATAAGCATTCTGCTATGATTTTGTGAATATTCTTGCGGCGTTTGCTTCAAAGGAATGCTGATTTGAACCAATTTCGTAAGATAGTTTCATTTTATTAATTCATATCTTATTGTTCGTTATAGTAGCATTTTAAATGTTCCTATTTTAGTTTGTATTTTTTGTTTCCACGATTTAAGGGCTGTTTCATTTTATTCATTTATATATTGTTGGTTATAGTACCATTTTCAGGTGTTTCTGTTTTGGTTTCTGTTCTTTGCTTACTGGTTTACGTTTTAAGACTTTTCATAATGCCTAGTAAGAAACGAATGAGTTTCAATTTTGATGTTATGAAGTTGTTTTCCGTGAAAGCAGCCAAAGTGATTGCTGGTACCTTGATTCAAAATAACGACATATTTGGTGAGGTTAAAAACACACAGTGCACATGCAACTCGGTGATGGCGTTATGTTTTTCAATTGTAATAAATATTGATGCTTGGAGTTCTGAAGTAATTGATAAAATTTTTCATTTAGGCAATGATTTACACTTAAAATCAATTTCAAATTATGATGGTAATTTGCCATATCCGCCTTACTTGTGCGCTGATGAGGTTTGGCTGCAGGATATTGTAATTGATGATGTAAAAGTAATCTGCAATGCAGTGACAAATAATTTTGCATTACAAGGGATCATACCGAGGGATTCAAGCAGTGTGTGAATTTTTTTTATGTCCTGGACATGCAAAGAGAATGCAATGCTCCACATAGCAGCCAGCTCTTAAAATATTTCACTATCGCTTAAAGCCTACCATATTCCCCTTACACCTACAAGAAAATTAGCAATAAGATAGAGTCTGCAAATGTTTATCTCGATTAACATGAAGTAGATGGAGAATAATGGCTTGTAAAAATAGTTTGTACAAGAGTAGAGAAAGTCATGTAAGTGTAACACACATTTTTCCTTTTTCGTTTCCTCCATCGTAGGGTTGTCACGAATAAACATATTTGTACGGTTTCCGCAAGTTGTAGCCGAGTGCCTCCTGAGGAAATTGAAATCGTTCCTAAGGAAAAATAAAAATCTTGAGTAATGTAATATGGTAAGAATAACAAACTTTATACTGTATGTATATCTATAACATAGTTAGCGATTGTAGTAATGAGCTATGTCAAATTCTTCATTATGGATTCACATTCACTGGCCTAGATGTTGTAGCCAGTTGTGGATCCTTAATGAAGAAGTCGACATAGCACATTACTACAATCAGCTGGCATCACTGTTCTGCTTCTCATTATTCTCATTACAAAATAGATTTGCGAGTTTGTGATACGTAGAGAAAGTAGTTTGAATGTATCGCATCAGACGTTTTTATTCTTGTTTTTGTGCTCAGAAAAATACAAACCTTAAATCAAGAACCTTAGTTAAATTCCACCGAGCGAGATAGCTCCGCGATAATGTGCCAGGCTTCTGTTCGGAAGGTCTGCGGTTTAAACCTCACCAGGGCAGTCTTCCCTGATTGAGGTTTCTCAGGTTCTCCTTAGTTATCATAACTGGCAAATGCCGGAGAAGTGCCCCAAAATTATACCTAGAACGCTTCCTTCCCAAAATTCCTTACAGAAGTATTTAATTGCACGTATCACGAGTGGCTGTCGCCTATAGTGCCATATATAAGAACTCGTGTTAAACACTACGCGAGTTTAGCGTTTAGCGTATTCAACGCGAGTTTAATATCTTCTATTGTGATATTTTCTAATTCTGCTTCGCGTTAAAAGCTCTGCATTTCCATGGAGGGTTGTGATTTGCATGTTCTATGTGGTGATTTAACAACATTTCATTCAAAAATGACATTTTCAAACTTTCCGAAAAAAAACATATGAGGGTTTATTTCACGTTATGTTCTGAATTCTAAATTGAACTGTTTTGCTACATACGAGTTCGTTTACTTTTGACATTCTTTTTTGTCGTGATGAGATCACAAAACATAAAGACGTTATCTTAAACTTATGTTAACACAATGTTATAATAGCATTATTTACGTTTTGTTTAATTACAATATTTTTAATTCGTCCCTGAAAAACCTTTTCTATTATAAACTATAACATGTGTTCTATGTTTGGCTCCCTACCTCGCAGTAATGCTTTTTCTGCCTGGCCGAAGTTTGGCCAACATGATTCAGAAAATACACTCAAAAGCACACTTAATCATAATGGGAGATTTTAATGCCCGAATTGGAAGCGAAAATATTAATGTAGAAGGGGGGAAGCAGACTTTAGAATAGAAGGGCGGCAAAGTAAGAATACAGTGCTAAATTCAGATGGAAAAGTATTGCTAGCCTTTTAGATGCTTTTAAACTGAAAATCCTAAACGGCAAGTATGTGTCAGATAAGTTAGGGGAATTAACCTTTATCAGTAGTAATGGAGGAAGTGTTATTTATTATGTAATCTGTTCACAGGAATTAATACCATTAATAGAGGACTTCCAAATTGTAAATAGAGTCGAATGACACCAATCACCCACCTTACACACTCTAAAAGCTACTCAAATAACATAGGGGAAATAAATGGGAAAAAATTGCATTGTCATCTGTGGTGAGATATCAATGGAATTCAGAGGAAAGCGAGGAATTCCTTGCCGTTTTGCGTGATCGGACATGTAAAACTGAAGTGGGGGAAAGAAGCGGGGAACATGTTATTAAAACAATAACAAACAATTTACAAATAGCTTGTAGAAGCATGAGAATTCGAAATAACAAAAGAAGCTCAAATGTTTCAGGCTGGTACAACGGTAAATGTAAAGAAGCGAAGAAAAAAGCTGAAATAACGCTTAAGATGTATAGAAGAGAAGGTACTGAGGAAAAGCGTCTTTCGTATACTCAAATTAGAAAGCCGTATAAATATATATCAGTAAGTGTAATGGCGGAATGGCAAAACAAAATGGTGGTGGATTTAAGAATAGCGACAAAACGGAGAGATTCTTCATACATGTGGAAGCTAGTTAAATTTAAAGTGCGAAGATGGCATAACGTAAACATAAAACCAGAAACATGGTTAGCGTATTTTAATAGTGTGGACGCTGAAGTTAGTGGGGATGAGTTGGAGGGACCTCGGATGTCTTTCGCTGAACTTTGCTTAAATCCTACAGTACCAATTTAAATGGGAAAATAACTGACGGGGAAATTTTTCAGGCAATAAAAAGCCTAAAGGATCACAAAACATCGGGAATAGAAGGAATTCCGAGCGAATTTGTTAAATGCTCCGTAGAAGTTCATGAAATACTACACCTCCTGCGGGTGGCCTTTAACAGATTATTTAACGAGAAAAGTATGCCAAAGCTTGGACAACAGCAATTATTCAGCCAATATTCAAGGGAAGGGTATCGTTCAGCACCAGAACATTATAGAGGAATTGCACTGTTATCTATATTGGGTAAGGTATATTCAAAATTATCTATGACCGGTTAAGGGGTTGGGTAAAAGATTTCGATACATTTTCTAAATTTCAGGGGGGGGGTTCAGGGAAGGGTTCTCTACTACAGACGATATTTTCGTATTAAAACATTAACTGATTAATATTTGAATAGAAGGAGGGGGAAAATTTATTGTGCCTTTGTTGATTTCCAAATGGCTTTCGACAGCGTGCAGAGGAATGCCCTTTGGGCGAAACATCACCACAAAGGACTCTGGTAAAATGATGAAAGCCCTGATGCAAATTTACAACAATGTGAATTTCAGCATCAAAATAGACTAAAATACAATAACTGAATCTAAATCGACCAGGAGACGAGTTCGTCAAGAATGTATTTTATCGCCCTTGTTGTACAGTTTATTCATAGACGATATAACAAACGTGTTAATAGCAGAGGAAATGAATGCCCGCAAAGTAGACGATGTCTGCATTCCTGTACTTTTATACGCGGATGACATGACAATTTTGTCAGGGACGATGGAAGACTTACAGAAAGGTATTAATAGGTTGGAAGAATATTATAAAGTGTAAACAATGGGGTTTTGTGGTAAACATTAATAAAACGAAAACAATGGCTTTTAAAATGGCTCTGTGTATGGAAGAATGAAAAATGTTATTGCAATGGGCTAGAACAACAAAACATTAAACATTCTCCTATTTAGGAAAATAGAACAAACATCTATCAGAAACTAACTATAAAGCACGAGGGCAGTTAACTGAAATATTACGTACCCTCTCACGGATACCGGATGTACCTTAGACACATTACGAAAGATGTATAACTCTATAATAAGGCCAATTTTGTTATACAGAAGTGAAATCTGGCGATTTAAAGATCAAGGCATGTAAATTAAACGCAGGTAGCATTTTGGAAAAGATTTCTTGGAGTTTCACAGGCACATCAAATTCGGGGATATTGAGGGAAATGGGATATTATGAAGACACATCACACTGTAAAATAAGAGCAGCGAAGTACTGTCTGAGGCTGATGCAGGGGGATAACTCCACACTACGATCCACATGTTATAAATATCAGCGAGAAAACCTCTCTCCAAGTTTTTGACAGCTGATTTGGAAAGGCTTTTGAGGAGAATTGGAATGGGGTCAATATGGCAAAGAGTTGAAACAAATGACAAAAACAAATAGAAATGTGTCAAAGGAAGATTAAAAGACATCAACCAACAGGAAACAGAATCGGATTTTAAAATTAAACCTTCTCTAAGTCTAGCAAATGAAATAAAATTGAATTGGGGTAAAGGGGCATATATACTTAGCTTAGGAAGAAAGGAAATATCAGGAATGGCATGGTTTAGACTGGGGGGCTGGAGGGCACAAAAATGACTGACGATTCTGGCAGGAGAATCTGCCCATTCTGTAATTTGGATGAGGACTGGGTACATATTTTGGAGGAATGTGTACAGTGGGAGAACCAGCGAACAATTAAACACAAAGAAAAATTCTTAAATCCATCAAGACAGAGATTGACATGTTGGGAGCTACTGGCTGACCAGAAGACCTGGCAAAACATGAGCAATTTCTTGGCTAAAGTGCGCGAAGGTAGGTCAAATTTGTTCAGCTAGTTCAAGGTCAATTATCTATATTTTAATTTTTCTTGTACCTTTTCGTTTTCTTTTTTTTCTGTTTATTTTGTCACCATACCTTGTATTTTAAATATGCATGTACGGTCAATGACCCATGCACTAAATACTTGTGTCATAACTTCAATAATTTGAAACCAATAAACATACCTTATCTATCTAACATCCAGCTTCGGCATTTAGCTTCATTGCCGGTCTAGGCCCTAAGGGCCAGTTTCACCAACCGATATTAAAAATACTTTATCATCTTGTTTGTTAAAAAGGTGTTCAAAGTTTAACATAAGGTTAAAACTTCTGCGTTTCATCAAGCTTTTACAGCAAATTATTAGCTAACTTTTTGTTAAAGTCGAAGACAACTGCGAACACTAGCTTTCAAGAAGACGGTGGCCGAACTACACTGCTTCTGAACGTGCTCCGATGCATTTTTGTCTACGTATCGCTGCGCTCTCTGTGTCAGTAGCCGATAACTATTTACATTCATGGCAATTGTCATGTGATGTTCCCTGTTGTTTTAGGTTAGAAGCGCAATGTCAACTGAAATAAATGTTTCACCGTTTGAAACGCGTTAATTAATATCTGCTTAATAAGTATAGACGTATTATCAAGTGCGAATAAGTGACGGCTTACATTAAAGATTAAAATTGCAGCCTGGGACAAAATTCGCGAGTAATTTAATTGGAATGAACGTGTTTCTGTTAAGTCCACTAAGCAACTGCGACAATTTTATGTTAACAAAGGTGCAGCAGCAGAAACGTTAGTTGCAAAGAGCGCTTAAGACGGTTTAAAACTGCTGGTGTAACTTCATAGAAAGAAAGCGGACGAAAAAGTGTTATAGCTGATTAATCAAGCAGACCGAAAAAAATAGTTTGCCTGTTAAAGCAATTACTTTGGAAACCTTCGAATAAACACACAAACGATAGCTTTGGAAATACCAACATTATCACTCACCAAGTAAATGAAACATGTTAGTAGCATAAAATACAAGTACCTAATTAACACCTGTAGCATAGGAGAAAGAGGCATGGTTCTGTTGGTAGTATTCTAACCTCTCGTGTTTCCCATAAAGCCATGATCATGACCCCTTGGACAGTCTGTATTGCTTTAAAAATTCCTCCTTTTTCAGGGTTCCAAATTTGTTATGACGTATGATTACTCTTCTATTAGGAATGACATTAAAAATGCAAATTTTAGCAAACTCTCATCAACAGCTTGGTTTGCGGCAGCCATTTTCCAACTTATAACATTTGTTAAACGCCTTAACACAGGGGTACGGGAATGTTAAATTAACCCTGACTTTAACACATTGTTAATGTTAAAATTTATTGATGAAACAGAATTTGTGTTAACTTCAGTGTTAAATCAGTTTAATACTGCGTTAAAATTCAGCATCTGTTGCTGAAGCCGTCCCTAATTCAGCTTTCACCTGGTCGAAAGACCATACCACTGGTCATACAGTATCTGTATTATCGGTCAGCGCAACGCTCCACTTGCAGTTACCAGACGGTAGGGTAAGAAGATACATTGGTGGTGGCGCTGCAGGTTGAGGACTGCGTCAGCTCACGTGATTGTCTTGCAGGTAGACACCGGGCGCCTGTGAGCACTGGAAGTGAAATAAATCGTCTTTCGCCTAGCGACGAGAAAGGAGCTCCGAATTCGGCACTAGGGAAGCGACTTTGCCCACAGTAAATTTCGGCCTATTCAAAATTCTACAGGATAACATTTCTGGTGTAAAGAAACTAATTAAATTTCAGTACTTTTGGCGCAATTCCGGATATACCGGAATAAAGCGAGCTTTGATTATGCTAAGGAACAATTATAAATTTAACTTTACGTGTTTAAATAGTGCAAGAGAAATAAAGACTTATACTTTTTATACAAATGCAGTAAACTAAGTATACTTTTTGTAAGGTTTATATTGTCAAAGTTAAAGAGAACACACACACACACATACATATATATATATATATATATATATATATATATATATATATATATAGCTGCCAGACACTTAACGTTCATTTGTTTGAGGCTGATGCTTTTTGAAACCTCATGTTTAACTGTTTTCTTTTAGTACGAAGTCACAAAGTTTTTACAACCTCTGGGGGGGGTACTTCATTTGTTGCAGTACTTAAAATTAAATGGGCCCAGCACTTAATTAAATTGTAAGCCAGAACAACTGGTAGTCCTATTATTTAACGACTGCAGAATTTTATTTTCGTTTGCAAGTTTTAGAACTCTTAAAGCAACAAAATTACAAAATATTAGCAGAGCTATTCTCAAGGTTACACATGGAGTTATATTTTTTTAAATATAATTTCACACACCCGAGGACTTTCTCTAACAAGCACCTTAAACTAGGCACTCATACGAAAATTAAGAAAGTGATTCTTTCTATCCACGTTTAGTTGCTTAAACACGTTTTGGTCTGGAAGTAATTTTACATTAATTACTCGGTTACACACAACATGTGGAAACAACATTGAAATACCTGTGTCATAAGTTCTAACAACGAACACTTGCGAAAGAAAGAAGAAAGAAGAATCGTAAACTTACATTACATAGCGCCAGAAGAAGCATCTGCACCAATGTTGAATGTGACCCTAACCATCGTTTTTCACAATTTTTCCTACTTGCCGGTAGGTTACAGAGATAACAACCGGAAGGCCGCTCACTACAAGCTCCTCAGCGCTAGAGCGTGCTCTACTGATTACTGTATGCTAGCGTTCTAATTTGCTTCCTTGCGTTAATGTTCTTCATTTCGCACTCACATTCGTAAGCTGGTATTTGTTATGCATCTTTTTAATCTATGGAGAAATAGGTCAGAATGCAGTCGAAGCTGGCAGACGATATATGCAGGACGTTCAAAATAGACGTCTGCATTTTAAGTATGTTTTTTACAACAGAGATCAAAATAAGAGCCAATGAAACCTTCCAGGCACTTTCCGGTAGGGTTAAGCTCAACCACGACAATGCTAACGTTGTGCGGAATGTATTGCAGCACTTTGGACGCAATACTTCATTCGGTAACTAGAACTTAAATTAGCAATGGTCCTAAACGTGCCCGAACGTCAATACAAAGAATCCTGAATGAGAGAAAATGGCACCAATATAAGGTGCACCAACTTCAGTAACTCTATGCAGACATGATTTTAATGGGAGAAATTGGTGAATAATGGCCGCAAGATTACAGCAAGATCCACAACTTACCAAGTGGACCATTTGAAACGATGAAAGCTACTTTACAAATAACTCCACCGTCAATAGTCACAATCTGAAATATTGGCCTCCTGTCAAACCCCATGGGGTTCGAGCACACCTCATGAAAATCTGGTTCAGATTAACGTATAGTGTGTTATTCTGTGAGTGTATATTGTTTGATCTATTTTGACAGATCCTAAGTTTAAATTTAAGAGTTTTTGGAATTTCTAGAGACCACTTGTCTCTATAAAATCCACTGAAAAGTATTCCACTTCGGTCACTATCTAACCATTGATTCCGGCATAGTGGTGCACCACCTCATTACTTTAGAGTACTTAGAGAACATCATGATGCTATATCTCGAACGTGATAGGTCGTGATGAACCCTCGCTGCGGCCACCACGATCTATAGTGCATGAAAGGACCCAGAAAATAATGAGGAATTACGGCACCGAATTCGTGAGACCTGTGCTACAGTGACACCTTGAAATGCTAAGGCGTCTCCAAGTGAGCACTGTGATCTGTTTTTGGCATTGTGTGAAACATGAGGGACATGTTTGCGAACGAATTAACTATGAATAGTAATAAAATGAAAAGTTCTGGAATGTTTTCTTTTATTACATATGGCAAGAAATTTTTGGTAGAGTCAAGTTTCCTATTGTATTATTTTGTGTTATTAAATTTCTTTTCTGATTCATTGGCCGAATGAAACCTGTCAAAAAGTGTCTGCATTGAAATAATTGTTGTTCCTTTTCAATATCCGAAACATATCTAGATATAGCAGACAAAGCTGCGAAGGCAGATTACGTTTATTATCACAAGCCCGAATCCCATGCCTCCTAATACCTTATACTTATCAAATTATTGCTGAACTATAAAACATGCGTGCGAGTGTCAACCTCATGCCCTGCGGGATCTTCGAGTTGTTATCTCTTTGTGGCCTGACGTAACCTGCCGGAAAGTAGTAGTGACGCTTTGAAAACCAGGGATCAGATCCCATAAGTAGCAGAAAGTGCGGGCTGGTATGTTTGACAAACTGTGCGTTTTAAATACCTTTCTCTATAGTACATTTTGAATTCCTGTAGTTTGTTCAGATATGTAAAGTTCCAGTTCCCTAAAATGTAGTAATAAGGAGTACTTCACAGGCTCTTTACAGAATGTTAAATATATACGTTTTGCCATATCTCAAAATTTGAAATTTCAATCAAAAGTGTTACGGCTGTTCTTGAGAAAATAGGAAATAACTAGATGTTTCCATATAAAGCGCACTTTGTATTGGGGAAATGTAAGAACGGCTGTGTCTTGAAATATGTTGAAATGGAATATGAAGTTTGGCATATTCCCAAGTTTTCGTTACAGACACGGATAGCCGAGGTCGTTAAGGCACGGAGTAATGAACGGGATGCCAATGGTTCAAATCTCGCCACGACCTTTCTCCTAGACAGATCTTTTTCCAGGTTTTCCTATGTCTTCATAACTGACCAATGCCTTGGGGGATTAGCTGAACTTTTGCTGGAACTTTTCCTTCCGAAGCTTCCATTCCCAAATATCACTTCATTGCATATATCACCAGTTTCCCCCATGTAGTGTCAAATATAGTGAGAACGAGCATTAAATACTACTTGTCGTGCCCGAGCTTTTGATATTGAAATATGATGCGAGCAGACACAAACATGGATGCACAGCCATACATGGCGTTCCGGAATTCCCGGCCACTTCTTGATGTTATATCCCGTGGTTGTGCACGGCATCCGGTAATGTGGGGTTTATGTGTAGAGGTATCAGCGATGGCAAAAATTCTTATCAATTACGATTTGTCTGTATACATACATGTATATCAAGTACAGTATGTATTACACATACAAAACTCTTCAGACGGGAACGCAATTCTAACTTTGAACTTCTTCGTTGTAAACTCGTAGTCCTGACTCTCGTGCACAGAGTCCAGCTGCGAATATATAGCAACTACTTCACAGGTAATCTTCGGATGTATGATTCATGATTGACAGAACGTATTATTATTATTATAGCATTAACGTTTGTGTGATAATCATTTAACACAGTAAAACCGAGAACAGGGTTGTCCTAGGATCGATTCCCAGGGACCGTCCATTCTGATCCATGGGTTCTTTTTGGGGGATTTTCCCAGATTGTCAAGCAAATGTGAGTGGTTTATTTCAGCCCCCTAATTTATTGCTCCTTCATTTCATTCATCCCGTTAGATCTCTTTCAAAGTTAGAAGTGTCGACAATGGTATTTCGGTGCGTCGTGGCAGAGATAAAGGTGATCTTTGTGGAACTTTCTCCGTCCTTCGGCCTTGGCTGGTTGTGGGGATAAACGGACCGCCCCTTCGGAGCGGGGTGTCGTACTTTCTACGTGGGGCGGGTCCCCGATCTGCCTGTCTGACTTTTGGGACGCCTCAATCTGGATATGGTAGGGATCCCACCGGGGGGTGCCCCTTATAGATACAATGTCCTCACTGGAGTATTGCAGAGGCCCCTCCGATAATCCGGAAAGAAATACAGTATTTATCTGTTTACCCTCCTCTTATGTAGGACTTACAAGCGGGTGCCTGGGGTTAGAGGCCCGTCGAGTAGCAGACACTCATGGATCAGACAGAGCATCCAGGATGGGTGATCAGCCCGATGCTTGGTAAGGGATGAAGAAAGTAGATGAAACGAAATGTTGGTGAAATGGATGAAAGGAAAGGCGATGATAGAGGAGTTGGTGGAATGAATGGAGGGGGAAACCGGAGAACCCGGAGAAAACCCGCCCAGACGCCGCTTCGTCCACCACAAATCCCAAATGCAGGTTCCTGGGATTGAACCCGGGCCGCCTCGTTGGGAGGCGAGCGGTCTAACCACTCGGCCACGGCGCCGACAAGAAATACAGTAAACAACTAATAATACACACACTGAGGGTATGTCGATTAGATTGATGTAGCAATCAAAGTTGTATGTTTTTGCACCAAATATGCTTTGTCTCTTACGCGCTGAGAGAGACAAAGCTTTTGCCTTTGAAACATTGGCATTGATGTGCACTCGCTTTGCTGTTGTTTTAATCTTTAGGTATATTTACTTTGATTTTTCTTATAACATTTAATTTCACACCACTATTCTGTCAACCAGGCTTTCAGACTCTAGGGAGGATGCGGAACCATTCTGGATAAGTAGAAATGCTTATCCTTCAGCCGGGAATCTGACGCAGGACCGCTGGATTTGGAAGCTATCATGCTAACCACCAGAACACAGAAGTGATCTTCACCTCTTTCGCGATGACTGGTTAGCAATATCAGAACGCTTTTAAATAAGGAACTAAAGCCGAATGATAAAGCAGTAGAACTACTGTATCGTCCCTAAAGTTGATATATGGACCGTCTATGCGAACAAACTGGACAATGATTCGGAAAAACCGTATGTGCAATATGTGCATTCGTATGTTGTTCTTAAAATGCTTTGAGCGGAATCATGATACAGCAAAGCGTGTATTTCTGGTGAAAAAAAAATATGAAATTTGTGTACGAAACAAAATACATCATAAGTGTATGTATGTGTGTGTGTGAGAGAGAGAGAGTGAGAGAAAGAGAGAGAGAAAGTCAAAAATAGTTAAAGGTTAGAAAATATGTCATTACATTATGGGAGCAGAAAGTTTTGTTGAATATACCCAAAAACAGATTTCTTAGAGAAAGCATTTATATTCCACTGTCCCACCGCGTCGGCTGGGAAAGCACTTTCGAAAATGCAAGCATATTTTTTTCAAGAAGGCCCTGCAGACTTTATAGACGGAGTTGCTGAGAGAGGGTGAGAGGGGTGATTTATTACTACTGGCGACAAACTTGCCTCATTACGGGGATCGATCCGACGGGTGCCAGGGCGAGTGTGTGTGTGTGTGTGTGTGTGTGTGTGTGTGTGTGTGTCGGCCTAATTTACCAGCTGGCGGGAGATGCTTCAGAACGGGAAGACAAAAGATGCTGCAAGGGTTCAGAGACAAAGCTGGAGTTTTCTAATTTCCTTCTCAGCATTTAGTGCACTCTGCAGTTCGACTTTGACACTATCATTAGGTGTCACTTAGCAGCACAACTCAATTTCAAAATTTTCTTCAATAGAGTGGATTGCAACCTGTGATGCTCGCTTCTGGAAGTTTTTGAATACTTCGATGGAAAAAAATCATATATGCTTTAATGTGTCGTCTTAGTAAAACCACCCAAATTCTTTTCTGGAGTATTTTAGTAATATTTATATCCTAATGATAGGTTACAGGCCTTTCGATGACTAAGTTTGATGATTGAGCTGCCATGTTACTGATTTTGGACCAGCAGAGTAATTTTTAGGTTACCATTCCTTAGATATGTTGCCCGTTTACCCTATATTTTTTCAGGGTTTTCTTCCTTAGCCTTTGCAGTGCCAACTACACCGCAAGGCAGCGGTTGTTTTATTTCAGCGTTAACTCCCTTAGCTGGTAGGTCCCAATTATTGCGTTGGAATCTAGCATTTTCACCTAGTATGCTTAGCTAAAAATGCACCCAGAGAAGCATGACGAGTTTAGGATCATGGATACGACTTGGCAGCGATACATGCCATTATTGAGGTTTTAATGATACCCACATACCAGCAGAGTGAGTTCCCCTGAGGCCACCTACTGCCCCTTTGACCTCCCTATGATAAAATCAAAATAAATAAACAAAAATATCAATAAATAATACAAAGGATTGGCTCCTAAAGCATCAGAATCTGTTAGAGCCAATAACATCATATATAACTAAATAATACAAGTAAATATATTTAACTATCTAAGATGTCACCAGAGAATCTCTAGAAATAAGGTTTATAGATGTGAAACTAGGCACATTCCAGAAAGTATCGTGTACAATAAATAACATGCTAGTAGCAAGAGTTAGATTAGAGACAGTGCTTAAATAAATACACAAAATATCAATAAAGAACAGAAAGATTGTAACTACTGAAAATTAGAATGTTGGTGCTAATAGCACAATAAACATTTAAATAATACATGTAAGTACTTTTAACTATCTAAAGTGTCACCTGAGAAATGCTAGGAATAAAGATTATAGTTGTGAAACTTGCCAAATTACAGCAACAATTGTGTACAGTAAGTAAAACACCAGTAGCGAGAGTTAGACTAGAGACAGTCCTTAAATTTTACAAGGTAATGCCATTTCCAATAATACTCTATGGATCTGAAACGTGGACAAACTATTGAGCAACAAAAGCTGAGAATGGAAGCTACAGAAATGAGATTGCTAAGACTTTTGGCGGGGACCAGCTGAAAATAAAAAGAGTAATACATGTTATAAACAGATATTTAAATAACTGGATAGATCGTTTATTGAGAATGAAACCATGTCGTATGCCCTATAAAATATTATGGAACAATCCAACAGATCGCTGAAATCCAGGTAGACCTAAGAGTAGATGGAGCGACGATTTCGCTCTGGAGACGGAACATGCTCGTAAGCCTAAATCTTGATGTAAAAAAAGAGGAAGATGTTTTAAATGGACGTGCTGTTTTCAGGATTTGAGTAAATAGAGTTAACTGAAATGTTAAAGCTTTGCCTTGCTTTCTTCAGGGCGGACAAGATTCTGATTCTACATGTAATATCCTTGCTGTGCGCAGCGCAAACCTAATCTCGCTTAGTCGTTATCTCCATTGTTGAGGAACTTCCTTCCGGAAAAATTACAAATTGACTTCCAGTTTAGAGACTTTCAATATGTATATCTGTGAAATAAATAATATGAGATGTGTTCTCAGAAGTGGTGCTTCTGAGTTTAAAAAGAAAAAGGAATTTATTTCCAAAACAAACACGCTAGTATTTAACAAAATTTCCGTTTCTTATTTCCAATGTATCAACTCGATCAGTAAGTACTATAATGTTGTCAAAACTCCTATATGAACACTAAACTCCACTGTTTGCCGCCTTCGGTGATAAGAAGAGCGAAAGTAGTGATAGCGTTCCTGGCTTTTGTTGCTAATGCATTGTGGAACACAGAACACGTGATAAGAGCTTATATTCCAACAGTACTTGAAAGAGTAAAATTGAGTAGTTTTTAAGATTATATATATATATATATATATATACATTTCAGATATTTGGCATAATAAATGTCTATATATTTTTATCATTAACGTACAGAAGAACAATACTTTAATCATGTACCATATCTGGAGACAGGAAAAATATGGGGAATGATTGCGGAAGAAAGAACTTTAAAGATTTATCTGGTTTTAAACTTAATTCTATTTTTAAATATACGAATTTTAATGGTTAGTAGATCTATGTTCTAGGTTAGTGTACTTCGTAAAATCCGTATTTATATTTAAAATCTTCATGTTATGTCATTGTTTGTGAAATACAGTCTTCGTTTTAAAAAACATACATTTGTGCCTAATATGCCTTAGAATGTATCGGGCTTTCCAGAAATTGTATCTAGCAGTTTTCGAAGAAAGGTGATTACAAAATCCTAGTATGTAGAAGATTTCGGGGAAGAACTAGCGAAGTTCTAAGGACATATTTTAAAAATTGTCTCCAGATTGTTTGAATGACTAATAAAAAAGTATTCATCCTACTCTACTCACTGTCAGATAGAACTCTACACGGGCTCGGGCCTAGACCCGGACCGGCCCATGGGCCAAGTTCGGACTTCATTTCAAAAATGTTTGTCGGGCTCGGGCTGGGCTCTGGCTTGAAAATAAAGGCGAAAAGATTAATTCATCATATTTTTTGGTCAGCAGTGTGGAAATGTCAGGAATAGCATTATTATCGCAGTATGCCCCCATCTATATCAGTAGTAACACTAATAATAATAAATAAATGTTCATTTCAATCAATTAGGATAATATTAACAACAGCAAGGCAGCTGCAAATCCCACTCCCTCCGTTCACCCACACCCAGGACATGCGTGCAGTATTAGGTGCGGCAATTGGTCAATAAGATAGTATCTCCTCAACATGCCACTTACTACGTGGAATTCCAAGATCTCAGCCGCCAGCATTTCTGTAAAATAGCTCCGCACAATTGGTCCCAAGGACTTGAGTGAATTCCTTACCAGGAGCAGCAGCAAGGGTAAATAATGTGCATGTCGGTACCGGAAACCGAACCCGAGCCCCTTTGTACCATTGGCAGCAACGCTTCGTGGATTAATAATAATATAATAATAATCAGCATACAAAATGATTATATTTAAAAGAGAATTAGACACTCAGGCCGCGCCGGGTGGTACAGTATAACCTAATCTCGAGCTCGATTCAGATCGGGCCTAAGAACATCGGCCCGTAATGTATGTTTCTCATTGTACGAAAAACATACTGACGGAAGTGGCAAACTTTGGCCACATAATATGCCACTGGTGGCAAATATTAGTTTGTGTTAATTCTCAACAAAGTTACAGGTCATTTATTTTATGCTCTTTTGTGTGTGTGTGTATGTGTGTGTGTCTGTTTGTGTGCGTGCGTGCTCGCGCGCGCGTTTCATTAGGTGAAATACTAGAAACTAATTGTAACTTAATACACCTTCTTTTATATGCTATTAATACATGTGCACAAAATATGAATCAAGGATTATTTTTTCAAAAGAAGGGTATCAATAATTGCGATTTAAATTACTAAGTGACAAACACAGTCTAAAACATATTTCATACCTTTCATTTTAAAAAATGTCATTCATATTGAACCTGTCTCTAATAATATTGTTAGATTCGAACATTGTATCGAGTAGAAAACATTGGTGAACGACGAAATGTAGTATTCATTTACACGGTAAGAAGTTCTGCTTGTATATAAAGATACGGTGGGTCATACGTATGCTTATTCGGTAGCTCAAGGCGATAAAATACACCGACAGACACTTTAAAATTATGATTATAAAGTAAAAAGTTTATTGTAAAACACTGTTAGATTCCTTTAGTAGCAACAAAATAATAATTTATATAATAAATAAGGCTATTAGAAATATCGGAGCTCCTGTGACAATTTCTATATTAATTTGGATTTGAGTCTGTATTTTTTTCAGATTCTTTCAAACAGTGATTGACATTTCTTGCGATTTAATGGTCTTTCCATGTGAATTCATATTTTAGAAAGCATCATTAATTGCACATTTTCAGAATAAAAAACCCTATCTAGTATTTATATATAGGGTGGACCATTTAAGTTGAGACTGTATAATATTTCCAAAACTAAGGGTTGTAGAAAGATGTCTTTAATAAAAGTTGTTTCATATTTGAAGTGGTTATTTGTTAGGTAGTTGGAAGATGCTTCAAGTTTATATGCACCACGTATGGGAGCCAATTTGTCGCGGTCACTTCGTGTTATCTTTTGCTTGGTCATTTATTTCATCTTTATCCTCATTGTTGTATGGTTTCAGCATCTCAATATGGAACTTTCCAATGGCTTTTCGAGTTGTTGGGTTACATAATTCATATGTATTTGTTCCATATACTTCAACAACTTCATATGGTCCATGATATTTTAGAAACATTCGCCAATAAAGTCTTTTTCCTTTATCAGACAATTTCTTAGTTTTAACCAAAACTAAATCTCCTATTTTGATCCTCCATTCCTTTCTTTTCTTTTCTTCATGTTTCCTTTTTCTTTTTATGGCCTTTTTCTTCATCCTCTCGAATGCTTGTCGGAACATCTCTTCTTCCGTTTGTGGAATCGAGTGCTCATCTGGAATGGCTTCTGGAATTTTTTTATATATTGTATTTATCTTCTTTCCTAACTTAAGTTATCATAGTTTGTATACTGTCACATTGTTTACTGTTTCATTGAGTAGATTCTGAACGAAATTCACGTATCCATACCATTGGGTTTGTTTTCGATGACACAGCACCCTTAAGTAATTCGAAATTTCCTTAATTTCCCTCTCCACTGGACTGGAGTTCGGTCTGTATCTTGACGAAAAATATTGTTTAATGCCATTTTCTTTCAGTCCCTCCATAAATTGTTTTCCTGTGAAGGACGAAGCATTATCGCTCAATACGGATTGGATTGGTCCTTCTTCTATCACATATGACTTGAGTAGCCTATTCAAACATGCTAAACTTGTAGGTTTTCTCAAAGGGTAAAATCTTACATATTTGCTGAATATATCATAACAGACAAATATATATTTGTTTCCAAAGTGACTTGGGGGCATAGGACCATGAATGTCAATACTAATTACACACCTCGGCTTATCCCTTATAACCGAATTAGTCTCAAATGCATATGCTGCATTTATTTGCTTTGCTTTCTGACATAGGTTGCAGCACGAGATAAATTTCCGAACCTTCTGACGGAATTTGGATATGTATAAATTTTGTAAAATCATAGAAGTTGTCCGGTCCGTCCCTGAGTGTGCTAACCCTTCGTGAAAATTCTTAATTAGCTCCTTTTCGATACGTTTTTGAACCATTACCTTCCAACTACGCATTTCTTTTCCATGCTTCTTGTATAATGTTTCATTCCGAATTGCTACAATTTCTTTCTTTGCCTCTTCAATTAATGGTGCATTTCCTTTAAGTTCAAATAATTTTGCGTCCTCATTTTGAGTTTCCCCATATTTTTCAATTTTTTTATCATTTCATTACTTAAAGGAATTTCAATTGTCAATATTTTGACTTCATTTCTAGGCCTTTCAGTATTCTCGGGAATTTGTGGGTTGTAGTTTAATTTCGATAGCAAATCACTGAAGGTATTATTCTTGCCAGGAATGTGTATAATTTCAATATCAAATGCAGATATTGCATGCATGTATCTAGCAAGTTTTCCACTACATAATCTACACCGTTGGATGAAAGTTAAGCTAATGTGATCTGAATATACTTTCACCTTTTGCTGATAAATATAGGTCTTGAATCGAATTAATGAAAAATAGAGTGCTCCAATTTCTAATTGAGTCAACGAAGAATTGCGCTCAATGTTTGTAAGTCCTCTAGAAGCTGTACTAATGACGTGAAAGTCATTGTTGATGTCTCGCTGTCCTAAAATTCCGGCAAATCCTTGCATTGTTGCGTCGACATAAATCTCGTATTTTAAATCTTCTCTGAACCTCTTGAGCAGTATGGACTTAGCAAAGAGTTCTTTTTCTCTCTCAAAACATTTTTGATGATCCTCTGTCCTTCTCCACTTAATATTCTTTCGGAGTAGCTGCCGCAGTGGTTCTATTTCAGCCGAATACCTTGGTAGGAACTTACTCTGAAAGTTCAATACCCCTAAGAGACGTCTAATTTGCTTTACGTTCTTTGGTGGTGGAATTTTCATTATTGCTTCTATTCTCTTCTGGTCAGGTCTTATACCTCGTTCATCCACTACATAACCCAGAAAATTTATTTCCTTGACACAAAATTTTGATTTTAATATGTTTACAGTCATACCATATTGTTGCAGTTTATTTAACACGTAATGTACATTATTCATATGTTCTTCAAATGTTTGACTAATGATGAGAAAGTCGTCAATATACTTTATTAAAAAATCATCTGCAGAATTTCCAAAAATACTGTGAATTGCTCTCAAAAATCCACTTCCTGAGTTTTTTAAACCAAAAGGATTTACACAAAAACGATACTGGATCCCCGAGTATTGAAATGAAGTGTAATCACGCACTTGTGCATCTAATTCTACTTGCCAATATGACGCAGTGAGGTCAATGGATGTCAAAAATCTGCCTCTTGAAAGTTTCGTAATTAGTTGTTCAATTCCTTCACTCTGAAAATGATCTGGCTTCATATATTGGTTGACATATCTACCATCTAATGTTAATCTCGAACTACCATCTCGTTTAATACTCCAGCAGATTGAATTTATATACTGAGAATTACTTTGCTCAATAATCCCATTTTCTAACATGCTATTTATCAGTTTTCTAGCTTTGTCCCGAAGACTTATAGGTAAATTGTCATACTTATGGCTATATGGTGGCACATCCTCAAACTGAAATGTATGCTGATATACGTTACATCTGCCTGGGATATTACTAAATACTGAACTATTGTTCATCAAAACGTCATGAAGGATTTGTTTTTGTGTTATCGTAATGTTATAAGCTTCTTCACACTTGTGTAGTATTTCCTCATTTCTCTTCTCTTCCCAGTCGTTGTCTGTCTCGCTCGCACGGTCGTCTTTTGTTCGGGTTGTAAATTTTTCTACTTTCTCTGGCATATCTACTAGCTGTTGAAACTATGGCGTGGTATTCCCTTCATATTTTGTGACTACCTGTTTTATCTGACTATTTCTATCGGTTTCTGTTATTTGCACAAAATACTCTTGGTCACAAAGATTTTTCTCATCCTTTGTCATCTCAATCACAGAAACTTTCTCTTTTATAAACAGTACCTTTCTTTCTGTATTGTCTTTTGTCATTTTTAACTCCTCATGTTTAAAATCTATACGTGCTTCATATTCATGTAGGAAGTCACATCCTAAGATTACGTCACAAATCAGGTGGTTTACAATTAGAAACATAGCCTCAAAATTCTCTCCGCCGATAAGTATGTTAAGTAGAGCTTGTGTTTTTATGACCTGTGTCGTTCTTCCGATTGCAACACGACAAACTAAATTACTAGTGGGAAGAGCCATAATTTTACCTTCATTTATCAAATTTATATAAAATTTCTGCGAACAAATTGAAGCTGATGAACCGGAATCTATAGTCGCAATGATCTCTTTCTTCGCGATTTCTATCTTAACATGAGGTGACTCGAAATTTTCCTGCAATCTTCTTACAGAGTGTGTGTTAGGCATATTGTTTATATTGGTAATGGATACTGAATTATTAAAGACGTCCTGAGAACCTACTGCACAGGAGTCCTATTGACAGTTTTCCTGGTTACTTCCATGTTCATGTACGGGACTACCATTCCTAACCGGCGCTAAATCTATCTCATTTTCGCTACCATTGTTTTGAGTTCCCCTTCGTCGAGTTCGAAATCCTCGATTTCTGAAATTATGTCCTCTTGTCACGTAATTTTCTTGCCGTTCCTCGGATCTTTCCCGGTTAGTGTTTTCCCTCCAGTGAGTGAAATTTCCCCTTTGTCTAATGTACCGTTTTCCTTGATTTTGCCCTCTTTCGGGCAATCCTTATGTCCTGTCGTAATTTATTTGTTCCTGTCGACCTGGTCTCCCATCTATCCTCGGTCTTTCAAAATTTGGAACGTATGATTGGTACCGTTGCCTGGTATTATTTTCATGACGTCTGTCTTGTCCTCTGCTTTGGTGATAATAACTACCTTGGTAATTTCGTCTATCTCGCACATCTAAAAATCTATGCTCCCACTCTCGAGATATATCTTCTTCCTGTTGTTCCAAAGCTGTCATTAATTCTGTCATCTCATAGATACTACGTGGTTTTACAATTAATAAATAATTTTGTATCCTTAAAGGATATCATTGATGATTAATATCATTGATTGGAGGTGACAAGCTCCTAACCTGACATGCATCTTTCAGTAAATAATCAGTCATTGATATTCACTCTCGTGGATCAAATTGTCCATGACTAAGCATTGCCCGTATTCTGTGCTGTACCGTAACATTCCAAAATCTGTTCATGAATAGTCTCTTAAAGAATTCATATGAAATTTCACCCCCTGATACAATTTGTAGCCAATCTAAAGTTTTCTGGTAGAAACATCTTTTGACAACTATCATTTTCAATGCTTCCGGTATATTTTTAATTTGAAAATACTCTGACAAGTCTGCAATAAACTGTACTGGATTGGAGTTTTCATTAAATTTTGGAAGTGGAAAATCACTTAAGATATGATTATAGTTTTGCAAATCCCCTACTCCTATATTTAAATTCTCTAGTGTTACTTGTGCACTCTGAGTTTCAGCATGAGTTATAGATGAAGCCACCGCATCACTCACATTATTAGTAATACCTGAGGAACTACCTCTATCATTATTCTGTACATCAGATACATTAACATCACATATATTTACCCTTGAATTCAATTCTAACCCATTTACAGTACCTTGCAGATTTTCTATTGTCTGTTCCATTTTTTTATTATTCTCATTTTGAACAGCTTGGTGCTTGTTAATTTCAGAAGTTAGTTTTTGATTATTTATAGACAAAACTTTAACTTCTTCGGACAATTTATTTCTTTGTGTTTCCGACTCCTTCTGAATTTCAGTTATCTCACCTCTGAAATTAACTTGCACCTGCATTAAATCTGCATTTGTAGCCTCCATCATCTCTCTAAGCTCACTTGAAATGCTATTCATTCGGCTACCTAACTCTGTACATTTTACATCAACATGTTCAATTTTATTACTAACCTCATTTTTTTGTTAGATATTTCCCTGCTCATGTCTGACATTTTCTTTGAAACTTTCCCTATCTCATTTGCTATCATTTCCTGATTTTCATTTCTCATTCTTATCATACTACCATCTAGCTCCATAAGTGTTCTTTCAACTTCTTCCCTGTTTTGTTCTAAGCTCTTACCAATATCTTCACTTAATTCCCTATTATTCTTTTCCATATTCTGAGTTAGTTTTTGTTCTAATTTCTCATTACTTTTACTAATATCTTCCCTTAATTCCCTCTTATTCTTTTCCATATCTTCCCTGTTTTGATCTATTTTCTTTTCTAATTTCTCATTATTCTTTTCCATATTCTGAGTTACTTTTTGTTCTAATTTCTCATTACTCTTACCAATATTTCTCAGCATTTCCATCATCATACTAGCATCAAAATTAACATTTCCTGCTATTCTATTCTGACTTTCTTCACTAACATTTCCAACTCAAATCCTACATTGTTTGAGCTATTTTCTGTAACCTTTATCGAATTACAACTCACTGTTACATTATCCCCTTCCATAATTGTTTCTTCAGTATTACTAGTAGACATTGTTTTCTTAATCCTACCACTTCTTAAGAACATTTAATCTCTCACAATTTTTTTTTAGGATACACAAAAAATTTACAATTTTCTAACCTTTCTGATGCTATCTGGTGATGTTGCTTTGATGTCCAGATTCCTGCCCCTCTCTCCTAGATATATATGTCCCCTCTGCGTCGTTCTACGATGAATCTGCGTCGTCTCGCTGTTTTTGTGTCCTGTAGTTGAATTCCCCTGTTGCCTTTTAATCTCGTAGTTACGATGTCCACTCATCCGCGTCGTAGGTCGTTCTTGTGGTTGTTTCTGGAATCTGCGTCTTGTAGTTAATTTCACTGCTCTATTCAATCCACGTCCTGGTTCCTTCGTCCCTTCCTGGTTAATTCCCACCACGTTCTGGTTATTTCGCCCCTTCCTGGTTGTTTCGCCCCACGTTGGGCGCCAATTTGAAATGGTTATTTGTTAGGTAGTTGGAAGATGCTTCATGTTTATATGCACCACGTATGGGAGCCAATTTGTCGCGGTCACTTCATGTTATCTTTTGCTGGGCGCCTGTTATTGTGTTACTACTTTGAATGTTGGGTTTATTGTCCTCAGGCTAGCTATGATTATTATTATTATTAAGTCGAGCATTTCTCTTGATCAAGGTGTGTAAACGGAAAGGATTTGTTACTCAAAGATAACACTGATAAAAGAATTTATTTTTACACTTTTATTACCGTCACAATTAATTAAGTTTACATATTGACTCTTGATACACGCCAGACTGAAACTGTTATATTTCTAATATCACTATAATCACTTATTTACTGCACATTATTAATTCACGTGTTTCACATTTATAACAATCTTTAAGACGCGAGAGATTCTGTAGAATTGCGACGTGTAACTCGCGAACGATTCTGATGAACTAAGCGACGTTTAACTTCTGAATGATTCTGTTGGACTCAGCGACGTGTAATGCGTGGATGATTCTGTTGAACTGGGCAATACTTGCCTCTGGCTTTAGCTTTTTATACTCCCACACCCTAATATGCCTAAAGATTATAACCGAGCTGCTACTGGTTAATAAAACGCGCCAACATTAGCGTCTATTTTTATATCCAATCAAAATTACGAAAACATATGCTCTAAGGAAGATATTCCCTCCATTTCTAAGAGAAGCGCGGCAATCTGACGTCATTTGTTTGTCTCTTCTAATTGATAAACAACTCACCCCCTCGCTCATTGTTATCCGCTCTTATTGTCACTTTCAGTGAGGCCCTGTAACTTATTCCCTAACAATGCTTATAATTAACAAACATCTCAAATCAATGTCAAACAATAATGCTTATTTACACTACAATCACTCTGGAATTTACATTCTTGTGATACAAATTACTGCCACATATTATGGGGGAAAGCAAATGTCATTAGTGGGGTTTTTTGGAGGACATTTTGATGGTCATTTTAGGGTCAAATTAAATTTCTTTAATGATAACTTACGTTTTGTATGAACCCTAAAATGACCATCAGAACATCCTCCAAATAAAACACGACTATTCGAATTCACTTTTCCCTATAATATCAAGCAACTTTTATCAAAGACATTTATTTCCACAAGGCTTAGTTCTGGAGATATTGTACAGCCTCAACATACATGGTCCACCCTGTGTATGACAATACTACGAACCTATGTAAGACTTAAAATATATATAATTACACAACACAGCCGAAATGTGGCCAAACTGTATGCATTCTGGTCAAAATGAGCACAGAATTCCCGCTTATTCGAACGGAGGGTCGTTTACAATACTATTTAATGCTAGAATATTATCTCGCTTACAAAACTGTAAAATCAAATGTGATATAAGTTAAGACATTTATTATTCAGAACTATTTTATGTGCTGAATTTTGAAACAATAATTGAGCATGAGACTTTCCTAAACGATTTAGCATATTACGTGATATTACCTATTTATATTATTATATAAGCATTATTACACTTTAGTTCTATTCATTACACATTAGTCCTCCAACTCAGATACGTTCAAACCTTACTTTCCTTTTATGGTACAGTCTAACTTTTCCTTCGAATAAATTAGAATTTTATATGTAAATGGATTTTATTTAATTAGCTTATGTCCTTTTAGAAATACTAAAAAAACAAAATCAGTGTTCTTTACCATCTCTGATACTACTGTGTGTCTGAATTGAAAATATAGACAGAATGATTATTTCCTCACTCAAGTACTAAGAGGGCATGGAAGGTTTATATATGTGTTACGTAAAGAGGATGGGAGGAACAGTGATAAATGTAATTAATGTTTAAAAGGATACTGTGGAGCATACCTTTGTTCACAGGGTAAGAGGGGATAATCAAATAAATGTAGTCTTTGAACAACTTGGATAAACAGTTAGTATAGATATCCCATAGGCAGTCCTGACAGAAAGTAGGTATGGGTGTATAAAACATTCTAGCAGAATCAATAATGGACACAAAAGAGAAGCATGAACGAAATTGGTAGGGAGGTGAACAATAGACAGCTGCGTTTTGAGGACATACCACCAGCATTTCCGAAATGGTATGCGAAGATGCCGGAGGTGTTTAGTTGTTGGGAATCCATCTCGCCAGTAGGCGTCTTTTATAAGACTTTTCTGCTGCCGAGACAAAAACAACCACTACTACTACTGCAAATACACAATATAGGATTCGTTCAAAGTAAACTCGTCAGTATCAATAAAATATGCAGAGATAACGCCTGCAACATGTTTAACAAACTTCGATCCCTCTGCACCAGTTAGAGCTTGCAGTCAGGAAATAACGTTTAGTTTCTCAAAAAGAAATTTAGAAACATTAATCATAACTCTCTTTTAGGGTGTAAGAGATTGTCAAAGAAAGCCTATGAGCTGCGCAGATATACAATTTTACGCAATACATGCGTCTCTAACTGTATTCACATGTTAATTCTCCATGTATGCGTTTTCGGTAGATTCCTCTGTAAATATATGAAGGCATATATATATATACATACGGGTAAATTGTCATACTGTTTCCCTCGTTTGTGTCACTTTTGCCCGCATTAGGTCTTACGCTGCTCTAACGTAATGCTGCCAACATATGAATAATGCCACCGAAGCCGGTAAGATACTCAGCCTCAAAGCGTAGCCGAGAGATTGAGGGCCCTCAGCCTCAAAGCGTAGCCGAGGGATGTTTTTTAGAAGGAGAGGAGTGCAGCAAGTTGCGGCCGCAACTGCGAAGCGACGACAGAGCGTAGCCCAGGGATCTGCGCGTCTAAAACTCCAATGATTCACGTTCACAAAACAACAGCACATCGCATATTCAGTGCATTTCACTGATTATTTAGGTTGGCAGTACCCACTTTGCATGGAAAAATGGCTACGTTTGTTTTCTTCCTAACGCTATTTGCCTATATAAATAAAACACTTAAAACGGGTGGATAGATGGGTACTAGATATTGGAGAGACCACATCATGTTCTAAAATCACTCCTAAGGTAAGTAATTTCATTGCTTTTTCACTTCCTTATTCCTAATTTAGGTGGGCAAAAGAAAGACCTAATGCGGGCAAAAGTGACACAAACGAGGGCAACAGTATGACAATTTAGCCATACATACATATATACACGAAGAGATTGAATAAATTAGCTGATGGTAGTTCTACTATCAATCATTTTATTTCAGTGGATAATTGAAATAATCCGAAATTTGGCATTCCCCGTTTTTTATGTGTTTTTCGACCAAATATACCCCTCTAATAGCCTTCTTGTCGGTTTATCTTAGAATTTTGATGTGTCAAATTGTTTAAAAGAGCGATGAGACTAACCCAAATGCAGTCTCTGAAACAAGGTAGAATAGCTATTACTTTTGGGTGATTTTAAACTTTAACAGACGAATAAAGCAAGAAAATATCAATAGTGTAGAGCGATCTTTTAGACTGAACTAATATTCCTGGCTCTAGCATATATCTTTCAGTTATAAGTCACAAATTTCTCACTACGTGTTGGTAGCATTATAATGCAGGTGAAGCGTTGTACGAAATAGGTTCTCGGCTTACAGTATTAACATTGCATATATAACATAAAGAAAACAATCATATATTAGCTTGTAACACGTCAACGGGTAAATTGCAATCACATTCTGCTTTGAAGAGTGCAAATGTAGTACATTTCTTAGTTCTGCATGGCATCATTGCACTCCAAATAAGATAATAAAGCAGCATTTTGTGACTGTGTATATGCAATTTTCAACTGTACAATTCTTTTCATGTTTAGTTTTAGTTTACTTCTGATAAAGCTTTATGATTCTCAAACAGCCTGGACTGCTTCTTTCCTAGGGCGTTTAAATGCATTAATTAACTACTAATTTACACCAAATATAGCATTTGATGCTCTAGGCCCTTGGATTTCATATGCAATGACATTATCAGGCGATGAAAGCGGAATTTTCATGCTTCACAGTCATAGATTACAAAAACCAAAATTAACAATCATAATATGAGATCCTTGCACATCCAAAAAATACAGTTTTAACAAGAAAAGGAAGTTTTCCACTTGAAGAAACGTAAACAATGAATCTGTAAATGAATACAATACTAATGTTTGAGGCATTTATGCATATTATTATAAAGCCCTATCGTTAGCTGCTGAATTAAACTTTTGCAGTGTAGACGATGTGAAGCAGTTCCCAAATTGAAAACCCAAGGGGTTTCTTTTATTTATTTTGTTTGATCTAACAGAAGGCTCATTGATATTGTGCCTTTAACAAAAATTTTGTGATTCTCTCTCCTGTTTGAAAAGTTGACCAGGGTCACTTTCACATAGACACTAATAGGCCTTCTAGTGCCCTTTTTTACCATTTATACATACTACCAAAAGTATTGAAGATTTAATTTGAGCTTAACAGTCTCTGCAACTTTAAATGGATATCATAGAATATGTGATACTTTAAAAAATAATTCCAAAGAAGAGAGCATAGAATGACATTAAACCCTGAAATACCAGTCAATTATTCCCTACGTTGCATTGTTCCTTATTTTCATCTATCTTTTGTTTTCTTTCTGTTTTTTTCGACGACATATATTATTATAATTTTGCTATTAGTATGTACATGATACTTATGCCTTAGAATATGCACCGAGCTATATTTTGATGACAATATTAATTGAGGTTTTATTGTATAAGTTAATTTTTTAACATTCTTTAACTGAATAGGTTGTATGGGATGGTGAAGAAATGAAATCGGCCAAATTATATTCAAATGAGCCCGGGATAGATCGAGTATATCATGCTTAGCAAAGCTACTTCGTTTCGTATGTAAATACATATCTTGTCGTATTTATAAACTTTTAGGGTATAAGTTGTTTTAAAATACCTCTGATTTGAAAACTATATATGTTACTCAAACCCCTTATGGGTTTCTATATGGCAAATGACGGCAGTTCAAATAACATAATAATGCAAGATGAATGTTCAAACGATGAAACACCGCGTATAAATCCTAAACCAAGAACCTACGGAACTTCTAAAGACTGGACCAGCAAAAGTGTTAGTAATAATGTGTTAACTTGTAAGACCAAAATGGGTGCAACAACAGATTCCAACAATAACCTAAAGGGAAAACCAATAACTTAAATTATAATATTGCAAATGAGGATATGCCTAATGCCATAAATACGCTATAATGGAATACGCTTGCTGTAAGAGGCGTAAACTAATCCGCACACTCTCTGTACGTAGCTCAATCTGCGATAAATACTGTACAGCCGGTATCGATTCATAATAGTTTTCAGGAATTGAAGGGCATTACTGTGCACTTAAATGGCACGGAGGCATCTACAAAGTACCTGAGGCCCAACAACCACTTGCAATTTTGGTCTCAGATGTAGTTAATGTTCCAAAATTTATCACTTGCCTCAAAGAACAGGTTCCAGAGTTTAGACTTTTCATATAAGATGTATAAAGATGAAATCGAACTACTACCAAGCACTGTGGTACGTAAAGAACCTTGTAAGGCTACCAAGTAATTTAAATGCAATGTGTCGTACCAACCAGCTGAAACACTTGAATGGTGCCGAACGGCCACCAGTTTTGCACTTGTTGTGCTGTGAATCTTACACAAGCTCCCTAAAAGGTATGTGTGTGCTTCACCAAACATATTTACGTGCTGGGCCTATTAACTATTATTTTTACTGTGAGATACACACATTCTTGTAAAGGAAATAACGTAATGGCTGGCTCTTTTACAATAAGGAAAAACAAAAGTTTTAACACACATGTATAAATGAAGCCTAATTTCATTGCAGCTATACAAGTGAATATGCATTTACAATTTCCATATCTGAATCCTTCTAATTCAAGTTAACATTCGATTTGTCCTATGACAGTCTCTTCTTGTTTTTCTTGCACAGGTAAAGTACTTTACATACATTCCAAAGACATTTCTTTGGATAATAATTCGCTCCTTTCCGCCGGACGTTAATGGTACGCCATAGGACTTGGATATATCAAGTTTAGAAAAATAGTTACATAATGGAATGTTAAACATTTAGAACAAAACCAAAAAGCCTGTGGCCGTAACTGCTTCCCAACTGCATGAACTAACGCCAGTTTCTGCGACATCGTAAATCGTCGACTGAATTCCATCCACTCTTCGTGGTGATAACCGCTTGCCGGGGTCCCTGAAGCTCCAACGTCGCCTAGCGAGCTGCCAGCTCACGCTCTCTGGCCTACGAAAGAAACCTGTTTCCAATCAACTCGGCTGACAACCCTAGCAGGGTTCTGATTCAAAGGCGAAAGACATAACCTGAATTTGGAGCTGAAGGCGCTGAATAATGTTATCTGCACTAAGATGCTGAGACAAGCATATAGAATGGAAGGAGAGCGCAATACGGCTCAATTCCCCCACAAAAAATCCCACTCGGGAAGAGCTCTTCTGGACGGTACACCGCAGGTAGTCAAGCAGCAAGCACACAATACGTAAACCCAGGCAATGGTTGCGTGCAAGATTACCCAAACAAACTCTAGGAGTAGAGCGAGCTACCAATGAAAAAATCAACAACTTTAATACAAGAAACAAAAAAATTGAAACCAGGAATTACGAAAGTTTTACATTAAGCATAAACGTATAAAACAGCTTCATAATGAATTTATATATATATACACACACTATACGAAGTAACACATATAATTTTTTTCTTAAGCACAATAAGAAGTAATTAAATTAGATGAGAGAAAAACATACTCGGGTACCCATAAAAAACGCTATATAAGAATAAGCGCGATAACTAAGTAATATCAAAACTATCACAAAACTACTGCTGTACTATAGTACCAATTAAAAGCATATATACACGTCGAAGGGAAGGGGGAAAAAGGGAAATGGCGACAGGAAGGAATACACAAAAGTCACAAGAAAAAGGAGAAAATACACAAAACCAATAAGGTAAAATAAGGGATAAGGAAATGAAATGGAGAAAGGAAAATAATACTTTCGGCAAGTACAAAACGGGGCTTACAGGTCCCTGGTAGCAAAAAAAAAAAAAAATAATAATACCAGATGGAACTACAATGACCCAACGAGATTAAATTAGACATGCCGAAAAGATTAGATTTCTGAGTCAAGGATAAATTAACACTGAAGAGCATCAAGAGAAACCCAACGTAACTATGACACATGAGTTGTAATTATTTTCCCGTACTCACAATGCCTAAGTCGACATGAAGCATTATTAAGGATGGCAATAATGCGGAAAGTTCCGGTTTATCGGGGAGCTAATGTGTACGTAAAACGTTGTGCGGCCTGACTTAATGGATGACTTTGAAGCAAAATCAAATGGAGATGGTTTACTGTTTCGTTATATCGTTGTATCCGACGCTGGCGATCGCGGCAAAGCTGGCAAAAGGTAAATTGCCATAAATTAACCACAGAATTACAGTCTGGGTGGTCAGGCAACAATTCACGGAGCTGCCAAGAATTTGCCAGGGGAAAATCAGGTAGAAACAGAAGATTAACTGAAACAGTACCTGCTGATGCGCTTCATGAGTAGTAAAATTGAAAGGAAGTTGAAATGCTGTGTGTATTCCACAAATGAAAGTCTAGCGAGTGAAAGAGAGAAAAAGAAAACATTTGTTACCTCACCAGTTATTCGGATTTTTGTGGCAATGTTTCTATCTTTGCCCAATTAGATTCCAGTACCATATTAAATTTGATCGATGAACAATTTCTTTCAGCTTTACTTCGTATGAGTTGCTTTAGGATATTTGATTTGGCTTCAGTTATACTATTTGGCGCTCCTCGATGATGATACTGGGTTCTGTAAGTTTACACATAACAATGCATAAATTTCCTTGGACGGTTGATTTTGCCATCATTTGCAATTTGACTTATTCCTTTGTGTTGTCACTTCCCTCGTTTGGACTTGAGCTTTTGTATTTTACCGTGAGATTTGCATTAAAATTATTCGACAGTTTAAAATTTTCCTTTGGATCGGAACATTTTGTCTGTTTGCATTCATACCCAGATTTAATTCGACCTTTAGACGTTAATGCGATGCATTTGTCAGCAGATCAACATCACTAAATTCTGCAAGTTTTGCGAGATTTTTCATATGTTTTCACAAATAAATTGGGATTGGTATTAATTGAATTGAAGTTCCTGACTACCAGATCCTTTAGCACTTTCGTCGCGCGCATTTACGGTTTTACAACGCCTTGGAAACATTATACATTTTGGAGAATGGCTTTTGGTATGTCAACAGCGCTCAGGTACTTTCTAAATTGCTCGACAGTTGTAATTTAAATTGGTTCACAATTATCTGAACGAGCTCGTTATCTATTTCCCCGACTTTTACACTCATTTGAAATATTTGCGGATAGCCTTTTAGTGTCTTCGTAAAGCTGGTCTTACGTCCGTCCAAGGTAACTTTCGAAGTTTCACAAATATTATGTTGGACCGTCTAATTTCTCCTGCGGGTATTTTTATTCATCCGTCACGGACATTAAGGGTGAGAAACTCAGCGATTTATTTTGTAAACAGATGCTTCGTCCGTCGGTTGGTCTTTCCGCTGCACTTTTACAGCCTCAAGTCCGGCGTGCCATTGCGTACTTTTACTCTTTCTCAAGAGCAGTGTCGTTCGACAGGTTACAAGGTGGAGGCATTATAACAATGTTGTTGGATTGAATATCTTTAATATTTATAAGCTTTGTTTTCTCAATTTCATCTTGGGGAAGCTTAAACAAATTAAACTTAAAGGTAAGGGTTTTCATTTACACTGAAAATTATTGTTGTGCAATTCAATATAATTTGAAATTCATAAAATTGTTTTTGGGTTTTAACAGTGTTAATTGCACGTGAAAATTATAACTCTATTACTTCGGTTCTCTCTCACCGACGACAAACGCGCAAATTAGCTCGTTGGGATGTTCGACTTAGTGCTTTTCGATATATAGAGGTGAAGTAAATTTCATAGCAGATGCTTTTTCCTGCGTGTTTCAACCGCAATGGAACACGGAGACTAAGTCAACACAAATCCCTTGCTTAATATTCCATCTCGTGATTTTCCTGAGCTATTTATGTGTTTACCTGAAAATCAACGTTTAGGCTCATTGCGGTTAGCAGCTAGTCAGGACAACGTTCAGCAAATTTGTGTGTTCTGTAACGAGATTTTCCTTGCACAGTTGCCGAGGTCTAACACCTTGGGTGTTTTATTACCTCGATCGTTGATTCCCATTGTGCTTCGGTACTTTTATTCGTTAAAGTTTGGTGCCCATATCCGCATTTATAAAACCAAATCACCCATATAACGTTACTTTTTGTGGGAAAATATGTACCAAGATATTTTGGATTTTGTCCGTAACTGCCCTGTCTGCCTGAAATCCAAACCTTGGCAATCTACCCGTTTTGGATACTTATTTCCAATCCTAGCTACTTCCCTATGGAACGAGTTTTTCTGTATTATATTGGTCCATATCTTCGTTGGCTTAAATGTAACACTTATCATTGTGTCGTTAATTACGCGTTTACTAAGTTCACTTGTTTATTTCCGGTCCGGAAGCCTACAGCTTATAACATTATGACTGCATTATCTACCGTTTTTGTATATTTTGTCCTTCCACAGACCATAGTTTCTGATAACACGTCTTACTTTTCTTTTTAAACTAGGTGTTAATTTGGTTCTGACCTCTTCATATTACCCGTCAACCTCCCTTGCCGAATGAGTTAATAGAAATTTGAAGAACACTCTTATTGTCTTTCTCTCACCAAAATAAAGTTTCAAAGTGGCTTAATTTCTGATCAAAAACAGATGATATATAATAGGAACCACAGGCAATTTGAACACGCTTCAAAAGATGTGTCTCACCAAAGAATAGTTGACCTTGACATTACCAACTCCCACAAATAAATATAAAGTCAAGGCTGCGCGTAGCCTCGTTCTCTCATACTTATGCACTTGCATGTCTCATAAAATAAGAAACATTCGGTGTCCTTAGTTTTTGCTATAAACACCTTAAAATAATTACAAAAAATATGGCTTTCATATCTTAATATAATAAAACTTCATTAATAGAGTTTAAATTATTACGCTATAATTATAAAAAAATTCGGATGTGATAAATTCACATGACCTTCTCCACCGCTATCCTGTATTTGTGAGTATACAAACTATTCTTAAGTTTTTTTTCTATGTACTACGTTTTAATGCAAATAAACATTTACAGAAATAGCTACATTACACATTTCGTTATAGATACAAAGAGAACAACAATAGTCGGATGTCGATGAACTCGGTTATACGAGGGCCTTAAAATTCCATAGTGTTTATATGCAATCTGGAGAAACAACTGAATTTTGAAAGGACTTAAGGGAAAGAGAGGAAGTATGAACTATTCGAACGATTAATAACGGATATGTCAGAAATGTTTTATGGCAGAAAAAGACTTATTGGAAATAAATTGTGCGTTTAAAGAGATATACATCTTTAATGCAGTACGTTTACGTCTATCGCTTAACGTTTACCAGTTATACAAGTTTATACAAAACCTTCCAATGAAGAGTACTTCACAGCCTCTTCCCAGAAATTCAAGTTATACATTTTATCTGTCTTGTAAATATCTTTCATGTATGGTGTTGTATTCATTATTTTTAGAAAATAAAAAAATTCGAAAAATGTTCCATATAGAGGGTAACTGTGGTGGAGGGATTTTCTTACATCCTTGGAGGATGCCGAGCTAAAATACCAACTTTGTTACGTATACGACTTTTCGTTTTTGAGTTATGTGTTTGCAGACACAGACACACACACACTCACACACAGACAAACACACGGGCCTTTTTATAAGAATGCTTTTTTTATTGGGTGCCTCAAAGCCTGTTTTTCGATGAAATCTCAGTATCAAATCTTTGGGTGGAATGCAATACCTTCTCCACCTACTATGTATGTGTTAGAGAAAATAAAAACGGTACGGGATAGTAACTTTCTGCCTTGAATTTGATTTTGGCATGCTAAAAACACTCTACAGCTTGCAAACTTTGTAGGTAGGAATTTCACCGTAGGTGAATGTAATTAACAAAATACAGGCTTTCCGTAGGATATGGTTAGCAATAATTATAGTTGATTTAAAATATAATTGATCAACAAGACAATAAGAAATTAAACCCAGTCCATCTCAACCTAATAAAGTTCTAATTAAATTTGGACTAATAATAAAAAATACAATTGATAGTACAAATATTAAAACTAAAAAAATAAATCGGTTTAATGAAAAGTCTCCTACTAAAAATAACTGGCAAAGCACTAATTTATGTGACGAGAAATTGGAAGTAGAGCAAAACTCAAGAAGGTAAGGGATTCTAAGGATGTTCAAAAAAAGAATTTTCTTCTTATTATTAATATTTATTTCAACTTATTTTAACCAGATAAGTTGTAACACATTACAAATAATAGTAATGTAGAAGGTAAAACTTAATGGGTGAAATTACGCTCAAATGAGCTTAGATTTATCAATCTTCTCAGAAAAAAAAATAAATAAAATTTTGAGTGTGGGATTGACACACTTCCTCCATATCAGCACATTCTGAAGTCACTCCTTTATGGTTTCGATAAAATATAAATCCGTAATCTGTAAGACTACATACATATTTACTTTTATTGCATTACAGTAATTGCATGAACTTCTCTACAAAAAAAATGTTGAAACAAAGAAAGATAAAGCACAAAGCTGCTAACCCCCCCCCCCTCTCGCACGCACCTCTACCTATGGTCAAAGTGATGTATTCGCGCAGTGCTTAAAGACGTTATCCTCCATTTTCCACATTTATTTTGTATGTACGGTGTTGAGAATCAGTGACATTCTTTATAATGAGCATTAGCGCAAGAGGTAGATATGTGCAGTCACTCCAGAGAGTATCCGTCTATAATGTAGTATTTTTAGCAGATGAATTAACCTATCAAAATTATTTTAAAGTGCAGAAATAACAAACGTTTTTACAAAATACCAGTTTTATTATTTTTCCAAGACTTTTCGTTTTATTACTTAGAGATGTTTTAAATCGCAGTGGTTTCTCTATATTTTAATATGTGGTGTTTGCAAAGTATTATTCCATATTCATTCCGCACTGCAGTCGCACTGCTTAAAAAAATCATCGAAATATTATTTAAACTGGAGAATGAATGGGTCTGTGAAGTCCCAAAAACTGCAGCTGTTTTAATGAAGAAGTTAATGCATAATTTATAGCTAAAATTACCTTCCTTACTCAAATTAAAGGACGCTTTGAACACAATTTCAAGTACTGTACCAAAAATAGCCTAAAATATGCATTAAATATAATTTCATACATTAGACAAAAACAAACCAAAAACGTGCCCAATTAAAAAAGAAAAATGGAAAGTAAGCTCTAACGTTAACCATATGGAATATCAGAATATTTAAATGTGAATATTTGAACTCTTTTTCGTTAATTTGGCTGCTACATATCTTTGGGAATCACTGGAGCTACAAGGAATATTCTGTTATTGTGCCACGTCAAGTGACACACAATGTTGACATTTCTAGGGATCTGTGACGTTGCCCTACCCAAAAGTCTTTGTACATTCCATTGAAATACGGTGTAATTTTGGCTTTAGCTCACATACGTTGACATCCACTTTTATCCAAAGCCGAAAATTAAAAGAAAAACACTTGTTACATCTTTACATTCTTATAGGTTGAATGCACTCTTACGGTACACAAATTGTATGTCTGTTGGCCTTAATTATTAAACCAACGAATTCATATTCGAGGAAACTTAAACCACAAGCTTCAGGTTGAGTTCCAAGCTATAAACTTTAGATTGCGGTTTGTGTTTTGTTTTCATTATGTATAGAAACAAATTCACCTTATTTACTGAAAAAATGTTTTCTTCTTATTTTTAGTTCCATTTATACCCCGCTTTTAACTACATTTCCTTTGGAATCCTATTGCATATTGCCAGTGGTGTTAACTCGTATTCTCCTCTCGTTGAGTTTCTTGCACCTTTGGGTTTTTAATCATTAACTCACACACATATTCACACGCTCATTCATACTTTCAGACTCTGCGGAGGACCCTTGGAAAGAGGGCAGGTGCTCTAGTTTGTTGGCTTATAGTGACTTCTTATTAGGGATTATCATTAAAGCTGTATACTCTTCTGGTATTACATACTTAACATTAATAATTTGATTCAGTGATGAAGCATCCAAGGGCACGTAAGGATGTCTTTAGGGAGAGCTAAATATGAAATTAAGCCCACATGCAAGACTGTGCCGAGAGATGGAGGTTACTAGAGTGCTCTGCTCTCGGGACAGAAGAGAAAATTAAAAATAAACAGCTTTATATTATTAATGCTAGTTTTCTTGTCCCAAAGTGCTTTATGCGCGTTAACCGTATCATGAATTAGATGAGTAATCATACCTTGGACTCAGTAGAAAATGTTGTGTGTGTAAAGTATGAAACAACATTAGATCCGGTAACGATTTGAAAATTCCGTTATGGACACTACTGTTTCGTCATCATTATTATCATCACAAATAAAAATAAAAACAAAGAAATATAAATAATATATACCGCATATATGGTTCCTTGCAATAAGCCTACAGTAATATTATCAGGAGAGAAATGTGTTTTGTGTGTTTGCGTGCGTGTATGTGTGTTTTCAGTGTAAACTCAGATTTTATTTTTGATCTTAAGTTTCGTCACTTTAAAGCGTCGTTCTTCCCGCTTGGTAGAGTCCTTCTGAAATTTTGAAATTTAAGGATTAGGACAGGTTTTCGTTATCTCTTTACGCGCTTTCTCTCCAGTTTGGTTAAATAAGACGATAATCTTAGTATTTTAAATTCAGAATACATCAGAATTTTATGGCGTTATAGCACTGTGTCGCTCGTTTGATAAACGAGAATGGGTTGGAGGAAAACTGTCAGATTGATATTCATAATCAAGTCTGCTTTAAAACTTAAAATACATAACAAAGATTAAGGACCACCTTAAACTTTTCGGAAACTATTCCCCCAAAGTTTTCAAACACATTGCAGAAATCTGACTTATCTCCACAAAGAATTGTGCACTTACGGTATTCAATGCAATTATTTTCAACACTAGAGTAACTGCTAGTTTATAAAAGCTAATGCTACCAGCAAATTTTTCAAAACTTACACAACCCATTTGAAATTACTGGACAAAGATTTCTGGACTTGCTATTTAACACTGTTTAAAATTTCTAAGGCTCCTTAAAATTTCCTAAAGCTATTTATACCCAAATTTTCAGCCCCTTAATTAAATATATTTTAGACTATTGGCTTTTTACTCTTACGCTTATAATTCATGCTAAACATTGACGAAACAGTGAAGTTTAATTACCACTACACATGCGATAAATAGCGCATTTGACTTTACTGAGACGAATGTTTGGGTTACTTTATCACCAGCCTGAAGAGTAACAGAAGGGATTACTTGTTAAGAATGTATTATTACGGAAGTAAAGTTAGTGTAAAATTATAATACATATTAAAGCAAATGTATAGTGTCTTTATGAAAATGAAGCACCCAGTAAATCTCCTCAGAAGACAATAGTAATTTGATATTAAAATCATCTCGTAGTATCGCCTATGTTCATGAAGATGAACTGTAATGAAGTCCATGGGGAGAACCGAGAAAGTTTGAAATTGACCTAAAAGTAACTGCTTATTTTCTTGTTGCAAAGATAGAGAAGGAATAATTCAACCTTATAAACCCAGCAGAAATACATTTTGTGGTATACCATTTTCTATATTTAATTTTTAAGACATACATTTTCATATGTTACTTATTGCTTCATATTTCCCAAAAGTTAAGTAAATTCTTTAACTTATATGATCATACCTGTAGCTTTGACTTTAGAAACTAATGCTCGTTGACTGTATGCTTTTTCTGTTAGTTTTAACGATAATAATACTCACATTAAAACATTCATACCTCCAGGTTGAGGAGGACGCAATGATTCTAGTAAAAAGAAGGAAATGCCTGCACCCCAGCCGGGAATAGAACCATCTCGGCTCATTAGCCAAAACGCTGACCACTCAACTACACATACAGTCGCTTAAGTTACGGCATATATTAGTAATTTGTAGCCCTTATGTCAGTTGTTATTTAAATGGCTATAACTTTGTGAATCTATTAGCCTGTGCTAAAAATAACTAAAACATAAATAGTAATACAAACCTAAAACACACAGTTCTTAAATAAATGGTTTATCAGACAACTGAAAACTTCAATGCAATAGCCAGAATTTGAACCACAAATCTTTCAATTTCCGTCCGGTTGCCCCAAACAACCATGACAACATGCCGATACGATATTAAATTCCTCAAATGACTCGCACGTTTTCCGGTATACCACAAGAAGAACTTAAATTGTATTCGGATGGCATACCCCAATGGCGACTTACAATGCTGTATTTTAAGTCCAAGGCTTCACAGTTTTGACCATGTTAGGTCAGTTAATGGAATTAATTGTTCTTCCGCAGAAACCGGTGCTGAACAAGGTTTGAAAGGTAGAATCAGACGATTGAAAAATTCAATGCCATCGATGGGATTTGAACCACGGATCTCCTGTTTTCTAAATACGAGTCAAGAGGAAAATTTAATGTACCGGCTTGTTGCCAGAATGCTCAGTGTTAGAGTAGCCGGACGGTAACGGGGAGATCCGTGTTACAAATCCCGTCGATGACATTGAATTTTTCAGTCGTCAGATTCTACCTTTCCAACCTTGCCCAACGTGCAACTTCTATGGAGAAAAAAAATTAGTTCCAAATTGTGTATGTTGACAATACTTCTATTGCTGTGTTCACAGTCGTATGTGACATGAAAACTAAAGTACAAATAGTTGAAACATTTGTTTTGACTAAAATAAACTAAATCTCAATCTTAATAAGACTGTGCGCCTAATAACACCATGTCAACTAATGGATCTGTTAATACAAACTCACTATCTAATTGGGAAATGTATTGATTAAATGAACATAGTTAAAATGCCATGGAATCTTCATAGAAGATGTTGAACTGAAATGAGCATTCCGACTTTATTGATAAACTTTGTTCAGCAAATTTGGCTACCTGCAGTTAAGAGATATGCCCAATGCAAAACTATTAATATTAATTTATTATTCACTTACTGAATTTTGCTGTTTTTATGTGGTAGTTGCAAATAGAATATTTATCCTCTCTAAATCTTCTTGGGCTTATAGCCAGGTTGCTTTGAAATCGACGACGAGAAAGCTTCAGCTCTTGTTTTAGGATATTTATTGTTCTAAAGAGAATTTCACAGTTTTTAAATTAAATATTACGGATTAAAGTAACTTTGCATCTTAAAAAATCTGTGTTACACTCACATGACTGTCTCTATTCTTGTACGACCATGGTCACTTCTACTCTATCACTAAGCACGACACCTAACACAAAATTCCACCTGCATGAGCATGAATACCTCACTAACATACAGGCACCAGCACTGGGCCACGAGCCAAGTGATGGCCCTAGATCCACCTCTGCCTGTCTACCCCCTGGTAGGCCGGCGTCTTTCGTAGAGTTACCCACTAACCCCAGGTTGCGCAAGCGGTACCTGGCACCACTAGCACCACTCCCTCTCCCATCCATTAGCTGTAGTTAGTGCATGGTAGGGGAGGCGATGTAGATCCCTTTCGGATGATCGTCACCTGGTGTGGCGGCGGAGGGGCCACACCAATATAAAAAAAAAAAAAAATATATATATATATATATATATTTACGAATGCTTATTCTCCATCTACTTCATGTTAATCGATATAAAAATGTTGCTATGTTTCCTATAGGTGCAAGAAGAATATGGTACGCTTTAAGCAATAGTCAAATCCTTTAAAAACTGTTTGCTATGTGGAGCATTCCTTCTATTTGCATGTCCAGGACATAAAAAGAAATAATAACGAATTCCCATTTGAGAAAAAATATAAGTATTGGAAAAATCAAACAAGTAACAAGGAATATCTCGGAAAGGTTCACTCCACAAAAAAGTGTATATGACATTAATTGTGTGTTTTAACGAGATCTGCATTTTTGTGGAGCAAAATTTGTCTATCTCTTACGGTTTACCAGTTATGTAGAATGAACACGACTTTTGGAGATATTCCCAGAAAATTCAAGATATACATTTCATTTGCCATGAAAGTATCTTAAACATACGATATTTTAATTAAAATCGTTACAGCCATTTATGAGAAGGTTCAAATTTTCGAAAACTGTTCCATGTAAAGGGTAGTCTGGGATGGGGATATTTTCTTGAAAATCTTCGTGTCGCATCCTTGAAATATACTGAACCTAAATACCAAGTTTAGTACTTATCCGACTTTTCGTTTTTTAGTTATGCTGTTCACAGACGTACAGACACTAGGACCTTTTTCTAAAACTGCTATTTTTTTTATTCATTGGGTCTCAAAACACGTATTTCCGGTGGAATCTCGAAATCAAATTTTGGGTGGAATGCAATACTTCTCCTGCTTACTATATGTAGTATAGAGAGTAAGAATGCAACATCTTAATATTTGCATTAATATATTTACAAATAGTTAACTTTTACTAAATGGAATGAGAGGAAATAAGATTTTCACAATATTTCAGTACACGAAACACACTCACGGTTACTCATGAAAGTCATAAATCGAGGTGATATGAATTAACAAATATATATGGCATAATTTTAAAAGTATTATTACACAATATATACACGTTACCATATAATATGCCGACACAGGTGGCCGAGATCCGCAGTTCAAATGACCGTACTCCCGGAGTAATGTCTTTTTCAGTTTTTTTTCTGTTCACATAACTAGCAAATGCCGTAGAGGTACCCTAAGCTTAGATCTGAAACGTTTCCTTCCCAAATTTCTTTTCCGAATTATTTCTTTTCACGTATCATCAGTGTTGTCCTATGCAGTATGGACCAGTGTTACACAATCTCCTTATAATAACTTTAAAGTGAATGTAAAACAATTGTAACCGAGAATATTTATATATAGTCAGGGAAGTTTTAAAATATAAACTTTAAAAGTTTGATTTCTTTATAGTGAATTGTTATTATATACACAAGTGTATTTCCATGGGTATGGCCATGTGCTGAATAAAGAAACAATCACGCAATGATAAAAAGTATAGAAAGTAAGGTGTGTCTATGCGCATCAAAAGCAAACCGTTTCGAGCTTGCAATCTCTCACAACCGTTCCTTTGTATCTAGTATAAATTGAATTCTTCTTGTTCTTCTAAGGTGTTTCGGTCATGTTATGAATAAAGACCAATTGTCTTGAGCATTGCAAACGTTACGAATGGAAAAAGTTCATGCGATCCTGGAGGAAAAATTCTGCGAACGTTACGATTGGCAGTAATTAAGCAAACTTTTTCTGGGCATTCTCAAAAGCATGCAGAGCTCATTATCCACGCGGAAAAGGAGAAATTCATGTTCCCATCCTCTCCCTTGGGAATTAGTTCAATCGATAAAGCAGCGTCTGGATTACAAGCGTACTGGAGGATTTTAGTGCGCTTTCTCCCGGGTTAGCTGCTGGCCATTTGGTTAAATATCACTCCAGACCTGTAGCTCTGTTTAATGAGGGTGAAATCGTAATTCTTGTTCGGCGACAATCATAGAAAGAGAGATAGCGAATTTAAAAGTAGGACAAATCTTAGAAGATCCCAAACGTATGTTAAGATTTACCATTTTCTTAGAGACCCAAATGGAATAATGAAGATAGTGAATAATAGTTCATCATAAAAATATTAAACACGATTGCTTAAACTTTAAATATCAATCAATCTGGGGCGAACTGGTGCATGTACAGAGATGCAGTTATAATGGATGGGAAGCTGATTTCAACGATAGGAACTTTAAATACTAGTAAAGGAAATTTTGAGTAGCTGAAGAATAATTTTGCTCCATTTTATTTATCTTAAAGCATGAAAGAAAATGCTTTTAAGTCACTAGCCATAATCTTAAAGGAGGAAGATCTGAAAAATACTAATTGAGCTAAAACATAATTAATATGCTCAGAGGAAGGCAAGATTAAGGGTGATAAAATGTTAATGGAAGGCTGATATATATCACCCAATTATGAGTTTTAGTTGTTTAAAAGCTCAAAGTACAATCAATGATCTGATTTTACAGTACTTTTTCCGAGGATAAATGCATTAAAAAGTGTACATAAAAAGAGAAGTACCCACTTGCATGAAATATGTTAATAAATGAGAAAGTATTCCAAAAGGTATCCCACTTCAATTATCTAGGATTCATTACTAGTTTTAAATTTGACAAAGAAATTGAGATGAAATTTAATAGATTTCAAAGCATTTGTGGAACAGTTACGAGAACTTCAGGAAGAAAAACTGGATAAGAAACGCACTAAAACTCTAGAACATTATGGCTGTGCCTACCGTATTATATGGTTCCGAATCGTGGACAATATCAAACAGAGTGTGATCAAGCATACAGTCTGCAAAAATGCAATTTATGAGATATATAAGAGGGTGTACTAAAGCTGATAGAATAAGAATTGAAATAATACGATCAGACTTGAGTATTTTCTCATTTAACGACAAAATTGATGAAAATAAAACTGAGTGGAAAGATCATGTCGCCAGGATGACAGATTACCAAAGTACATAATGAATTACCAACCAAGTGGGAAAAGAAGTTTGAGTAGACCTCGCAAGAGGTGGTTTGATGATAGAGATGCCCAGGTGACCTAATCCTTGAAGGGAGAAGAAGAAGATGAAGAAATATACATGTAGCTTGTAAAGCACAATTTGCACTCTTCTCATTGTATATAAGACGTATAATGTTGAGTCCACTGTTGTTTTATTTTTTATTTGTCTTTTTAGGAGGAAGGTGGACGATCACGTTAGGTTCAAAATACAACTTTACTCTGAATTTTGTATTGCTAAATGTCTCCGAAGTTACTTTTCCTTAATTTAGAATAATACCAAAAATGTCGCCGTTTGGACACGATTCATTTAATAAAAATTAAAATGTGAGAATCCTCGCTATAGCTGCACATGTCTTGCAAAACACCATTAAAAAAAAGGCGGCTTCTCTTAATGCTTTTTTAACTTACTAATAGACATTGGATTTCTACGCAAATGCATATTAGTTTGTTTTCACCTGTCATATGAAATTAAGATTTGCAATATGTTTCATGTTATTTTGTGTTTGTATATAAAAGTTTATAACGCATATAATTCGGAATTCCAATGTTGCTGCATATTTCATCATTGTTCCATGGATCGAGCATATAATTATCGTATTTTTATAATTTTAATTATGAAATATTATTTAAGCACAATAGTGACAAAATAATGAGGTCCTTACTATGGAGACACCTGAATGGAAGTTCAGTTTAGAGTACTTCTTTACAGTATGCAGGAAAATTAAGTGGTAAACTATGCAGTGGTTTAAAGAGAAGTCCTGCCATTTTGATAAATACCTGCAAGGTGAACATGTAGTACTTCGTGAAGAAGTTTACCTAGAGTTAGTAAGTACTTTGAAATTTTTCCCAATAACATCTGTAGGCGTGTATAGATCCTTCTAAGCACATAAACCTGTGTTAAACGATATACGTCATAAATTTACACTTCAGAATTGGGAGAAAATTATCATTGTTTACATATTGTAAATCCAATAACAATGGGATGTTGGTCTGAATGATGTGTAGAAAGGAATGTACATTGTAAGTACCAACATATAAGAGCTAAAGTTAACATTTTAGTGGAAGCTTAGGGCATATTTTCGAAACTGTACAGTATATTTTAAACATTTTGACAACATAACATTTTAGATGTTTTAGTGTATACAAGTCGAATTTCTGCTTACTAACCCTTAACATTTACTTACCTTTAATTAGCCCAGAATGTAGAATTACATCATTTCAAAGTATACTGATAACTCATTCTAATTATTTCTTGAGACTAAGGAACGGCACAATAATTGTAAATTAAACTGTAAAGAAGTCTTAAGTCCCTAAAGCAATAAACACGTATAATTATAAACCCAAATATACCCATTGTGCAGTTTTAGGGAAAACCATAGTCATACTCGTTCTAATAGAAGCAAAGTGTTTAACTTATTGTAACTTTGTCTAGTTTTTCAACTATCACTCTCTCAGTTCTCACTCTCACTGTTCTAAGTTCTTCTCTGTCATTGTTGCTTTTATTTAGTTCAACTTCACCGGAAGTTCACTTTGTTCACACTATCACTAAGGTAAACCAATTGAGTTTTTCTCACTTCACTTCTTTATTGACGTAGCCTCTTCACGCCGCACAGTTCAGTTCACTCGGGAGCCAGACCTCAAACACCCGTCCGCAATAGCATACACTGCATGTCACAACAGCCATCACCAAATATCTCGGAGCGTCGCTCCTGATGTGGGTCGAGATACTCACCTGCCAACTCCATCTCTCACCGCAGACAACTCAACTCACACTCGACTCGTAATGACTCGCACTCTCTTCCGCGAGAGCTCTCGCTTGTATAGTCAGTGGAATCTTTCCATTAGGTTCTCGAACATTCCAGAACTATTTCGACGCACTTCCTGGAGGAAGGGGGAAGAAGCAGCTTCCAGATGGTTTCGATTATCTGCCGATAGCACGGCTAATGTTTGCGCAGGCGAGTGACTATTATCGTTGTTCACTCGACTGCCTGGCGCCAAATTCCCGATAACCTTGGTCCGTAACTGCCACGTCACACTTTGTGTTTGAAAATGGCATTGAATTTTTAAAACGTATTAAGGGAGAAGGTGACGCACGTAATGTGAAGCAAACCTACACAAACATAAAATACCTGTGCACCTAAGCCTACGATATCGTCCTTAGTTTCGAATTGTCAAAGTGTATTGTTTAAGCAGTAACGAGGTGGCCAGTTGTGAAGAACAAGTTAGAAAATTCAGGGATTCCATTTGGACGCTTGGCCGTTTTTACGGAAATTTGCACTGCACTGTACGGGGAATTGCACTACGCTGTTTCTAAGCAGTTTGTCACCTCTCCGTGTGCCTGCTAACCAGTTGACGACTCGCTTAGGCAGACTTTATGGGAGACTTTAAGACTAAGATTCAAGATTTTATGCAGTTTTCAGACCACGTGTTTCAATATCACAGTGTGTTAGTGAGTTCTGATATCAAAAGGTTTGTACTCCATGTATGACTCTTATGTGACAATAAACTCTTGTAGAGAATAATGAAACGGGCGGTAGTTTTAAAGACAGATTCTATAGGTTCGTGTGCCTCACAGAGAAATGGTTTGGTTCATTAGTTCGGCCATCGTCTTATATATCGAACACACATTAAAGGATGAGAATCTCAAAAACAGGAAGTATTAATATACGAATACCCATTAAATATTTAAAAACCCGTAGCAAAGCATACTTAAGTAATAAATTGTAACTTAAATGTACTGCTGGAAGGAAAATAAAAAGAAGTGACTGACTACCCTTTACCTGGTAAGCTTTATCGTTATTTTTTTGTTTTCTCAAACATAGCTCTAAAAATGCATTAAAGTATACCTATAAAGAAAATGTATACTTTGTATTTTTGGAGGAATAACCTATGAATTCTTCTACATTCTTAATTATTTTATATAATTCATAAACCGTAAGCGATAGACGAATCCTACATTACAAGAGTGATCACCACTTTAAAGCACACAGTTTATGTCAAATAAAACCTGTAGCATTAACTATTTCCGAAATATTGTTTGCTGTTGCTATGAATTTTCAAACAGTTTATACATATTTCAGCTGTAAAATGCTATTCTTATTTATATTTTAGATTTTTTTTTCGTATTGAAGCAAAAAGTAAAGAATTTCAAAGCTATAGTGACCGTTCTTGAAAAGATTTCACTATCGTTTTAGCTTACTGTCTTCTTATACCTACTACGAAATGTGTAAATGAAAATTAAGAAGCATAATAAAACAATAAGCTTTTGTAATAATGGAGAGTACAGAAAGTCATGCATATGCAATGTAGAATTTATTATATCATTTTTTGTGCGTAAATATTTTCTGTGTTGCTATTTCCTTGAGAAGATATAATCATGTTAATATGATCTCATCTCTTCAGCTTATTGTTTATATAAATACAATTATATAATATATTGAATATTTGGCACTGAATTTTTTAAACACCACCTGTACACAAATGGTAATCGAAAATTTCGTTTATGGTTTTTATTTTAACTCTAAAGTATACTGCATTTTATATAAATTAAAAAAGTATGTGTTCAGAAAGTATTACAGTTTAGAACAGTGTTATCTTTAGGTAATGAGTCGTCTCTTTGGCCGCATTAAAATTAACACTATATTAATAATAATAATTATAAATTGAACATTAACTTTGTTGGTAGATAGCTCTCAACAGCTTCTAAATGCACATTTCCTATTTGGCTCATGAATTCAAAATGTTATGGCGTTGCTGTGATATCGTGAATCCATTTACCTCTTGAGCATTTTTCATTTCACAAATTCAAAGTTGAAGGCGAAACTCGAACATCTAGCCTTCTATTCCACGTCCCTATCGAAAATTCGCGTAACAATACTGTCTTCGACTGCAGAATCAACTGTCATTCACTGCATTCTGTTCTCTCGTAATTTGACAGTCGGCCCATTTCCTGCTTGCTTCCTTTTCTTTCATCCTCCCCCAATAGAATTCTTTGCTCCTATTCCTACAACCTTAGTAATCTTACTCATTTGCAGTAATGTCAGGTGCAATAATTCTCTTTCGCAGATGTACTATCCAATGATGCACATACAATGATATATTCCTGTTATATTTCATAAACGTGCGTTCAAATAGAAGTAAGGTGTCAGATGAATGGAAATTACTAGGGTATAAGAAAGGAGGAATAACCGAGAGAGTCAGTTATAGAGCAATTAACCCATGAAGTTTGTACTCGGAGACTATCACTGAGTGAGAAAGAGCTGAAGATTTGTACTCCTTCAAAAATGAAGTAAACTAGTAAACAATTCAAAACAATAACAAGCATCTTTCGGAAATGGCTGATACCATAAGCAACTATTAAAATATATTGTCTGTTTTTAAGACATTTATATTTTTGGGGGGTTGAGTGCTTTGGCCATAGCTTATCGTTTACCACTTATAAAACTTATATAAAACTTCTTGGAATAAATAAGGTTTCACGACTATTCTCAGAAAATTCAACACATAAGTTTTAATTGTCATGTCAATATCTTACATACATACATGGCAATCTAATCAAAATTAGCACAATATTTCTGAGAAAATAAAAGCTTTAGAAAAATTATCTGCGTAAATGAGGAATAGGGGAATTTTCTTGAAAACCTTAGAGTTGAAGTTTTGGAACATACTGACCCCAAATACCAAGCTGGTATTTATCGGTTTTATGATCTTGACACACAGACATAGGACGTCGTTTTAACTTTTACTCAGGAGGATTTAAAACGTCTATTTCCTGCGATATATCGATATAAACCTTACCGGTAGTATAACACTTTTCTACCTAAGGTACGTGGTAGACGAAGTAAAATTCTTTTGAACCCATACAGAGTTCATAGATGAGTGATGAGTGGAAGAATAATGTGATGCCAAAAATGATAGGTAAATCACGAATATACCTTGAGGCAAGTTAAGAGAACAGATCATGGATGAATGCATATGGAAGTTTTGGCTCCGTCATATATTGTGAATTTTAACTCAATTTAAATTTAAAACAGATGTTCTAGTGCTACAGGAAATTTCGCTCAGTCTGTACAACGTAATGGTAAATGTTTATTAATGCTTTAAGTTATATTTTATACGGCGTGTATGATAAAAAATGTCCGAGTTAATAAATGAAAATTTTGGCAACTTTCGGGAGCTAAAGCATTAAAGCTAAATGTTCAGTGTGTTCCGATATTTGGCACCAGAAGGTGTGCATATGTGTTTGATAGTGGAGAAAAGAGTGTATTGGCTACCCTACTAGGATTGGAAAGGTTGACTCTTTTACCCACCTGAGCAGGATGTGTGTGTTTGTGTATGTAACAGCACATATCTGAAAAGGTCTAATGGAAAATACAGTAAGTATTTATATGATGACCATCAGCTTATTCCTATTACAGTTACGCCTAATAATCCTATCATAAAATATTGCTTCGATCTCCGGGCCGATCACATGATTTGTTTTGTAAATGTGATCCAGTATTTTTGTTCTTTTTTGCTTGTTTTCTTTATTAACACCGCATAGAAATATTAACATTGTGTACCAACTACCGGTTAAGAAACGTGTTCTAAAGTCCAGCTGTATACTCGTGCAACAAGCCCACTGAATAATTTAAATGTAGAAGATCAAAGTGATGTTATATTTGGAAATAAAGAGTTTAGCAACTTCACCTAAGGTTGATAATGTACTTGTACTTAGTGAGGCATCGGGAGTAATACTAGATTTGTGACTTACAAAGAGGAATTGAGCGAGGCCCAAGAAAGAGTAACGGCATTCGAGATGAAATTGGCGGATAGGAAAGTGTCTGTTTCCAATGTTTTACCTTCCTCATCTGCAAGTGAAGTTGTGTTACCTAAATTTAACGTACCATTGTTCAGCATGTCTAAAAAATTAATTTTAAAGACTTATTGAAACCGAAAATGAACAACAGTTAAACATCTCATGTGCAAAACCATGCAATACCTTAAAGAGTCCTTACAATACGAGCCAGAATACCCATTACAAGCTATATGGAACAATAAATACACATTATAAGGAAGCATGGCCAATATTAACCTCACCTATCAGAATAAAAGAAATATTGGGAAATCTAATTTCAAGCCGAATATTCCTGAAACCTAATCTGCAGAACGAGCCAGTATTAATCAATCAGCTATTAATCAACCCGGTCAAAGCGTAGTGACCACCTTTCATCTTGAGTGTGATATATTCTGACTTCAGAAGAAAGAAACTACGACTTTCATATTTTCTAAGAAAACCATAGGTGGGATAAAACTGACAGACTCATTGTGGATCTTCCAATTTGAGAAGACAGTCCAGAGCTGGCCTCGTTTTATAATGAGGCAGTGGTTAGACCTAGACAAGTAGGAAAAACATGGAAGTTATAAACCGAGAAACAGCACGTGTGTGTTGACTTTAACCAGAAATATATTAGTTTAGAATACCTCCAATTGCATAGGGCATTCCTCCAATTCAGCAATATCATAATCTAGTAACTTGTTGAATGGTGCAAAAGGAGATTGCTCCCATGTTGCTTCGCTTCCAAATACACCGTGTTAACTTCAGAAGTTTCTAAGACGTATTTAAAATAGAAAATTTAGTCTGTTACAAGGGGACTTGCAACAAAATATATGGCACAGATACACGTGGATTACAGACACTGTACAGTGGCATATTATGAGAGAGTGCTCCTTATCTTACTATCAGTTTCTTCAAGAAGTTGCCTAAGGATAAGCACCAGTTACACCCTAAGGCAGCATCGGCCCTCGATTTCTATTTGGATGATGTCTTTTGAGGTCTAACAATATTGCTGATATCATTAACTGCAAAATCAACCACTTTTATTCATGAAGACGATCGGATTTGAACTCTGGAAGTATTCATTCAGCTCATTTGAAGTTATTAAAGTGGGCCACTAGGAATGCAAAATACTAGTCTCCCTCTGGTTATAGATTGGAAGAAGGCTATCAAAGTACTTTGGACTCACTGGCATCCAGCAATCGACTAGCTCATGGTTTTTGTTTCACCACAGATTATGGGCCATACATTGCTAAGGGTTTATTATTATTGTTATTATTATTAATATTAATATTATTATACCTGGTCATGGTCCTTTACCCGATGTGTTGTGTATCACTAGTTATGTGAGGAGGAAGTCTTTTAGGACAGTTCAGTATCTCTGGTCTTTATATTTGATGAGATAATGCTCCTCCAGACCATTGCATGGTGAAAATAAACTTACCGTTTTTGAAATGGTAAGGTTGATAGATACATGGTAACACTTCAGACAGTCGCTTATGAATTGGTAAGGTTTATAAAATTATTTTATATATATATATATATATATATATATATATATATAAATTAAATAAAATTTAAACAGTGGAACAATTTGACAAAATCTCAAAAAACTAATGAAAAAATATTTAAGTAAAACTTTCAAAATCGGGTTTTCCCCGCATAAAAGTTATTTGCTGTTATTAAGTACCTCCGCACAATATGTGCTGATGGCATATCTTAGTGCAACTTGCTGAATAAAGACCAGAGTAGCCTCATTGAAATAAATATGTATTCCTCGGTTATAACTCTTTGGTGCCGTTTTACTGTAAAGGTGTTAACTCATTTAAGAAGTGTTCGTACTCCTGACTTGGATCAGTGCTTGTCTGGACTAACTCAACGGTCCTTATTAGTTGATGGGCTTCACATCCAGGGATTCGAAGACTTTTGTAGCAAATAGGGTCGCAGAAAATCAAGACCTTTTCCCTATGAGAATTGGCTCACGCGAGTAGTAAACATCCAAAGGACTCGGCTTTTCGTGCCTTGTCATCCACAACATTCCACTTTCAATGCTTTGGTGGAGGTTCGAGATGGCTAACAAGCGGAAAACATACTTCTCAAGAGTGAACCTGGAATAACGTATCCTACACCATTAGAAAACATTGAAATTGACTAGTGTAGATATCAGAGTTCTATCCATCATCTTCTACATAGATGATCCTCTCTAATGGAACATAAACACGTGAGTCCTGGTGTCACTGGTTTATCTAAAATTACTAGATTATGTGTAAGGGTATCTCTTCATCCTATGCAGCTAGATGCAGTTAAGGGTGCATTTATTTTGTTGGCTGCGCTTCATAAAAACAGAATATTTTAAATGCTGAAATTTTGTTTTTTTAGGGTTATTATTGACCAAACGAAATAATATAGCGATATGTGTGCGTGTGTATAGGTGTTTGTATGTGTGTGTACCCTAAGTATATGAAATTGCTGTTCTGAGGTGGGCAAACGACTTCAGAATGCTCAGACTCCGGATCATCAGAAACATCGTGTCTTTCTACTTCGCCGAAACAGACTTGCTGAGTTGGTATTGAACCATGGACATTTCCTGATGCTAGTCCTCAGCTATTGAAGTTAAACGTTGTGCGAATAGTTTGAATCATTTGGTATTTAATTAATAAATGTGTAAATCTCACAGACACTGGAGAATATTCAACATGTATTTAATGATTAACGTGTCGGAAACTATAGTGTAACTGTCTCAGGTATTCTGGGCATTTCATGTTAAGTAGCCCAAATAAGCTTAGAAGCCGCATTACCAAATACTAATTAGCCCTAGGTATGTGCTTTGCCAACAAGAAATTAATTAAAGTTGGTAAGTGATATTTATCCAGCTGTAATTGCAACGATGAGTGTTTCAAAGTTCTATAGTGATTGTGGAATAGATTTTATGGATTTTGCTCTGGAACCAGAAGTTTCTCACGCACTTTTAATCAGCGTACCATTGGCAGACGGTCAAACAATTCCTTACAACGAAGCAATATTTTGTAATTTCAATTTCCCAGAAGCGATTCACTAGAGAGGTTTGTGGGAGGCCGGTAAAAGCATTGAAATATCACCTGCGTCGAAGTGTGAATGGCAACATGCTTAACTTTGAAGAAATGTGTACTCTGTTAACAAATATGAAACTTGCTTAATTCACGTCCTTTGACCCCTTTATCTAGTAGCCTAAATGCTTGGTTTATTTTAGCTCCAGGTCGCATCCTTATTGGTGTCTTCTTACTATCGCTACGGAACCTGACTTAACTAACCATAAGATGACCTGGCTATTAAGATGAGCAAACACAGAGCATCTAGTTCAACATTTTTTGCAGCGGTTGTACATGGAGTACTTCTCTCAGCTCCAACTGGCTTGAAGATAATTTCCGCTGAGGAGATGTGGTATTACTTAAGGACTCCCTCCAACACAATAGAAGTTAGGGCGAGTTACCTTAACCTACCCAGAATACGCGCGCGCGTATATATGTGTGTGTGTGAGCGCGTTCGCGCTTGATTATGGAGTTCAGAGTGTTGCCTGACCCGATGGGGTAGCGGCATTGGAAAGGATGGTTCTATTACCCAAAAAAGGGGAGATTATATATTTTTGTGTTTTGAATTACTTCCTGTTCCGATGTGTGTGTGTGTGTGTGTGTGTGTGTGTGTGTGTGTGTGTGTGTGTGTGTGTAATATCACATGGCTGTATAAAGTCTAATGGAATATAAGGTACCTTATTCTGAATGCGGTTTACTCCGTGTAATCCTTCATAAACACTACGTCATAATGACCTGAATAACTGATGGAAAGCTTTTAACATAAAACTCAGAAGGGCAGAGATTCTAAACTGAGTGCTTGCTTTTAAAGTACCCCTTTTAATGCTTCCGAGCCCTTAATAATAACTGGCTAGCCGATTCCATCATCTTGACTATGGTTGAGATTCTCTGGGAGACATGTCGGGGTACCCTTTCTAATGACTGTTTGGTACATTATTGCGATTTAAATATTATATTTAGGAATTTTAAGCACTTTAAAAAAAGTACATTTTTTCCGCTTTTTTGGGGGGAGGGGAGTTGACTGACAGTTGGAGGGCAGTTTTCATCTCAGAAATACTTTCGCTGTGATTGACTTCAATTAAATTATGATGCATTCCACCGGACATCCAGAAACTTTATTTAATTTCAATGCGATGCAGTGAATAATTTGTGCGTTTTTTTCTATTTCTTAGATACTATAATACTAAAAGTTTACAATAAATGTAAAGAGGTTGTCACATATTTAGCAGACTCCGTTAACAAGATTCTTTAGAATTTATGTTTAAAGCATATAGATGTTTATTCCCTTTCCTTCATTATTCATTAGAGATTGAGCCAAGAGTAGTCACTTCACCAATGAACACTTGTGAAATATAGCGATACCTTAGGTACGTTTTTTACTTTCTCTACTACGTATAGTAAGTAGGGGAAATATTGTATTCCACCCAAAAATTCGATACCGAGATTTCACCGGAAATACATGTTTTGAGACCTCCTGAATCCAAAAAAAGCATTTTTACTTTCTCTACTACGTATAGTAAGTAGGGGAAGTATTGCATTCCACCCAAAAATTCGATACCGAGATTTCACCGGAAATACATGTTTTGAGACCTCCTGAATCCAAAAAAAGCATTTTTGGAAACATGTCCGTGTGTGTGTCTGTGTGTGTGTCTGTGAACAGCATAACTCAAAAACGAACAGTCGGATAAACACCAAACTTGGTATTTACGTTTAGTATCTTCCAGAGATGCGACACGAAGATTTTCAAGAAAATCCCCCCACCCCAGACTACCCTTTACATGGAACATTTTTCGAAAATTTTAATTTTTTCAAAAATGGCTCTAACGATTTTGATGAAAATATCATATGTTTAAGATAATGTCATGAGAAATGAAATGTATATCTCGAAATTTCTGGGAATGTCTCCAAAAGTATTGTTCATTATGAACGCCTTTGCATAACTGGTAAATCATAAGAGATAGACAAAATTTTACTACACAAAAAATGTAGATCGCGTTAAAATACACAACTTATATCATATACATTTTTTTTGTTGAGTGAACCGTTTTCGAGATATTGCTTGTTATTTCCTTAAACTTTCCAATACTTATACTTTTTCTCAAATTCGTTATTCATTTTTTTTGTCCTGGACATGCAAAGAGAATGGAATGCGTCACATAGCAACCAGCGTTAAAATATTTGACTATCGCTTAATATCTAGCATATTCCCCTTGCATCTACATGAACATTACCAATAAGATTGACATCTCGATATCTCGATTAACATGAAGCATATGGAGAATAAGCGTTTGTAAAAATAGTTTGTACAAGAGTAGGGAAAGTCATGTGAGTGTAACACATCAGATTTTTGGAAACATGTCCATGTGTGTGTGTGTGTGTGTGTGTCTGTTTTGTCTGTGAACAGCATAACTCAAAAACGAACAGTCGGATAAGCACCAAACTTGGAATTTAGGTTCAGTATCTTCCAGAGATGAGACACGAAGGTTTTCAAGAAAATCCCCCCACCCCAGACTACCCTTTACATGGAAGATTTTTCGAAAATTTTAATTTTCTCAAAAATGGCTCTAACGATTTTGATGAAAATATCATATGTTTAAGATAATGTCATGAGAAATGAAATGTATATCTCGAATTTTCTGGAAATGTCTCCAAAAGTATTCTTCATTGTGAACGACTTTTGCATAACTGGTAAACCATAAGAGATAGACAAACTTTTACTACACAAAAATGTAGATCGTGTTAAAATACACAACTTATGTCATATACATTTCTTTTGTTGAGTGAACCGTTTTCGAGATATTGCTTGTTATTTCCTTAAATTTTCCAATACTTATACTTTTTCTCAAATTCGTTATTCATTTTTTTTTATGTCCTAGACATGCAAAGAGAATGGAATTCGCCGCATAGCAACCAGCGCTAAAATATTTGACTATCGCTTAAAAGCTACCATATTCCCCTTGCATCTACAAGAAAATTATCAATAAGATTGACATCTCGATATCTCGATTAACATGAAGCATATGGAGAATAGGCGTTTGTAAAATTAGATTGTACAAGAGTAGAGAAATTCATGTGAGTGTAACACATCATATTTTTTAATTAATACTTCTGAAGGGTTAGAGATGTATCTTCTTGATACATGAGATTACTGGGCATATATAACTAAATCTTAGTGTGACAGTAATTTAATGCATTCTACAGGGGAGTTTAGAAAGGTATATTATATTTCTGTTCTCGTTCTGCTCTAAAGAAGTAGATAACGTATTGCAGTTTACAGTATATATGCACGTAACAAAGTTTTCAAAGACGAGAAGTCTCTGAATGATAAAAATAAAAACAAGTTTCCTTTTAATCAGCCACACAATACTGTGAAGTGTCACACAATACGGTGTCAATACTGTGAAGTGTTTTTACTGATGCAACATCACTCTAATCCAATGAACTAACAACCTCTTTGATAGACTCTATGTGCTGATTATAATACAGTCGGTACTCACTAAAGGAGAAATTTTAATTTGAATACAGTGACCTATGGTAGGTGTTAAAATCGATAAGCACTATCATTCAGGAATGCACTGTTGTTTTCTTTTTTCTTTTCGTGAGTTTAATTAACCGGATAGGTCATATTGGACAGTGAGTGGATGAAAAATGTGAACTGCTGTTCAAAGCGGGGGATACATAGAGATAAGGTTTACCCGAAATAAGTTTTCTGAGAATAAGTGAACATCCCAGGATAAAATATTATCAATGTAACTCTAAACAAAATTCAGAACCTCTTGAATACGAGACTGGTATGCTACTTCAACTCCAGTTTAGATCGTTTACTTCCTATGATTTAGACAATACAAAATGACACTAAAGATATGCCAGGTTGTATTGTGAGGACATAAGCAGCACGATACAAGATTCAAGAAATTGCTAAAGGAATGTATTTGTAAAGCTGTACAACGGTGAATGGAGGAGTGAAGAATGAGTGATGTTTTAAAGACTGACAAAATAAATAATTATAGACTAAAAGAACCCCAACTCCAAATTATATAGTAATTACTTCACTCAACTTATTGAGATAAGTACTTTTCATGTGTCATGACAATTACTTTTTTGCAAACTATAGTATGTAGTTAACACCATCCATGAAGCAGCTGCTGTCGCCGTATAGCTGAAAGGTTCTCATTAGGCTGGAATAGGATAATCCTCTTCGGAGTTTTGTCAAACATAAAAGACTGAAAAAACAACTCGGATTGATGAACTTGTCCCAGCAGATAAAGTCCAAATGGCCAAAGGAATAGTCAAAAGTACGTGAAAACTGAAAATTGCCCTTAAATTTGGACGCATCAGTGTAGTAACACGGGGAATTGTACGTAATATCATTGCATATGATTATTATTAATGTTAATAACTTTGCGGTAAGTATAGTTGAGCTGACTGCAAATAAAGTTCATAATTATATGACTTCGCACGTGTGTTCGGCGATGTGACTAGCGGCAATCCTGAGACACTGTTAAAGATCGAAGTGGTTATTAAATAAGCGTTAACGCACACACACACGAGCAAGTACAATCACATTCAGACTCTGGACATATTGAGAAACCTACTTATTTGAAGAATATTTTCTCAAGCCCAGACACTAATCGAACCTGTACCCCTTCCACAGCAGACGACACTCTACCGATTGAACTACATACCATATCAATACAAACAAATATGTGAACGCGATTCTATCCCGTGTTAACCATAGGAAAACCTTTCTTATATTCTCCTCGTTCAGGACAAAAACTAAGTACATAATTAGACTCAAATTGGAGCGTTTGTTGAACGCCAAATTGACATCGTTTTTTATAATCGGTCCTCAAGTCCTCTGATTGAAATAATTGAAAGAATAAAGCAACAAGAAGTAAATGGTATTATTTATCTGTTGCACTCGAGTTTAGTACGCCACCCAGTAGAAATCACAATTCCTTTAACATCGATTCGTGCAACAATTTTTCGGACCAGGTCTGGTTTTTAACCGATTACTAATTTCGCTACTGTAAATATTTCTTCCAAATAAAGTTCACACAATGTTCGTTGTTCTACTATCTCAGTAAATAATTTAAATTTACACTGATTGAACCAAATAATGCATAATGATAGTTTATTTTGGAAATATCGTATCGAAAGTTTGTATACACAAGAATATTTATAAGTAAAGCACATGTGAACTTTCACTTGAGCTTGATTTCATCAATTATCTATAACTGTAAGTGGGTCAGTGGTGTAAAGCTTTAAAATTCCAAATGGAAGTGGGGGTCAAATAGGGTATCAGTAGATGGAGCTCTCCAAAACAAATAACTTTCCCAATAATATTTTTATTGCTATTTCTGCCAATTTTGGGAATGTCTTATCCATATGTAAAGGTAGTATTGTATTCCAGTCAAAAATTCCAAATCGGGATTTCGTTGGAAATAAATGCTTTCAAGCGTTTGTATAAAAAAAAGCTTCTATCGCTATGTGGCCACTCTTCATTTTCGTTCATTCTTTCTTTCATTGCTTCTTTTTTTCTTGGGGTTTACGAGGTGTAATGCAATAAGAATGCATTAACAGTAATGGACAATGTGTAGACCTTCTATGTGCGAGTTTTATTTTCACACGATAGATTTTTAGAAACGAGAACCGGCAGCGAATATGGAAGCGAACACTAAACAGAATTGCATATTGCTACAAGAAATTTAAGTATTGAAATATTAAGTGCTTATAAGTACGATGAAAATATATTTATATGCATGATAAAAGACCGCAATTTGAAAACAAGACAATCATTAATAATTTGTACACATAAGGTGTACAATTCTGATTAAAACAAGAAAAAATGTAAAGTCACAAAGTTCAATGCCTTAAGACTTATATTGTGAAAAATTAAGACTTTACATTAAAAATTAAAAATTTTGCATCACTGAAATGAAAGCATCTACATAAATGCAGAAGCACTATATGAACACTCTACCCATAGTTAAATACCTACTATTTTTACTCCCTAAAGCTATCGCAGCATAACTAAAGCTTCAGTACTTCAACAACTATATAACAAACAAAAACTGAGCTGGAGTGCATACATTAGAGTGTGACTTCAGATAATTTAACAGCTAATACCTCCTGTGGTATAGTTTGTTGGAGTTTCACCTGCGCGTGATCTAGTATGCAGATATATGCGAGGTGTTGAATGCTGACAGTTTATCACAACTTTGTGTGTGTAGAACGTAATCAGTGGTTGTAAGCAGCTTTGTTTCTCTCAAACATGGTGCTAGGCTACTGGGAATGGGGTCACCTGACGTATCCAGTTTCCTTACTGACTTCCACTCATTCGATTTTATGGACCATCTGCCCTTCCTTCCATTCCTACAGAATCTCCCCATATTCAGGCCTTCGTACTTACTCTCCAGGGAATCCAGGATGGTTTGTTATAAGATTCTTTTAGCCTGCCTTCCACCAATAAAAGTGCATGGATAAAATGGTCAAACCTGAGCTCTTATTCAAAGATTCACTTCTTTACTGCGTTGTAAACATTCATATCTTTTGATAATAGAGCTGAATTCTAGACCAGTAGCTTAGCCAGAAAGAGGAAATTTCGTAATTCATACCCCTTCCAAAATTTCTATGAAACTTTGGATAATTTTAATACCGTTAATGATTTCCTTTTTGTTATATAAAACATCTTAAGCATTTTTTCCATAATAAAAAAGTAATTACCTTTCTGACGAATTAAATACTGCTTCATATTATGCTTTCTGCTGCTAAGGTTATCAGTGAGATCTGCGAGGTCTTTTGGTTGTATGTTGTAACAACCCGATATATGTGAGGAATAATAGTAGAGCAGCCAATAACGAAAGTGCAGAAAGTTGAGTACACTTACTACGAGTAAGAAAAAATAAACAAGCTATTCTCTTTTGAGTTACGATGTAACTCATTATATCAAATTGTTTTACATAGAAAGTTAAAATATAACTTTCTGTAGTTTCGTAGTCACTGCAATGGATTTTACTTCATTTTGTTTATACTTTACTTTTGGGTAAGGAGTTTTCTCACCTGTAAAACAGCAATTTTCCTGCCTCTCTTATAAAACAGCAATGCCGTGGTTATCATCTTTCTCTTTCTATGCTCAGTACAGCTTAACACCGTTTTACAACGTCTAGTTACCAAATAAACTTTTCTGGCCCATAAGCAACGCTCTCGTTGGTGGGTCAAAGAAACGGGAAATTTTAAACCTGATGTTGATAGATGAATTACTTTGGAAGGCTTATATTCATGCTATTGTTTATTCTGATTCTTGCAATTTATTAAGCATAGAAAGTTTGACTAGTGAGCAACGAGCATTTGCTGTAAAATCTTATTATCTAAATGGGCAATGCGTCCAGGTTGTTTTAGGAAGTTTTCAGCCACTTTAAACTCCGTCATCATGATCCTGTACCCTCTGCTCATGCAATTAATACCTGGGTTAACAATTTAGCGAAAACAGGCTCAGCACTAAAGAAGAAACCTCCAGTAAAGTAAAAATATCTTCGTACTTCTGAAAATATTGAGACTATTAGAATAGCTTTAGCGAATAGTCCGACGAGTACGGTCACAAAACATTCTCTTACAGCTAACATGAGCCGCTTCGGTGTACGAGAATGCTGACTAAATATTTAAAATTCCACCCACACAGGTGCAAACTGTGCATAAATTAAATTGCATAAATTAAATCATCAGGACCTAAGTAATCGTGCAATTTTTGTGAAAGATTTTTTAATGAAATCGAATATGATAAAGATATTATTTTCAATTTATGGATGTCTGATGCAGCCCACTATCATTTGAACGGCTTCGTAAATGAACAGAATGTTTCAGTATTATGCACAGGAAAATCCACAGCAACTTCATAAGCGGCCCCTACATTCAGAAAAGGCAACGGTTAGGAATGCTCTGTCTGATAAAGGAATTATTATGCCATATTTCCTTGAGGATGGCAATGGTCACGCGCAAACTGTGAATGCAGCTCCTTGTGTCTCATTGATTCAAAATCTTTTACGTTACCAATTGAGAAAAAGAAATGATCATATCAACAGGACTTGGTTTCAACAAGACGGTGCAACAGCACATACTGCACGCATCTCCATAACAGAATTGTGAAATTTGTTTGAAAATTATGTCATATCGAGAAATGGAGACATTCCTTGGCCTGTACGATCCCTTGACTTAACTGCATGCGATTTCTTTTTATGGGGGTGCCTAACAGGTACAGTATAAGTAAACAAACCGCAAAACATTCAAGAACTGAAGACAGCAATACGTGAAGAAATTGGGAACATCACAGTCGAAATGTTGCAAGGAGTGATGAGAAAATTCAAAGAGCGATTGCAAGAATGTGTGTACAGTGGTAGTGGACATTTAAAGGACGCCATGTTCAAGAAGTAATGATTATATTCAAATGGCATACTACGTTCTATATTTTCATAAAACAAAAGTTCATATAATACAATATCTGAAGTTTAATTTCAATACATCAATATTTCCCGCTTCTTTGACCCACCCTATACAATCACATGCTTCCTCTGGATAGAATTTCTATAGGATAACCTGTGATGTGTTAAGCTGCCATTCTGAATTCGACGGAAATGTTGGGGAATTTGTAAACTAGGGAACAGGCGAAAATTGCCTTTCAAAACAGACAACAAATAACATGAAAGTTTGTATTTATTATGTCGTTTCTTTTGCCATCGTTTTAGAATAAAATAGAAAGCTTCACTCATAAGACAGCGAAAGACTGTTTAATCTCAAAGAAATATCACGATTGTACGAGATAGAAGGTCTGATGCGGTTACCTGGAGGAGGGGGACATGCTGCGAGACAATAGCATCAGAGTTCACATAACCTTACCTCTGTGTTCGTGACTGTTTGCTGTTGCATTTGTCGTTTCCTTACGGTCCTTCTGCTAAGCCGAAATCTCTACAATAATGGTCACTCCTATTTTGATAACACTTTTACATTACAAAGTCCAAGTGTTTGTGACGGATGTAGACTATAAAATACCTTATAATTTTGGTTCATAAAATACTAAAATATTAGCAATATTTTGCAAAGCTTGTGTATTAGAATACGAACACATCGAAGTTATAAAAGAAGATACGAAGAGTGACGAGCAGAAATTATAGGAGTGGAACATTTCGCTTTGTGAATATCGGATTTTCCATCCATATTAGGAATAGCCGGAGATGTATCAAATTACTATTATAAAGGGTAAAGTAAATGATTAACCTAAAATCCTCTAGATAAATGTACAGTGATTTCATAAAGAACGGCAGGATGTAAATGAAATGAATTAAAAGCTTATTCGAATTTAAAAAGGTAGCCAGCAAGTGTTTAAAGGGCAAACTTTTAAATTTCGTCTTAATCCAATGTTCAGAAATAATTTTGTCTCTCCCTTATGACCTTAGGCCTTCTCCTGTTATGCAGAAACATCATTGTTACCTCGTCGTCATCCGACATTATTCTACCATTACTACTAATGCTAGCAATAAGCATTTTGTCAGTCCTGGACGTGAAAACATGCTATTTCTCGGATAATGGACCTATCGGCTACTCAAAGAGGCCGAAACTTATCCGCAAAGATGTCTTCCGCTTAGTGCCATTCAGAGGTTGTAGAACACCAATCGTTAAGAAATGCAGTAAATATGTAGCTTTATCGGCAATTTATCGGCATTAAGTGGAATCGCCCCTTAGTAGATGCTGTAGGAAAACGTATTATATTTACTACTGTCCAGTAACAATAATATACAAACCTCTTTCTGGGTCAGTTATTGAAGTTAATAATTACCTTTCGGAGCTTCGTTAACAAGGAAACCAATGCTTCATTACCATTATTTCTGCCATTAAAGTTAAACTGAGTTTTATTTATGGACGCTCTTTAACTCCTTGGGTCCTGGATCCCATTCTATATTTTGGGCGTGAAAGGCTTCTTTATCAGGCTTGAGGTTCTTTGAAGTGCCGTAAATCTATTACATGGGACCATCGACTTTACTTCCCTTCCGAAGAAAGCCATGATAAGGTTTTTACGCCCGATAAAATCCATCATCCTTCGCCGGATTTGAATCCGCAATCGGGGAGGACGTTGATTTTTGCAATTGGATTTGACTAAAAGTGCCACTATCATCACTACCGTCACAGCCAACATTAACAATACCTATTAGAAATAATAACAATAATACGATTAAGAACAACTGCCATTTATTTTTTATTATTATTAATATTATTACTTTTATTATTATTATTATTATTATTATTATTATTATTATTATTATTATTATTATTCCTAATGAAATATCTCTTTCCATCTATGATAACCTGTGTATCTTATTAACGCCCGAGTTAATTTATTGTTTGTTTTTTAAAAATTTATTGAATTTTCCTTGTTTCTTAGGATGAAAATGAAGCATTAAAGGTAAAAATACAATTTTTACATTTTCAGTCTTAACATGTGTACCTTATATATGCAACTGTAAGAATGTAGCAAAACATAAATTTATTTGAAAATGCTCAGAATATTTTGTAATATAAATAAATTATTTTTATACATGAGTACTACAAATCACAAACAAAGCAACAAATTATTTGGTATAATGATCAGCGAAACCTTCAACATATAGTCCTAGATTATACTTATTTCTTACTCTGAGTACCTCTGACGTCTTCAGTTTATTTCAGCATATCGTCTTCTTTCCTGCATTTTCACAATGAGCCTAAATTTCTTTTCTTTTTTCATTAAACTTGAGCTCTTCTGCTGCAGTGCTGATATCTGAAGTTTGTCCAGGTTGTTTCATGGCATCGCAAATATCTTGCAGTATTCTGTAATAATAAGAAAGAAGTCTTCCACTAAGATTGCCAGACGTTTCTCATTCTTCCTCATCCTGAATTTTCGTGAGTAAACCTATTCAAAGCATGTGGGGCAATAAAAATATCGGACACGCTAAGTACATCTTCAAGTAGTATGTCCAAGTTTCATCTATTTTTGCTTCCTTAATTTCTCCTGCCAAATGAACTCCTGCGTTTTCATACTTTTTCTTATTTGTCAGAAACGTTACAAAATTCATCTATACAGAATTTCTTACAATTTTGTCTACAAAATTTTACATACTGGAGTGAGGGCCAAAAGGTTTCCACAAAGTATTAAATTTTAATCACCCCAACATGCACATGGGGAAATGTAGCTACAGGCACAGCGAGAGGACCAGGACCTTGATGTTCACATTCAGGTTTTTGTATAACAAAATACACAAATTTCACATTATTCACATTACCTGTGGTTTATTTAACAAATAGATGGTGTCCCTATATCACACACAAAAGAGATAAAGAAAGAATTGAGGGGAGCTGCCTCACACACTCTCTACATCTATACTCGTTCACACACAAACTCACATACCAGACTATTAAACCAGACTGACGACTCGCACACACAAAGAAGTAACGCTAAACTAATCTTCCTCTCTCTCCTCACCTCCGGCTAGGCTTGCCCGCTAGAGGTGGCGAGTTTTCATGCCAGACGGAACTTCAAACCCAAAGCCGAAAGAAATGCTAAAATTACCCCAACAATGCTGTCGCAAATGCAACGCAATAATGTGTCTGGCATGACAATAACTACTAATACCTACTAATACGCTACAGTATAACAGACTTAGAGCTTATTTTGTTGCTGGTGGGTAGAATATGCCCACCCTTGGTACTCTATGGAACCAAAATGTTATTATGTTATAATGTTAAAATCCTGAAATGTATGCATTTTTATATCAGTTCTGCTGTAAACAGTTAGTATTGGTCTAGTTATTTCATACCGATTTATTCCACAATAATAAGATATAGTTAGTAACATTTTCTGGTGGTGTTTATATGTTTCTTCATAGTAACTGCCCTGGTTGTCAATCATTAAATCTGTTGTCGATCTTCTGGTGCTTTTCTACAATAAAGATTCAGTTAGTAATTTTCTACTTGCTATACACAAAATGAGTAGAAGTGTGATTTATTTTATGGAGGAGAGTCATATTATGAGAGAAAATGAAATGTTAAGACAACTAGAATCTGATCTGCCAGTAGGTATGGAGGAACTAAGTGATAGCGCGCTAGATAAGACAGGAGAGGTTGATGAAAACAAGTCATCTTCTAGTGAAGAAGACAATAGTGAGGAAGTTATAAATGCAGCGGATAGAGCTAGTTCTACCACTAAATATACAAGTTCTGGTAGAGAATATATTTCTGAGGTACCAAAACAATAAAGAGATTTTACTAGCATTGTTCGGCAACAACAGGAATTACACAAGAACGAAAAACTACAGGTAACGTAGACTCATTTCATAAGTTTTTTTTACATCAGAAGTTGCTGGTATTATAGTCAAGCATTCTAATGAAGAGGCAGCTAGTAAGAAAATTCCTCCCACATGTGGTACTGAAATATATGCATTTATTGCCATCTTGTTGCTGATTGGAGTTAACAGTGAACAGAATATTTCAATGCATGACTTATGGCCAAATGTATTCGGAAGAGCGAGCTGTATACTTGCATAATGAGTAGGAAAAGGTTCCTAAAGATATTATATCTTATATAAAATATACAGATATTATCAGTTTTAGGTTTATGCCAAGGATACTAGAAATGAAAGACTGAAAAGGGATAGGTGTGCACCAATTAATAAACTGAATGAAACATTCCTAAAATATTTCGATGTGCAACCTCACAACACGATAGATGAAATGTTGTCCTTTTTCAGGGGTCTTTGTCCCTTCAAAGTTTTTATGAAGGATAAGCTTAGTAAGAATGTTGACTGGAGCAATAGAGCGACATATAACCAAGATGAAAGAGTATGCAGGAAAAGATAACCAACCTGCCGAAGAGCGACGACCAAATGAAAATTTCAAAAGCTTGGTGGAGACTATAAGAAATACAGGCTAAAAGGTGACTACTGATCATTATTACACTGCTATTCCATTGGCAGATAAGCTTTATACCGATTACAAGTTAACCTTGGTTGGAACTCTCAAATGTAACAGAACGTATATTTCTAAGGAATTGAAGGCAACAGTTGGTCGGGAGCTATATTCTTCCATGTGTGCTTTCACTGATCCCGCCTATAAGAAAATCCTTGGTTACTCTTGTTTCCTATATCACTAAGAAGAAATGTAAATATACGCAATGATACTGTCTACCCAACATCGGGACTCTGGAGTAGAAGGTGTAATACACAAAAAGAAGACACATATCAATCTATAGTATAACTCAACTAAAGGTGGTGCTGGCTCCACAGATCAGATGGCCCGGGCCTACACAACAAAACAAGCTACAACAAGAAGAAGATGAGGATGATGCTTTGTTTTTAAGAGCTCTCAACTGCTAGGTCATTAGTGCCCTTGTAAAACAGATCATAGCAAAGGCCAGAGATACACACGAATATAACAACCATGGCAAAGTCCAGAGAATAAAAAGATCAATATAAAAACCATAGCACAAGTTCAGAAATAAATATGAATATGTATATGAAACTAAATCGAGAAGTATGAAACACCTGCTATTAACATAACTAAATCCATATTTGGAAATTTACCTTTGACACAAAATCAAAAATCCTTTCAACCGCTTGCTTATCATCCACTAAGACCTCTGCAAGACTGGCCGGCATTTGCAGAGAGTCCCGAAGATGTGCTAGAGCAATACACTCTGGCAAAACGTGATGGGCCGACAAATCTTCGCTACAAAGCGGACAAATAGGAGCAGGGTCACATTAAAAAGATAACCTGCGTAAAATTGTGTTGGTCAATACAAGAAGTTTAAGATGCCTATGTCTGTGTTTTATACATATCGACATATGTGTATCATTTCATATACCTAAACGCTTCATCCAGAATGTGCCTTCGTACAGAAATGGTAAAACCTCATATGGAAAATGTATCTCCAAGAATTGGGAAAACTCCTGGTTCAACCACTCGTATAATTTTCTATGGACTACAATTTCCAACTCTAAAAACTATGGAGTTCATAGTTGAGAGGCAGATTCAGAATCCAACCACCCGAACACAAACAGAACCTCCAATGAAGAGACGTGTCAGAGAGGCTTCTAAGTAGAAAGCGATTCATAATGTGGCAAATTGTGTACAGAATTTGTGTAAAAGACATACAGATACCAAAATCGCTTGTGCAAATGCATCTTGCTTAAATGATGAGAATGTAGCAGTGAAGTAAATCATGATAACCATTTTTCAGTCATATAATGTTAATTTCTTTTTCAAATTGATGCAAAGATATTATACATTACTTCACAAAATAGCACAAACAATGTATGAGCATTTAAAACATGCTTTAAAGAGTTAGCAGTTTTAAATTTAATATTTCTACTAAAAATTTAAACTTAATGTGGTGGGCAATTTTTGCCCATCTTGGTAGTTCTTGTTACAAAAGTACCCTGCTATTGTTAGGGTTACTGAGCTATGATTAGTGCTTAACGTCACTTTTATGTAACGCTGAAATTGGTGCATGTGTCCCCAGCAAACAATGGTGCATAAATTCAAATAAATAACACGTGATTATCGGTCCATTAAGGAATCACTTGCTGTTTGTGAATGTACATTATGAAGTAGTTTCATGGTTATACTTACTCTAAATCCATGACATGCTGAGTTCCAGGCTGTAAAAAATGCTATTTAAATGTTTAGATGGAAATGCCAATTGCTCCTTCTAATGCACTGAGCATAACATTGCAAGGGTTCGTTGTTGTCCAAATAATTAGCTTAAGTCTACCTATCACTGTGCGTTAATGTAACGCTGGTCACTAATGGAATGTTCTGATACGGATTAAATTTTTGTTATTCCTATAGTGGTTTCATTTTTAAAATTTCCTCGCATGGAAAAATTTTGAATACGCTTAGAATTCCAAATAAACAGTTAAAATAATAATAATAATAATAATAATAATAATAATAATAATTTCTGTGGTTATTTTCGGGATACTGTGCTTTTCTACATAAGTCCCAAAATAACTAAAAAATAAGTACTTGACAATGATTTAAAATACGAGTAACTACTCCTGCCAACCCATGTTACTTTATATACTTTATACTGCCATTGCTCCTATTAACTGAAAAATGGGAAATAAGTAAATCAAGGCAGTAAATTGGTTTCTTGTTCCAGCAGTTTTCGCATTCAAACATTCGCGTCCTGCAGTAGAAAATTAGAAGCAAGTGGTCCCCCTCGTGCCGTTGTACTCTTATGTTTCATGAGGAATGTTGTTTCCATCTAGCTAAGGAAGGGTGTTTATGTGTTTATATGTAAGTAGTTAAATGTTTATATATGTATGTATATAATTCAGGTAAACACAAAATGAGCCATAAAAACCAGAAAAGCCGGAAAATAAAGAGGAAAATGTTCATGAGCTGAGATAAATATTTTGGTTATCATAAAGCAATTTAAAGTTAGTAAGTCGACGTTTGCGATCGCAGGGATTCGAACGTGAACCCTTCACATATTTGATGTGAACGCTGTCACAAGCACTTCTGTAATTTCAAGTCTAAGAAACTGTCTTTCCATTAAACACGTACTTACATATAAAATCTTTCCCACCGAGGTCCTAAAATTTTGAAATTTATAAGGGAAAGTAATACATATGACGCCGCCTTTACGAAACGTAGGTCAAAGTCTTGTAATCTGACAGGTTAAGATGCAACTCCTGGTTAGATTGTGGAACTATTCGTCAGTTTGAGTTACTTTCCACACTCTATAGACTCTAGAATGTGACATGTGTTACGTTAAAAGCGCAAGAAAATGAATTCAGATATCTCTCGCTCTCCCAAGCAAACGCCTTTGGGAGAGCGAGAGAGGGAGAGAAGAGAAACCTATATTAGCAGAGCAGCTAATGGTGATTAAACAAATGAAACAATAAAACCCACACAAATACATAACAATAACTGAGGGGCGGTAAATGTCAACTTCTAATAAACACGATTTACGTTAATTCTAGAGCAGTGTATAACACGTTCAGAAAATTAGAATTGGAATATAATATAGAGCCATTTGGAAAAATAAAATATATGTGGAGCTGTTATTAATAATGCAATGGATGAACAAAGGATTAGCATAGGGCTTAAATAGAGAGGGCTTCGTCAACAAAAATGAATAGACTGCAGCACAAATGGCGGATTTTGTTGTCTGCAGCCATCATCTAGTTTGGCAAAAATTGAATTTAACGTCAACATTTCGAACAGCATCATTTTTTCCTGCTTGCTATACATTAATGAAACGAACACGGCAAGTGCAATCGCTCGCAGCAACGCCGAATGTCATTTAATACTTAAAGATATAAATATTCGTAAATATAGGGTTAAAATGGCAATACCGGTTTGAAATAAAACAAAAAGAAATAACTTTGAGGGTGACTACAAATATGACGCGCATTACTTAAGAAACAGCTTTGTTATATATTAAATTGCTATAACCTAGATTCACTTAACCTAGTCAAACACGTTGTTAAAGGTTTATTCTATGAAACTATACTACAACCCGGAAGACTAAAGGACATTTGAAGACAACAAAACATAAGACCATTGCCACCCACTTTGGTTTTAAATTTGATCCTCCGTATGTATCTCAGTATACGTTGTTGGACATTTTTACGAACATTATAATAAGAATAACGTTATATTATATAGCAAAAACTTTTCTAGTCAGGTCTTGATTCGGAGAGGAGTTTTAATATCTTTGGATGCATTCGCTACTGCATTAGGAATATTTGTCGAGACCTTTTAAATTTAATTAAAATCCTACAACACTAATGTTACTTCATATGTTGAATGTTATAAAGCCTTAAGGTCGTTTCAGCGAAGCGCTTTAACTGGCATTGCCAATGCATTACGCGTATATTTAAGTAATTATCAGTTTTCATCAATTTGATCTAATAGCCATTCGAATATAACTTGGAAAAATAAATACCATTTTCTAATTATATATGGAAATAATTTCATGAAAAACTGTTTCCGAAAGTTCTGTTCAATCATTTTCACATGTAGGTTCGCAAAAAGTTTCAATTACTAACGCAAGAAATAAACTTAGGTTTTAGCAAAATTACACAGCATGGACTTCTCTTGCCGAGAACTTCTTGAACATGCGCAATGAACTTGGACAATGAGGGAAGAGTCCGTCGGAAGTACAGTCTGGGCTGAAATTTTAGTATGGTACGGAGCAACACATCAAAACCAGTACCAAACTAATTAGACAGTGACTCCTGTGACTTATACTTCGGTCCATGGCGGATGATAAAATTTACTGATGAAAATGAGAATCCTTTCAATTTACAAGGAATAGGAGGGGGAGGAAGAGGAGTCGCATACCTTGGCAAGCTGTATGGGTACTTAGGAATCGAGGGAAAACATTTACCGCGAGCTTTTACTATCTCGAATGGATCTATTGGCAGGCAGAAAGTCTATTGAGAGGATAGGTAAATGTCTACTTAATCCAAACTGCTGAGGTTTGAGAAGGCTGATAGTAGAGAAGGTGGTGAAACCAGAGCTAAATGTACCGACTAGATGTTAGTGTTTATAATGCTATTTTATCTGAATCTTTCACCTATTGTTAGTGTTTTACTTACTTAACTATCCTTTGGGTAATATAATACGGCATAACACTGTATCGTAATCCCGTTTACCGTTGGTTTTATGGGTTGCTTTTATTTAAGATATATATATATATATATATATATATATATATATATATATATATATATGTTGGTTATCTCTTGCAATTGTGTTTTCTTGCAGTCATCTTCTTTTTTCTTCTTCCTTTCTTTCTTTGTTTCTTCCACTTTTTTTCATGTGTTTATCCTTTTATTATTTTGTGTATTGTAAAAGCACGTACGGTCTTTTGTATCCGTGAGTGTGATAGGGAGCAACGTATGCATACTTGATTTTTTAAATAAATACACTCAGTCATTCATATATACTATAAGGCTGAACCATTTACGTTGACGTACAATATATCCAAAATTAAGCATTGTAGAAAGAAATGTCTTGAATAAACGTTTCTTTATATTATGAGGAAAAGTAAATGTCATAGTCGTGTTTTATTTGGAGGACGTTGTGATAGTCATTTTAGCCTAAATTTAATTTCACCCTAATTCTAGTTCCCATTTAAAAAAATAAATTGACCCTAAAATGACTATCATAACGTCCTCCAAACAAAACATGGCGAATGACATTTACTCTCCCCTATAATATCAAGTTACTTTTATTAAAGACATTTCTTTCTACAACGATTAATTTTGGATATATTGTATGTCAACGTATCTCAACTTAAATAACCCAGCCTGTATATAAATAAAGCGATATCTTTGGTAATAGCCACATATTTATCTGCTCAATGAATTTAAATAATCATTTTTATGACTTCTATTGAAATAACGTTTCATCTTCCTCTTTAGAGTGAAACTTGCAAGGCCAGTATTGTGTTCCAAACTCGACTTCAAAGGTTACATTCTAAACGCCGTAAATAGAAATGTTGGCTGAGCTGGTATTTTAGAATGTTTACTCAGTATTTTCAAGTCTAAAGAACATATCTAAAATCGCTAAGAGTTTCTGAGTTGTTTCCTTTTGTCCATGCATTTCTAAACAAAACGCAATCTATTCATTTAGTAAGCCAGTAAGTGCTGCAGTGTTTCTGATACACGATTTTTATAGTGTTCATAGTCATGCAAGACCGTTTCTTCGTCACAACACCCTAATACTTTGGCGAATCGCGTGATATTTCATCTGCCAGTTGTGCATTTCCTCTTGAGCTTACGCAATACGTCAGTTTCTCCATATTCAATGTAAAATGCGCATATGTGTTAATAGTTATAAGGCTTATTACCAGTCTTACTACTGCCTAGAGTACTTCAGTATTCGTGAAAAGCTTCTTTTACTAGTACTGAATTCGGTATGACAGCTCTAAAGCTCGTGAAGCTTTCAGTGGTAGTGCAGGAAACTGTGTTATCGGCTGAGCGCTTTAACTTCAAGTATATGACAGATGTACGATCCGTAACACTTCACATTAACACACTAGTTGGTCACACTAACCGAATACTGTAAAGACAATAGCATTCGATATTAATAACGAAAGAGACAATAAAGCTTTCTAATGTGTAATTAAATTAACTGAGTTTTATTTCTGACGCTATTTAACAGCTGTGATCCTTATCATCCCTTTCTATATTGGGCCTGAAAGACCGTTAATTTTGCCCAAAGGCCTATTTATCAGGCTTTAGGTTCTTTTACGTGCCGTAAATCTACGACACGGGACCACCGGCTTTACTTCCCTCCCGAAGGAAGCCATGCAAATACGGCCAAAGGCTCACTATTGTTGAGCAAAAGTTCAAGCTCTGGTCAATGTGATCTAATTGCACGTATGTTGCATTGCTGTCTGGGATGCTAAATGTACTTCAAACAGGAGCGTGCCATTGCGAAATCTAATGCATGACTTAATCAGCAATGTTATCGAGACCCTTTGAATTACAACTGAAAACATCTTTCCTTCCTGTGTCCTATGTATAACTAAGTAGCAAAGACTACAATACTCGACCGCTTCTTTTTCATTAACCTTTAATGTTCTTTAACATTTTTGGTGTCCATAGCGATTAAATCCTCCCCATTACAAAAGTCTTCGATGGCATGCTCACAACCTGGGTGCAATCTCGGCTTAGGTGAGAGTCCTGACCAGGGCCATGCTCACCATAGAGTTTCGGCCCGAATTTATATATAGAGGAGCCTTCGTCTTCTGGAATGTAACAGCTCAGGCAATGGCCTCTCCTCGGGACTACCTTTATCAGCGGATACGAACACAGTCTTTCATGATAACGGTACTGGGAATTACGCATTACCCAGTCACGCCTTGCGACTCCACACCTCCGTCTTGCGCAGCGATATTCTCAGACTGTGTCCAGGGATATAATTTTTAGTTGTTCACTAATGGACAAGTTGATTGGACGTTTGTCATAAGTCCTCTCACCTCTTAGAGGAGTACAACCGAGAGTGTGGCTCGTGACCCTGGGAGCGCCAATCCCGTACCTAGGTATCTACCGTAGTAGGCCCCTGGGGGATGTGTCTGTGTGTTGTATATGTCTAATGGTAATTGCAGTAATAAGCGGTAAAAGTGAAACAGGAAACACGGTAATAATAAACCGGGAGAAAGAGGAGTAAATTAAATAAAAAATCTGATGTGTTGCAATTACATGACTTTCTCCACTCTTATACAAACTGTTTTTACAAACGCTTCTTCTCCACCTATTTCATGTTAATCGATATAAACCTTTGTAGAAGCTATTTTATTGCTAATTTTATTGTATGTGCAAGGAGGAATATGGTAGGTATTAAGCGATATTCAAATATTTTAAGAGCTGTTTGCTATGTGGAGCATTTCATTCTCTTTGCAGGTCTAGGATATTAAACAAACAAAAACAAACAGAAAAAAACGAATAACGAATTCCCATTTGAGAAAGTGTATAACTATTGGAAAATTAAAAAAAATAACAAGGAATATCTCGGAAATGGTTCACTCCACAAAAAAATATATTTAGGACATATTTTGTGTGTTTTAAAGATATCTATATTTTTGTGTAGTAAACTTTTACCGGTTTACCAGTTATACCAGAATGATGAGGGCTTTTGGGGATATTCCCAGGAAATTCAAGATATAGATTTAATTTGCCATGAACATTTCTTAAACATATGATATTTTAATAAAATCCATATAGCCATCTTTGGGAAAATCTAAATTTTCGAAAAATGTTCTATTTAAAGGGTAGACTGAGGTGGGGAGATTTTCTTGAAAATCTTCGTGTTCCATTCCTGTAAGATAGTAAACGACAGTAACAAGTTTAGTATTTATCCGACATTTCGTTTTTCAGTTATGCTGTTCACAGACTAACGGAGATAGACAGATATCTGCTGTATATATTGTTATAAACCTTCTAGACCATATCGTTTATTCCTAAAATCGTACCTTAATGCCAACTTAGAATGTTCTTTTAATCTCGGACTTCTAGTTGACAACACTGTATGTTTTAAAAATTATTATAGTTGGTGGTGTTTAGACTAGTATTGGACAGTTAAATGAATCAAGCCACGAATCTTTGGCTGTTCAAACCGACGCATTACTGTTATGCTACTTTGACGAGATACACGAACGCACTCCAAATTCCCCAATTCTATTCATTTATCCCAGTAAATCTCTGAGGCGATCTAGGTCTGAGATGGTATAGGCACTTCATTATCTCGAAATTAACAGTTAGTACTAAATCTTATTTGTTACTTTTATCCACTATTCATTAGTTTCAGTGTGTATGATGAGATACATACTGAAACCTAGCTTCATCCAAATTTTACTACTTTTATGGAACTTTAGTATATTTTTTGATACTCATTATCAGAGTTCAGGACAATTTAGCAACCAATGCATGTGCAACCTTACAATAGAGTTTCGTAAACACTGTACTGTTGTTGTATACAAATATGATAATGCACTGCCTTATCTGTTACTGTAAGCAGTACAGTGGAGTGATAGTAGAGAATTAAGTAAGACCATACATTGGATTGGAGACAAAAGCGTTTTGTACCTCTAGTCACGAAGTGGAGTGTATCGGCCTCACAGATAAACAACATCCCAATACGTAACCTCACTCCACCCTACTGGGTGCATAATAAACTTCACTTCGGTTTTCTTAAGTTGTTCCCGTTCCTTAGCTGCTCATTAGTGATATGGACGGGTTGACTCTGATCACAGTGGAGACCATTGTCGGCATTGCACTAATATAGTCAAATATTTTAATGCCTCCTAATGTGATTGATATTTAAATTATGTTATGTTACTTGACAGGTGACATAGCCTCATATTAGGTAACGGATGTGTGAGTGTGATTCGAATACAAGTTTAAAAACTTTTGTTGAGATAAATGTAGCCATTTTGTGCCCATAATGGATTAGAGCGAGCTGGTTACTCACTAGTGAGGCAATTTATTCAACTGATATTGAAGCCTAGAAATGTTGAAGTTGTGCATAGCAAAGGAATGAAAGGAGAAATGTAAATCACGTGAGATGTACAAAGGGCACTCTTGTGATTTTCTGATTCCCAATAGAGTCGTTTTTAGAGTAACATTCTGCCTATCTTTCTGTTTGCTTTCAACAGTAAGTGTATGATGAATGCTGCTAAAGCGTTTCCTGTCTGAAATATATAAATGATGATACTGGCAGAAGAAAAGCGATCCTTGCAAAACAAAAAGTAAGATAGGGATTTGCAGATGCCATTGCTTTTTGTTTGACGTGAATATAATGAAAAAAGAAATAGGAGAAAATCGCTGTATGTTGTGCTAGCGCAGCGTTAGATGGGAAGGGGAGGCATTATTCTGTTCCGATTTCACAAGCTAACTCTGAAGGGCAATAGACCAAATATTGATCTCCGAATACCCCTCTCTACCCACCTATCTCGTATTGCTACGCTTTGAATACATTTTCCATTATCGCATCGACGTCATAGTTTATCTATAGTGGCTAGATGACCTTAAAACCTTATTCCGGGCCCTTCAGCTCAGTCGATACACTTTCTCGAGTTACTGGGTGGTTACCGGGAGGAATTTTAAGGGTCATAATGAACGAATAGAGTAGTGCACCGTGATTAGAGCTTCTGCGTTTCGTGGTGACTTTACAGAGTCAAGTGAAAAGCAGTAATTTTATTTGAAAGTCCTGTGATGTTATGCTTAATATTAGCAAAAAACGCGTTATTAATTCAGAGCATTATCAGCAGCCAACAGTACTGGTGGTAGTGGTGGTGGTGATGGTGACTCCTAATAGATAGAGAGAAATTTCATATAATTATGATTCTACTAACACAATTCCGGTTCATTGTAACTTGTGTGAAGTACGTATGAATGAAAAATCCAATGTCAGTTTTGACCCTCAAATGCAAGAATTATTTTGCTACATGTGAAATTTGTCTTCTAATTCCTAAATCGATTTTTATGTCACTATTACAGGCACCTTTGTAGAAGCGATTTGAATAGCCATCCATTCAAAACCGAAAGTAATGATTCGGATCCCAGCGACTACAGTCAAGTGTTCCGGTAAAAAATGAAGAGGACCCACGTAAAATAACCGGTGTGATAGCAGGCGCGGATGATGGCTTACATTTGATTGTGCATTTTCTTGTTGTTCAAAAACACTACAATGCTATTGAAATAAATTTCTATATTTCTGATAAAATATAATTGCAAATACTGGTATTTTATTGTCAAAGGCTATTTTAATACGAAAATAATAAAAACCTACGTTAAAATATTCTTCAACTTTGACTAAAATCTTTGTTGCCAAATGGCAACACTATAAATTGTAGGGTTTATGGAACCAACGTTATAATAACCAATTATAAACCAATTGAGCACTGACGTTAATTGATATGCGACGTATCACAATTTCTCCGTATTAAATATTTTATTTGCATAATTGTCCTTAAACCATTAATAAAAATCACATGATGACTCACAAAGTTTGAAAGAACCTCATGTACACGCCATGGTAGCACAAACGATACCTTTGCTATCTTCAAAAGACTACATTCATATCCGTTTTAGCGGTTTCCAAAACTGTGCTGTGGGTGCTAGGACCTGCTCTACTAAATAACAAGATTAATTTCAATTTTGTTGTTAAAAGAAAGAAGTTTTGAATTTTGTATACGAATATATGAAATGTATTTTGCTGAAGTGCTACTTTCGTCTTCTAATTCCTTATACCGTTTGCTTCATCACATACGTCAACTATGTCATGGTGAGCGCCTTTATCCGACTTTCAAAACTTTTGTGGGCTAGCAAAGCTAGCGTTTAACATATATAACTGTAAGCAAAATGTTTCTGAGTTTCATATCCTCAGACACAGAATGGTGCACACCCTCTTATTAAAATGTTCTAGGAATAATCATTTTCAGTTATTGATTCACAGGTCATGGCATAATACCGATGTATTTGGAATGTTCACGGGTTAAAACTACAAAGACATTAACTTTATATGTTGCCCAGTTATTTCAGAAATATATGTGCATTATAAGCAAGCATCTATTTCATGAAAGAGGATATAACAAGAAACGCTTTATTTTGATATTAAGAAGAGATCTTATAATATAAAAGGAAATAAAAGTGCTCATATTAATAAAAGTAATACGCAACACAATTTAGTGCGTTTTTTTCTGGCTTACGGACATAAATAATTACACACTTGTCTTAATAAAGATTATATTTACATTAAATTAAAAATTATGGAGAGAGATTAAACACGTTTAAACATTCATCTCAGAGTATTATCGTATTCATGTAGTGCTTCCTATACTGCTTTAAGTATACGCCTGAGGTACCAAATTCTATATTTTGGCTTATACTTAGAGAGAGATATGCATCACAGAAGAAGTGATGTTCTGAAATAATCATCATTCACAGTGGATTTGGGGAAGAGCTGGAATAGTGGTCGCTGAAGAAATATGATCCACTATGTTCTCTCTTTACTTATTAAAGAAATTAAATTCATACACAAATTCCTTGGGCAGTCTAGTTTTTCACCATCAGGCTTTAGAACATAGCTATATCAAATCTTCCAATAGTTTACATAGCCCCCCTCACTAAAATGCTTTGCTTTAATCAGTAGTTCTAGCAAGCAGAGCAATGAGCATTAAAAGTGAGGATGCATTTTCTGTTATCTCTATATAATTATATGTTTTTTAAATTTGGTATTCTCATCACCTTCCTAATGTGACATAAAATACCTAAACATAGAAGTTGTGCGTCCCATTTTCATTTGGATCACTGTCAAGAGGCATCACTAACAGGATTGCCTGTTCCTGTTTATTCTAGTGAAAAGGCAGTCAGCTTCAGCTGAAGGCTAAAATACATCTAGTGCCATTAGGCTTTTCTTGAATTGTGTGCAAAGTATAGTATTTCTTGTATGAAGTCCATTCAAATGTGTGATTATTGTTATAAGTATGCTCGGGGCTATACAGAGTGTAACATTCAGGACGCATTCTTCACATGCAGAACAAAACCAATAAAGTGAGTTGCATGCTAATATTGCCTTCGTTCACGAACACGAAACATTGGCGGCGAACCTAAAAATTACAACTTAACCAGGAATGACCAAGAGGACATTTTGAACATTTCATGCAAGAAATATTTTCATGTGGTGTGATGGCAGTTCTATTCGTTGTGCGTTTTCCATGATTAATGTAGTATGAAGATCTGCAGAAAATGAATTATAACATGGAAACAAAGAGTTTTTGTACCCATATCCATATGACATATTTTCTTCTTTCTGTGAGTAATGTGTCCTGAAAGTTTGGCCATATATTATTGTTATATTCCGTATAAGATTCGGATGTTTTTGGCCTAAAACGTTGGATATATGGCAGAAAATATGTCCTTAAAATAGCTAAATGTTGCAAAAAAGGATATATGACCAAATAAATATATTTAAATATATTTACACATAATTGCAGCACACATTAAACAAAATGTGACATAATTCACAAATTTCGGTTTTCCTTATAATGGTTTAGGCTTCCATATACAGCATTCGGCACATTTCCTTCTATTATTTAAAATTCTTATGCCTACAATAAACAATAACCCCAATTAAGCTTTGGACAAACAAACGCGTAACTAAAATTAAATGAACTTTTTTATTAACTACATATTTTCCATTCTCTATTTATAGCAGCAGTAGGGCATTTTACGAGGTATAGCTTGAAAAATCGTAAAGGGGAGAGAAACTTCTTTCAACGTCACAATATGGTGAGAGATTTAAACACAGTGAAGTTATTGCTGGTCCTGTTTCATGAAAACAGCTTTCCAGATGCTTAAAACTCGCTAAACTTTCAAATTATGTCCAATCCACATTTTTCATCCAGCAATTTCATAAGCTTTAGTTTTATGAACCCGCTCTACGGTTTCTCGCTATTCTTTTCCGCACTCTCCATTTTTAACCAGTTCACAATTTCATTCAACTCTATACCACTGCTTACAAGCGAAAAAGCGATTTCACGATACCTCCATAATTGGATTTTATGAACGCTAAACTTTCCAACAAACTGCCGGAAAGCAATTCCTGCATGATTTTCAATAAAGACGCATCGGTGCTGTCAAACGTCGATAATTTGCTTCGTAGTTCTCTTGAAATACTTTTCCTCTCAAGATATCATTGAGAAATACATGTATTTTTATTGTACTCGATGTCAATTTACTCACATTGGATAAATTTATGTTGTATCTACTCCGCAAACCATGCGCACAGCAAGCTGAATGCAGCATTTTCGGATAAAAAATTCAAAAGAGTTTCAGGGAATTTTACCATGTACAATGTTGCATCTAATATGAACAACAAAGTTTTTCCCGCTTAATTTCACCATGACGCAACCGTTTCATAGCATTATGGAATACTACCGCAATTGTTAAATGATTTACCAAATTAACAGAACTACTGAATTTAATAAACAACATCGTCAACGTTCCTGATAATAATAACAATTTTTGACATACCTTCCACTAGCATCATCCGCGGACACCCAAATCTTATTGTTCAGTTGTTTGCTTTTGTTTTGTAATTTGCTGGTGTAAGAAGAAGGTAAGAGAGTTCTTCCTTAATGTTGAATCGTCTTCTTTAAATTGAGCTTTATTTGTGGACGCTCTTTAACTACTATGGTCCTTAGCTTCCCATTCTACATTGGGTGTGAAGGACCGGTAATTTGGCTCAGAGGCCTCTTTATCAGGGTTGAGGTTCTTTTACGTGTCGTAAATCTACGACACGGTACCACCAGCTTCACTTCTCTTCCAAAGGAAGCCACGCTAAGGATTTTTACGCCCCAAAAAAATCCATCGCACTCCACCGGGTTGGAACCCGCGACCTCGAAAACTAGAGACTAGTATAATAACCACTACACCACGGAGTGCGACCTTGTATCGTTTTCAATCGTCTGTTTGATTTTAAATGATATATTTGTATTTGAAATTATGTTAGCGATATCATCAGCTCGCAGAAGTCTTTTGAAAGGTCGGACGATGTTAATGGCGTGATTTCTTCATCAAACAAAAAACGCCCCCTGCTTTGTTGAGTAGATTGCTGAGTTACGCAGAAGTGTGTTTTGATGTATAAAAATGCTGTTTCGTATTAAATCGCCTTCTTGACGTTGCTTTAGTATCACTTACTTTAAAAAAATTGCCGGCATTCGTGCCGTGGTCGCTGGAGTGGTCGCTCCAGCGCTCCGCCAAGCTGAGGGTCGCGGGTTCGAGTCCCGCCACGGGCATGGGTATTTGTGTGTATGTGTTGCGGAAATAAGCGGTATGAAAACAGTAAAACACAGTAGCACAAACTGGGTACAACAAGGGAACTTTAAAAAAAAAGTTTTTCTCTCGCTATGAAATACTTCTATACAAACTCTATAACATACCTTTTCAACTTTATATCTTCGTAATTGGGTTTTTGCATGTTGACGTTCATTAACTTAATGTAATCTTAAACACTATACATTTAAAACAGTATTTCTACTTTAATGTTTGGGGCACGGAACAGCTATCTGCACCTGAGAGTTATTGCATACCAATTTGTCTGTATAGTAGGCTACACTATGCTTCATTGTTTCTCTGAAAACTGCATGCCACTGAACATCAAACCAAAATAGCAATAGCTTTCCCTCATAATCGATAATTCTCAGAGTAAAGACAGCTTTTACCTGTGGACACTAGGCGGTTGCTCGGTCGAGGGTGGTTTATGGCGCTCTCTAGGCAGCTCCAGCAGTGCGATGGCCTTTCAGCCAGGAATGGTTAGGTAGTTCCGTGCGCCTCTGTGGCCTGCCTCCGGCCTGTTGCCTGCTGTTGTTCCATCACTTTCTCCCTTCCTCTGGGGGCGTGGTAGCTGCAATGAATCTGTGTAAGTCTAAGTGTGCCAGAAATCTCCATCCGTTGTATAACCTATACAAAGACATAAAAAAAAGGAATCTAAAAGTCAGATCATGTCCACAAATACAGCCAAGATAATACTTTAAAAAGATAAAACATGCATTAAATGTCTAATACTGAGAAGATGAACGATATAGGCAAGTATATGATACGTAAAACATCTCTAAAAGTAATGAAAATAACTAGTTCATGTTTAATTGAGCACTATGGCTGAAATGAAAGCCAGTAAGGAAATTATGTCATAAAAATCTGTGGATAGTTTTTGGATTAGAAGGCCTGCTTTAAGATTATAACCTAAATATATAGCATATATTCCCTTTTACAAGGTTTATTACGCAGTATTTTATACACTGCAAACTGGCTGAGGATACGGCTTTAGATGTACTCAGGAGTTTAGCTCTGTCTTTGTGGTTGACGTAAGCGAACCTGAGCCAGCGATGTATTGTTCCTTCCTCTCGCTCTATTGTTTCACACCCTGTTCCAAAGGTACTTATATCCTTTCTTTCCCAGAACAATAAATATTACACGAAGTAGCATCAGTAGTACATTATATTACTGCATCAAACAATACAATTATGATCGTACTTCCAATAAGTAAACCTGTAAAACCTGCATACATGTAAAGCATTATATTTATGACCATATACATGTGAAACATTATTTGGACTGCACCTATTGACAATCGTTTTGAACTGCTGGTGTTAAGCTATTTGCATCGCAGGCAAGAAGCTCCCTAGTCCACTGCACGCTTGCAGTTCAAGGACAAAGCCAATATCGTGAGTCACTCAGAGTAGTGTAAGTGGGCAAGCCCCACAGCACACCTCTGTTGGGGACTATGTAAAGAGCAGTGCTCACTCACACATACTTACTTGTATGTGTGGGTATATGTCAAACAAATTTATGCAATTGAAGGAAGTAGTTTCATCTTAAATTTTATACCTTTAGAGGATAAACCATATAAAATATGACGATATACATGTTATATTTATGATCATATACATGTGAAACATTATTTGGACTGCACCTATTGACAATCGTTTTGAACTGCTGGTGTTAAGCTATTTGCATCGCAGGCAAGAAGCTCCCTAGTCCACTGCACGCTTGCAGTTCAAGGACAAAGCCAATATCGTGAGTCACTCAGAGTAGTGTAAGTGGGCAAGCCCCACAGCACACCTCTGTTGGGGACTATGTAAAGAGCAGTGCTCACTCACACATACTTACTTGTATGTGTGGGTATATGTCAAACAAATTTATGCAATTGAAGGAAGTAGTTTCATCTTAAATTTTATACCTTTAGAGGATAAACCATATAAAATAATAACTTCTTCACTGGAGTTTCTTATTAGGAATAAACTGTTTTTATTTGCATTGGGTACGGCGTACAACGGGAAGTACCCTGTAAACCCCTGTATTTGTGCTATAATAAGCATGATGTAGTGTATGTGTGTGTGTATTGTCGCGTCGGACACATTATTGCTGTGTATAATATTGTTGAGCTAATTGTTGCGTTTGCGTGTTGAGTTCTTGTCTGGCGCGGCAATTCCATCTTTCTAGTCGGGTGGTAAAGGCAAGTTGAGAGAAGAGCCTCTTTGTGTGGTGGCTTGGCGTCACTCATAGCCAGAGTCTAATGTAGGTCTTCAGAGGGGATGGTTGCGTGTGTGTGAGGCATCTCCCCCAGTGTTCTTTTGTAACCTGTTGTGTATAATGTAGGGCACCTTGTTAAGTGTAATAAATCAGAGGTAAATGAGAAATTATATATTTTTAATTTTCTAAATATCCCACGCCCGCTTAGTTTTGTGCAGCAAGTTCTTGGCATCTCTCGTGTGCCACTGATGCTACGTTCCCCAATGTTTATGCCGGGATAACTAAATTTAATATTTTAGCTGCAAATCTTTCGGCCTCACCCCGGTGTATAACAATATCACTATAAGCATCTACACTAGAAAGGTCAGAGATAATAATTACACGTATTTAGATAATGATACTAAGATAGCAAGATAGAAATGCGAATTTCTCCTTTGAATTAAGAATGCTTTGTTGGAATTTATTACCATCCTTCAGTCTACATTCAATGCAATACGAACACAAACGTAGTGGTGCAATCTGGGCTGTTATGACTAATTGTGGCGTCAGAGGGATTGAATGTAATGCATGTAATATTGGCCAACATGTTTCAAATGTGTATATTTTTTTCCCCTCCATATGTTTTTGTATTTTAAAACATAACTTACTTTGTCCTAGCGTAATTAAAACAGAGTCTATGCGGATTTTAATTACTTTTTTGTTTGATACTTACTAAGTACAGTAAGACCCCTTCCGCTTTGCCAGATGATGCAAGGAAATAAAAATGCCACACTAGATTTAATATGAGACAATCTATATTTTAACAAAAAAGTATTTGATATCTTAAATTTGTATGCGTTTTCCTAGCCATTATTCTAAAAATCAATCTTGCAAAAGCTTATTTTTCTGTCTAATTCACTTTAATCGAGATAGCGTTTGCAGAAATAGTTTTTTTACGATATAGTTGTAGCATGAAAGGTAATGCGGAAGGCTGAAGCGATAGTCAAATCTTGATACGCTGCCGTTGAAATGCCACTCTTCCCATGATATAGCAAGAAACAAACTGAATAATGACTACTTCAAAAAACCTGATTCATTGCATTCACAGTAGACTAAAGTGACAGTTACTTTTCCAAAACACGGGTTTCTGTTAAATTCCATGCCCTTTGCATAGCCAGGAGAAAAAAAAAGTTCATTGTTAGTTGAATTTACATGATTTATTCTGTCCACTATCTGCTATCTTTCACACGCTATCCTTACGAAAGCATATTTTTGCTATATACTTCATGTTAATCGAGATACACGTTTGAAGAAATAGTTACGTTATACATTTCGTTGTAGGTACAAGGGTGCAGAGAAAACTGAATCAATAGTGAGATGTTTAAAAGTGGGCCACGATATTCTGACCTTGAAATTCCATACTCTTTCAATGGCATCCTAAGCTAGTAGCTGAATAGCGCCAGTACTTCAAAATTCAAAACAGTAATTACATCTCGGAAATCGCTGAGCAACAACACAAAAAGTTCTTTCAAATAAACTATGTATTAATCTGTGTAGTACATGTTTGTCCATCTGTTAAAGCTTCACCTATTATGCAAATCCATACAAAAATACTTCCCGAATGAACCGAAATTTACAGGCTATTCCCTGAAAATTCAAGATAAACCATTTTATTTTCTTTTAATACCTTATATATATGGTAATTTAATCAAAATCGCTACAACCACTTTTGAGAAAATTATGCATTTCCAAAAATGCCCCATGAATAGGAGTGGGGGATTTGTTTGAAAGATAAGGACATTTATTTTCATATAAATACCTTAAATATCAAAATCGTGACAACCGCTATTGAGAAAATTATGCATTTCAAAATACGACCCATGAAAGGGGTGGAGAATGTTTAGAAAAATCTTTGGTAGATACGAAACTTAAATACGAAGTTTGGTATTTATGAAACGTTTCTTTTTGAGATTCAGGCTTCTGGATTCAGGGGTCTCAAAACATGTAATTCCGGTGAAATTTAGATGTGAAATTGTTGAGTGGAATACAAATACTTCCTCTACCACTATGTATACTGACGTGCAGAAAGCGTTACGTGGACCACAATGGAACTCACCTATTTATGTTTGTACTGGCAAATCTCTCCTCAACCTCTGACTGGTAGGGCACTTTATCTCCCCCAAAATATGGTCAACTGCCGAAGGGTAACATTACAAGCCAGTTGTCTATGTTCTCACAAGCGAAATACCGTTATGACAATGCCTCAATGTCGCTGAAGAAAGCTCCCATATAATATAAGTTTCTGTCGTCCAGATTAATGACAAAACTCCTTCCTCTACAAGGCTATATTACTCTGTATTGGTTAAGCCTTTCTTTGCGCACCAATGGTAGTGAAACACTTTCATATAGGTGGAGTCCGAAACACCCCTACATGTTGCGTCGATTATAACATCGTTAATTCGTTGGTTTTTATGTCCTTGAATTATTTTCCAGACCAATCAAATAGAAAATTGATATCGGCTGCGTGGAGTCAAAGGCAGTCAAAGGCTACCTGTAGATTGAATCTTTACAGAGAGAAAAACACTATTGCACTCTGGGGAAATGGGCCACATTTTATATATGCTGAGTGCTTATTTAGTATTCTATCTCTAGCATATACTCGCGTTAAATCACGCGTTAAACAAGATTATAAAGCTCCTGCCCTGGCTCGAAGAATATGTGAAAGCAAGATGTCGTTAGTGAGCGAGTGGCACAACAATGGTTCCAGCGCTTCAATAATGGAAACGAAAACATTGAATATATACAAGTTATGGTATATTGATAATACGCGCACAGTTTTGGAAGAAAATCCACAGAAAAGCACTCAATGTGTAGCATTTTTGATGCTACGAAAGATACCCGCCATACATCGCCATAATAAGGCAATTAAAATCGTTAAGAAATGTAAAATTGACACTTGATCAGGCTCAACGTAGAATGGATATGGATATCTGTCGTCAGCTTATCGCCAATCCTTGGGGGTACTATATGTATCACGAGAATTGTCACACATGGTGAAAAGTGGGTATATTACTGCAACCCTGACACCGTCAAACAGTGGCTCGATCTCATCAGTCTGCAAGCGTTGTCTTCAAAAACTCGGTTCGGTCCCAAAATAATGATATTTGTCTGATAGAATTTTGAGGATGTGATTCACAAGCAATTTGTTTCAAACCGACGTGCAGTTGATGCGGATATTTATTCATAAAAACTGGAAGGAGTTCATCAAGTTTTCAGACAGAGGTATCCGGTATTAGTAAACAGAAACAGAGTTCTCTTGGATCAGGACAATGCGACACATACTGCTCAAGGAAAAATGGAAAAATAAAAAATAGGAAGGAATCGCACTGCTTCCATATCCGTTAAATAGTTCTGATCTTGCGCCATCAGATGATCACCTATTTAGATTCATGGCCCTTTTCCTATGTGGAAGAATTTTTTAAAACATTGAAGCAGTTGAAATGGGCATCAACGAATTCTTTGCATCAAAAACTAGAAACTGGCACCATTACGGAATAACAAACCTCGCTGAAAGGTGGCTTAAAACTATAGCATCTAATGATCTTTACTTTGAAGATTAGAATAATTTCCAGTAGCAACACATTTCAAACAAAGTTTTGCTTAAAAACCGATATTACATATGAGACATAATTCCAGAGCGTGAAAAGCTTCAACATTCAGTCATTCCGTAAATTATAATTCATTGACCTCCAATAATGTATCAATAAGTGTATTTCGATAATCTTGGAGGTGTTATAGTTTGAGCGGGTTTGTTCTGAGACCCACCAAAATAAGCAAAGGGAATTTTAGTTACCAATAATATGCCGACGAAGCGTAAGCGATTACATTGTATTTACATTTGTATTTCATGATAATGGACGTGGACATTGAGGCCAATAATCGTGGAAATCTCGAAAGCTTTTAGATCAGTCATCTTTAAAATTGTATGTTGTTGGACTGGCTTATACCTCATGTCTGGGGTTTTCTTTAAAGGTAATTTTATAACTACCGTATAATATCGTTGCAAGTTCCATTCGTTTGCTGTGCCGACTGATTAATCAACAGCTGTCTGCGCTGTGCTTTGCTTCAGAAATACTGGACGCTTCTAGTCTCCTTTACTTACTATTGGACCTTATTGTCCTTGAAACTGTGTCGTACATAATTTAGGCATTCAAGAAAGGATGCGAAGGTACAGAAGTCGTATGACGTACAACAAACCGAGCAGGAAAAATGTTTGTTTCCGTACCAATCATGATGCAATTACCTTACATCCAGAATTTCACCTTTTCTATCACCAAAAACTCGTAACAATACATGCTTTGACATGTCCTCTTTGAATATTCCAGTTATCCTTGAACTGTTAATTACAGTGAAGTATAACAACATGATATAATGTATTTCCCAAAGAATCCACCATAATTCAAAAAAATGGTGAAAATATGTATCCTTCATCAAATATTTAGTCTAAACAGGGACACCTGATAACCTTTCACTCTTTGTCCTCAAAACGCGCAAAATTCATCTTCAGACCTCAAGGAAAGAATACCTGAAATCTCTATGTCAGAATCTGGATACTCATACAATAAACCATCCTCTCTACCATCCAGCGCATTACTAAATCCACACTTCTAAAACTATTTAATCTCTGTTTCAGTTTTTATATCCTGCCATTTAGCTTTGACTCACTCAGAAGCTTGAGAAATGCTAGGTCTCTTCCTTCTTACTGATGTAGCTTAAAAATCTAAAGAGTGCATCCACCTGTTCCACTACTCCTTAAATTATTTATTAATGATGCATGCATCTAATGGTTTAATTAGATCAGTTAGGCCTCCTGGAGTTATGCCCGAGTCTTCAGTTATTATTCATGTGGTTAGTATTAACGTCTTTTGTTCTGTGAGAACGAAACTGGTCGCATACTAACAAAGCAGGTTTCTGCAGCAGTTCTCCAGGTTGCCTAGATAAAATTTTATTTACCCATAACTTAGTTTCTCCTCCATCCATCCAGCCTTTGTCGCGTGATGTACAAACATTCTTTCTACAAGTTTTGCTCAGAAAGAGTCTTCCTTTGGATAATCAAAATGGTGTCAAATTTACCTCAGCAGAACAGGATAAAACGACTGTATAACGAGTCCTTTCGTGCCCTGAAATTTTAACAGTAGCGCTTTTTGTACCCTTTGAATCCACAGTTCTGTTAGAAGGAACATTAAAGGTTAGCGCAGTCACCTCCATATTTCCAATTTGTGAAAGCTCAAATTTTATTTTTTCTGCATTAATGACAAATCTATGAACTTCAACGAATTATTATTCGCACTCGCTTGTCATCTTTTGTGATATTTTGTCTTAGTTCGCATACAAAGCCGATATTTCTTCATAAATCTTGAAGATTCTGATAAGATACAGTGAAGTCAGCGATCCCTTTCTCAGTGGATATCACTTTCATTTGATGAATTATCATTTTCGTAGAAACTGAAATTCCTGGTAACGTGTTGTTAAAATCCAAGTATTCAGATGTGTTTCAAGTTCTGGTCATTTGGTAGTTCCACCTCTTAGATTATGTTTACTGAGAGTCACTATCTTTAAAACCTCTTCCTCATTCCACCAAATTCTTATCCTTTTCTAAGTTGGAGGTGGCCCGAAATGCAGTCCTGTTCTGTGTTGTTTAACTGCAGCTGTAAATGCAATTGTACCGTAATACTGTTTATCAGTCTTAGGCCCATTTACAATGAAAATTATGCGTAAGCATTACGTAAACTTAAAATCTGGATGATATGTATTGCAATGGAACCATTCATAAAGATTGAGTTGAGCATAAAAATAAGCATTGAATTAAACGTAAACATAAAAGCTTGCAAACTTATGTTTACGTCAAATATAAGAAACAGCCAATCAGAGAGCGATTCTCATAAAATAATTATTCTGTCATCAGATTTTCTGTCGCCATGTGTTGACTACCTAACTGCCTTTCTTTCCAGGAATTCCTGGAATATCTATAACAATCACAGCAAAACAAATTATAATGTTATTGGTGATTTTTTCTGCGTTTAACATCGTTTAACCGGATAGCTATTCTGCTCATTTTGATACATATACATAACCTTCTTTTGTAGGTGGTCGCTTCAAAGACGGCCATATTAGCTCAGCTGTTTAACGCTCTCTTGCAATTGGCTGCTGCTTACGTTTGCATTTGTCGATGTGAATTACAACATAACGCATAACGTTTATGTCTAAGTTTTACATTGTTATGTTAGCGCTTAATTTTCATTGTGAATGGCTCCAAGGTTAACAAATTAACGTAATTAAAATCACAACCAGATCTTTACACTAGTCATAGCAACTGAAATTTGATTGAATAGTATGAGAATCATTAACGACAGCGCGTGTACATTCACTGAACTTTATACAACTGGAAGGGTCTCACCTCTGCAAGGAAGTCAACCAGAATTGCTTCAAACCCAAACCTGGAATTTTGAGGAAATGGAGATAATAAATAACTTGATATAAGTAGCCTATTTTCAAACTATTTTCAGAGACAAAATTGCATCTTATACGCCGAAATATAAGGCACATAATGCTAGAAAGTGTTACTTTAATATAACTCGTATTATACTCCAAAAAGGATAAATGTGCAATTTAACTGATATGTTACAAAAGTTCCCTCGGCACCTTAATTCTTTATTTTCTCTCCTGAGACGCTACAGATGAGATGACGACGCAGAATTCGAAGCCGACTGGAAGAGATTACTTTCAGGTGTTGCCTCCTGTCCTTTGTTATCTCCTCGCTTCAAGCGCCTTACTTGAAAGCCCTTTATTTTCCCTTAGAAAATTGTTTCTATATACAAGACTATTTTTGGTTATCTTTATGACTCACGGAAACAGCATCTGAACTTCTATAATACACACATTATATGCTCAAAGAACAGAATACGTAGTTGTAATGTTTTCATGTATATGGATGACCCAAAAGCGCAAGGAAGTCCAAAGAAGCTTATATTAAAAATTTATGCAGGATTTAAAACCTTCAGAAAGCGATTTCTTAAAAACTGCTTCATAAATAAGTTATTCAAGAATCTGTTATTGATAGTATGTTTTATTATAGACTATATTTTGAAGCTGTTATAACACACTCTGCAGCGATATATGTAATCGGCAAATGTAGTGAAATTTTAAAAAATTTACTTTTAAGCACCGTTTCCTGATAACGCGTAAAATGCTACCATACACTCCTCACAGATTTATACGTACCTGTAGTGCGTACTAACGTATGAAAAGCTATCTTTCTATTTAGAAGATACTTTTTTAAATCATCTTAAACTAAAATATGATTTAAAAACAAACATTCGACTGAGAATAAAGTTAAAGCTTCCATTTATTAATTCAATTTAGTAAAAGCACGATAAACCATAAACCTGTTAAACATCAAGCAAAATTGTCGTAAAATTTCTAAATCAACATTGTAATCCTACATGACGAACATGATTTTTAAAGTATGTTTCGCGGTAGAATGACTATAGAATAGGACAATTAATTTTATGCCTTAAATTTCAAACAGATATCCCTAAAATTAAAAGAGAAAACACTAAAACAATTTAAGAGTTCTTTGGTGTGATTTGTATCCCTTTATATAACAATATAACACAGTCGACGACAGGGCAATTTATATGTAACATACACACATATGCCGTCGTACATAGAAAGTGGCTCATTCCCCTAAATCGCCATAGTGTTTTTCTACCTTCACGTAACCAACCTATGACTCCATCCAGCCGGTATCAGTTCTCTATTTGGACTGAAAAACAATACAAGGATATAAAAATTACCCAATGAACCATGTTTATGGGAAATGGAGTGGTGGTTAGGATGCCACTTCTGTGAAAGAGTTTCGCTACGATTGATACACAAGGAAAGGTTAAGCCAATTACAAATAATTCGGCCTTCTAAAGGGAAGGGGTGAAGAATTATTTGCATGTGCGGTTAAATTAAACGATAGCTACTATATATATATATATATCTACTATTATTATTTACTATCATCAGCGACATGGTGACGAAGGTTAAGTTGTTGCTGCTACTAAACGGCAGTAAGAAAACCGGAATAAAACAACGTAGTATAGCAGAAAAATATAAGGTTTAATTTCTAATGTTATCCTTCGGCAGTTCGGTAATTTTTTTTGGGGGGGGAGTATACAAGAGCTTACAGCAGGCTTATACCACTGCTTTGTATAGCGCAGCCTTGTCATCACATAGTCTTTGTATGAACTCAGGAGAAGTAGATGAAAGGTCATGTTACACTCAAACTTTACTTAACACATTTGAAAATCCAAATTATACATTTTACACATAAATTTTTAATGGCGCAAAAAGTTTATTTCCCGTCAATTATGTGTTTTAATGCACTTTTTTCTCCAGAAAACTGTTTTCCATTTTCAGCTTTTAGGGATTTCGAAGTGTGTGAAATGTAATAGGAATATAAAGGGATTAAAATGATTAAAGTTACGCTTTAGTAAGAGTAATTTTGTATACCTCTAATAAAGATGGAGGGTGGAGAAAGTCATGTGAATGTATCACATCAGAATTTTTTATTATGACTATAATATTTACTTATTTATTATGTAGTTGGAAAACGAAAATGACTGCGTTTCAGTGCTTATGTGTGAGCATAAAATAAAATAAGCCTTAGCAATTGGAAATTATATTAATAGTATCCGTAAAACTGGCGGGCACTCGCTATGAAAGGTGCCAAGCACGCGTCCCGAGACACCATTGTGAATCGGCCGCGGAAACGATTTGGACTTAAGACAGATGTACGCTTCGAGAGTCTGCTCATTTTTCTTTTCTTGTCTTAAGATTTACATCCGGTTAAAGTTGAAATTTTATTTCCGGGCATTTTTTTGTTACGTAAACCATTTATGAGATATTCTTGGTTATTGTTCTGAATTATAATCTTTAGTTTTTCAACCAACTACCTATTAAGAATAAGAGAAAGTTTGTATTGCACCCAAAAATTTGATGTCGGGATTTCACCGGAAATATATGTTTTGAGGTTGCTTTAACCCCCCAAAATATGCTTAGGAAATGGTACATCTGTGTGTGTGTGTGTGTGTGTGTGTGTGTGTGTGTGTGTGTGTGTGTGTGGGTAGTGTCCTATAAACACCACATTTTATATTTGGGCTCAGCATTTTCCAAGGATTAAACTAGAGTATTTTCAAGAAAAACTCTCCCACTCAAACTATCCGTTACATAGAAATTTTCTAAAATGGAGCTTTAATGATATTCCGTTTAAAACAATTGACAAATTGACAAATAAAATGTATATCTTAAATATTCCGGGTATGGCCTGTGAAAGCCCCTTCATTTGGAAGGAATTTTATATTTTATATAACTGGTAAACCGTTAGATATTTGTGGTAGGAGTCATTTCCGAGATATGCGTGTTATTGGCTTGAATTTTTCAGTAAGCTGTCTTTTTTAATATGATTCGCTATTATGTTATTTTTTGCGATGTCATGGAAAGAGTATAGAATTTCTTGGTCAGCATATCTATCAATTCGGTTTTCTCTACCCTTGTAGCCACAACTGTTTCTCCAATGGTTTCCTGGTTATAATGATGTAGGTAGACAAATATGCTTTCAAAATAATAATTTGTAGAAGTTATATAAGAATTAAATGCTGTGTGTAGAGAAATTCATGTGAATGCAACACATCACATTTTTGGGAAACTGTGTCAATTTTTATTCCAGTATCAAGCTGAAAAATACGTTAGCCTATCTTTCCGTTTAAATTAAACACATCTTGTATGAATAATGATACCGATTAATATAAGGAACCAGTTAGTGAAAATTTGGCAACATTCATAAAAAATTATAATTTAGGTTTTTTAACTTATTATTAAGTCAGATTCTCTAGAAATATTTTCATGTAAATGTTTTTGATACCGCAGTGATAATTGGACTTGCGTGAGTATTTAAATAGCCCTGAGCGAAGTGTGTGGTATCGTATGAGGCTTTTTTCTATACTTCTTACACCTTTTTAAAAAATTTTGAAGTGTTTTTTACAAACGTTGTTGCCCATATGTTTATCAATTTCTAACTTATGTATTTTAAGTAAAAACGTGTACTATTTGTTGAAAAATGCATAAGCCTATTTTCATATCAGTTAATATAAGCGAGTGTTTTAGCGACTTTTCCTCGATTGTAATAGTATTAGAGATTCTTTAGCATTTAAAGTGCTCCCTAAAATACAATTTGTAAGTTATCACAGCGAAAGTTCAGAAATAGCTTCCGAAGTTTCGGGTAACTGAAACGTGCTAAGTAGTTATTAGTGTGTAGTCAATATGTTACGCCATCAAGTTCACTCAAATGTGATAAGTCTATGCTTTTGCTTTGCAAAAGCCGAAATTTACAATAGAACAAATATTATTTAAAAACAACTAACTTAAAAGTATATTTCTTAGCAAACTAATATTTTTGCTGAATAAGAAACTAAACTTAAATATTTACCATACTTTGCAACTGCACTTATATATATTGACATAATATGTGGTAAAAACTTCAAAGGCTGAGCAGAGTACTCCGATTTTTTTAGAAAATTCACGGATCGGTCCCCTTAAGCGTGCAGCGCAACGCCACTTTTCTGTCTTCCCACACTTCTCGTCTGCTCATACGATGCTCCACCAATAGGTCTTATTAGGTCCTTGGCAACGTAGCAATGAATTGATGACTCTTGGTTTAAGCGTTATATATGTGTTGTGTATCCTGAGCAATGTAGAGGCCCTTTTCATGGCGTTTCAGCAGGGTTTAACCCCTACAGCCTTCGGCAACTTCTCCGACATCACGTAGTTGCGTGTAGCCGTTCCCTGCAGGACAATGAAAGTTCCAAAAAATAGAATGGGAAGGACTTTCATTCTGGATCCACTTTTATATTTGCTGCAACGAAAATAAACTCGTGGGTTATATAACTTCAACGAACCATTTTAAGAACGCAATTCGGTATCAATTCAAATTCAGTAACCAATTAAGCAGTGCAACACGTGGAAATACTGAGTTTCATTTTTCCGGTTTATTTCATTAAATGTAGCTTCCAACTTGTATAATTTGTACAAGTATCAGGACACAATCAGATTAAAGTTCAAGTGTTCATTGGCATTTGCTTTTGTTTATAGCAATTGTTCTTTAATATCGCTGCTGACGGTGACCAGAGGTTACTTTGTCGTCCTCCGTGGTCTAGGGCACCACGCACGCTAGCCTCTAGTTTCCGAGGACGCGGGTTCAAATCCGACGGAGGGTGATGGATTTTTTTTTGGGGGGGGAGTTAAAAATACTTAACGTGACTTCCTTCGGAAGGGAAGTAAAGCCAGTGGTTCCGTGTAATGTAAAAGAACCTCAAGCTGATAAATGGGCCTTTGAGAAAAATTTCAGATCCTTCGCGCCCAATATAGAATAGCACGCTAAGAATTATAGTAGTTAAAAGCGTTCATAAATAAACACCCAATTTAATTTATAGAAGCTAGTTCTATATATTCATCAAGTAACATGTACCATAAGGTGGAAAAGCTTTCAAATAGTGTTGAAAAGATTTATATAAATCTTTCTTAATATCTCTGAGAAACTTCCATACCTAAGATTAAAGATACAGTGAAACTATCCGATAAATTTTAGCCCAGGGGATATGAAGAATGCGAATATACCGCAAAGTAACGTCAGGAATTTCTGAAAATTCGGAAGAGTAATTTTTGGCGTCTGAATAAATCCATCTCTTATTACACTTATTTCTTTATTTATTTTCCCAATGGTGTTTTATTTCTCCTTTTTTACAATTAGCTATTTTTACAAAAAAATTTACTACTGTTGATATTACCTCCAGTCTTATAACATCTAAGAAATAAATTCAACACTGTATACATTTTTTTCTTTATAATGGATACCAGAAGAATAGTGATACTGTCTTTATAACCTGAGGGCTCGTAACACCAATTATGGTCAAAGGGTGTGACATTTTGGCATTGTAGAATGCATTTCATTTCAAAACGGTTTCATTATGTAAGCGTTGCAGACTGGTCAAAATCCAAACCTAGGAAGACAACATTAGTTTTCTTCATCGCTCAGAAATTTGTTACTTCTATTGCAATCATACATAATTGTTGCTTAACATCCTGTAGTGTAAACGTACTCCAGTGTTAAAGCTGCCACTACAGCCCTACATGCAATTCTGTTTCTTCGAGCAGTATGTTTATGTTACTGTGCAGTCTTATTTGGAGCGTGATTGTTAAAGTTGTGTTTTGATCGTGTGAGTGTTTTATTTGATACTATAAGACGGAGCCTGGAACTGAAGGTATTTTCTTTCAATTTTTGACCTGTTTCAGTAATTACATTAGTTTGTTAATATTTTAACTAGATTCATAATAGGTGATATCTAACGATTACGATCATAATATATGTTTACATAATTATTAGTATACTGCGCCACTTGCATCACTTTATGATTTATGTTACAATTTAGAGAAGGTCTTTTAGATTACGGCCCATATAAATGTTTTGCTACCTTTTGCAACTTATTTCGTTATTTTACATTTTAGAGGACGACACGCAGCCAGTTATCACACGCTTTCAACTGTTTCAATCAGTGGGTTCAAACGTTATATAAAAAATAGAACTTTGTGGCTATGTAAAAGCTAAATAATGAATAAGCAATTACTCTGAAGATATAAATGAATGTCTAGAAAGAGATTTATAGGGTATAATAGACAATTTTAACAGGCGATGGAAGGAGACTCGTAGAGTTAAAGACAAATTCCTTTCAAAGTATTCCGAATGGCTGCAAACACAAATAGGATTTTAAAAATACAACATGATTTCTAATTTCAAAATACTTAAAATGTAAAACGTACTACACCTACTCCATTCTTCTCTGTAGGAAGGCCTAGGAAGAGAAAATAAAACTTCAAGTCCTACTCTCTGCACACTCTGAATCAGAACTGATGAATAACGCACAAGTGTCATTGTACATGTTTGGATAACGAGATGCAGCAAAATGGTTAAATAAACTGTTAGGTATCCGCATAAAGCTACCAAAATTTAAAAAAGCCAATTATATAGCCAACCGTAAATTCTGTGCCACTATCTGGTGATGATTAATATTTCTTGTAGATAAAAATACACTAAATGCATATATATCAACACGCAAAAACAATGCAAAAAGAAAAACCTCACTGTTTCCCACTTTACCATATTCTTAGTGAAACTAAAAAGAAATGCTACCACAAAATGCATGAATAACAGTAAGAGAAACATATACCATAATTAAATTATAGTCACTGTTCGAAATTAAGCGCCTCGCAGTGGTACAGAAGACGCTTTGAAATACTCCATTTCTGGCAGTGATGTGCTTCATATAAAATTTAAAGTGGGTGTGATAGTATAAGTGGAGATAGTATAAGCAGAAATTCACAGACGATGTTTCCAGCGACAAATCTTTTTGTAATTTTCCATTGTTTCTTTCTAACCATTCTAGAATGTATAAGGAAACGAAAATAAAATATCATGGAAGAACCCACGGCCATCGTCAAAAAGATCCTGCAGGCTGACGAATTAACCAGTAGGGAGGTTCAGTTAATTGAAAGCGAAATCATGTCCCTAAAATTAACTAAAGTAAAAGATGATAATGATGACATTGGCGTCATTCAGAAAGTATTACTGACCATGGTGAATGGAAAAGTCTGTAATGCCATTTCAGACTCATCAGCACACAGCTGTGATGTATGTGGTGCGAGTAATTGAAACGATGATTATTCTCAACAAATCATAAAGACATTGGAACAATATACATTTTATTTTTGGTGCTTGAGAGGTATACTTGGAACATTTTAAGCATTAAGGAAATGAATAATATCACACATTCAAAAATGCAATCTTCTTAAGAGAATTACAAATTTGAACTGTCCACTCTTCATTGGTGTAACCAATGTTATGAATGTCCCTTACACGTCGCCTACAAAATTGAAATTAAGAAATGCCAAGCAAGAGTTAATGAAGATTAGATAAAAGTAGAAAACAGAAATACATTAATAATAAATAAATTTAGATCAGAGATTGGCCTGCTTGTTGACCAACCAAGATTCGAGGTAGAGGAATACCTAACAATGGCAGTACTGCTCGCCGATTTTTGAAAATCCAACATGAACTTCTCAGATTACTGAAATAAACGAAGAGTTGATCAAACGTTTTTATGTAATCTTGTGTATCCTTTCTTGTCCATTTTCTATATATACTCCAGCTTTCATAGAACAATACTCAAGATAAAACAAAAACACATTATGTGTGGTATTATATGCCAGTTTCTGTGCATAAAGTACTAATCCATGGTGCAGATATAATTGATTCTTGTTTAATGCCTATCGGGCAATTGTCAGAGTAGGCCCAGGAATCAAAGACCAAAGAGGTCAGACGGTAAAGATTAGGTTATTTGAAGAAATGTCCTCGGAAACATACAATAGAGGATCTACTGCATATGCTGCTGGTGTTTTCGGACCCAGTAATTTCTGCCCAGCAAAGATTTCATACAAAAAGGGAAGGACTTGCCCAGTGAAGTGCTATTGCTCCTTGAGAAGCCTGACGTGCCATCTTCTCATACAAGCCTATAGAAAGACCCAATGAGTGACTCAAGTAACGAGACATCTGGGTCACATGGTGATAACAATTATCTACTGAAATATAGAAGCAGCTAATTCACGTCTCAATTCTTTCGGTTTAAAGGTAAGCTGAGAAAAATTGTTTTGGTTAGCAAATTATTGCATGATCTTGACAAATTATTACATCTGCGTCTGTTACACGCTGTTTAGCATGTATAGATATATAATTTTGCTTTCAATTTTGTCTTAAATGTTCATTAGAATAAATAAAATTATTTACATATGCAATTTTCAAGCAAAGTTCAATTTTAGAGAATCAAAATAATTTAGTCCTCTTAGACTTCGATTTTGACCCACTGTGCGTTGCTTTCACACGTAAGAAAACAGTACCAGAAGTCTAGCTTAATAGGTAAAATAGCGCTTATGGTTAGAATGAAGGCCGTTGGCTATCCATTAGGTTAGTGTAATAATTCCACTTATGGGAGACACACCGCCAACTCTTGCCTTTTCGACTAGATTTTACCCTAAATTCCTAAAGCAATCTTCATCCGTCGTGCTGGTAAATAATTCTAAAGTAACAGAAAGACAGTCTAATAGTTTTGAGACATCTTTAAGTATTTTAAATTATTCGTTATGTTGCACCTACAATATCCGACCTTCATTTCTGTATAATACAGGCAATAACGTTTCGATCAGAATTGAATAAAATTTTTCAGCGATTAATAATGAAATTTCATCATTAGTTTATACTGTGTATCAAGGGCAAAGGCTCGCACGTGGGTAACACGTGTTATTTAACCTGCTTGCTGTCTCGGATCTCCAAAGTTCCCTTAAAGTTCTCTGCCGGGCTGCTGTCGTAGAGCTGAGTAGAAATTCCTATCCTAGCTAGCTGACCTGATATATCTCAGGATTTTGTGTAGGCGAAGACAAATAACAAACTGAATTTCCCATAAACAGTTTAATTTATTCAAGATATAACGTCCACTGAAGCTGCTAGCAACGTTCCCTTGCTTGACACTAAAATGATACAAAACTGTACATTTAATCTTCCAACTACTAAGAATTATTACGTGGACCTATCTAACTGCGTCACGCAATATTTTCCCACTCACATATACACACAAAATCTTCCGCCTGACTCACAGATGTTACATCGTGAGAGTAACATCAGAGAGTGAGGAACTTGGAGCCTCTTTCCCCTTTTTATATTCTCCTACTATGACGATAGAATTCGTGCCTTTATGTGTAACAACTATTCTCATTGGTTATCTACTTAGCGTTCTATGAAAATAAAATGCTCCAAATTTTAGAGGTCATGCTTTCTTTTGACTTCTCTGGTAAAACCCACTATCTCCGTCTCACTTTACAACTCTCGTTTCTCTTTCTGTTTTTTTTTTCAAATCCCTTGTCTTCCAGGAATTGGAGCCCTATGTCTGCCTCATATTAATCTCCGACCTGTCTCTCCGTTTTCTGTGACTTTGCCTAAACCGTGTGTGCATTAGCGTGTATGTGCTGGTGGACTTTACCTCTGTTGCTCCCTGTCTGTTTGTTACTAATTACAATTCCTTACATGCTTGCTTTCTCGTTGGTTACATTCTTTGGTAGAAGTTATTTTACAGTAAAGCTATTTCTCAATATTATTTTACATTATTGGTTATTCCTGTTATTTTAAATACTCTATTCTATTGCCAAAGTTTCCTGCCTAAAAACACTCAGGGTTTGAATGAAGGTAAATTTTAATATGTATAAATATGTTTTAATTCGGCTAAAATTTACAAATTTTAAGTGTGTTTTATTTACAGAATTAAATTGAAGATTGAGCACCAATTTTGCTTTTCTTATATTAATATTTTAGTGAACTTAACTTAAATAAGATTTCGTTTCATCAATCAGTAAACCAGCTATCACATACGTAGTGACAAGGGAACAACCACTAGAAATACTTTGGTCAATCGAATTTAATCTTACGATACCATTGTTAATGTGTTTTAAAATGCTTTTTTACTGTTGTACTTAAGATTCCAAACAGTTTGGAATGTGCTGTGCTAAAGAGGGATGATAGCGACAGATGTGATTTTCTTAAATTAGCTGTAAACTGTGCTAACAAAGGTATATAGAGGGCAATTCAAAAGTCGCGAGACATAGGAAAACTCCGTTATTAGTGTGGATATCGAAGAAGAGATATAGGCCAAACTTATTTGAAATAAGTGGTTTTGAATTACTAGCTGTTGCAATTGTGTTGGTTTCATTAATAAAATGCAGAGTTTACATCAAGTACCAGTTTCATCAAACCAGTTTTGAACTTTCAGTTCAATGTAGCTGTATGAAATTCAGCAGAGGGTGCAGCAAGTTTGAGTCTACTGAAAGCTGCGGAGGAATGTCATACATCTAGAACAAACGGCCTCACATCACTCAACCATTGGTCGTTAACTGGAACAGTTCAAGAAACAGGTAGCATCCATGAGAAACGACGTTGGAGGCCGGCCACGTGCAGATGATACAACTTCAGATCGGTTATAGCTAAGCTGACAGTCAGTTCAAACAGATCTACAAGAAAAGCGGCTAAATGGAATAGAGAGGTGCAGTTCTATAAGTGATTTGGAGAAAGACGAAAGCACTAGTCAAACCCCGAAGATGATATTCTTTTCAGGCCTGTTTCCATTTGAAACGGTACAGTGACTAGACATAATGACATAATGCTGTGTATTGGGCAACTGAGAACCCATATTTTGGTGCCTATTAGGCTTGGTGATTTTCAGGCGGTTTAATGGATCCATAACATCCAAGTCACCTATGAAGGAGGCTATTATTTAGATAATCACAAACATTACTGGTGAGAAGGAGAATCACCATGTAGCAGCCACATGCTTCTCCTGATTTTAAGAGTTCCTGTGTTTGTTAACCTTTGAACGGAAAACATTTGTTGCTAGGACCTGACGGCGACTACAGAATTCTGAGCAATTTTGCTCTAAATTAATAGTATATCAAGGTACTCATATTTGGAAAAGCCTATAAGCCTGTATAGATCTTAAAAACTATGCATCGCAGTTTATTCTGTCAATTTTTCTTAAAATTACAGCAAGTTTTACAGCATTCTTAGAGTAATAAACTTTAAAAATTATGATTCCACTCTGAAGTCAGTGATATTGAAGCCAGACAGAAACCTTAATGAAAACTATGTACGTCCGGTCCCTGTTGTAGTCTCCTGTGTACTCAATGGCTGGCCTTTTGTTACTCTTTTATTCGTCAAAGCGTGATTTCATCCTTTTGCTTGATTATTAGGTTTAAGGTGCACGTGGAAACCAAAACGCGGTAACCTCTCAGGTACCTGATGTAACTTGATCCCTTCGCAGCGTTGCCGGTATATGACGTCTTTACATGTGGTGGGAGGTGAAATTTTGAATTACTTTCAAGCGATTATTTTAAACCGCGTTTGCTGTAAAATAATTGCTGCCGAAAAGTGTCAAAGTAGGTTATCTACTCACGATACAAATAACAAAACCTTATCTTGATACACTCGTTTTAGCAATACAGTTTTGTATAAAAAGTTATTTCTTTGAACAAACGGCTTTAAAGGGATAACATTTATTATAGCTTTTTTGTAATAGTAGTATGAATTGTGCATTAAAAGAAATACATGAAGTTCCCTTCCACCCTGAATGGCAGTACTCCCCTTCGAATATAAGCTTTTCTTCTGTAATACGCTTTGCATGTTATTAATATCACAGCAAGTTCATGTATTAGCTTTATAACTAAGCCGATAGAACCTCCAAACTTCATACCTTGCATTTAATGTCCTGCAAAACTATTCGTTTTTATCCGAAGGATAGAATGAATAATATTCAGAGGAATTTCTTAGATTGTACTAGTTATATTTTTAATAAATAGCTGTAGCACATATGTGCAGTAAATATAGAATTTAAACCAGTGCACAAAGGTAGCATAAGGGGTTCTTGAATATAAAGTAACAAAGTTGTAGAAGCAGAAAACAGGATGGGAGATAAAAGAGGGAAAGTTTCTCTCCCTTTCAAGTTCTTGCTAGGATCAACTCTTCCTACCTCCAACTTATTAGAGTAATATAGAGTTGAACATCGCGGAGCCCTATAAGCCACGGTATATGTGCCACGTAGAATGTAGAACAGGGGAAGATGTGAAAACATCGCAAAGTATCGTCTATTTCTAACCCCGTTTCTCACTGTAATACTTTAGCAATTTATTTGTTTCCTCTTCCTGAATTAACTCTTATTCTTAAGAAAAGCCTTGTTATTGGTGATGGGATGATACGAATATTTCTCGATATTCGAGGCCCATACTGATTTTTGAGCACCGGTACTCAATACTCTATACTCGTTTTATAAAACCTGAAAAGGCGATAGCTTGTTCACTGAATTATGTTATAAGCAGTTTTCTGTGTATAAACGCATGTGACTACTTTTGTATTGTATGCCAGTTCCCAGGTCGTTCCTCTTTGACATTCTCCAATTGGCAGCAACTTTTTATCTTGATAATGCCACGGGTTATGTACCTCCCAATGTTAGTCATGGCTAATAATAATAATAATAATAATAATAATAATAATAATAATAAATTGGCTTCCCTTTTATGTAACTATATTTTATGCAGAAAGATTTTCTATCCGTAGAAAAGTAAATATTATATCAATTCTTCTTTGTTCTGCAATTCTGAAAATATAACCTCTAAATATTTTACATGAAACTCAAGCAACTAAAAGTGATGTGCGTATTAGACTATTCTATCACTATTAACACCACATAGGATTCGTATTTTTTCATCCGTAATAAGAAGGGTTAGGAATTTTGGTACGCACCTTTTTTCTTAGGGTAAGTTAAAGCTGTGCGGATAGATATCACAGTGTGAAATTTTGTTTCTAGTTGCGAAAACAGGCATTTTTTCTCGCACCTTTTTCACTTTTTCGGGACATTTACCCCTTTTTGGCACCTTTGTCCCATTTTCCCCCAACCATGTCCATAATCCCCTTTTCCCCCTTTTTACTTTTAAGTTTTATTCCAATTTATTCTTTAGCTTTCAATTAACGTCTCCTCAGCTTGCTGTATACGTGCGAATAGTAAACCTACTTCTTTCAGCAAAAACCGCTAGGAAATTGAAAGCACAACCGCGACAACTCTCTCGCTTTACCGCTATAAAGTAGCCCGCAATAATGCAATTGACAATGAATGATTCTATCCCACCAAGAATCAGTAGCCTACTGTTCGTGAATGTGAGTTTGTTACTGTAAGAGACGTCATCTGTCTGCGTGGAGGCGAAGGCTGGGCACGCAGAGACGGCAGTAACTTCACCTGCGCAGTTCCGAGAAATACTAAGACCGCGTTCTGCTCGAAGTTACTAGAAATCGCTGAGACTGAAGTTCCAGCGTGAATGAGAACATTCTGTTAATTGCCATGGTGTTATAAGAGAATATGGACACGAATGGGCGCAAGAGTGAGTTGTGTGACAGTCGCATTGTGTTAGCAAGTGAACTAGTGTTAGCTCTATCTTACATTACCAAACGAGTGTACTAGTACTAGATTTTACCATGCCAAAGGTGTCCAGTGCTCGATTTATTGTTCTGGCTGAGGAATTCAAACAAGATTTCATACACACTGATGGAACTGTTATGCGATGTACCATTTGTGATTCAGGAATTTTGTTAGATGAAAAACACCAGCGAGATCGCATCAAACAAAACATTTCCAGCTCTAAGCATCAAATGAACAAGACTCTTCAAGCAAACAAATCACGGCAACCTCTATTACGAAATGGGGTTCAACAGAGTTATTCAAAAAGCCAAAATTTGAAGGAATTAATCGCTGATTTGTGTGCAGCTCTTACACAAGCAGGAATTCCACACAATAAGGTGAACCGTCCAGCCTTGAAGGGAATTCTTGAAAAATACACAAAGATGTCAACGCCCGATGAAAGTACTTTAAGAAAAAACTATATGGTGCCTGTTTACCAAGAAACAATAGAAAGAATCAAGGAGAAAGTGTCTGATTGCGATATGGGAATTATTGTGGATGAAACCATAGGCTCAAGGAACGATATGTTTTCAACTTTTTAATTTTTCCCTTAGCAGGGAAGAAAGTTAAGCCCATGTTGTTAAAAATTACGAGCTGCACAAAGCCAATGCCAGTGCAGTAATGCAATCCATTATGGACTTCTGCCAAAAACTCTGGTCTACTGGTATCGAGTTTGAAAATCTTCTTCTTGTAGTTACGGACCAGGTTCCATACATGGTTTCAGCTGTTAACTAGTTGAAACCTTTATTTCCTAACTTGAAGTATGTGACATGCTTGGCGCATGCCCTTCACAGGGTTTTTGAATCCATAAGGAACGAATACGACATCGCAAATCAATTCATCTCTGCCCTGAAGAAGATTCTACTGAAAGCTCCGAGCCGTGTTGTTTACTACAGGGAAATCACTGGCTTGCCCCTTCCAAATTTCCCGGTCATTACTCGCTGGGGATCTTGGATTGAGTGTGCTGCTATGTTGTGTGAGAATTTTGACAAAATTAAAGAGTCTGTGCTTTCTTTGGATCCATCCGACGCAGGTGCAATTTCCAAGGCACAGTAACTTCTGTTACCGGAGAAAATACATAATTGTGTCCATAGTTACAAGTACCTGCCTGCAGCAACTAAACGATTGGAAGATCAAGGTCTGGAAAAGGAAAAACTATGGGATATTTTTACTTCCGTGAGGGAGCAGTTAGACAAACTTGACTCTAGTCTTCAGAAGAATCCAGACATTGCGGAATTCGCCACATCTGTAGAGTTGTCATTCCGACTGAATACAAGGTTTGCCCCACTGGTTTCTGTGGATGTTGAAAGAAGATTTAGCATCTACAAAGGCATTCTATCTCCTAATAGAAAGAGAGTTGCTTTTAAAAGTGTGGAGATGCCTAATGTCTTGAAGTACAAAAGCTTCATGTTATTTCCTTCTTTTGATGAGTGATAATTTGATCTACTTGTTTGTAGTTCAATAATTAGAATAGAGGAAAGAGAAATCGTTGAATTAGTTAAGAAATTGCACAACTGAAATTAACCCAAAATCTAAAAAAATCTAAAAAAAAATAATTCCCAAAAATTCTCCATTACTTGTAGTTTTTAATCCACTTTTATTTTAGACCTAGCGACCGCTTCAGGATCGTTACGAGACTTTGTAAATACACTTGCGCATTTGGTTGCTAGCTATTTATATTTTTAAACTTCATTTTAGGCGTTTCTTAGTTTCAGCATTTCTACATATTCAAAATGTTCCACACGATGTAGTTTTCATTCATATTGACATTTTATGCTTATTTAATAAAAACAAATAAATAAAGCTGTCATATAATTTTTCTATCTAATGAATAGTTTTTGCGCTACTAATTTTTGAAGATAATAATGTATACAAAAAAGGGAAACAAATGCAAATACAAAATTGCAAAAAAAAATTCTATTAAACTAAGAATGGTAGATAAAAATTATATGACAGATTTGTAGTTCCTTGACATAGAAGCAACTAAGATTTGTTTAAATTCATCGTGTGTTGCATTTTGCATATACTCATAACTTTATATTTTGAAAATTAATAACTTGAAAACTAATTAAGATTTTGGATTGAAATTCACGAAACAATTATATCTAAGAAGGCTGACATGTGGTTAAAATTACAGCCCAATTTAATGGATAGTTTAGAAAATAGCAATTTCAGTTGTGCATCCCCTTAAATAAACCAGCACCTTATTGTCCCTTTTTCACCTTGTTTGAGCACTTTTGCCTTCCTCTTTTCATCTGAAATTTGCACCTAAAAATCCTAACCGTGGTAATAAGTAATACCCATTCAGCACTCGAAAGCAGTAAGTTTATGGATTAGGCCTCTCTACTATCCACACTCATGCATCAGCATATACATTTTTAGTACAAACACATGTTGGATACATTTAAAATTTTGAACAAAAAAAATCCAAGAAGTTTTACATGCTTGGCTGTGGTATTTTGTTTATTTGCTTGTCTTTTATTGTTATTAACGACAGACGGGTTGTATGTTTCACAATAAAGATAGGCGATTTAAACCGGTAACTATTTATCATCTTTTCAGGTATTTCTCGTTTCTTCACGAAAGTCTTTATTTGCACGGTAAATACGAAAAGTGAAATATTTTAAAAGTTAATCACAAAACATACGTGTGGACGATATAAGAGTAATCAAAGCACCCTATGTTTTGTTTTAGCCATCAAAATTAGTTCTAATATCAATCTCGATTTGGCAAAGATTATGCTTCGGCAACTACCAGAATTTCAGAGTGAAAATAATATATACCTTTGTGTTATATTGAATTCTGAAACAATGCTAGAAATTGGTATCATGATAGTAATGAAATTAATGTGCTGTATGCTCTGTTAACATAGCATAGCAAGTCTATGGCAACCGTTTCATAGATTTTGTGAGATATCAGTGTAAGCCTTATGATGATTACCATCAAATGTGAAGAGTGAACGATTTTTTTGCACCATAATTTAGTAGTTACTCAAGGATCTTCAATGGTGTGAAAACATTGCAATTTTTATGTTGAAATATTGTGTCATGTGAAGTAGATATTTTATTAGCTCCACGTTTGGACGTCAATTTGAAGTAATGTGGCTTTTACGTCATTTGCACCACCACGCTTTGGGCGTCAATTTGAAGTAGGTCGTATTGAAGGAGTTGTATTATATTTCAACTGTTGGGGAGCCGAACTTGTAGTAGTTGCAACCGCACGTATAGTAAACCATTTCCGATAGCCTTCGCCCAAATTGTACTTTCAGGTGGCCTTTGCCCCAAGTTTAAAAAGAATATTCACTTTGTAATTTGACTGTTTCTTTATTTATTAAATATTTAGGTTTGCCTCGGCTGCGTCAGTATTTTTGTTAGAGACACGTTTCTCTTAGCAGGGTTGTGATGCGACAAGAAAGTAGGATTACACAGATTATAGTTTACTTCACTACATTTATTCGTCCTTGACACCATTTAAATAACACTTCAGTGATATAGAAAGATGTGAGATTCTTTTTATTAATTAATTACACTTTTTAACACGTAAACTATTTTTCGTTTCACAAGAATACGTATTAAATCTCTCGATGATGTGTCTTGCGTCCGGTTAGGAACACTGTTTTCAGGCAACTGACAAGATTTTTAGCGCCTAACTTGTAAATTGCTGTATTTCAAGTTCTCTGATTGGCTATTCTTAATCCAATAGAATACCTCCATTTAACTAAAGCTTTTGCTGGTTGTTGATTGGCTATTTTATAAACTGTCACTAAATTTACATTATTTATGCTCCAATAATGACTAGTAGCATTATTAAACATTCTTACTCATTTTTGCCTCAAAGTCACCTCATTGTTAGCAACTTTTAACTTATTCTCACAGCTCCTACATTATTAAATTACGTTATATTCACATAACATTATTACACATGGATACAATAATATAAACATATACAATGACTGTAATATACACTTTTTATATATTGTTACATACAAATGTTGTTTTAATGCGGGCTGGGATTGAATTTATATATTATATAATTAGACTGAAATCATTTAAATGTTAAAAACACTGCCTCACATAGATTAAACAAATGGACTAAATATTTAATTTAATGTTTCCTAGCAAACATTACCATCCTTTTAAAATAATCTGCATCTTGTTAAACTTCGCATAATCTACTACTGATATTAATAATTCTATTTTAGGATAATACAGTAATTTTGTGTTGTATAAGTTAACATTTGTCTAAACGAATTTAAAAGTCGGTTATTATTCTACGAACCACACATATATTTTGTGTTTCTTTTTTCCCGAAATATTGTAGTATTAACACGAAATTGCGAAAATTTAAAAATTAAACCGCGAATACATAAAAGTGGTTGTCACTATTAATATCATAATATCAAAATTATCAATAAAACCTGTCCCTGATTATATGAAATACGTAAATATTAAGGAATCAAAGATACTGGTTTAAAAACACGAGATTCTTGAAGGAACAAATATTTTCATGTGTTGTATTTCTCACATCTTTAAGTTCTGATTTGTTTCTGATGGATTCACAGATGCTTGTCAGCGGAGTAGGTAGTTGTGATGGCTGAGAGTCAGTCACTAAGCCACGGTATTGTAGAAACGTGATTTAGTGCATCAACTAATTCAGCTTCATCCGTAACTCAGTTAACGGGGCATCTCTACTCCTTCCCCCATTGTTTTGCATGTTTTCCTTTAGACACAAGAGTCAATAAAATGTTGCGTTGATTCACCCGCAGAAAACTAGTCAAGGTCTATCAAGAACTATAGTCCAGCAGCTCTTTGAGGACACGTGCGAGGCTATAACGTGACGTCGCGACTCCTTTCATTCCTTATTTAACATAAAGTTAAACGGAATAGCTTTTAATAACGCAAAAATTTAAAATATCAAAAATGTATCCGCTTATCTCAAGGTATTAGGTAGAAATTTAATACCACTAAGTGTCGAGAGTATCCAGGTGTCGACAGTATCGAGGTCCCATTCTTTACTATTATCATTAGTATTATATGTTGTTTTTATTATATGTCTACGGGTGCTTAGATATGGGAACAAAATCAAGGTTATTAGTTTTAGAACAGCATCAAACGGGAAAAGAAAGGTACTCTCCTTTTATGGAATACTGAGAAATAAAAGATGGCACTTTTTACTCCCATTATTTATTTTGTTTTATAAAAATGTGAAATATGACTGGTGAACCCTAAAACTACAGAAACGCTTAGCAGTTAAATGGAGAAATGATCAATATGCTTTTTGTTGACAAAAATTGAATGTGGGGAGAAGTACTTATTTCAGATTTTAGGTCATGGAGTTACATAGAGAGTACTATAATTAGTCGTCAATTCTCTTTTACGAAGGTGTGTTTTTACATGGAAAATAATTATATTTTCTCATACCGTTGAATCTAGTGTCTTTTTTAATTTAATAATTTCCTACCCTAATTTAAACTGTATTCACAGTTAAATACAGTTTAAATTACGTTTGGTATAATATATTAATGTTTGTGCGATATTGGCTTTCGAAATTGACATTGGCTCCCGCGATCTTCTTAACCTTTTCTGTTGTAGCAATATTTTCTCTCAATAAACTGTACATTCTCTCTGCAGACCCGTTTCCAACAAAAGTGTACACGCATCTCTATCTTAGCCAACAATACTTACTAGTTTATCTTTGATTGGTGGTTATGTTGATTGTAGGAAAAAAAAAGTGTAATGTGCATCTAATTGGCTAATTGTTTTACATAAAACAAAGCTAATATAATTTGTAAACAACTCATCAGGTAATATATTGTGACATGAGTCCGGCGACTACACCATCAGCGCCTTCACCAGACGTCATGTAAAGAATGGAAGAACGTAGCACAGGATGGCCTCGAGAGAGTTACAGGTTACGGTAGCTGGAAGGGAGGTGAAATGTTGCCATAATAAAATATGTACTGTTTCTAATTTTTATAATCTGTAATTTGTCTAATATAAATTAAACACATCACAAAAATAAAGAATTAAACAGTTGATGGATTTACCTAAGTGTCAGAGTAAGTCCGATGGTCGATCTTTGTCGGGCCTAGCGCCCACGTGAGATTGCAAATTAACACTATAAATTTAATAAAGGTCAATAAGCATTCCTGCTAGGCACGTGGTTAGTCACGAGACCGCCGTCAAAAATCCCTAAGTTTAGATACATCACAACATGCCGACTAGTGCCTAACTGGTAACTGACGTAAGCGTATGTCAGCAGAAATTACTTAACTCACACACGTGTCAGACATGGAGTGATCTTTTACCCTAAACCGCATGTCATCTAATCTCTGCTTACTTCAACATCCGGGAAATGGCGCGCAAGAAATCTAAAGCCAGTTTGCTGAAGTTACTTAGTTAAAGTTTCTCCTGAAATTCTCAAACTTTATACAACAACATTTATCAACATTTTAGAAGTAAAACTGTAACCGTCATAATATTAATATGTTTTTTTAGCCAGATAATCATTGGCGTTAAAACCTACTCCGTTTACGAAGCATTGTCGACAGGGTTTGTGTGCGCGATTCCTTTGCAGTTTTAAACTCTTAAGATATAATTATAAATAACACGGAATTCAAATTTAAAGTATTATCTCTGAGATTACTTATCTTTAAACCAAATTTTATTGCAAAATGTAATGTAACATAACAAAAGTATTCTCAGGCCTTTACATTCTAGGACAGATTAATTAAAATAATGAAAAATATAATTGTATTAAAGATTACCAAATTTCACTTTGTCTTCAAATCAATTCGTACAGAAAACTTAATAACTGAATAGGAATGAATAAGCAAGATGGTCCAAAGTTAGTAGTCTCGGTATCTTTAATTAATAGAAATGATTTGATTTAACATTTTAAGGTTTTAATGGTTTCTATGCCTTAGCCAACGCAGAGGAAATCTTTGTGTCGATATTTCACTGAAAATGCACATTTTAAGAACTTATAATACACAGAAAAAGAAATATGAGGAATATATACGAATAAATATGTAAAATATTTTTCTAACAAACGGATAAACGTTGTGTTTCATTATTTATTTGAACAATTCTTAATGATTTAAGCTTAATATTTCCATAATATATCTCATAAATTCTTCTAGCTTTCATATCAATATAATATAAGTTTGAAACATTGACATGGGAAAAACTGCATGCTTTGAATTACTTCCAATTTCGTGTGGTATATATACCCCATTTACCTTTAATATTATGTAAATACGAATGCAACGCTTTTATGACCTTTAACTAGGAAAATATTGATATATCCCATATATTGCAGATTTAGGCCATAATAAAATTTCCGAGATATTCGCAATTTCTATGAAGTTTCTCAAATTTAAATGAGTACACTTTACGATGTGTAGTGATAATTCTAACTGCACTAAAACAGAGTGTTAGGTAATGTGATTACTGAGTTATTGCTAATTAATCTATGTAAAACTTCAATCATTTTCTGCATTTTTGGCCCCACTGACTCAAAAACAACAGTATCTTAAAGCCCTTAAAAGAGCTGTATAAGTGTTTTAATGTTTGTGAATATTGACAAATAAACATCGCCGGAGTTCCGCATTTTTTTTGGTAAGATTTCCGCAAAATAGACGCGATGAAGTAATGGTTGCTACCGGTTCACCTTAAGCTTAAGAGTGGAGAATATCATGCAATCCCCTTGCATTCGGGGGGGGAGGAGATGTCCCAAAAATGCAGTAACTGGCGTCTCTCGGAGGCTGCGGAAAAATACGGTTGAAGTTCAAACTTTTAAACCGGAACCAGTGAGGAAGCACCCTAAGCTAGCAGAAAGGACAGCAACCAATAATATAGAAAAGAAACTTGACTCGATGTGATAAAACCGAAGGTTGTTAACTTTGAGAGTTAAGGGGATGTTTTCAGGTTTAACGCCTACTCCGACTCGCTGTCATAAGAATATGATGCTCAAGGTCCCGCGAATTTTAGATACGACGCGTATTACAAGGATAACGTTTAATAGCGCGCGGAATAATTATGATACATAAGTGATTAGTTTGCACGAGTGTTACCTCAATCAGAAGTATCGCCAATTGCAAAAGGTAGCGAGGAGCCGCACAGGGGGGAACCAGTGAACTAAGGAATGGTGACTTAGCAGCGGGTAACCGAGGAATATAATCCGGAGTGATAATTATCATAAGTATAACGAAAATCGTTTCGGAAGTGATCGGAATAGCAATTGCGCCCGCTGAGAGTCCAGGTTCGAGACGTACAGGCACGAGTTCAAAATCACGGGGGACCACTTAAGAGACTTATAATGTTGCAAGGTAAATAGCAGCCAGGGAGCGGTGTGAAAGTTAACCAGCCCATGTATGCTCATTTCAGTGTACATCGCCCATTTTTTCCTCTTCCCGCCATTCGCACTTTGCCGACAACATTACAGCACAGTACGACGCCGAGGCCAGAAGTTTGGGCCGTCCCTGAGTAAGCTACTGGTCTAAGAATTAACGCCGAAGAAGTCATCTTTGAGCCGGGCAGTCCGAAGGAATGGGTGACCTACGACCCACTGAAGGTAAGGGAGGGGTACTTGCAAACTCTGTCGAATGTTCAACGACGGGCAGGAGGATACCCCCAAGCACGACGTAACGAGCAAAAAAACCTCAAACACCAACGCGTGGAGCACAAAGTAAGCTTGCCCACCCATACAACAATAAACTTAAGAAAGGAAGGTATCTCCACTACAGACTTTGCGAGCAGAGGCTACGCACCCACAGGAGCGGAAGAATACGAACCCAGGACAATCAGAAGCTATGCGCCCACAGGGGCGCAAGAATACCAACCCAAGATAACAAGGACGCATTACCAACAGCAGCAACAATGTAAGCACGTTATGAATTATTTCACTGTGCATGCATATGCTTTTGAGAAGTGGAAAATCACTTCAGAGTATTCTTAACATGCAACACCAAGAAACAGCTGACCGCAGCATGGAAGGCAGCTACAGCTGTGACGAGGGCTTTGACCTGCAACTTAAACATTCTCTCCCAAGAGAACCCGCCCCTATACAGAAAGAAGCTAATGTAGTTTCTCCGCCCGCACAAGCTTCCACTCCCATACAAATAATTGACTTAGCTATCCTCTTAGAAAAATTTAACAGGTTGGGGAATAAACTGCAGAACACCATGCCAGCGCACATAAGAACTTCAGAAATGAAATTTAAGAGTAGGAGGGAAATCTAAACATACTCTCCAATGTAACAGGGGAATTAGTCAAAATGTTCGCTGATCAAAACAGAGAATTAAGGGAATTGTTAAATGAAAGCAATAATGAGATGCAAAGAGGACTAGATCATGTAACAGCAGAACTAGGGCAGGCTAAGCAGGACTGTCAGCAGTCTAGCAATGAAGTAGAAATTAGGGTGTCAGAGGTAATTAGAGAGGACAAAGAGGACCTTGTAAAGCCCTTAATGAGTTTAACCAGGTCGTAGGGCCTGAATTAGTGGCTGCTTAGAAAGAAGCAATTGGAGTGAAAACACTTGCTCTTTCTATCAGTGTCCAAATCGCACGCACAGACACTTACTGCGTAGACTTGGGAGCTAAGAACGAAGCCATTGAAGAACAATTCAACCTGTTAAAGGAAAATTTAAGTAGTGTAAGTAATAATTTAGGACCTGGCATTCCCATAGCTTCCAATGTAGCAGAAAGTACTGGCGCGAATAGAGGCAGTAATGGTGGTTTACGCCCACCACAGAGGTCAAGTGCATGTGACATTGTTCAAAATATTTCAGCCTGTCATAGTTATTGAAATGAAAATGTATCTAGGTTAGCGAACACTGTACTGTGGTGTTAGTAACCACCTCTGGTGGTACTCACCGATCGTTATTAAACGAAATAAGCTTTCTTTAATTTCCAGATAACCGGAATGATTGTCCCTTATCTTTCATCCGGGAACTCGACGAATATTTTCAGCTCAATCCAGCACCGGAGATCTTGCGAATGCTAAGATCTGTCCATAAACAACTCCTCGGACAAGCGTCCAATTGCCAAAGATCCTTTTAGAGGGTACACCACCTATGGAGTGCTTAAACAAGATTTTCTAGCTTACTACAAAAAGAGCGACCCGACAATCAGCGATCAGATAGCTAATACTATCTGGGAGGTATGATCCGAGTAGTGGATTATCTAGGCAGGACTACCTGTTAAGGATCGATAATAAGAGCAGATTCATATGATCCAGTAATAACCAGTCATTTCTCCCTACAAACTAGAAATTCCATCAGAAATGCGGGGGTAACGTTCTATTCCCACTTTATGGAATTACTCTCAACATTGGAAAATTATTTGCCCCAACAAACGAACGACAAAGCTGGTAGCCAATCACAACAGAAATCGCCGTGTATTCCGAGATCAACGCCAGAGTTACTTTTATTTAGAGTTCGTCAGCCTTATAACGATGACCGCGAACCGCACGTCAATGTAAACTTCCACCGAGGCTCAAACAGTGGGCAGTACAGGACCAATTGTCACAGAACGCACTACAACAGAGGACTTTACCGCGCTTTCAAGCACGGAAGCAAATGACAGGTAGTGGGACTTCTATAACCGTCAAGGTACAGTCACAGACGACAACGCGTCGTCCTCCGTGGTGTAATGGTTACCATGCTAGCTTCTAGTTCCCAAGGTTGCGGGTTCAAATCCGGCGGAGGGCGATGGATTTTTTCGGGCGTGCAAATCCTTAGCATGGCTTCCTTCGGAAAGGAAGTAAAGCCGGTGGTCCGTATCGTAAATTTAAGGCAGTAAAAGAATCCCAAGCCTGATAAGGAGGCCTCTGACTAATACTACCGGTCTTTCACGCCAATATAGAATGGAACGCTAAGGACCACAGGTGTTAAGGAGCGTCCAGAAATAAAATTCAATTTAATTTTATACTACAACGCAAACGTCAACACGACAAATACGGCCTCAGCAGCAATTGAAAGCCCGTCAATGGAAAGTCAGTCCGGGATTTCTTTACGACCTGACGGAATCCTGCAACAGGATAGGGAGTGAAATTTGGCTTAATGGGTAAAATCGCGTGCACAAGGAAAACACGTGCAGCCTGGGAATAATGGCAAATTTCAGGATCGAGCTACAAACGCAACAAGCAGAAAATTATGTGACGGAATCCCCGAAAATTGGATTAAACATCTCACACTTGCGTCTGTTCGGAAAATTTGTATAGGGAAAATATTGCAAGACGGTAGAAACTACAGCATCTCCCTGTCTAGAACGTATTCTGTGTCCTAGATATTGGTAAGCAAAGACAAGTAAGAGAGCAGGCACTTTTTGAACCTCATATAGGTAAGTTGAAAAGCCAAATTATAAGCCTAATAGTCTCAAAACTAAATGTCGAGTTTTTATTCGGCATCGATCCTCTATACAACCACCAACCAAAATTGCGTTTTGAAAAGAAAACAATGCAGTTGAATATAGAAGGAGACAGGATTACTATTCCATTCTTAAAAGCACCAGAGAAAGAATAATGCTGGAGCCTCCCATAAGAGAAAGAAGTCGCCAAGAAGTAATTTTTCGCCGAAACTATGAAAAGTGTCTCTCATTGCATAAATGTAATGAAAGAGGAAACCAGAGATAAAGCTTTTTTAGCATCGACAAGATAAGTATGAAATAATATACATGGGAGAATATAGCGCATAAGCGGAACATTGTCATTCAGAGTAAAAAGAATGACGAACGTACCCACAGATTCCAGCAAGTTAAAGAAAGGGAAATAAAAAAACAGCGACCGACTGGTACAGACCGACCGTCAGTTGGAAAAAAAAGGTTAAGGATGCCAGTTTAACGACCTCCGAGCAGGAGACCCTTCTTCAAATACTAAAGAAATATGTTCTCTGAGACACGGGGATTAAGCACTGCATACACCCAGAGCTTCACTGTACCGAATTTGACACCATTCTCCCACAAAGCAAGGATACTACCATTATCACTGCAAGCTGAAGCAGAAAAGTTAATTGACGACATGAAAAGGAAAATATTTTAGAGGATTGTTGATCCCGGTATAGCAGCCCTCTCTGTTGGGCAATGCAGAAAAATAAGTCCCTAAGTTTAACTATCGATACTAGGTGCATAAACGAATATACCCTGCCAGACCATTTTCTACGGGAACTCATTAATGACTTGCTATTCCGGGTAAACAACGTGACGCAGCCACGCTACGTCCTCAAACCACAGAAGCAATACCTTTGCCTCACGGTTGCTGCTTGTCTCCTCCTAGATGGTTCTTCTTTTGTCACCGCTGCTCCAGCATGAAACCTTAATTTCAGGGTCTGCGTGGGTGTGTACAGAGAAACACGAACGCTGTCTTAGAACACATTTATTCACTATTTAAAATAATACTGCGGTTTGCCAATCACTTGTAAATGCATACGATGATACTTTGTCTTTACCAAGACCGAAGAATGTTAACTACAGCTAAGCGTTCTACCCTCTAGCATGTTCGCCAGCATTCTTCACAACTCGACGAGAATGTCGTCCCACACTCACCGATCGCTCCGGACAGACTGTCTTTACCCACGTTGCACAAGGAAAAACAAGCTACTACTTCCCCTACTCTCCCCCTCAAACACTCTCCTCAAACTTAGCGTAATGAAGCCTCTAGAATGACCTTCACCAGGCTAAGTGCAACTGCACCAATGAATTCCAAGAGAAACTGGCTTCAGCTATTTTACCCTTTATTCCTGGGGCTGGTCCCTAATTAGCTAAACTGTGCTTGTCAATTTTCACAATGCTTCTCCTTTTTATACATACATTGATTTTAAATATATTATTACTTATTTTATATCACCATTCTTCTCAGAATATTATGATAATCATTGCCTTTATAATTCTAGCTTCAAACGGCAAGTTCCTTTCGATTATTGATTTAGTGTTATAATACTGGCAAATTCTGTTAGCTGAGAAAGTAAGGATTACACTTCTGTTTATTTAATGGTCAATTACTCCCTTTCTCCGGGGCCCCTTCAGTTTAAAGAATTGTGAAGGCGCCATTATTAAGAGTAACACATGCTATTTTCGGAAACAGCGTGAGGAATTATGCGTGTCAAAATTTGACGTCTTCTTAGTCTACAGCGAAGCATTCGAAGCGCACATATTAAGATTTGGATACCATACTAAACAAACTGGCTGAGAGCGGTTTCACAGTATACCACAGAATGTCACAATTTTTTTGCGGAAAGTGAACTTCCTAGGCTACACTATATCAGACAGTAAAACCTTACCCAACAAAATTGAAAGCCTTTAGAAAATCCTAGTCCAAAGCACGTGAAACAGCTGTGAAGAATTTTTGGTCTCATTCAGTACCAGTCGAAACTCCTAGTAAATTATGCCAAAGAAGCCGCACCACTCAGGACACTGTTGTGCAAAAGTATAGAATGACGGTAGATCGCAAACAGAGAACGCATGACGAGTGAGAGGATTCGCCAGTACGGCTCTACTAGAAACACCAAGAGAAGGATATGATTTTGAACCATATTTCCACTCCAGCACGAAGGGCCTTGAGGCACGTTTTAGCCACAGTCGATCAGTTGTCAGCCGAACGCAACCTTTGAAAGGCTGCTTGAAATATCTGCGCAATTCTTCGCTCTGCGAAACTTCAGGCACTACATCTTGAATACAAAAATGGTTATATACATCGACCACCTGAGTTTATCTTTCATGCAACATTACAAATTAACCAACAGCAACATATCCAACACAACAATTACTGCACATGATATAGACATAAGGAAAATTCCCGGAAAACTAAGCATATCCAGTGACATACTATCCAGATTCCGAGGAGCAACTGTAAAGGGCCCCACGAGGTATCGCTGATGAAAGTAGATGTATCCATCAATAAGATAGCAATTGCTGTAGATTGGGAAATATCAGGCTGACGACGAACATTTAAAAGGTTTACTGACAATGGTACGAGAAATCAGTGACAAAACTCCAGGGAAGTTAGAGAAAAGAGACAAAGTGTTGTAGGAGCTAGGTGGTCCTGAAGACGACAAAATTTGTAAACCTGTAGTGCCGAAGGCATTAGAAATGCCAGTCACTGGAGCTTTTCACCTATCACTCATTTATGCCGAAACTGAACGCACGGCGCTAAATATCTCAAATGTGTTCTATATTAAACACCTTTACAAGAAAGTAAGGAAATCTGGGTTTGTTGTAACTTGTGCGAAAGGATTGTTATTGAGCATAAATTCGACGTTGAAGCGCAAGACGTTAAAAGGGAAGGTCCGAACGAACTTGTATGCCAGGATGCCCAGGAGAGTTATTCCCAAGGAAAATTTAGCTATCGATATATTATATTATGCAAAACTTATCCCATGAAAAGTATCCCAGTACAATCCTTCACAAAAAAACATTCATCCAAACATACACATAATTATATAAGTGCTTGCATCACGTGAGAAAGACGTTTGTAGGTAAATACTTTGTCATTCAGAACCAGGCAGTACAGTGACGTCTGGGCGGGGATATTTGCAGATGCTTGAATTTCGAGTCTGATGTTCACAGCTCCATTTACAACTTCCTCGGGCTGGTGAAAACAGTCTATTACGAATAATGGTGCACGGTGAAGAAAATCCTTTCTCTTCAAGAGAGATTAATTATCGCTTTCATAATAGGAACTTTGAAATTTAGAGTACATTTCATATAGTGAAGCAAACTTAAATTTTTAAAGTCCAAGTTCAAATTATGGTAGGGATAGCATTCTCTGTTGAGGAATAGTTTGAAATTAGTAATGTTGCTATAATCACCTAATCTTGCAGTCTGCGCACACACTATGATGAAGCGGTGTTTCTCGAGCTTAGATGTTGCTACATTCCACGTGAAAGATCTTGTCTGGGGTACAGCAGGCTGGGTTTGAAGATCCATGGATCGAAAGGTAAGATGTAGAGGTCTATCAGACTTGACAATTTTTAGAATGTGAACACCTTCAGCGTCGAAAAGACGAATTACAGGCATCCTCCATTCGATTCTGGTTAACTTTATATTAGCTTTCTCTCCATTGTCTGGACACAATTTCTAGAATCTTTGGATCATATGAGAACCAATTCAAACCTTCTGTTGAGTATAAGCTCCTTGTGATCATCAGCAAATCCTAGGAGCATCGAGAGAGGGACTACAGCATTGAAAGCCCCATTCGCCGCATGTACTATATCAACTTCTTCACCAGGATAGGCCCATCCGGCACTCAGCAGTCGATTCGACTCCATAGGGTTGAGAGTCACATAATTCCATATAGTGGTAGTAATTCCAAGATTCCTTGTTCTGCCTGTAGTTCTAGCATTCATATTTAGACGTATCTTATCAAACATGAAGGCTATAGCATTATTAGTGAGCTTCGCTGTAGTAGGAGATCCATCTGCATTGGTGAGAGCGCCTTCGATGTAGAGATAACTCTTGTTATGTAGCGTATACAAATCTTCAGCTTGGCAGGGAATTCTAATTTCATCATTTAAATCCAGAGCGGAGGTATTGTATGATAGAAAAACATGCTCCTCCTCCTTGGTGATCTTGTCATCAAAGGCCGGAACCTCTGTCACGTTTAAGATGTTCATTATAGCAGTTTGTAACCTAACCCCTCGAGGAACTTGGGTTAGCACGTGTTAATTCCTCGGAAGCTGGAGAGGTAGTATGCTTCACACGTGCTGAACGTCGTCTATTATTGTATTTGCGAGGTATTTTAAAATGTATTGACATTGTGGAGTCTTGTAGTGATTACCTCGTTCCTGAAGTTGATTGCCTTTCCGTGTTGATCCATCGCTCGAATAGTGATCTGATATATATAGTTTGTATCTATTACTGGTAAATATATGGCGTTCGAGGGTTCTTGAGAGATGTGATAGCCTGTGGAAAAGAAGGTAAAAACTCGTAGAGCGAATGTCCACTTTTACCGTCAATGAAAGAGGATGTTGCAATACTGCACTCCACACGTATGATACTCACTTTAAATATATTCACAAGATCGTCAGATTCAAATGCTTCTCCAGCAGGAATTATTTTAGTGCCGGTGAATACTAGAAGCGAAACAATAGATCTAGCCTTAGACAAGTCTATTGTATAAGGACATTTAATTTCAGATTTCATTGTATTGTTGTTAGGCCTTATAAAGAAGACTTCATCATTCAACCCTAGTTTATCCTTTGGAGATGCATTGATATCGGCAATCTCATAGGTTCCATGAGGGATGACAATGGTTTCAGGTTTACCATTATGAATATAATGAAATCGGTTATTACTTTCATCGACGTTTGGTATTGAACAGAATATTTCAAAACTCAAGAGAGCAATCTCATAATGACTGGAGGATCTAGCTGTAGAGGCGGGTTTAGATACGTTGAAATAATAGTGTCTGACCCACTCACTGTAACGGTATAACTCATCTTGACAATGTAGAATCTCCTAGGATAAAATAAACTGCAAGCACAAGTGCCCACAGATGACTAAATCGAAATTCTGGTATTTCCGCGTGTTATAGAATCTTTTAACACCTTGTAGTTATTTCTCAATCTCAGGGGGCGGCTTCAAATTACCAAAACTATCAAAGTAGTATGCCATGTCACCTTCTTTCCTTACAGCAACCCAGTGTGTTCCTTCATTATCAGAGGTAACGAGATTGGTAATAAGTCTCTCTATTTCCGCAGTAAATAAAACTAGACATGAGTCGCTAAAATGTTTACCGGCAAGATCACTCGGAAAGCCTCTACTCATACAACCGTGTCACTGGGCGCTTAAAATATCACATGAACAAGTACCGCTGACAGTACCAGAGAGAGTAACTAATGTGTGCACACTATGCACGAGCGTGGATCCGCACCAGTCACGGTACCAGAAAAGAGAGCAACTCTGTGATCTAAAATTGCCCGCCTTTATTTGCTTTAGTTCCGCCTACTTTGTTAATTCCCACCAACGTTATTTTACACGCACAACCAATATTTAAAATCCTTTTCATATGCCTCTGTGGCTGTTACTAACCAAGCCTAACCAAATTATTAGAATTTTAAGTGCCTTTCTCTTTTCTGGAATTCTGCCTACGTGACTATGTAAGCGTACTGAACTTATAACTTCACTGCTTGCCCAGAAATTCTTAAGCGACTTCGGCTGCCGCTAATGAACTTGGCTAACCTGACTTCCCAATTACCTTCGTCTTTCCGGACAAAATCCGCCAATCCAAACTTGTTGCATTATCATTGATTTAATATACGGAAATTATTCATTGGCATTATTTCTTTATCTTACTATTATATATTTAATTGTTTATATCTGCCCGTCAACACTTACAGTTTCAACATAAGGATTATGTATGCTAAAGTATGTATGAGGTTTTGCATTATAAACCACAAACACATTATGCCACCTAAACAAGTAGTCTCACAACGGATAAACCTCTATACAAAGATTTTGCGTTAACTGCTTAGCCGGCACACGGAGAGGAGGGAAAGTGGAGAGGGAATAGTACCGGTTAGGAACAAACAAGTGTAGGGGAAAAAATTCCCGGTTATGCCCATGCGTCCCAAGCTCTGTATTACTTAGCGGGTAATTAAAAGAAATAGAAATTTACTGAGCATGACTTCTCATCATATCAACATATCACAGCTTTCCCCAGATAGGGAGTATGTGAATCAGAATTTACAGAATAGTTATGTATGTTATCGCTTTGTAGGCTTTAAAGTGCTGCTTAATTTTTGCATTTAAAGTTTTGAAAAAAAAGATTCGTCGCCACAAATGCGTCACAAATAGGTCACAAATTACGCGCAGAATGTCGGAGGTTCAGGTGACTAGGTTCTACTTAAATATATGTGGGATTAGAGCATCCTAATGATGATCATCATCATCTTATTCTTTACTTCATTGGCACCGGCCTTACCTTCAGCACTGTTACCTATTTCATACCATCGAATAAATAACAGTATATTCCATAATAAAGCTATGGTTTTTAGCTTTTAGTCTTAGTTTTTATTTTTAGTCTCAGTATATACATTGAAACACTTAAAAAGTAAGTGTTGATAGGTTTTCATGAAAACCACTTTCTCGTATTTCTCCATGGAATTTAAAATACTGAAATAAGCCACTTCAGCACTGTAGTTTTTTTGTATTTCTTCAGCTAGCGTTGCCGCAACTGCTGCTAAAAACCAGGGATACACAGTGCATTGTGAATGCGACCTTTGAACTAACGAAATTATCCTACTGGTTGTGTTTTACAGCTTCTAGTTGAGCAGGCCAGCGAGTATATCACACCGGATCTCATACTAGGCCCTTAGAGCAGGTTTCACCTTAAACTTGTTAGTAGAAACCATAGCTCTGCTCACGTTATTTTGCTTTTTTTTCTCTCCTCTTTCTTTTCTCTTTGTGTTTGAATTCAATGTACTTTAAAGAGTAGGTCCTATCGGATATTGAATGAATGATATTGAGAAATAAGCCCTTTATCTAGAATTGAATTGCTCTTTACTTATAACTACACTGGTTTAAGCAAGTGAAACAACTTATTAACTAAAATTACACAGCATTCGTCTTCTGGAGTTAGCGGAAACCCCGGTAATAATCTTATCTAGGTAACTAGAGATCTGAACTGAGGATATATTAAATGTGAAGCAAATGTACTACACCAACACTACCGAAGTGGTACTTCTCTTCTCCTTCACTTTGTCTCCCTCTCCCAATCTAATCTTCTTCCTCTCTTTCCAATCTCTAATCCTCCTCCTTTCCCTCTTTAATTTTCACACGCTCTCACAAATTTTTTCATCCTGCTCCTCCAGTACCCGCACTCCTTCTGCTTTCTGTGTAACTTAAATTTAATATATTTTGAAAAACAATAACAAAACTTATTCTTCTGATGTACAAGTAAATCATAACAGTAGCAAAACTTAGAATCGGACTAAAATATTAAATGCCGTAGCGGCAGATCCTTGGTTCACATCCCGGTTATGGCATTAAATGTTTCAGTCTGATTCCCTTTCCAATCTTGTTCTACACACGGTTTTCTGAAAGAACAATTAATTACCGTGTAATTAACAGTGTACAGAATTGTGCCTTTACTTAAGTTTGCTATGCGACTAGAAGTAACATTATGTTTCTCGTGATAAACGGAAAGGAATAACTGTAACGAAACACTCTTAAACATCACAAATATCCAAATTTTGTTAAAATACGTGGTCCGAGAGGGATGGCTCACGCAGTACCATCTGTGGCCCGGGTTTAATTCCTGTGACCGCCCACTCTGAACATGGCGGTTTTTCGTGGTTTTCTCCTGGTCGCCATGGCGAATGCCGGGGTGGTGTATTCTACTATGATCTCTCATTTCCCCGGTTTCGTCTCATTTCATCTCCTTTCACGTTTCAGGTATGATTACAGATCTCCTGGTGCTGACGGTGTCAGTTAGAAAACATGGATGCCTTGGCATTAGGAATATTTCTTCCCTTGCTCGCCAAAGTGAGCTGTTCCGCCAGTTAGAATCGCCCTCTTTAAGTTTTCAGTTCACTGATGCGGTGTTCAAACTGGAAATGTTAGGGATTATGCACGTCTCCGTAGGCCTGTCTGCCTGCGGACCTGGAACCTCCTCCGGCTCCTTCGCCTCATCCCTGCCTCCCGGGAGGTATAGCCACAATTGGTCGAGATGGTTGCGGTGCGCGAGGTGTCTCCTTTCGATAAACCCATCCTACCTTCCACATTCTACAAATACGTGAACTTTTCTTTGGCGCCTCATTAGAACTAATTCTCACTTGGGGTAAGTAGTTAAGACTACACATCATCTATTTTCTAAATTGGGGCTAATTCGGTTCGGTTATTCTTGCACAAAATGTTAAACTACAACACACATCACACACTCACACAAGAAAAAACATCTAAAAGTGAAATCTGACAGTTAGTGGTTAATTTAGTCCATTATAAACATTAACATTAATTATTCATCCAGAATCCAAAGTTGCCAGCATATTTTTAATTTACAGACTTATTAAACGTACACTTTATCACTATTCTTGACTAGTTCCCGTCACATTCAACTTTGAATAAATGCTTGCTAGGGTTAGAAGCGCTCTTTTCTGCCTGTTTAATTCAAGCTGGGTTTCTGTAATGAAACGGATAGATTATATAATTTGATATACAAATAGATTGCCTGTAACATATTTTCATCAATGACATTGTGAAATCCTCAGTTTCATGAATAAGACCGTCTTATGTTCCACAATTACCGCACATCCATATTTCGAAAGTGATACTATTTCCATCTCTTTGCTATTTAAACGTTTCTTTTCGCTTCTCCAACCCTTTTTCATTATCTGACTGTATCACTGTATATATCCATTCCATATTGTTATATTTACATAATAAGCAATTTCTATCATATATTAACCTAGGTTAAATACGTTAGCAAAATGAAATAAATAGGATTATGACAAGAGGATTAAAACGAGAAAAGGTTTTATAACCTGAGCCAGCACGGATTTAACTGTCTGTATAAAGCCAATCACAGAGGGTTAAATGAGATTACATGCTGATAGTCAATACTTCAGTTGTTAAATATGAAAATCAGATAATGGATGTAAATAAAAGAGCTATTTACCCGGCGGTCGCTTGATAGAATAGAATTTTCCAATATTGCGGTTATACATAATCTCTAATTCCGGCTCTCCCTTATGATCCCTTGAGAGCAGCGATCCGACAATTCAACTTTATAATCTTTTGATTAATGTTTCCTTTTCTCCCATTAACCACTGCCGAGCTGACAAACAGGTATGTATCTGCAAGGGATAAAAGTTACCTCCCACGGGGTTTCAGTATTTCCAGATTAATATTATCCTTCTAAGAGCTTTAAGCTTACAAAGAAGTGGATTTCCGCAGCAAACTGCAAACTTCGAGGAACTAAGTCCATAACAGAGGTATGAATTATTGATGTCGTAAAGAAACTTCGTTATGGAAGTTCTAAGAGATACAGTGAGTTCGTTGTTTAGGACACAACCTACATGAAAGTGTACACATGCTGTGATTCGAAATTCATGAAATAATAAGATATTTTTGACAAGTTATGAATATGGCTCTCACATAAAATAACAAACACAACTCGCTTGAAGAATATTTAAACTCAAACATCCTGTGCGGTTTGGTTCATATATAAAGCGTTATATTCCAATATATCTTTGAATATTAAAAATGCAACACAATTCGAATATCCAAAAGTATTACAGAAGGAAGCCTTTATAGTATCGCAATGGGGAAAAATTCTGATACGTTGCAATCAAATGGCTTTTTCTACGCATTTTTCAACAAATTATTCTTACAAAAGCTTATTCTTCCATTCATTTCAACTTAATCGAGATAAATATTTTTAGAAATTATATATCATATATTTCCTTTACTACAATGAAAATAGAGGAGTAAGTTGGCTTAAGCGATAGTCAAATGTTCCGTTCTATTTGCATGAAGCGAAGTAAAAGAAGCTAATAATTACTTCTAATTTGAGAAAAGCACCAGTGTTTAAAAATTGTAACCAATAACAGATAAAATCTTGGAAAATGGCTAGCTCCACTATATATAGACCCTGAGCCTTCTCAACCTGCGGATTGTAAACCCTGCATTTTACAGTCAATACGAAATGCAGGAACTTACACCGTATTCAGCTGCTACGGTGTTGCTTATTGCTAACGTGCTCTAGTAGCACAATGGTTAACATGCTGGATAGTGATGGTAAAGTTCGGAAGTTCAAATGATGCAAGCAAATAAATGAGGTTTTTATTAATTTCTTGCATTTATTTACGATGTTCATTAAAGCATATTCTAAGAAGTAACTACTTGTGTTTTAATGAAATTCACATAATTAAACTAATTAAGTGAAACGAAACTTTCACGCCAAACTATCACTTTTCATTAAATTTACTAAACATATAAAGCAAATTCAAGTGGTAGATTTGAACCTGGAAGCTTCACCACTGAGGCCCAACGCGCACCTTGTTGCACTATGAGTGCAAAGCAGTCATTTTCGCCGAAATTGATACGACGCGATGCAGTAGACAGTGTTCATAACGTATGCATCGCCGGGACTCCATAGCTTCTCAATCCGCAGGCTGAGAAGACTCAACCGGTATAAATATATATATATATACATATATACCTAATTTGATATAAACTGTGTGCTTTAGTGAGATATACCCATTTTGTGAAATAAAATTATGTCTCCCTTAAGATTTAACAGTTATGCAAAGCATTTAAAATGAAAACTACTTCAGATGTTATTTCCAGAAAATTCAACATAAGCATTTCATTTGTCATGAAAATATCATACAAATATGGTATTTTAATTAAAATTGTTAGAGTCAGTTTTGAGAATATCAAAAGTTTAGAAAAAGCTTCCATTTTAGTGGTAGTTTGGGTTGGGGAGATTTTCTTGAATTTCTTTGTGCCTCTTCCTTGGAAGATGTTGAACTTAAATACCTAGTTCACCTTTTCGTTTTTCAGTTATTCTGTACAGACCAGCAGACAAGGAAATTTTTTCTAAAAATGTGTGTTTGTTTTTTCTTAGATTCAGGGATCCTCCAAACATGTATTTCCGAGAAATTTCGCTATGAAATATTTGAGTGAAATATAATACTTTCTCTACTTAATATAGGTAAGTAAAAGATAAAGTAAAAATTAACCTCTGAGGCTTCAGGAAAGCACTATAGCCAGCCAAAAGTTGTGCTGGATATAAAGGTTATACAGGTGAACAAAAAGTATGGAATAACGGCCATAGCTTTTAAATGGATACATTAAGTTAAGCGCTGACCTTTTTTATTCTAATAGGATCTAGGGGTCCTCCAGACAGCAAAAAGGACAGCGCCTCTCTGGGCTCCAATTGGGGTGAGGAGGTGAACTTCAAAATTTTAAGGGCGCCATGGTATAAATTTGAGTCTTTCTGATAGTCCTTAATAAATTAAGGAGGTTTTATTTAAAACATTTTTTTCTAAAGTGAATAATTGAGAACTTATAGAGTATTGAAACCTTGTTTAACATAATCACTTATATTCTCTAACATTGCATTTACGGATAACTAGTATTTAAGGACTGTTCCTCTTAAATATTAGTATGGAATATTGCATATAACTTTTAAGTTTTAGTTTTGTTGAAAAATGTTACATATTTAAGTTATCAAGGACACAAGTTTCTTGATATTATGCGCATTTACCTCACATGTACAGGATATAATAAAACAAGTTTTTTTAAATGGCACTGAATATTTATTATTACGTTTTTAGTTTTTTCTCATAATTCTGTGTATGGATATAAATGTTTATTTTTGCAATTATGACATAATGATCCTTCTTTTGCTTTATATTTTACTCGTATAATTGTTTTATTAATGTTTTGTTAGATAACCACCGTAATTCAGAAATTATGCATCAGTTGGTATCCTTAGATTCACAACAAATGTTCAAACAATGGTGTCTAATGTCATTCGCACAGTATTTGGACTTCAGACGCATCTCGTCTCTGATCTTTTGTTTTGTATCTAATAAATTATTTGTCTGTTGCGGTACACTTATGATTCAAGGAACTCAACAAATAAAAATGTAATGGATTGGTTGTGTTCAGGAATCAGTAGCCAGTCAGTCATATATCTTCCAAAATGTACTGGGTACCATCTTGTTGATACCATATTTCTTTATTGAGCATGCTGTTCACGTCTGGAAGCAAATTTTGGCAAGCTGGAATGCTACTGTTTTGCAACAGGTGGAAATGAATACTGGAATTGAAACTTCCCTGTATAAAAAATGTTCCAATTATGTTATTACCGATGTCGCGGGTTCATACCCGACGGAGGCGACGGATTTTTTTTCAGCGTAAAAATGCTTAGCATGGCTTTCTTCGGAAGGGAAGTAAAGTCTGTGGTCTCGTGTCATAGATTTACAATGTAGAATGGGACGCTAAGAACCACAGTAGTTAAAGAGCGTCCGTAAATATTACCAACCAAACCTGCCCATACATTAACCTTTTGTTGAAGTTGAGTGTGCTTTGGACCACACAATGTGGGTTTTCCGGAGAACAATCACTGCACCATTAAGACAGAAAGTGGCCTCATATGAAAGTATGATGTGTCTTACAACAAATTCTAAAGTTCGGTTTTCCAGCTGCATTACAGTTTCACAAAATCAACTTTTTCGATCGAAATCATCTGCACTTAACTCCTGCAATTGTAGTTGTATCTTATGAGGATATCATTTCATTGACCTCATTAAATTACAAACAGATGCTTGATTTACATTGTAATTTCGTGCCAGTGCCTTTTGATGTGTGTGTAGCTTTTTGGACACGTAATACGTAAGGGCATTTCTTCACCTGCAGCAGATTTTGGTCTTCCCGATTAGCCTTATTCTTCACACTTCCCGTATCGTTATACTTGTTATACAATTTTTGACATTGAAAACTGAGTTACGTATTTCTTTGGATTCAAGTCATTAAACAAATCACACACTTCTTTTTGAATCCCCATCCTGTCGCCGTAAGCAACCACCATTAATATTTGTACTCTTTCCTTTTCAGTGAGATTCGCCATGGTGTGTAAAATCTCAATGAAGAATGATTTGTTTAAAAATAAGTAAACCGATTGTTGTCCCTAGAGATTTTTTACTCTCAAATAGTTACACTATTAGAGAATAAAGATGATTAAGTATGTTAAACAAAGTTTCAATGCGCGATCAATGTTCAAATTTTCAATTGAGAAGAAATGTTTTAAACAAAGGTTTCTTAATTTATTAAGGGCTATCAGAATATCTCAAATAATACAATCGTACCATTTAAAATTCTAATGTTCACCCCCTCAACCCATGCGTATCAAAACGATCAGCACTTACTTTTATTGATCCATTTGAAAGTTGTGCCCAATATTCCATACTTTTTGTTCGCGCTGTAGATTATCATATCTTTGAAAATAAACAATGTGCCAGAATTCCGGTATCTCTTACTGAAGGAAACCTTCATGGTAGACTTGTTAAGGTCTTATGAGACTTTGGGGAAGGACCGTAACGACCAAGCACGTTTTTCTTGGCAACTACCGTTTTCTGTGGCCTATTACCAATAATTTATTAATTTCATAGCGCATTCATGGCTTCTTGCCTTGAATATAAATTACGTCAAGGGATAAGCATTGTAATACAGTATTTAAATTATAATTTACTAAGTCACGTATAATGACTGGTTCATTTTGAATATGCTGCAATGGATTTTCCTTTGAGATTCAGAATTTTACAACTGTATTTTAGGGTGTCCTTTTTTCCGTATTTGAGTACGATGGACTCAAGGAAGAACTTTCTTGGAATACAACCATCCATATAATTTATACATGATAATAAGTCTTTCACACCGGATAGATGTAGGCTAAATATATAAAGTCGAATCCGATATCAAATCCAATTCCAAATATAATTATCCATATAAAACTATTGCTCTTGTTTAAAGAGCTGATATTATTTCTCAGATTCTTCATTTTAAGGACTCCAGAATTCGGTGCCAGAAAGTTGTTGCCTACTATTAGTGTGTTACAGCTTCTAAACAAAACAAAAAATATAGCTATGTGTTACTATTTCTAATCATAGTTCATCCAATTAGAACACCTGGTTAAATTCTCCGCTCAGGTATTTCACCAGTTGTAGTTAAAGCCCATTCAGAAAAACGCCACTGTATACACCGCATTGAATTGTATGTAACGCTTTACGTTTACTGAATAACTATAATTGAAGGTATTGTTAACCAGTTAACACAGCCCATCTAGGCAAGTAATCTCTAAAACTAAACAGGGAAGAGGACTCTCATTAGTCAAAGTGAAGACAACTGTCTAAGGGAAGATTACACTAACGGAAAAGCCCTGCTTGACCAAAGTGAGGTAGCAGCCCCACTTATTGCTCATACTCTAAGCAGCACTTTTAATACGAATAGAAGTAGCTTAATTACCGATAAGCCCGAGAAAAATAGCCGATCGGATTATATTGGATCACGACCACAGTAAAGAGAAAAGGATTCATGATTTGGAGTAGCGGAAGAACTAAGAATTGGAACAAGAGATCGAGAGGAATAACAACAAAGGAATCGCAACTGATGAAAGAATTAGAAGTAAAGAAAATAGATATAACTGTAACCAACAAGACCAAAAAGAAATCATCTGAAAGACACAGAAGAAATAGGAAGGTATACCATGATGTAGAGTGGAGTAGTAAACGAGCAGCAAAAGCAGTAGCAATATTATTATGAAAAATGGAAAAGAAGAATAGAAAGCTATGCTTTCACTGATTAGCAAATAATAGTCACCGATTTAAAGTACCTAGAGAACAGTTGGAAGTTATTGGGTTATACAAACCAGAAGAGGGAAAAGAATAGGAGACTTTATAATTGTTACGAGAAATTACATAAACAAATTAGTAATTACAATTACATGCACTTAGTATTTGCAGTAAAATTAGATTCAAGGGTAGTGAATTTACTTATTCCTAAGATTGTCGGTACTTACGGAGAAAATCAAATTAATGAAAATGGAAAACAACTACGAGATTTTGAAACATATAGCAATCTAAAGACGAATACATTTTAGACAGCAAAATACATTCATAAATGTACATTGTTGGCCAAAGGACAGAGAACTTTGATTGTTTATATTATTGTAAATAGTAAGTCAAACTAGCAGATTAAACAAATAAAAGTATATGTAGGACAAGATATTGCTTCAGTATATTACTTAGCAACTTCTAAATTTAATTTGTGGAATATATAACGAAGATTAGAAGAAAAGCTAATAAGATTTTATAAAATTAATTTATTACAAGATAAGAGCACAAGAGGGCTCTACCAGTAAAGCTTGAGTACAATATTTCAGACAAACACAAGAACAAGATGACTTAGAAAAGGAATGGGCCAAAATAGAAAACGCTAGTTAACAGCAACGTTAAAGCAATAGAAGGAAAAAGAAAGTACCAAAGAAGGATTAAGAATTTGAAATGAAGAAATAAAAGAAGCCATACAAAATAAAAGGGAGCATATCTTTACCTTTGTAGGGATAAGCGCACAGTGGAATGAATTCTTGTTTTAGTGGAATACCATGCTTGTGTGCATTAATATATTTAGAAGCTGGATTTTTTTGGACCAGCAATAAAGTCAGTAGTATGTGGTAGGAAATCTACAAACTCAATGATAGTTGTATCAAAAGTGTCATCAGCAATAAGCTGAAACTTGTTTAACCATTTACTAATCTTCTTTTGATATTGTATAATCACAGCCTTCACTTCCTCGATAGCAGTGGATGTGTGATTTCATTACATTTTATTTAGAAAAGAAACATTGCTGCTACTTACAGAGGCTGAGTAGATTGAGAAGTTGTAAGAGGTGCACAATGTGCTTCTGGATGGGCTTTACTTATATGAAATCCCGGCCCTTTGTAAAGCATGTTACAATGAGTACAAGGATTCTTGTTGGCAGGATTACTCATGATATATTTCACACAAAGAATGGAAGGAGACTTATAAAAACCAAATCGATGAATGTATTGTGTTAAACGTGGCCTTCTAGTTATGCTTCATATAAGCGTTTCCAAAAGAAAAGAAAAAAAGATTAAACCTTCATGTATCACTAAAAGTTTAAAAAGAACGATAAAATTCATCTGTCCGGCTTCACACTAACATCCATATCAACATCAAAAAGAACACAATAAAGCATCTAATATGCTATTCAACTCAAAATATCATTAGGCATTTTTTATTATTCCCAAACTATCATCCATAGAATAAAAGTCATTTAGTAACCGCGTTTCTCCTAAGGACATTAGCATATGGGGAGCGAAGAAGGCAATAACAAAAACAACATATTTATGTTTTACTAAAATCCTATACTTTACCAAACATAGCTTCTATAGAAATATAACTCATTTACATGGGTGTTACTTAATTTATTTTGAATTATACAACATCACACCACTTAAAGTTCTAAAGTTACATCTCAGAGTTTCATAGAAGGGCATCTGAAATTTCGTCCCTGAAGCTGTTTTGATGGCGCCTACGGACTATAAAAATTTAAGATGGTCTTATTGGCACTTCCAAGATGTATATCTTAAAATATTATGTGCACCAGCCTGTAGAACATAAAGGAGTGAATAGAGGGAATAAAGCGGAGGTTAAATTATAAATGTGAGTCACGCACACTTTAAGGTAATGATAGGTGTTAGTATATACAACGGAGGGCGACATCTCGCGCACCGCGACCTACAGAGAGCTCTGGGATTACCAGCCGCTAGGAAAGAGGGATAAAGTGAAGGAACTACAGGAGGTTACAGACTATAGAGACGCGCAGAAGCTCCTAACATTTCCTAGCTCGAAGACCCGACCCACTACTGGAGCTTCTCAAAGAGGACGATAGAGATCCGTGCAATTACACAGTCATATACACACGGGACACTTTACTTGGAGCAAGCATCCGCGCCAGCTGTCCGCACCGGCTCACGTGCAAAACCAGAAGTGAACCTGAAACATGAGAAGGAAACGGTATTAAAGGTATGAGAAAAAGGAAATCGTGGCAGATGAGAAACCAAACAGCATTCACCTACCGATCAGGGAAACCCAAAAGTCAGAGAGGACAATCGAGGGAATCTAATTCGGGGCCTCCCGAATACGAGCCTCGCACGTTACCGCGAAGCTAACTCGCTCGGTTAAGATAAACAGTGTGGTTATAATCCGGTTCATTTTAATTGCTTGAGTACAAGATGTTTACTGCTAGTTGTTCACTTGGGATGACCACACACCCACATACAACTCATATCGGCTTTACCCTGTTCTAATATATATTATGGGCAATGAAGTCACTTGGACGCGATTATGTTGATCTTGGTATCAATTCTCAGTGGATTAAGTTTTGAGGAACTTCGATAAATTGAACGTCTTAGTGTAAACCGAAAAAGTTTAACATGTCACACTCACACATATTTCCCTACCCGTTAGAACTTGATATAATCGTTTGTATATTCTCATAATATCAATTTAAAACAACGATGCCATTGTGTTACGTTACTCATGATAAATGTTTCATTACTACCATATCTAAGCAAGCTCTATGGATTACTCTGCATGTAGAATACAGCCGTTCTCATGTCGTAAATAATTTTTTTCTTTTCTCTGCATGAATGAACCCCGGTGAAAAAAAAATCAAATACAAAAGCTGATTAATAAATGGCGCGCGACACTTTAACCTGAAAAAAGTCTTAAAGATGTAATTACGAATATTCCTCAGTCTGATATTGCTACGGAAAAGGTTGACATAAATTGCATATTTCAAGGAGGTCTGTCTTTTTTGTGTAGTATATCTCTCCCCCCCCCTTTTACATAAAATTATAGAAATGTCATTAAGAAGGAAGAGAACATCACATGCCACTTAGAACAAATTAAAGATAAATATTTCATTATTCAGGTTGAAATCTTAAAGCTATGTTCCTTTAATTAAATGTTTGAGAATATGAACGTAATACTTTTCTAATGATAGCTTAAGTGGGAAATTGTTTTGAAAATATTCGTGTTGCACTCTTTGAAGACACTGAACCAAAATATAAAACCATGGTATTCATTCCGCTTTTTCATTTTGAGTTATACAGTCTCTCTTTCTCTTTTTTACACACGCTCTTTCTCTTCTTTTGGTTCAGGGGATCTGAAAAGATGCAACAGGGATATGTATTAGGGAAAATAGCACTGTGCTTAGTTTTATAATTTGAATCCAAGAGGTAACGTTCATGTTGTTTTTTCACACTTACTCTCACACAACTCTCTTATTGAAGGGTAATTTGTTTTTTAAAATATCTGTAGGAGCATAACTTATGGGTTTCTTTGCCATCAGTTATTTCAGATTATTTTAAGAAGCTTTTCTACAATCCCTAGTATGCAGCAGAATTGATGATTTAATTTTCGTATCTTTACTGCTAATTGATGCTTCATATCACCTGAATGTGAATAAAAATTTACTCTTTCTGAATAAAACGTCATGCACATGGTATATTTTAAGAATAGCAAATGAAAAAAATTTAACACAAAGTCCTACAGTTACCAATTCATGAACATAAATGTGACGTAATAAACAAAGAGACTGACCATTAAACCTTGAAGCACGTCCTATCTCTCACGTCTGTTTTATAGTTGGTTATGTCACAATAATTTGTGCAAGTTGTGGAAGCGTGATGTTATAAACCTATCAGTTTTATAATAGCGGTTAGTACTTATGCCACTTAGCTTGGAACATTAAGGGTAAAAGCATTAATTATGCTAAGCATGCATTAATGTATGTAACTCTGCACCGAGCAGGAGTGAGAAGCGTTTATGTGTTGACAGCGCCTGGTGATACATAAAGCTGATTATACCCTAACAGGGTATCATTTTGATATAAATGAACAGCAGACATTCGTGGATCACATTATCACCGTGTAATTATACATGCTGCACTCTGCAAACCAATTTCATTAAAAAAAGAAAGAAAGAAAGAAAGAAAGAAAGAAAGAAAGAAATTATAATCGTGAAGGGGGAGAGCCTGCATTAACTTGCCCTATTACAATTTAAGTCGATTGTTAAAAGCATTTATTAGAACGTTAGTTTCTCTCCTGTCAATAAGCACCAACTTCATGATTAGTTCAGACACATATAAGCATGAAAGACGACGTTTTTTAATGAATTCTCTCTTCCCCAAAATTCTAAAATCTCTTTTAATTCCACCCAAAAAAGTATCCAAATGGTTAATTAAATTATGAATTCTTAAGGAGTTTGCGTTAAAAAATAAAACGTTTGCCTTAAATTGACTGTAAATGCTCTGTGAAATCCCTTTCATGCACAGTAAATACTATGTAACTGGGAGGGTAAGCAAAAGAAAATTTTACTGTAAGAAAATTGTATATTTTATTAAAACATTATATATCAAACACAAATATTTATGACAACACTCTTTTCCAAAGTTTTTAACCACAGTTCCTTAAATTCTCTCGCGTTTTATACACTTTACTTAAATGAAATTATTTTCTTTCTCGTGAATTCGTGCAAGGAGTTTATAAATACATGTCATGATTTTCAAGCAGTGACCTGGATTTTAAACAGCTGAGTGTGATGTCTACTTCATCTGCACTCACAACAAAATGCCTATCAGCATAGTATTTGTAGCGGAGAAGAAAAAATAAGCGTTTTATGAATACATTATGTAATTGCTGAGAATAGGCAATAAGGTAAAGGAACGTAGTATAACGGAGTGATAAATATCTTATCTAAAGCGACAGTGCACTTCTGTAGGTGGCACGCGTAACGTTTACACATTCTTTCAAGTATCCTGATGGAAAGAAACTTAGTGTTCTTGTGGAGACCTTGTAGGTCATATTATGTTATGGTTATATTTGTAGATTGTAAATTAATATTTCCTATAAAGTAACTAAGAAAATAAATGAAATTTAGTTTCATTTATGGACGTCCTTTAATTACTATGGTTCTTAGCGTCCCATTCTATATTGGGAATGAAACAGCGGAAAGTTTGCTCAGAGGCCTCTTTATCTAGCTTGAGGTTGCCATAAATCTATGACACGGGACCACTGGGTTTACTTCACTTCCAAAGGAAGCCTTGCTAAGGATTTTTAAGCCCGAAAAAATTCATCATCCTCCGCCAGGTTTGAACCCAAGACCTCGGGAACTAGAGTTTAGCATGGTATCCCTATACCACGGAGGTTGACAAGTAGCTAATAGGGTGTGTGTAGATGTACCATCATGTAGATGTTGAAACTGTATACTATTTTATTCTTATCCCACTGAGTATTGAAATTTGATGAAATTTCAGTCCATATCGCACTGAATTTGCTCTCCGATGACACAATGTAACACACACCCCAATTCTCTCGCAACAGGGAAGCCTCGTAAATTAATAGTTTGGCTGTGATCCCTATGTTTGAGAGTTAAATGCTTCACATGAACCGTTAGTTCGTGCCAACATTCTTCAGAAGTGAAAAGTGTATTTAGCCACAAAATTTTCCTCCAAAAATAGTTGCAGAATTTTATCCGAAGTGGAAGCTTGTGCAATGTTATCAAGCGAGATAGCTCCGCAGTAACGTATGAGGCTTGCATTCGCGAGATCCGGTTTCGATTCCCGTCGAACTGGCTACTCTGATCTTGGTCTATTTGTGGTTCTTTTCAAGTCGGTAGGCGAATGCCGGGGTGGTACCAGTTCTACATTAATTTTCTGTACATTATTTCCTTCCATCTGTTTCATCTTAATATGTTTCAGGGTTGTAGGAGTAGGCGGTAAGGTGGAGTTCCGTTGTGTAAAGTTTTCTCCCTTGCGCTTGGATTGCCGACTAGTGCCCTGGTCAACTCGTTCATGCTAGGACCGCGTGGTTGAAGATGGCGGAGGCAGGAACGTGCCGGCATCAGGATTGGTATAATTCTGGAATGGTTAGGGACCGCGTAGCTTCTATCGCTCATGGTCGCCGGATATGGTAACCCATCAGGTCTCCATTTTATCCCTTCCTCCCACGGGTCACTTAAATCACAAAGGGCGGGGCTGAGCTATAGTGACTGGGGCCACCTCTATCCTAATAATCGTAATTCTTGTGCATTCTTATTTAATTATGCCGATGTAGTTTCACATGTTTCCTGACTACACGTGACAGGAGACACAGTTAATAGACTGATTTATCTTGTGAGCTGAAGTCCTGACGTTCGGTATTTCTCTTTTAATGTTGGTTCCTTTTTATTTATATCTGCAGCCTTGTTAATTTATTACGCCCAAACGCAGTCTTTCAAGAAAAGCACAACAACACACCTGTGAAAAATAATATAAAACTTAATAGACATATAATATTGGTTAACAGAAAGCAATAAACATATGTTATTGATGAGGTACTAAATGAAATTAAATTTGTTTTGTTACTAAGCTCCACGCCCTTTTCTTGAGCAAACTTCGAGGAATCTGTTCAAATTGTGGATACCTATTGATTAGGAAATCATCCATATATTTGCTACCGCTAACGATATGCTTGCCCAGTTTCAACACCACATATAATGCTGTAGTGTAGGTGTGTCTAACTCCATATAATTGAAAGTGTTAGATGAACGCTACAGAGAGATTTAAAAAGATAGCTCACAAATTACAGAATTCTTTTCCCCGTATTTTTAGAGATTAATTTTAGAATAACCTAAATAGCATGGGTGCAACCTTGCTTTAAACCTTTACTCAAAACTATGAACGTTTAAGGTACTTCGACCTTCAGTGTTTCACTTCATTATGCATTTTAAGGTATTCCTTAATTTTCCACATCTCAAATTTGTGAATGGTACCGATCATACGCTTTAGTAATATCAACAAAAACTGTGTATTTGTAGGTTGTGAAATAACAACTTCTTGAAAATGTGCTTGATAACGGTTATAATATGAGTATCTTACCTGCTAGCTCAAAATTCGCTTTCTTTCCCCACATCTTTTATCTGCTTTACTATTTTTTTCTGGCATGCTCTGGAAATTAAAATTGTTACACCAAGCCCAGATAATTGTTGTTGTTTCACGTGTTACCTTTTAATGTATATTACTTATAAGATCATTTATTATATTTTCAAAGTAGTAATAACATGAGTAAATGCAGAAGTAGGATATTTCCAAAAATTCCTGAACATGCTTAAAAAATTAATGCGGCTCTAACATCTGCCAAAGAAAGAAAAGACAACATTACTATAGTATTTCTGGATATAAGAAAAGCCTTCGATAACATAGGTCATTTACATCTTCACAAAACACTAGATTCCATTGGAGTTCCTAGCAAAGTATCACGTTTAATTATGAGTCTACAAGGAAATAACACCACAATATTTGAAACCAATAGCAGCAAAACCAATCAGATAGAAATAAAAAGTGGCGTATTACAGAGTTTGCCTATATTTCCTATTATTTACAATTTAGCAACTGATTTCATTCTGGAGGAGCTCAGTGAGCCATATTGGTCTGAAGAATATGGTTACTCGTTGGCTTCAAATTGTCAGAATTTAACAGTTATGAGTTTTGCTGATGATACCGTGATCATTGGGAAAAATTTGGAAGCAGTAAAAGAATTAAATAAATTAGCAATACAACGTTTTCAAGAAATCGGCCTCGCCATCAACACATTAAAATCTGTTTGTTTATTCATTGCAAATGGAAAATATTCTCCTAATAAAATGATGAATGCTGAAGATAACGAAATTCACTGTCAACACCCTGATGAGAAAATACGCTACCTAGGCATCAACTTAAAAGATGAAATAATTTTTGACGGCCATCAAACTTTAGAAAAGTTACGTTAAAAAGCTGAAGGTTAGGTTGTATAAAGGGAAGTAAGTCCGAGTCGTCATAACGGGAGAGCTCCTGGATTGGTGTTCTGAGTATGTTGGGGTATCCTGAGGAGGTGGCGTAGTATCTGTATGATATGCGTTGCTTTGCTTCAATGGCAGCTGGCCGCCGGTTGGCGGTTAGCCGAAATGCAACTATTCTTTTGTTGAGTGTAGTGACCTTTGCCCGTTCGTTGGCAGAAGCCGCGAGGAGTTCAGAGATTGTTACAAGTAGACCAGAAATGTATTATTCTAAAATCATCCACCTCAACGACATTAATTTATCCGTTTCAAGTTTCCAGTGGATAAAATTCCTCAAACATTTTTAACTGATGCTGCCTAAGTCTTACACTGCACTTTAAAAAAACATTCCACAGTTACCAACGGACGTTCCAGAGCATATGGTATACTCTGGAAGCAAATATAAAGGCCTTGGTCTATTCTGCGCCTCATGGGAAGTTCGACTGCAACATACAAACATTTGTAAAGCTCTAAAATACTTCAACGACCCAGTTATTACCACTGTAAGAGATTTTGATCAAGAAACTCAAAACTGTTTACGACTGCTCAACATCACTCAAAACGACATCGGAGATCCTGTAAGTCTTCTCCCAGATGCAAGGAAAGTAAGAGGACATCTGAGAGAAAAAGAGTTCCAACTTTGGAGCGAATTACGGCACAAAGGAAGAGGAGTTAAAATTTTCAGTGATTATACATCTGCTAATAAATGGATCCGAGATCATCGCGGACTTTCTTGCTCTGAATGGAGAGATGCCATCAAAATGACTGCTGCTGTTATTGCTGTACGCTCCATACCAGGGAGGTCCCAGAACCAAACCCTCTGTCGCCGTTGTGGCAGAGAGCACGAAACCCTTGCACACGTTCTGGGTGCTTGCCCATACGCAGAAGTGCTGCGATACAACAGACATAACAAAATAAGAAGTGTGATTGCAGCAGGCATGAAGGAAAAAGGTTTTCAGTCCGCGAGGAGGTGTATGGATTATCCAACAGTGGTAGCAACAGGCGCATCTACATCATCGCCTACAAGGCATCATCTGACAGTAGTGGGTTAATCATTCATCCTACTGTGCACTTGGAATCCCACTGTCAACAAACACAGTAGATGTAGAGGCAGAAAAAAGGTCATTTATGAACCCACTATTTCCTATTACAAGGATAAATACAATTTAAATAAAATATCAGTCACAGGATTGATGATAAGAGCTAGAGGGACAATACCCAAAAATCTAAGCAAGTTTTGGGTAGATTATGGCCTAAATAAACGCCTACATTAACAAATAGCAATCCTGGTTATTAGAGGATCACTTCTCATCCTCAGAAATCATTTTTATTCAATATAATATTGATACCCCACTTTAAAAATCATTGAAATTATTAAATTATTATATATTTATTTATTTTAACTGCGTAATAGGTTTGTTTTATATTACTGTTCTGTTTCGATTTAAATTCATTTATATTTATATTTTAAGTTGATTTTTGATTACTTCATTATTTTGATATGTTAACTATATAACTATAAATCGTCATTATTGTTGTCAATTTAAATTTGTTAATTGTATAGGAATACTTTGTCTATACAGCAGCCCTTAATTCAGGTAAGTGTTAATAAAAAAAACCATTCGTTTAAATAGCAGCGATTATTTGGACTTCTGTAGTGATTTTATTCTATCCAATATATTCTATCACATGCGTATGGCACTTCCTGTAAACTGTGGCCTGGTTTCATTGGAAGCTGTGTGTAGTGACAAATCCAATATTTTACACAATAATGTTCAGTCCATTACTATTTGTTATGTTAGTCCTATAACTCCGTAAAAGTGTTCGGGCATCTCTTCATTTTGTTGAATATATGCTAGCTTTTTCTTATATCTTCACCATCTTCTCTCCCTTCATTCATTTATCGCTTAGTTTTACATTGTTAATGTATCCTCAATATAATTGATTAGGTACTAGTCATATGTTTAACTACTCATTTTAATTCCTTTGTTTATCCTTACAACAGACACTTTTACTTGTAAGGTATATAGCTGTAAATCCAGGGGCCTTCAGCACTACTTCTTTCAGTTTTTAAAGAATATTTATGCTAATTTTATATGAATACCACATATTTCTCAGTTTCTGGTTTAGGCGGAGTTTGCAAAGGAAAGGTGTATCATCATTCAGGCTATTTAAACTATATTTCGGTTTGTCCTTTTTATCTTGTATCCCCTGCTGCTGGTATAACTTTAGATCATTGAGTAAATGCCAAAACACATTTCATATGGATCGGATGTTTGTATGCTCCTCTCAAAGTTTATTTTTGCCGTTTCATTATTGCACTCGTTTACTGAATGTATCTAGCTTTATATTTTTACAATAACGAGAACAGCATCCACGGAGATGCCAAAATCATTGCAAAACTTCCTATGTCGACACTATTTCTAACATATATATGTTCTAGTTGGGTGGCAGGAGCATTAATGGAATAATTATTTGTAAAATTTCGTTGTGTGGAAATATTTGGCTTAGCATGGTGAATTTATAGTTATTTACCAGCTTGTAGCTGAAATGTGCTTTTTATGAGTGGAAAGATTCCACCTATGTGGTTTCATTTCATCCTCACTTGAAGCTAAAGCAAATCAATTTTACTTTCTCTAACACATTATATGAAGAGAAGGTATTGCATTCCACCCAAAAATTAGATACCAAGATTTCACCGGAAATATATGTTTTGAAGCCCCCTGAATAAAGTAGCACCTTTAGAAGAAGGCGCGTGTATTTGTGTCCTGAGTTTCTCTCTCTCTATCTTTCCCTTTCTCTCTCTCTCTCTCTCTCTCTCTGTGTGTGTGTGTGTGTGTGTGCGCGCGCGCGCGCACGCGGGTGGGTCTGTTTGTCTTTGAACAGCATATTCAAAAACGAGAAGTCGGTTAAATTGGTATTTAGGTTCAGTACACAAAAATCCTTCACTCCAAACCACGCTTTACATGCAAGGTTTTGGAATTTTTATTTATTTCTAAAAATGGCTCTAACGATTTTGATTCAAATCCCATATATTGAAGATATTTTCATGAAAAATAAAACGTATATCTTGAATTTGTGGAAATAGCCTTTGTAGTTCTCTTCACTTGAAAGGAAATTTGTATAGTCTTGTACAACTAGTAAAGGTTAAGGGATAAACGAAAAAGTGATGCCCAAGAAATGCAGATCTCTAAAACACACAACTTATTTCAAATACCTTTTTTGTGGCATCAGCCAATGCCGAAATATCCATTATTAACATTTGAATTGTTCATTACTTGGTCATTATTTAAAGTCCTTTAAACATTCAGTTGTTTCTTGCGAATGCATGAGAACGGTATGGAATTTTAAGGCAGCATATAGTGTCCAGCCCTTCAACATTTGACTACGGCTGTCCCTGTATCTACAATGAAACGTGTAATGTAATTTCTTCCGAGGTTTACTTGGAATAAACTGAAGTATACAGAAAAATAAGCTTTAGTAGGAATAGTTATTGTACTCACTAATAAGCGATAGAGGGTAGAGAAAGTCATGTAAATGTAACACATAAGATTTTTTGTATTTGATAATGTTTATAAAAATTTATTTACCACCTAAGTATGTTCAAACAGATTCAGAATATACTTAGAATTCATAGCATTGAACTTGTACCTCAAAACATTTTCAGTTTGAGAAATTTAATGAATACATCATTAAATAACAATGTACACAAATTTTAAAAGTTCAGGAATTGCCATTCGGATTGCAAAGATTGTATTGATATTGGTAGGACAAAAAGAAACCTGATAACTCGTATAAGTGAACATCGAAGACATGTTAAGTTAAAACAAATAGATAAATAGATCTACTGTGGCTAATCACTTTTGGACATCAAGTCATCAGATAGGCCGTAAAATAAAATTACTGAACACAATTCAAATATTCTATTGAACTGGATATTTGGGAAAATATGCATTTATTACAATATTAACAACATTGCAAACTTTGAAATTCTATCACTGATGTCATGATGCAGTTTATCTAACCAGTTTATAAGAGACGACACAAGAGACAGGAGAGATCTTCTACAACTCAGAGGACAGTAGACGACAGTATTTTCCGGCGAAAACAGAAGAAATAGATCCGAGTAGTAACTGGTCACACCATAGAGCAACAGATTCTTCTACCACTTCTCATACTGGGGAAAAGAGCCCTTTGCAGTCGATGAGCTGAAGATGGAATGAAACCACATTCCGAATACGTTCCTGCCACACCAACTAGATGAATGTGATGCGTGTTAGAATTATAGTGTTAGCACAGAAAGTTTTACAATGCCTCTAGATTGTTGCTTCCAAGTCTAGTTTTTAATATTGTTACACTCATAAAATCAATTTAAAACTTTTAGAAAGCTTTTATTCAAAAGCATCGACCAGTCTCACTCTGTCAATCTTTGAGAAATGTTTCTGCAGCGTTTTCATTTAAATTAGTCCCTAACCATGCATTAAAATCTTCTAACAGCGTTGTATTCTATTAATGCCGCACTTTACTACAACGCCATGACTTAATTTACTCCCTATCTCAGGATTAAAATATCCTAACAGCAACCCTTCATGATTCTCTAGTTTCTCTACATGATGTATCTAAGCCACATTCATTTCTTCTTTTGTTTTTCCTTCATGTAGCATTGAATGGTGCGTATTCCTAAGAATCTCTGAGCTTTTCTTTTAACATTTAATTGAAACTTGGATAACTCTACTACGAATAGTAAGTAGGAGGGGAAGTATTGCATTCAACCGAAAATTTCGATAACGAGATTTCACCGGAAATACATGTGCTAAGGCGCCCAAAACAAAAAAGGCAACATATCCATGTGTGTGACTGTGTGTTCGTGTGTGTGTGTGTGTGTGTGTGTGTGTGTGTCTGTGAACAGCATAACCCAAAAACGAAATATCGGATAAATACCGAACTTAATATCTGAGTTTAGTATATTCCAAGGATACAACACGAACATTTTAAAGAAAATTACCCCACCCTAGACTACACTTTACATGCAACATTTATCGAAAATTTTAGTTTTCTTAAAAATAGCTCTAACCATTTGGATTAAAGTGTCATATGCTTAAGCTATTTTTATGGCAATTGAAATGTATATCTTGAATTTTCTGTGTATGTCCCCATAAGCCTTCTTCATTCTGAATGACTTTTCACAACTGGTAAACCGTAGAGACAGACAAAATGTTACTACACAATAAAGAGGACCACGTTAAAACACACAATTTATGTCATACATTTTTACTTTCTCTACTACGTATAGTAAGTAGGGGAAGTATTGTATTCCACCCAAAAATTCTACCGAGATTTCACCGGAAATATGTGTTTTGAAACCCCCTGAATCCAAAAGAAGCATTTTTGGAAACATGTCTGTGTGTGTGTGTGTCTCTGTGTGTCTGTGAACAGCATAACAGCAATATTTTAATTCTCTCAAAAATGGCTCTAAAGTTTTTGAATAAAATAGCATATGTTTAAGATATTTTCATGACAAATGAAATGTAAATCTCGAATTTTCTGGGAATGTCTCTAAAAGTATTCTTGGTTGTGAACAACTTTTGCATAACTGCTAAAGCATAAGAGATAGACAAAATTTTACTACACAAAAAATGTAGATCGCGTTAAAATACACAATTTATGTCACATACGTTTTTTGTTGTTGAGTGAACCATTTTCTAGATATTGCCTGTTATTCCCTTAAATTTTCTAATACTTTTTCTAAAATGGGAATTTGTTACTCATTTGTTTATGTCCTGGACATACAAAGAGAATGTAATGCGCCACATAGCAACCAGCTCTTAAAGGATTTGACTATCGCTTAAATACTGACATATTCCCCTTGCATCTACAAGAAAATCAGTAATAACATTAACATCTCGATTAACATGAAGAATATGAAGAACAAGCGTTTGTAAAAATAGTTTGTACAAGAGTAGAGAAAGTCATGTGAGTGTAACACATCAGATTTGTTTTGTCGAGGAACCATCTCCGAGATATTCCTTAGTATTTGTTTGAATTTTCCAATACTTATACTTTTTCTCAAATGGGAATTCCTTATTTACGTTTTTTGTTAATGGCCTGAACGTGCAAAGAGAATAGAATGCTCCACATAGGAAGCATTTCTTAAAAGTTTTGACTATCGCTTATTCTCCTTGCACCTACAAGAAAATTAGCAATAGATTTCAATTCAATTTCTGCAAATGTTTATCTCGATTAATATGAATCAGGTGGAGAATAAGCGTTTGTAAGAATAGTTTGTATAAGGGCAGAGAAAGTCATGTGAATGCAACACATCATATTTTATGTGATTACTTTCTCCAGTATATCACGCTACTAATGCAAAAGCGCCACATCTCAAACCGCTATACGTTTGCAGGAGAGGTTTCAAAATATTTCAATAGTGTATATATAATCCGCATTTTAATTCAACAAAATGCTTGTAAAAACTACTTTATGGTTATGCCGTATTACTGCAAATTCAGAGCAATGCACCGCAGTCAAGAATTTCACCATGTTGTACTAATAAACACTGAAGAACATTAGGTGCCATAAGTAATTAGTTACCATTTAGCGGGATTTTGTGAAAACAAATACATGGCCTTCCTTGACATATTAAAGTAGAGAAAATGGAACTCAATAATTGGTGCATATTGTCACAACTAAAGTTGGACACAGGGGGGAATAACTGGGAATCAGATAATAGAGAACTCAGAGCTTGGCTTAGCAAAACTAATATATTCTGCAATAGACGTAATTATGAAGTTGGATAGTGTTTGGTTAACAATGATGGGGGCTTCCTAACTTGAATGATCAACTGGAACATAATGTTTAGTTTAGTAGGGCGGTTTAAGAATTTAGGTGCCCACCTGAAAGGTATGCCAAATTGTGCCATGGCAAGGCAGCGGGCGTGGTCCGATTGAATCCTGCGGAGGCCTGCAGGATCTGGGTGCAGCGCAGCTCAAGGGGCTAGGCCCCGAGCGTCGTGAGCAGCAGAACAAGACGAACTGACAAGACAAGACAAACCGGTGCGTGCGTCACTCACGTGCTTATATACCATCTTGAGCTCCTATCGGGGTGTCGGTATTGACAGGGCGGAAATTACCAAACATGGTGTGGAACCGCCTTGAAGTTGCACAATGCAAGGTGACCTTTCTGCAGGATTGTTCCAGAAGCTTCTATTAAGAAGCTGACGTGTCGGCTAAGTCCACGGGGAATTTCATGGGAAATGGCACTCCTTAGAACATCCTGTCAGTTACACAACTTAGCAAAACTGCTGCATTTTACAATATAAAGAGATTTCCAAGCTAAATTCCAGTATCATAAAATGATTAATAAAATAATCCCAACAATAAAATAAGTTAAATTAAGCTCTTGCCATTGCTCATGCGACAATATCAATGTTAGTTTTTCTTCTGGGTTGTGGCTCTCTTGCATTGGGGGCACAAATATGCAGAAGAAACACTAGTGCCCTTTATCCACCTTTTACTTACCAGAATTTGTTTTACTACATTAAGGATTATTTTCCCCACTTTGTTTCTCCATCCTTGCATGTTCCATTCACACAGCATTAATTATTTTTCTTTTAACCTTGTTCGCCCTTAAATGACAATCGAAGATCCGCTTTAAAACCTGTATTTTCACGAATAAAGAACAGCAGGTCCGGTATCTCAACCCCTATCCTAAACGACACAGTAATCTATCATCAGAAATATCGTTTCCTAACCATTGTAGAGGCAAACTGCAAGGCAGCTGAAGTAGTTTGATACGCTCTGGTTAAAGTAACTGCCTACCATATCTAGTGGGCATTCGCCCGTTGTTTATCTGGGTTTCAATGGAAAACTAACAAATTCACTCGGGTAATAGAATAGAAATTCTCTAATTTACCAGGAATAGACCAGTTGCAATGGCTTCTACAGTGTGGCTGTGAGAGCTTAAAATATTTGCAAGAAGGGCTTTCCTTCCGAACTCCGTTTCCTAAGTATCCCACAGCATCATAATTAGGGTTAAAATAAATGACTAACCAGCTGTAGTGGAAAAAGCAAGTTCGGCCACATAATCCCTTGGCAATTAGCACGCCAGCTAGCCGGAGGAATAAATTAACAAACTACCCAAAATACTTGCCTATTCAGGTGCTAATGCAAAACGAGTCGGCGAAAAATTGACTGTTTAAACTCAAGACATCATACGTTGTGTAGCCAAATTTCATCTTTATAAGAGCAGTTTCGATGTGAGACTACTTGCTCCCGCAAGAACTCAACCAGCGATAACTAAAGGGAACGAGGAGTCTAGCAGCAAGCTTTTTGGGACAGCTGTCTCGAGCTTAATGAAAAAACGGTGACTCGTGTTTGATGGCTATTGCTGTATCTTGCATTTACAAATACAAGAACTTTGGGGTACGCTGGTTCGTGCTCACACACACACACACACACACACACACACACACACACACACGCGCGCGCCCATATTTGTTAAAGCGAGCTCGGCGTATGTCAGCATTTTTACTTTCTCTAATACGTGCGATTTAGTAAGAGGAAGTATAACAGTCTACCTAAACATTGCATGTCGATATATGTCGGAATTTTGAGGCCTTTGAATACAAAAGAGCTTTTTTAGAAAAAGGGCCTGTGTATGTGTCGTTTCCGAGTAATCCGTTGTTATTGTTTACAAATTGTTCATTGCTAAAGTCATTTTAGAGCGCTGTTGCTACTCAGTTGTTTCTAAAAATGTAATGGAAAGATGTAATTTCAAGGTAGTATGTATATAAGCGTTTACCTCAATGAAGCTGAAGCAGAGAGAAAAATAATCTTTAACAAGAATAGTTAGTAGAAGCTATGTAAAAATAGACGATTATGGGTAGAGAGAATCATATGAATGTCTCACATCCAATTTTTAATTTAAGAGTTATACAATGTTTCATGAAGTTAGTCGTTGAACTTCGCCGAATGATAAGATAATCCGAGGTATTACTTTCACACCTCTTTCCCCATCTTTTATCGCTTATTACTTTCTCTACTACGTATAGTAAGCAGGGAAAGTATTGTATTCCACCCAAAAATTCGATACCGAGATTTCACCGGAAATACATGTTTTGAGATCCCCTGAATCCAAAAAAAAGCATTTTTGGAAACATGTCCGTGTGTGTGTGTCTGTGTAGCTGTGTGTGTGTGTGTGTGTGTGTGTGTGTGTGTGTGTGTGTGTGTTTGTGTGTGTGTGTGTGTGTGTGAAGAGCATAACTCAGAAACGAACAGTCGGATAAACACCAAACTTGGTATTTAGGTTCAGTATCTTCCAGAGATGCGACACGAAGGTTTCTCAAGAAAATTCCCCACCCCAGATTACCCTTTACATGGAACATTTTTCGAAAATTTTAATTTTTTCAAAAATGGTTCAAACGACTTTGATTAAAACATCATATGTTTAAGATATTTTCATGACAACTGAAATGTATATCTCGAATTTTCTGGGAATGCCTCCAAAAGTATTCTTCATTGTGAACGACTTTTGCATAATTGGTAAACCATAAGAGATAGGCAAAATTTTACAACACAAAAAATGTAGATCGCGTTAAAATACACAGTTTATGTCATACATTTTTTTGTTCAGTGAACCATTTTCGAGATATTGCTTGTTATTCCAAATTTTCCAATACTTATACTTTTTCTCAAATTCGTTATTCATTTTTTGTCCTGGTAATGCAAAGAGAATGGAATACTCCACATAGCAACCAGCTCTTAAAATAATTGACTATAGTTTAAAGCCTACCATATTCTCCTTGCATCTACAAGAAAATTAGCAATAAGATTAACATCTCGATATCTCGATTGACATGAAGCATATGAAGAATAAGCGTTTGTAAAAATAGTTTGTACAAGAGTAGAGTAAGTCATGTGTGTGTTACACATCAGAATTTTTTTACATGTTTCTACAACGCATAGTGTTGTCTCGGGTAAAGTGGCGTAATGAATGTAAACTGGTATTTATGTGTAATATGTTCATTACTGTTTATCCTTTCACTGTTGACAAAGTATATACTCGTGGTCATCATCTATGGTCAAGTTTAATTTTCTTCTACCTTCATAAGGTCATTGTGTATATACTCTGGGAAATCTGTCTGTCCTCTGATTCATCTGGAAACTTTTGGCAGTTGTCCCTGGTTTTTACTTTTCTGTGGATAGGGACATTGTTTTCGATTTCGCTAATTACACAATAAATTCGCCATGCTTATGTGCAGTCTACACAGACGTTATTTTTGTTGGTTAAGTCTGCAGTCTCTACTGAATGTAGACATGATTCAATTGAATTTCTGTTTGCAGAGTGAAACATACAGGTTGTGCACCGCGCAACGATCGCTGCGTCTGAGTCAGTACCAAACGGGAGCTGTGTGCCTCAGGCATCCAGCAGTAAACTGAAAGTATCTCAGAATGTATCATTTACAAAATAATTATGATTAATCATCGTTTATAATTTAAATGAAGCATACGTTACTCTTGATTTAATGCTTGTCTGCAACCTTCGTTTTAAACTATTTATTCTCTTTAGTATTGAAAATTTAAGATATTCATTATATTCCTGTTACGCGTTTATGTCGTTCCCTGTAACGCCACCCCGGTGATATATTAACAAGTTGAGGCATGTATCCAAAGATCGCCAACTCGGTGCAAGAATCACTTGGATGCTTATTGCATTGGGGCTCAAACTTGGAGCTCATTTTTTATAACATTCATTTCGAGATTGTTTTATACCCATCTAATAAGCTAAGTTTTAAATTTTTCTGATAATTACACATTCTAGACACCTTTCAGCTCTTGCACTCTGCGTTTATTGCACGAAATAAACAACTACCTTATTATTGCTTTAGCTTCTATTTTACGAATGAAGGAGGTAGAAATGCCTTCGCTAACAGTAAAGTCAAGAAACCTAATAATTACATCCCCACAATTACAGCTTATCTCATTGTTTCCAAGGATAAACTGATAGTGGAAAATAATAGTGGATATGTAACGGCAAGAAGGGAACTATTTAACTCAGAATTGAGGAAAATTATAGACTATATTCCGTAATCAGCATTAATACTGAAACAAATTACTGAAAATTTTGCAAATTACAGAAACCGCAGCTATTATAAATAAACAAACTAAAATAAACCAGGTAACTTTATTGTTGCGTCCACAGTTTCCATATTCAAAGTCTCACTAAAATGATATTACTACATGGTGACAGAAGAACATTGCCTGACAGATAATTTTCGCAATAAATACATTTGGAAAATGCTTATTAAAATGATAAAAATAGAAATATTTCTCTTAGGTACCTGACAAGAAAATGGCTATTACTCATATTCTTTCTTTCAGTATTTGAGGAAGAACATCTTTAGCTGTTAAGACGTGCATCTTTAATTTGTGAGCAGCTTAGAAAATGAATTATAAACCTCTTGTAAATCAAAAGAATGCAGTTGTTTAACTTATTGGCCGTAGGTTACCGGGAAATGTTTAAGAAAGTTTCAAAATATTATAGTAATTTACGAGAAAGCTTTTAGTTCTCCTGGGCTGTACATGGACACAGCTTTTATTCTGAGCATTCCTGTTGAAGATTTGGAATTCATGATCTGGATTTCATGGAATACCTGAGGGAGAGGTTGGGAAATGAGTTATACATTCTGTTTAGAACTGCTTATTGGCGATAAACGTAAGCAGTGTTTACACTCTTATACAGAATTTCCTAGAAGTTTACTTCTTGAGTGAAGCTACAATGTAATTCCTGCAGCTCACAATTCCAACGATTACACAGCTTTTTATTTTATACAGAAAGCTGCTACTCCAAGTAGGGATGCTACAAGCTCTTACTTGTAGTTAAAACTCAGAGAAATAAACACAAAGTTGCATTGGAAAAGCTGGTTAATTAACGTTTAATTAGCATTTACACTTTAAGGAAAAAAACTATATAGTAAATTCAAATGCGATACTTCACACCTGACTAGCAATAGCTATTCCTTGTTGACAAAAGCCTAAGGGGAAAGTGTATTACATAAATCTTTTACATTACCGCAAAATAATTATATCCTGCTGCACCTTAGGTGTAATCGCATATTTAAGAACCCAATTATGTGTAAAACAAGCAATAGGTAAGCCCGCTACCAATGAAAACTGTAATACCATCTTAATAGAATTGCCTACTACCAAAATTAAGCTGTCTACGTATATTAGAATGCAATTATCTGAACGCAATCAAGAAGCAAGTTCATTCTTAATGCAATAAGAAATAACATACGTTAATGTCGCTAACAATCAGGTTACCTGAGTCACTATGACAAAACATTGTTAAATAAAGGGATGACGGTTTAGGCCAAAGCGAGGAATGTCCATTAGAAAATTATTATCAATGCCTGCGATGATTGTGCTGCAAACAAGCCAAACTTAATTACACAATTACATCTCGTCAGAAAAGAAGAGAGAGGAAATGTCCAGTGAGAGTTTGCTGGCTAGATGCAGACCTCCATAACTACTCAGTAGTTGGGGCAAATGGTGGGTGTAACGCACTTATTCAATGAATTTAAACACTAAAGGTGGTAAATATAATATAACACTATAAGTTATACTTCATAATTCTGCATGGTACGACAGTAACGCACTAATATGTTGCATATTACTTGTGGTTTCATAATGATAAGCAGAGATCGGAACTTAGGCAGAATGCCTTTTTAAATGTGTCAAATCTATCCTCAATTTGAAAGTTAATCTGTACGAATTATACCTTTAGGATTGAAATTCCACAGTTTTATGTTGGCCTTTTTCTGACATTTTAAATATAAAGGTCTATGTTACCTAATAAATGATTTTTGTTGCTTTAATTTCATTACTTATCTATTAACTATTAAACATTTCCTTCAGGTACATTTTATTTCAATAACCGTTAGCCCGTGACAGTGAAAGTTAGTTTGCCGAATGTGTATTATTATCTTTAGTTGCAGAAAACATAGGCGTCCTTCATTCACTTCATTATTTTCTTTGCAACAATGAGTGCTGCCGCGCAAATGTATAGATAACAGAAAGCGTTTGAATTACCGCTTGTGCTTATTTTAAAAGGCAATAATCAGTGCGGGCCTTACTTTATTTTTTCTTTCAGTTTTCATTGAGACGTTGTAGCTAACAGAAAGATGCCAAAAACTCATTTACGCAGTAAATTACAAAGTTACGTTAATACTTTTGGATCCGACGTATTTTGTACCAGCGGTAAAGTACTCACATGCAAAATATGCGAGCAATCAGTGGACTACGAACAGAAGTATTTTATATCACAGCATATCGGCACAAACGCAAAAATGCCCTTTGCACGGCTACTAGGAAGAACATTTTTTTGCTACCAACAGTAATTGCAACATCGAGTCGAAAATCCCAGTTTGCATTCGACTTATGTAAAGTTTTCCTCAGCGCCGGAATCCATTTGTGGAAATTACAGAATCCTAAATTATCACAGTTTTTGGAGAAGTATACTAGCCAAACTGTACCTAGCGAGTCAACTGTACCTAGCTACTTAACCGAATGTTACGATGCCACAATGGAAATCACTAAAGATATAACGAAAAATTAGAAGATCTGGATTTCTATCGACGAGTCAACTGATGTGTGAGTTGTTTCATTGCCAATGTTGTTATTGGACCATTAGATTCTACAGAAGATGAATCAATGAAACCATTGCTTCTTACAACAGTGTGTCTTGAGAAAGTTAACAATTCAACTATCGCGCAGTTATTCATCAGTTCATTAAAGTTGTTGTGGCCTGAAGAGATTCAATACGACGTCTTACTTTTCATCGTGACGCTGCACCATATATGAAAAAGGCTGAAATAGCGTTAAAGTGCTATTTCCAAACATGTTTCATGTGATCTTCGTAGCACATGGCTTTCACACGGTGTCAGAAGAGATACGATGCTTGTTTCCGGATGTTAACAAATTGATTTCCAGTATTAAGAAGATGTTTGTGAAAGCCCCCTCAAGAATCCTGACATTTAAATCCATTGCACCATATGTACCTCTGCCCCCCCAACCTATCATAACGAGATGGGGGACATGGATCTCAGCAGCACGTTGCTACGCTTCAAAATTCCAGAGTATAACTGAGGTGGTGAACGCTCTGGAGGATGAAGCATCTTCAATTGTAGCAGCCAAGAAACTTCTCAACTCTTCGGAAGTGAAAAACGACAACTTTCATTGCGGCCGAGTTTGGGTTTCTGCACAAGTGATCTGCCAGCTTCAAGAAAGAGGACAACCTTTAACGAAGCCAGTGAAAATTGTGGTTGAAGCAGTGCAAAGACTGGACAGTTTACCAGCGAAACGGGGATCATTAGTTAGCGAAAAGTGTAAAAAAGTGTTATCGAAGAATTGTGATCTGGATAAACTTAGAAAAATTTAAGAAATTCTACAAGGTGACAATTCCGTTGCAGTTGAAATGGATCCTACAATGATGCTATGTGTTAGATTTGCTCCAATAGCCTCTGTCGATGTTGATAGGTCATTTTCTCATTTGAAAAATGTGTTATCTGACAAGAGACTCAATATGATCCCAGAGAACTTAAAAAAGCATTTGGTTGTCATGTGCAACGAATAAGGCATTGCAATACACAGGCATTTTAAAAAGTATTTCATTGTGTCAATTACATTAGCATTTTGTTTACAACTTTGAAGTTCTTTAAAATATGACGATCGAGTTATTGAATATTGTAGTCTATTAATTAAATGGGGATTTCTATTTGCCTTTTACTGCCTGTTTTAGCATTCATAATGCCTTTTTTCCTGCCTATTTTAGCTATTTATAATTCCTTTTCGAATGCATATTTTACTAATTTATAATGCCTAAACTTCCGGTCTGTGATAAGCTTTGTTTTATAAAGTGTTTATCACAATAGGTTGTGATTATCAAGAATAGAACTAATCAGAATACTTTAAATTTGGTTAATTTAAATAAATGTAGTGTATACTACATGATGTGCAAATAGCTTACTCATATAGGGAATTTCTATGAAATTACTAACACACGTAAAAGTGTTCTTCACTAATCCGCAAGAATAAAAATAAGAGTAATTGTCAAAAGTTGCACCAAATTCAGTTTTCCGCTTATTTCCATTTCACCGCGCGATGTCGGTTGAGGAAACTTGAAGTAGGATTGTTCTTACGTTGTTTATTTATGTATCTCCACACTTTGGAAACCAATTTGAGAAAGTGTTTTGTTGTTGAAGTTTACACCACGATTTGGGCATTAATTTAAAGTAGATTGTTTGATACGTAATATGCTGCTACGTATGAAAAAAAACTGATCTGAAGATCTAATTTTGTTGTTACCCTACAAGTTTAAAAAATATTTATTAATTTGTTATTAAACTTCTTCTATAGATAGTATTTATATTTATGTTTGCCTCGGCTGCGTCAGTATTGTTTTAGAGACACTTTCTCTTAATCAGTGCGAAAAGAATGTAGGTTTACACAGATTTTAAGTTTAAATTCACTTCTTTTTATTAATCCTTGACTCAAATTAAATAGCACTACACTGGTATCAAGAGCTGTGAGATTCTTTAATTTAATACTTGCACTTTGTTAACCCATATACTTAATTTTTCGTTTCACACGAATGCGTAACATTTCTTTAGAGAACACATCTTCCATCTTACTACTACCAAGATCTGCAGGCAACTGAACATATTTCAACCGTCCAAACCCGTAAACGTCTGTATTTCAAGTCTCTGATTGGCTATTCCTAGTCCAATAGAATATCTGAATTTTATTAAAGCTTTTTCTGGCTGTTGATTGGCTATTTTTAAGCTGTCACAAAATTTACATTATCGTTGCTCTAATCATAACTAGTAGCATTTAAACTCTCAAACTCATTATTGCCTCAAGGTTACCTCATTGTTAGCAACTTTAAACTTATTATTCTCACAGCTGTTACATTATTAAATTACGTAATGCATTCACATAACATTATTGAACATGTTTACAATAATATAAGCATATGCAATGACTGTTACATACACTTTAAAAATTATTACATACATATTGCTTCAAGGCGGGCTGTTATTGAAATTACATATTATATAATTTAATTGAAATTATTCAAGTGTTAAAAGTACTGCCTCAAACTATGTCATTAGGTTTGATATTTCATGTACGAGATATGCAAGAGTAATTTGGAGTTTTAATACATGTATTGAGTGTTCTCTTTGTTAATACAGTAGCCTGATGTTTTTCTAATTTTCACCTAAATATGTATACACTTCTAATATACAATAAAAAATTAGAGGAGAATGTTACAGTAAACTACAAAGCCATTACTATTTTAAGCAAATCAATCCTATTTTTCTGCTTGATACTGGAGAAAGTGCCCTTTTTTCTGGTACAGTGCCGACACATGTCCCTCGGTCTGTTACTCTGATTTCGCTTTATATTCACAACGGTGTTCAACTACTTATAACACGACTCTTCATTTGTAGTTTGACGCAGATTTTAAATGAGTCTAAAGACACATGTGAAATTAAAATATAAAAGCAAACTAGAAGTGTAATTCATAAAAATGAACAATGCTTGACACATTTATAATGCTATGTTATTGTGTTAAATGTTTTGAGTTAAGAATTATTAGAAAATATTGTCGCAGCCTCCAATCAAACACGCTCAAGGGGCAGAGCACTCGCTAGGGAGGTAACAGGTAATTAACAAATTGTAATAATTTGAATAAGGCGAGGCTACGACTAGGGACGCAGCTAAAGTGAAAGTGCAGAAATATTATTGAAAACTGGCAAAAGGACACTTACATGGCTCAAAATAGGTAGAAGGAGCTTTACACTATCATAAATAAGACAATAAAGATTTGGATAGCACAGTATTTATTGGATAAGACTTACTACATACCCCATCTTAGTTCCCTGTCGGGCGAGGCCGCCATGCATTCCTGCACGGAGAGAGCGAACGCAGGTCTGGTCTGGTTGACTGTTACTGATTCTCAGCCCCAAGCCACGCTTCAAAAAGCGTGGGGGACGCCACGGACCTACCTCCACCTAAACTGCTAATCCCCACCTAAACTACAACCGCCATCTCGAATCTAGGTGACCAAAGAGACGTATACGCATACGTCACACCTTCCCCTGGCCAACTAGATCGACTTCCTCGTCGACATAAGGAGAATGTGGTTTGAGAAAAAAAACAAAGAAAGGGAAAAAATTACAAAATAGAATAAAACATGACATACAAAAAACACGCAGTATCTGTGAACATATATGGAGCCTACATATCTGAGCAAATGCACATGCTGACTGACATATTTGTGAGTCTCGAGTGTCGACGGATTATTTTTCTTCGGATCACTTATGCTCGAGTACCCCGCACACGCACACACACCATGCTGCCACTGTCACATGCACACTACACTGCACCTGGATGGATGTTCCGACGTAACTGTTTGTGAGTGGGATTTCCAGATCACCCACAACGACGAATTATTTTTCAGCTGTAGTCTTTTGGATGCTGCAGGTCGCTGAAGATGAGGAAGGGGTGGGCAATCGCTGGCTTGGACTGCCCCCCAAAATGGTGGCTCCTTATGCCACTGCAGTGTAGTGGTTGCACGACAGCTCTCCTGTGGTGTCTCTGGAACCTCTGGCGTGAACGGGGAAACTCTTCTTGTACACTCGAGCTCCGCGATCAGCAAAGTGACTACAACAGAAACCATAGAACGGTAGAAATGGTGCTCCAAAAGATCATCACACATAAAAGAAGTAGTATGTCATTTACAATAAAAGATTTAAAATGTCAACAAAGTTTACAATCAACGAATTCTTTTAAGATGGGGCAAAGAGAGAAAAAAAATGACCACATGTTGACATAAAAACTGAATTTTTCAGGGGGTTACCATCCAAAATTTAACACAAAATGCTTTAAAATCCAAATACAAAATCACAAAAGGACCAGAATGCATAAACATTACATCAGTGACATTCATTGTTTACATACAATAACATAACACAAATATAGAAACTTATTTGGGATCCCAATATTATTTCTTAACCAGCTGGTACCACTAATGAAAAGAAAATAAGTGCACTTACAGTACATTCATACATGACAATGAAATGGAATCATTCACACTGACCATGGCCCAAATTATACACAACACTCACCTAACTAACTACTCAAAACTACTGTGTGCATTACTACAGACGTCAAAAATAAATCCACAGTACATATTCAAACTACACCTCGTTACATTCTTTCAACTACAATACTCATGCTCTACTGTCAAATATATATTCTCCTCTACATTACTATCTTCTCCATCTTATTATTATCCTCATCTCAATCATCATCATCATCAACATCATTAGTATTTCAATCATCATCATCTTTATTTCAATCATCATGGTCTGAGCTTTTAACTTTCTCGTAGACAGTAATTACTGAGAAAATAAAACATCTTCACTGACGTGTCCAATTCAACATGCTGCAAAGTCAAAAATACCTGACATAGGCATAAACTTAAAGAAATCACATTAACATTTCAGGAATGACACCAATAACATGACATTATACTGTTGCATTCACATCCTCCGAATCAAAATTAAGCTGGAAAATAGATAGTATTAAAAATTGCTATATAAGATGGTACTAAACTTGTTGCATAAACACAAAAAGAAAATTATTCTCATTGCATTCACTTCAATATATTTACTCTCTCGTGTGAATACATCACACACGCTATACTGGGCACGTTACAGCAACACCAACAAGCAAAATCTCTCAAATCATCACATCAAACCAAATTTCCAGGTACATGTAGCCCTCCTGAAAAATCAAAACATTTACACTCCAACAATCGGGGTTACTCTTTGGCACTTCCACCGAAGCTGACATCATCTCATCCCATCTCCTCTCTCACTTTACCATCATCGGGGTTACTCTTAGGCACTTCCACCGAGGCAAATATTAACTCATATCTCTCACATAACCTCAAAAACATACATACACACACTATTCATGCAACAATTTTGTGCAAATAAAAGATCACAGCATCATAATGAAACCCAAACCAAACCGAATCCAACAGAACAAAATCACATCATTGCTCAAAACAACACAGTCACAGAACATTCCTGAAAATCAAACAAAGTTAAGTACACTCACAGGTTTTTCTTATGCTTTTTACCACAAAATGGTGCAACTTTCCAGTTTCATATAATATATGCTTCATGCCAACATAAAGGCAGATAATAAAAATAGCATTACAAACTCAAAATTTACAGTCTATAAGGACCCACAGGATCATAATAAGGGTGAAGGCGTGATACATGAACACTCTGATGTTTGGTACGAGGAGCATGAGGTCGACCAACAAGGTAGGTAACAGGAGTGATCTGTCGGATAATTTCAAAAGGACCAAAATATCTATGTAACAACTTTGTGCGTTTACCTTTCTTTCTAATAGGAGTAAAAACTTTGACTAATTGACCTCGTTGTAAACCACATCTCTATGTTTAGCATCAAATGCTTCTTTTTGTTTCACTTGTTGCTTTGTAATATTAGCAACAGCAACCTCACGTGCTTTCTGAATCTCTTGCAAAGTCTGTTTCACAAAAAGGTCATTAGAAGTAGTTTGTAGCTGAACCTGGTTAGGTAACGAAGGCTCTCGACCATATATCAAGAAAAAGGGTGAGAATTTAGTAGACTCTTGAACACTCGATTTATAAGAAAAAATGACATAGGGCAAAATTGAGTCCCAATTCTTTTGATTAGTGTCAACAAAATGGCTAAGCATATTCAAGAGGGTTTGATTAAATCTTTAAGTAAGTCCATTACAAGCTGGATGATAAGCACTAGTAAAATTAGAAGACACTGATAGAGATCTCAACAATTCTTGTGTCACTTCACTTAAGAAAACTGAGCCACGATCAGATAACAAGGCAGCAGGGGCTCCATGGCTACAGATGATGCTATGTAAAATAAACTTAGCAACTTGGGGAATTGTTGCTGAAGGAAGCGACGCAGACTCGACCCAGCGAGAAGCATACTCGGTCGCAACGACAACGTACTTGTGTCCATAATTTGAGCGTGGGAGAGGCCCAAGCAAATCAATACCCCACCGCTCGCCTACAGAAGTAACAGGAATGGGTTGTAATAAACCTGCTGGCTTTTGATTCTTAGGTCCTTTTCTTGTTTGACAGCTGGGACAGGTTCGTACAAAATGTTCAATATTTTTCTTCATTCCAATCCAATAGTATCTAGAGTGAATTTTAGCAAATGTTTTTGAAAAGCCTAAATGACCTGAAAGAGGATCATCATGACACGAAGATAAAATTTCATGTTTCAGTGCTTCTGGAATAACCAGCAGATGGAGAGGGCCAGTAGAGCCAGCATTTTTGCGATAAAGAACTCCTGATTTGAGAGTATAATTTTAAATTTGTCTCTGAAGCTTAGCAGGGGCCGACGGAGGATCATGGAGAGCATTTATAAGCTCAAGTAACACAGTATCTTTCTTCTGTTGGTCAGCAACTTCAACTGAAGACAATAAACATGTGGGAAGTTCTTCAAGCTGTTCAAGGTCACTTTCTGTAGGTTGCAACACAGGAAATCTCGATAAAGTATCAGCATCATGATGTTTCTTACCAGATTTATAGGAAATAGTATAATCAAACTCTTGCAATTTCAAACTCCAACGTGCCAGACGCCCAGTAAAATCTTTTAAATTATTCAGATAACAGAGGGAGTGATGATCAGATACAATATTAACCTTATAGCCATATACAAAACTGCGAAAGTGGGTAAGTCCAAACAGGATGGCCAACAATTCCAACTCAGGAACACTATAATTACGTTCACATTTGTATAATGTCCTCGAAGCATAGCCCACTGGTTTCAACACATTGTCAATCTTTTAGTACAACACAGAAGCAACCCCTAGTCCACTGGCATCAGAGTGTAATTCAGTATAAGCACCAGGAGTATAGTGAGCTGAGACAGGAGCAGAAACTAATGAGTCCTTCAACTTTTGAAATGCAGCTTGCTGATCGGATTCCCAAATAAAACTTTGATTTTTTCTAGTCAACTGAATAAGTGGTTGAGCAATATTTGCATAATCTTTGATGAATTTCCTGTAAAAATTAAACAATCCCAAAACTTTCCTTACATCTCTGACATTTTTAGCACGAGGCAAATTCTGAATGGAAACAACTTTATCAGAATCAGGAGAAATACCATGTTTAGAAACTTCAAAGCCTAAGAGCTTGATCATTTGCATCGCGAAGAAGCACTTTTCTGGTTTGAGCTTAAACTTATGGTGATCCAGTCGTTGAAAAACAGCTTCCAGATTTTGTAACAACTCATCAAAGGTTTTAGCAAAAACGACAATATCATACAAATATGCAATTGCCTTTTTAAAGTTCAGATCACCTAACAACTTGTCTGCGATGTAACTGAAAAACCTAGGAGCATTCGCCAACCCAAAACTCAAGCGTGTGCATTGATATTGACCCTGAAAAGTAACAAAAGAAGTATATTTCTGGCTATCCTCTGCAATAGGTACTTGAAAATATGCTGATAGCAAATCTAATGAAACAAACCATTTAGCCTCCCCCAAATAACTTAACAAATCATCTATCAATGGTAAAGGGAAAGAGGTGGTTTCTGTAACAGCATTCAATTTCCTATAATCAACACAAAATCTCCTGGAACCATCTTTCTTTTTAACAAGTACCACAGGAGAAGCCCAAGAGGACTGCGATTCCTTAATAATTCCAGCATCTTGCATTTCTTTAACTTTCTCAGCAATGATTTCCATTTGTTTATGGGGAACTCTGTATGGTCTTTGTTTAATTGGTTTAGGGTCAGTTACTTTAATATCAAATTCTGCAACATCAGTAGTACCAAGTTCTTGCAATGTGGTGGCAAACAGATCACTATATTTCAATAACAATGAATTCAACTGAGCCTTTTGAGTTTCTAGTAGTTTACCACTGACATTAAAATTACAATTTGAAGCTGGCAGAGGGGTAACATCTGACGATAAAACAGAATTACTCTGAACTAGTGCAACATCATAAACTTTAGCTAAAACTGTATTTGCAAACAATGTTTGTGGAATTGCAGTATTATTATGCACTGGTATGGTAAGTTCAGATGCAGAATGACACAACAACGGTGGAATTGAAAGATTTTTCTTTTGCATTATATTAACAGCAGGTTCAAACATAACCTCATTGCTAATAGCTGACGAAGGTTTAACTGATATTTAACAGGTAGACAAAGGTGGAATTTTTACATCATTCATAACTGCCATTTTAACACCAGAATCAGTATGTTCATTATCTTGCAAAGGATTTACTGCCATATCAACAAAAGGACCTTGTACTAGGGTTATTGGTATACTTAAAGCATCATTCTCAGAAGAGTTCAGGGTTATCAAGTTGTGTGCATAGTCAATTATTACATCATGGGCATGCAAAAAGTCATTGCCTAAAATTAAATCATGAGACAGATCTTTCACAACTAGTACATCCTCCATGAAAAAGAACATCATTAATATAAAACTCTAGAACAGTGTGGTAAGGCGCATCAAGTAACTTATTTCCTGCAGTACGGAGCATCATCTCTATGGGTTTCAATGTAGAGTGATCAAGAACATGTGCAGCATTCACAATGCTCACTGCGCTTCCTGTATCGATCAAGATGGAAACCTCTGTCTGGGCAGTATGACCAGTAACTTATAAGATCTGACCTGATAATGCAGCCACATCCCGTTGAGGTGCAGCCATGCTGGTGGGCGGTGGTGATGCTGCTAAGTCTCGTCGTAGGAGGCTCGGCGCCAGTCGCTTTTTGACTGAGGAAAGCGACTACGGCAAAAGCGAGCCAGCTGGCCCTGCCTGTTGCATCTATAGCAGGTGATGGATGAGTCCCGCCGGTTGAGGTCAGATGACCGTGGAAGCTGTGAAGTTCTCTCCGAAGATGGTATAGCAGGTGGTAACTGAAACTGGTTAACTCGTTTACATAGCTGTTCTACACGATCAATCATCTGGTGCATGGGAGCGACAGGTACGTCCCCAAGAGAAGAAGCATTAGTTAGCTGAGCAGTAGCTGGTAAAGTAACAGCAGGAACAGAATTATTAAATACAACAGAGGGTAGTGTAACCACTGCAGCCTGAGATTGAGCAGACACTAGATGTTCACGGTTCTGCATATAAAACTGTGCCTTGTCCACTCGTCGAATGATTTGTATCACCTCATCAACAGTTTGAGGATTTAATGGCAGTAAAGATTGTACATAAAGAGGTTTAAGACCTTTAAGCAGGTGTTTCATTTGTTCTAACTGCAACATAGCTGGGTTTACTTGATCACACAAAGATAGCACATCATAGATGTAATTAATAACAGGTTCATCATCTAACTTTACCCGCTGTCTGAGCTTCATTTC